>CM060903.1:669764437-671014437 GCA_030737815.1 Allium fistulosum
GCCTTCATAGCTCCAAATACCCGAATTCGTTACAGTTCCTCCTGAAATACAGAAATCACGCTTGGAAAGGGTGGACAATTAGCTAGAGCGGCGGGCGCTGTAGCGAAACTGATCGCAAAAGAGGGTAAATCAGCCACATTAAGATTACCATCCGGGGAGGTCCGATCAGGAGTCCATTGATGAAAAGGGGCTGGGGAAAGCTTGAACCCAATTCCTACAGTGATGGAGACATAAGGGTCTTTATGATACAATCAACAATTCGATTCATTTTCAATTAGGCCTTGCTGGATCAAAAAAAATTCTTGAATGAGGTATTCAACTCCAGAGATGAATCGAAAAAGAAATCTTTATTGGTTCTACCTCCTCTTTTTTATGAGGAGAATGAATCTTTTTATCGAAGGATCAAAAAAAAATTGGTCCGGATCCACTGCGGGAATGATTTGGAAGATCCAAAACGAAAAACAGCGGTTGATTCTTATCAACAAAGAACAGGTTTAACTGAAGCTGTTCAAACAGGCATAGGTCAATTAAATGGTATTCCCATAGCAATTGGGGTTATGGATTTTCAGTTTTTGGGGGGTAGTATGGGATCTGTAGTAGGCGAGAAAATCACTCGTTGATAAACGGCTCGTCTCGCCGTGACCTTATCTTGGATTCTCAATACTTCTGTCGCTCCATCCCCGCAGGGGCAGAGAACCCATCGCTGTCTCGGCTGTGCTACCGGAGGCTCTGGGGAAGTCGGAATAGGAGAGCACTCATCTTGGGGTGGGCTTACTACTTAGATGCTTTCAGCAGTTATCCGCTCCGCACTTGGCTACCCAGCGTTTACCGTGACAACGGTATGATAATACGATATGATGACAATGCAGCGGTTGTCATTGATCAAGAAGGAAATCCAAAAGGAACTCGAGTTTTTGGCGCGATTGCTCGGGAATTGAGACAGTTGAATTTTACTAAAATAGTTTCATTAGCTCCCGAGGTATTATAAAGACTCATAGTCATAGATCAAAGACTCATAGTCATAGATCATATGGACAGAAAGCAATCGGCCGGGATCATTCAATACGACAGAATAAAAAAAAATAAGTAGAAAATAGAAGAGCCCAGATTCCAAATGAACAAATTCAAACTCGAAAAGGATCTTTCTGATTCTCGAAGAATGGGGGGCAAAGGGATTGATCGAGAATATCAACAAAAGAACGCTCTCCCGTGCTTCCAGACATGCTGAACTCCAAAAATTCTTGTACATAAAAAAAAAAAAAAGAATCGATTCGGTGAAAGATGGGATCAGTAAATGGAAAATAAACCACTGATATGTCATCTTTTTTTGTGAGATCGTCAATTTTGTACCAAAGGTGTATTTCGAGTATACCGAATCAGTATAGCTATCCTTCCGCTGGCGCAGCAACGCAGTCTCGATCAATATGGAAATGAAATACTACATAATTTCTTTCTTCTTTTTTGTTCTAGTAGGCCTAGTATTTCCGGCGATTGCAATGGCTTCTTTATTTCTTCATGTACAAAAAAATAAGATTGTCTAGACCTGATGGGGCCAACCAGATATTTTTTTTGGTACAGTGTTTAGTGTAATGCGGTATTATATGTGCCTTTTTTCCGAATACAAATGAAAGAACTGTTATGCATGCAGATACATGATATCCGTATAAATCCATGTATATACGGGTTATAAAAACGATCGGCAAATATTTTTATAATAGAAAGTCAATGTATCTAACCAATTACTCAGAAAGTTTTGTCGTTATTGTCGCAAGCATACGATTCATGGGGAAATAAAGAAATAGATCGAATGGAACATATGTATTGTATTATTTTTCAAAGGAACAGGAAAAAGAAAAACTTAACATATATATGTATATACCTAAACTGGGCATGTATATTTCTAGGTTTTCACAGTTTTGGTTTGTATATTCATAATGATACCATGAGCGCTTTAGGACGTCCCCAAGATATGTTTTCAGATACCGCTATACAATTACAGCCTATCTTTGCTCAATGGATACAAAACACCCATGCTTTAGCACCTGGCGTAACAGCTCCTGGTGCAACAACAAGTACCAGCTTAACTTGGGGGGGTGGTGAGTTAGTGGCAGTAGGTGGCAAAGTAGCTTTGTTACCTATTCCGTTAGGAACTGCAGATTTTTTGGTCCATCACATTCATGCATTTACGATTCATGTAACTGTATTGATACTACTGAAAGGTGTTCTATTTGCTCGTAGTTCCCGTTTGATACCCGATAAAGCAAATCTCGGTTTTCGTTTCCCTTGCGATGGGCCTGGAAGAGGGGGGACATGTCAAGTATCCGCCTGGGATCATGTCTTTTTAGGTTTATTCTGGATGTACAATGCAATTTCAGTAGTCATTTTCCATTTTAGTTGGAAAATGCAGTCGGATGTTTGGGGTACTATAAGTGATCAGGGGGTGGTAACTCATATAACAGGAGGAAACTTTGCACAGAGTTCCATTACTATTAATGGTTGGCTTCGGGATTTTTTATGGGCACAGGCATCTCAGGTAATTCAGTCCAAAGTGAGAAGCAAAAATATTCTGATAAAGACGTTCCTCAGTAATATCATCATGACTCTCAAAGTCATGTGCGGTAGCAATACCAAACCAAATACGACGAGTAGTGGGATCCTGAGCTAAACCTTGGCTAAACCTGAGATTCCATTTAACTTAGGTTAATCTAGGCCAGAGGCAGACCTAAGTCAAGGCAATCCCTCTTTGAAACACTTTGGTATTGTTCCTAGATCAGAATACAAATCATGAATCACAGAACACATGGAACCATCTTATTATCTTCCTGTAAAAAAGAAAAAATATGGTGGACTAACTGATCTTTCGTGCTCTAATCCTCTGAGCTACAGGCCCCACCCCGTCTCTACTGGATCTGTTCCCGGGCGAGAATTCAGATTTCATGGAAAAAAGAGTTTTCCTAAGTAACTTACTTCAATATGACTATTAAAATAGTAGTCTCTTAATGATATACGTTCAGAATTGGATCATAACGGAAATGCTGTTTATACCAGCACTATAATATCAGATTGGGGTAATTATTGGAATAATTGTTGGAGACTCAAATGATGGATATGCAAGCATGATTGATCAATCCATAGATACCGATTGCAAATAAATAGACACTCAAAAAAAGTACATGTTCGAACATCATTGACTAACTCCTGATCAACCTCGATTCGTTTCAATATGAACAAAAATTCAACCAAGTTGATTGACTAGAATCGAGCGATTACATAAAAAAGGGAATATTGATAGTAGATTGGCCAAAAATTAGGATACATTCTGGGAAAATGAAACTTCCATTGAAGAGAAGCAAATGAAACGCTTTCATAAAAATTCTCGTAGAATCGAGAAGACATTCCGTTAGCTAAGAAAAGGAACTTTCATTTTACGTTTTTTTTTTATGCAGTTCTAGAATAGAATATAAGAAGTAAGGATTTTTATAAGATTTCTGATATTTTCTTATCTTATTGGATTTCAATCCAATCAATCAATTTCATAAAAAATAGAAATTAGGTAATTTTTTAAAAATTACTAGAAGAATTAGTTGATTTATTGATGCAAACTATATATCCATTCACCGTCGAGAAACGAAAGAAGACTTCAATATCCAAGCTTAGCTCAGACATTCAGAGTATCATTTCCTATTTGATCCCTTTGAATTCCATGAAAGATAACAAGTCAATATTTTATGAAAGATAACAAGTCAATCCAAACGAATAAATAAAAAATTTAATTCCACAATAAAGAAAAAGGAGAGAGAGGGATTCGAACCCTCGATAGTATCAAAACTATACCGGTTTTCAAGACCGGAGCTATCAACCACTCAGCCACCTCTCCCAGAGGTAATCTCCATTAGCTATCTATGAAATTCTAATTTTTCCTGACACGACATAGCCGTCGAGGTAAGTAGGGACCTAAAAGATCGAATGGAATGAAATCTCATATGGTCATGTTCTATTCGTAGGAATAAAATGGAGATTACACCTACTAAACCGATCACAAGAATACCAGCTACAGTACCTATTAGCCAAGTGATAAAAGAAAGAAGAACTCATCTTCTTTCTTTTTTGATTACCTTCCTCCAGAGCCTGCTATTAGATCTTATATAAGAGTATATTCTATACCATTTAATTGCATATGAGGCTAATATGGTATTGAATACCTGGTATGACGAATCGATAGCCGTATAGAAGATTACCTGAATGGGTATATATACAATTCAAACAATTATGAATTCCAGTCAAATCAAAATGGATAAAGATAAACCCCTTGATTCAAGAACGATTACTGATTACTAATATTTTTTTACAATTACAGCCTATCTTTGCTCAATGGATACAAAACACCCATGCTTTAGCACCTGGCGTGATGATCCGATCCGCAAGGACCATGATTGGGAATTGTTTGATCGTCTTTCTCCGAGGAAGAAGCGAAACATAATCAACTTGAATTCGGGACAGCTATTCGAAATCTTAGGGAAAGACTTGATTTGAGTTTTGAACTTTCTATTGCATATCCGTCAAAATCGGTATTTGTGTGTTTCTGTTTGAGCCGTACGAGATGAAATTCTCATATACGGTTCTCGGGGGGGGGGGGGTCCTCTCGGATTCCCTATCTCAATAAAGTATATGATTGGTTCGAGGAACGTCTCGAGATTCAAGCGATTGCAGATGATATAACTAGTAAATATGTTCCTCCTCATGTCAACATATTTTATTGTCTAGGAGGAATCACGCTTACTTGTTTTTTAGTACAAGTAGCTACGGGTTTTGCTATGACTTTTTACTATCGTCCAACTGTTGGATCCCTACATCGTTACATTCTATTTAGGATTAGGAATAGGCGTAATCGGACCTGCTTTTGACATATCTATCGTTATTTGGGTACCATATTCACTTCTTTGGGCTTCTATTGAATCGAGAAATAGGTTTGATTGTACATCTTTTTGATATATAGGGTATCCTACGGATAATTCAAATCGAAGCAATTTGATGTCTGACTCGGGCCTATATGACATGACCGATCGATAGAAATACCCCAACACTCCATCCACCTTTGTCCATATATTCCATATATCACACTAGATAGATATCATATTCATGGAATACGATTCACTTTCAAGATGCCTTGATGGTGAAATGGTAGACACGCGAGACTCAAAATCTCGTGCTAAATAGCGTGGAGGTTCGAGTCCTCTTCAAGGCATAATATTGAGAATGCTCATTGAATGAGCAATTCAATCTATTCAAATAACTGGAAAAAAAAGTTTTGAATTCGCTCAGAAAAAAACTATTATTGTCAATCTCAAAAATATGATTTTCAATGTCAAAATATACAGAATAACTATCACCATTGCTGTCCCTAACCAAAAAAGTGTTATCAAAGATCAAACTCCAAATACTACAAAATTTATATTTTATAAAATTCAATCTGATTCAAACCCATCTTTCTTTGTCAAAAAAAGTAAAATTTGAACAGAAGATACACAAGAATTTTTCGTCATGATTCAATGGGTCAGGTCCACTTACTTTTTTTTTAGTTACCATTTTTATGGTAGGTTCGGTGACTCATGCTCCTTTAGGTTCTTTAAATTCTGTAGGTGGCCCCGAATTCAAGTTGATTATGTTTCGCTTCTTCCTCGGAGAAAGACGATCAAACAATTCCCAATGTCAAAAGCAGGTCCGATTACGCCTATTCCTAATCCTAAATAGAATGTAACGATGTAGGGATCCATATGGAAACCAGGAGCTGTTACGCCAGGTGCTAAAGCATCGGCTTGCCCTTTCATGAGCGGGGACAGAATGAAACGACCATAATAAAGACGCGTACTGTCTACTCTTGATTCAACAGATCGTTTATTTATTTACAATTACAACGGAATAGTATACAAAGTCAACTGATCTCAACCAATGATTAAATAGGATTTATGGCTACACAAACCGTTGAGGGTAGTTCTAGATCTAGGCCAAGACAAACTACTGTAGGGAGTTTATTGAAACCATTGAATTCAGATTGATGTAATGAAAGCGAAGGACCGACGACAATGACGGAACGTCCCGAATAATCGACCCGTTTACCAAGCAGAGTCTCACGAAATCTTCCTTCTTTGCCTTCAATTACATCTGAAAATGATTTGTAAACTTTATTATGACCATCCCTCATTGGTTGTCCGCGTATCCCATTATCAAGAAGTGTATCCACAGCCTCTTGTACTAATTTTTCCTGACACATTACTAATTCCCCTGGCGTAGACCTACTTGTTGCTAATAGATCAGTAAGAGTATTGTTCCGATAGATAACTCTTCTATAGAGTTCATTAATATCTGAACTCATTAGTTTACCCCCATCTATCTGAATGATTGGTCTCAACTCAGGAGGAAGGACTGGTAATAGACATAAAACCATCCATTCTGGTTCTACATTTGTTCGGATAAAATGTTTAGCTAATTCCATGCGTCTAACCAAAAAATCCTTTCTTCTTCTAATTTTTCTATCTTCCCATTCGTTTCCAGCGGATTCTTCGTCTCCTAATTCCTTCCATTCTACCAATGAATTTTCTATAATAATTCGCAAATCTAAATCGGCTAATTGTTCTCTGATAGCACCTGCTCCTGTAGAGATTTCTCGGTTTCGAAATGTCTCAAAGCCTTGGGTAGTAAAAAAAAGTGGGATGCTGTATTTCCAGGATTGGATTTCATACTCGAATAAGCCCCGTAATCGTAGGAAAGTAGGTTTTTTAGCTATGGGCCTAGCAAAAGAAAAATTTAGATAGGTTCCTATAAGATTGGATCCCCCCTTTAAAAATCGGACGTGAAGGTTTCCTCTCATCCGGCTCAAGTAGTTATACCAAATAAGGAAGGGAGTTTTTTTTTACTTTGTTCGATAAAAAGAAAAGCCTACAAAGAACTACTCTTTACTCAAGTTCTCCATCCAGTAAGGACTTTATTAATTCATTTTTTTTTTTACTTTCACTTTTGAACTTTCTGAATTTATTATTTACGACAAAATACAATCTGAAATTACTGCCATTATTGGTATCAAACCAATAACGATTCATACAAGCTAAATCTTCTAATCGATAATTGGGCCAAAGAAAAAATTTGAATTTAATGAATTTCTTTGTATATGTATAAAGATGTTTTTCCTTGTTCAAAAATTGTCCACAGTTGTTTATGTTGTTTTGATTACAGAATATTGGATTTCTACCCATAACACAAAATTTCTCCTCCAATTTTTTCTAGTCTAGCTTCTCGATCTGTCATTATGCCTCGAGAAGTGGAAAGAATTACAATTCCCATTCCACCTAAAATCTTAGGAATTTTTTTATAGTTGGAATAAATTCGTAGACCGGGTCGACTTATACGTTTTAAAATCGTTTTATATATTCCTTTCCTAGTTCTTTTATGGCGCAAGGTTGAAACCAAGAAATTTTTATTACTTTCCTGATGTTTCCGAACATTTTCAATAAAACCCTCTCGTAGGAGTATTTTAACAATGTTTTCGGTTGCATTTGTCGACAAATATAATCTGTTTTACTATTCTAAGTGGTTACAAATATTAAATTGAGGTACCCGTTCTATGACAGATCTTTACTTACCTTCTTTTTTTGTCCCTTTAGTAGGCCTAGTATTTCCGGCGATTGCAATGGCTTCTTATGGGGCGATTCAGGTGAGATCCAATGTAGATCTAACTTTCTATTCACTCGTGGGATCCGGGCGGTCCGGGGGGGACCACCGCGGCTCCTCTCTTCTCGAGAATCCATACATCGGACATGCGTATTTTTTCTTTTCCGACGGATTTCCATGGTTTCATTAATGGAAATTCTTTGATGTAGTGAGTAATAGGCTCTGGTTGTTCACCGTTCAAGAATTCTTGTTTAGGCAGTTGGTATTTCCGAACAAGTTCCTGGATGACAAGCCTAAAGAGTATCTTATTGATGATATCGATATTGATGATGAGTAAATATTCGATTGATTGGTCCGAGGCTATCGACAAACAAGATTTGTCTAAGTCACTTCGTTTCTTTTTGTCCAAGTCACTTCTCTTTTTGTCCAAGTCACTTCCCTTTTTGTCCAAATCACTTCCCTTTTTCTTTGTGAGTATCGGGAATACCCCCATTCATAGGTCCGAGATCCACATCTATGAATTGAAAAGTCCGAATGATCAACCCTGCAATCAGTTGTTAGAATCAATAGGTGTTCAAATCGTTCATTTGAATAAATTGAAACCCTTCTTATTGGATGATCGTGATACTTCCCAAAGACCGAAATTCTTGATCAATGGAGGAACAATATTACCATTTTTGTTCAAAAAGATACCAAAGTGGATGATTGACTCATTCCATACTAGAAATAATTGCGGAAAATTCTTTGATAACACGGATTCCTATTTCTCAATGATATCCCACGATCGAGACAATTGGCTGAATCCCGTGAAACCATTTCATAGAAGTTCATTGATATCTTCTTTTTATAAAGCAAATCGACTTCGATTCTTGAATGATCCACATCACTTCTGGTTCTATTGTAACAAAAGATTCCCTTTTTCTGTGGAAAAGACCCGTATCCATAATGATGATCTTACAAAGCCCCCAGACGGCGTATTTTTTTGAAACGAGGTCCTGACAAGTCAAGGTCCCGAAAGAATTACTAAGGAAATACCCCATTTAGAGGCTCATTTACTCCGAAATTTAGACAGAAATGGAATTGTAATGCTGGGATCTTGGATAGAAACCGGCGATATTTTAATAGGTAAATTAACACCTCAGACAGCGAACGAATCCTCGTATGCCCCCGAGGATAGATTATACTGGACCAGCATTCAATGCAGGTCGAAGCATATGGTTACCCGGTTGGTTAAATGCTATTAATGAAAATAATAATTCACTCTTCTTAACAATAGGTCCGGGAGATTTCTTGGTTCACATCATTCGAGAAAGACAAGAAAATTTCAGGGTAACAAACATTATCTAGAATTTCTCTTGGTCGGTCCGTGACCCCTGGATGCCGAAGGCGTCCTTGGGGCGATCTCGTAGTTCCTACGGGGTGGAGACGATGGGGTTGGTCCATGGATTTTCCTTCCTTTTGCCACATTTCGCTCAAAGCAAAGGGTTGAAGGGAGATAGTGCATCAAGCTATTCGCAAGGGCCAACTTGATCCTCTTCCCCAGGGATCCCAGATGATGGAACCCTAGGAGAGCCGCCGACTCCAACAATCGTCCATGTACGATCCATACTAGATCTGACCAACTTCCCATCCTACCTCCTCTACGCATGGAATAACTAGGACAGTTATTTGCATCAACCTTTATAGGGGCCCATTCAAGACTTACCCGAACTGCTACTCAACAGAAAATGAGAGCTTTGGTTTCCTCTCATCGGGATAGGGGCAGACAAAAGAGGGACTTTCGTCGTTTGTGGATTACTCGAATAAATGCAGCAGCTCGTGAGAATATTTTCTTACCCCCCAGAGGGAAAGGTCCTTCCCTTTTGGGCCGGTTGTGGGCGAGGAGGGATTCGAACCCCCGACACCGAATAGAGAAATTCCACCCGCCTAAGTAAAGAACTGTTATAAATAATGAAGAAACTAATAAATTTAGGTAAGAAGCAAGGTAAAATAGAGCATATTTGTAATTTATTATGGAATTCTGAATTGAAAGAGAAAAAGAGATCCTTTTCTATTTCATACTCATGAAAACAAAAATTCTTTTTTTTATGAACCTGGGTACTCGAAGAAATTTGAAAAATCTATATTATAAATATAGAGAAACTTATAAGTTGTTTCTAGATCGCTTTCTTCCCTTTCTGAGGTTTCTTTCAGTTTCTTAGTACCAATAGGCGATGGCATTCTGCCTAAATAGTAGACACAGGTGATAAATAAGAGAATACTAAAGATTCTAGCCATAGAATTTCTCAATTCTGACACAAGGTACTTATTAGATCGAATCAAATGATTTTGCCGTATCCAGAATAATACCAATCCAACCCATTTCATGAATAAAATGTGACCAATTAACCAACCAACAAAACTACTTGTTACAAATAACATCTTGTTGTTGCATCGAAACATATAAATGTTGACTAATCTGGCTAACGTTGAACTTGGTAAAATGAAATGGTTGAATAATTGAAAAATGAGATTATTCAGGAATACACATTGAATGCTGAGATTACGCATGGAATTTCTGGTAGTAGATCCATAATCAAAAAAGTTTTTGTTATTGTTCCAGAAGAAATGAAACAAAAGATACGGTAGAACTAGGACAGTTATTGTATGAGGTCTACCCAATGCATCAACCTTTATAGCAGGGTATGATTCCATTATTGTTATCGTTTCATCGGACAGGGTATGAAACAAAATATGCCTATTCGAAAGCTTTATTGTTTTTAGGATCTGGATCCATTATTCATTCAATGGAATCCATTGTTGGATTTTCACCAGATAAAAGTCAAAATATGGTTCTTATGGGAGGGTTAACAAAATATATTCCAATTACAAGAATTACTTTTTTATTAGGTACACTTTCTCTTTGTGGTATTCCACCTCTTGCTTGTTTTTGGTCGAAAGACGAAATTCTTAATGATAGTTGGTTGTATTCACCAATTTTCGCAATAATCGTTTCATTTACAGCAGGATTCACTGCATTTTATATGTTTCGAATGTATTTACTTACCTTTGATGGACATTTACGTATGTGTCGATTCTTTTGAGTAATATATCTAGCTGTAGGTATTATTGCGGGGCAATCAATTGGGGAACCAGGGACTCAACTAACATGGCAATTCCGCCAAGATCTCTTCGTTAGTTGGGGGAAGAATCAGCACGAATCGGATTTTTTGAGGAACGTATCGAGAGAGAATTGGATTTGGTTAGACAATGTGTGGTTGGTAAACAAGGATTGGTTTTTTAGCAGGGTACGGTACACTAAATTTTCATTTAGTTCTCATTCCTTGCACTTATTAAGTACTTAATAATCTAAGGGAGTGGCGATGCCATACGCAAAAAGGAAGAGACTCATAGAATGGCAGAGGCAAATAGAGCTTTTGCACATTTTCGTTAATCCATGAACAGGATCTAGGCGGAAGAGGTCGAGTTATTGATGTGAGATGGATCCAGAAAAAGACGGGTTCCAGCTATAATCCAGAAAAGATTCGTGTAGAACTTCCCTCTTGTATCATCAAACCATCACCCATTAATACAACACCAACATTATTTGATTCCAAATTGAGAGCAATGCCTATTGTACCCTCTTCAAATTCTACTAATTCACCTGACATTACTTCATCAAGACCATGAATACGAGCAATGCCGTCCCCCACTTGAAGTACGGTACCAGTATTCACAACCTTTACTTCTCTATTATATTGTCAATAATTCTTGCTAAGAAGAATGCCCATGTTGTGGCAATTCCACCCAGAAGGTAATGCGTTACTCCTACAGCACGTCCTTGTACAATGCTCAAGGCTCTAGGCTGAGTAGCAGGAGCAACTTTTAATTTGTTATGAGCCCAAACAATGGATTCAATGAGTTCTTGCCAATAACCGCGGCCGCTGAATAGAAACATTAAACTAAAAGCCCAAACAAAATGAGCACCTAAGAAAAAAAGACCATGGAGTCCTATTGAAACCAAGAAATATAGGCCTGCCTGCCATCCACACCAGAATAGATGGAGTTTTCCGAAAAACCCTGCTAGTGGAGGAAGACCCCCTAGGGATAAGAGACATAGGGCTGAAGAGAGAGCCAAAAAAGGATCTTTCGTGTATAATCCTGCATAATCTTCTACGGCTTGGCCTGCAGCAGTACCTTGACCAACTCCAGGTCCAATAGAAGCAAGCCCTACGGCCAATCCAGCAGCAATAACGGAAGCGGCAGAAATCAGTGGATTCATGATGATAGGTTCCTCGCACCAAAAAAAAATGGTTAATGATACAATCAACCAAGGAATTCTTACTTATTTGATCACTAAAAAATATCGAATCGAAGTAACTAAAACTTCGAAAAAAATATATGGGGCACGTGGAATCCCGTGTGAATCAGCAAGGACCACCTTGCAAGGCGGTATCGAGCCGGAACAACTTGTTCCTCTTGAACACCCCGATTCAGGGCCAAAGAATTTCCTGCAGCTACCATATAATATTCAATCCATGGCTGAATGGTTAAAGCGCCCAACTCATAATTGGCAAATTCGTAGGTTCAATTCCTGCTGGATGCACGCCAATGGGAACGTTCAATAAGTCTATTGGAATTGGCTCTGTATCAATGGAATCTCATCATCCATACATAACGAATTGGTATGGTATATTCATACCCCTTATGCCCTGGGCGACACACGTGCTACAATGGGCGGGACAAAGGGTCGCGATCCCGCGAGGGTGAGCTAACTCCAAAAACCCGTCCTCAGTTCGGATTGCAGGCTGCAACTCGCCTGCATGAAGCCGGAATCGCTAGTAATCGCCGGTCAGCCAAATTATATTGATAATGACCCCTTAACCACATTTTCCATAAATGTCCTGTCCAAGCCAAGGAGCTTACTCCAAAAAGTCCTGACAAATGATGATTGAGACGAGATTCGGCATTTTTGAACCAGGAAACACTCGGTTTCCATTATTAATCAGTTAAAAAGCGATGAAAATAAAATATTTTCGAAACCAAAATATTTTACATAGAAAAATTCTAAACCATCTTCTGAGCAAGATTTCAGTTTGTCGTTTTTCCAAATTCGGACATCTTTGGCTCCGTCGATCTTATTTTTCAGCGTTTTTCTTGCATTTTCCGCTACTAGAAAATTCGAATTTTTATAACTCGATCATACCACTGATATCTGTATACCGTTTTGATCGCCTCGTCATGCTGATCTTAACGGTATATTCAGTTCAGTGTTTTGAAGTCCGATACACAGCGGAATCTGTAAAGCAGATAAATCGTATCGGTTCCGATATTGGGACTTTTGGGTTCCTATGTCTTTCCATCTTCCACGTAAATGAGTTGGCATCTGTTATTAAAGATTTCAGCTCTTAGACTTTCATTTTCTTTGGTTTAATATATATATTGGTTCACGTTTCGTATGCCTCTAGCACCCTTTCATCCATTTCTAAAAAAAAGACAAACAAAGTTTTCATTTCTCATGTGGCCAAACATTTCTCTTCTGTCATTTCCCCGCCCACCTACCCGCGAGCAGCCCAACGCTAGCCCCACCTCCAACCGGCTCAAGCAATCCACGTCCCTCCTTCCAGCAAGCAGCCGATCTCCACAGCTTGCATCTCCATCCCCTCACCCTGGATCTAACACCACCAAATTTCCGCCATGATCTCCAACCCATCCACCACCACCAGCCTCCATAGCCGTGCTCCTCCTTGCACCGTGATCAGCCACGGCTCCAACTGCCGAAGCCGACCCATGCCGGCTCATCTGCCGCACTCATCGCCGAGTGCATCTCGGCCATGCACTCCATTTTGTTCTGCCGTGAGTCCCTTCCTATTCATATGTATTTGTTATATATAGTACCTACATGCTATTGTATATTATATTATAGTATATTTTATTATGTCATGTTTATTTATATTATATTATTAGTAGCAACTTTGGTATTTACATAACAAAATATTGAGTTATATACATATATAACGATGGTAAGTTATATAGGTACATACATTTTATTATATGCGGTTGTGTTTAAATGTTCACTATTTTTTTATTATAAAAGATGTTATATATTTCTGGTTGTATATATGGGTACATATATTGGTCTGCTGTTGTATCTATATGTAATTTTATATATGATTTATATGCTAGGTTAGTTTATATTACATAAGTCTGAATTTACGAAAGGTATGTATTCAGGTTATATTTAAGAATATACATATAGTATATATAAAGTTTTGGGTTGTGTGAGTTTTATACATATTAGTGTGTATTATATGGTGGGTAATATAAATGACAGTATGGGAGTATAAGTTATAGTTTTTGATATGTTAGTTTTATGCATATAGCCTATTAATTGGTATATATCGTGTTATGTCCTTGTATGTATATGTTTGGTCAGAACCTGTTAGCCTTATATAAGATAAGTTTTGCTGTTTATATGAAATATATATATTTCTTGATTTCATAAGTATGTTGTTGGGTGTGTTAGTATAATATATAGTATTAGGTTGGTTCTCTTATATTTGACCATATATATATTTACAGCAGTGTTGATATATTTTTTTATAACATATATTTCTAAAGTTTATAATAGGAGTTGTACATGTTTATATATATTAATTTATATAAATGTATATACATTAGTTTGGTTTATATGACATTTTGAAGGGAATAAAATATAATATAAGTATTTTTCATTGTAATAAGTATATATACAAGTAATTATTTCAAAATAAATGATATATATATGTTGATTTTATTATATGTGTTTTAATTTGAAACAATGACTTTGGAATACATATATCTTTAAATTTAAAATGGGTTTGAATTTAGAATATGATTTCATGCATGTAAATAGTTGTATATAGTTATATATATATATATATATTCCTTACACCATTTATCATCATTGATCCAGTTCTGATTTGATTTCATCGACTTCTTATCTATCAGCTTTGTTCGACGAATCGTGTCCATCTAGCGTTGCTTTGGAACTCGTAGCTCATTTCTTTATCGAATCATCTCTAGCCTCAAAAGGTGAGCACTCACTCACGATTAACGTTCTTTTATTTATTAAATTTGATTTCAATTGAAACGACAATTGAAATATACTGCTGTTAGTTAATTACACTATTATAAATGCTATTGCCTGTATCAGTTCACCTGTGACATCTGACACCATTATCTGTTAATTATTTATGCGATGATAACACAGTTTGGCTGATAATTGATTGATTGTTGATGTTTATATTGGACGTAAAATTGTTAATGTTAAAATGATAAATAGTGTGAAATTGAACTTGATATAGGATAATTAATTGTTAAATTTGATTAACTGACATTTGTATAATATGATTCCTTTAATTGTTGAATTTATTGACACGTAGGATTTGTTTAATTACACTTTTAACCACTG
The DNA here is from genome assembly GCA_030737815.1 of Allium fistulosum. Classification (NCBI taxonomy): domain Eukaryota; kingdom Viridiplantae; phylum Streptophyta; class Magnoliopsida; order Asparagales; family Amaryllidaceae; genus Allium; species Allium fistulosum. The sequence continues at coordinate 669,779,535 of CM060903.1, forward strand.
AATGTATGTTGTTAAATTGATGATGTATGAAATTGTAAATAGATGACAAGTGAAAACGAAACGTAATAATCTTTAATCTACATGAAATGATAGTGTAGATTCTAGAAATAATTATATTAATTCGTACAAATAACAATGCGAATTAATACAGTTATTTCGGGATTATTTGAATTGATTATTGGATTGTTATTGTTGTTGTTATTGCTTGTTTATTTACTTTGACACCATCCCAGCTATCACACTGCAAGTTCCCTTTATTATGCTTTGATTTTGAATTGAATTGGAATCGGGTTGAATTGATAAATACCCAAATTAAACTTTGACCTTAGATATAGAGAATTAAATAAAAACCCGATTGGTCAATAATTTGATTTAAAAATAAAACAAAGATTTTATTTGAATAAAAATATGGTTTTGAAATGAAGTTGAATTTGAATTATAATGAAAGGAAAATGTTAATATTTAATCATCGGAAACAAAATGTTAACAATGAAATTGATGGAAAAATGTGGTTTAATTTGAGAAATGAATGAATTAAGTTTGAAATGATTAAATAATTAAGTTTGAAATTATAATTAAGTTTGAAATTATTAACTTTGAAATGATTTAATAATTAAGTTTGAAATTATAATCAAGTTGAAATTATTAAACTTTGAAATTATTCAATAATTAAGTTTTGAATTATTTAATAATTAAATAAGACTAAATTATTTAATGATTAAATTAAATTGAATTTTTGAATAAGTGAATTTTACTTCGTAATAATTGAAATTGAGATTTTATTTATTAATTAAGTTTTGGAAATTATTTAAAGTAAGTAAATAAATAATTGAAATTGAATTTTCTTTAACAAGAAATGAAAATGTGATATTTTGGAATTAATGTAAGACTTGAAATGTAAAGAGTTTGATTTGATGAATTTAATTTAATTAAATTTGTAAGTTTTGATATAATGAAGTTGAATTTAAATAATGGATTTAATGAATTGGAAATTTAATGGAAATTGTTTTGAATGGCATAGTAACTTAACGAATATTGAATGAAATCGATAAATGATATAAAATTGATTTGAATGTTAAATAAGATTTAATTTAAATGTTTTCGAAATGAAACTTGTATTCGAACTTGAAAAAATATTTGGATTGTTTTAAATAGAAATTGAATTTGAATTATAAGATTTTGAAATGATAATTTGGAAGTTTGGAACGTAAATTATTGGAAATTGGTTTTGAGAGACAGATGAAATGTTGATTTACGAATTCTATTTGAAATTGAAATTGATTTGGTTTTGAAATAAACAAACGACCAATCGGTGTAATAATTACGGAAGTTATTAAAGAGACCGGAATTCGGTTATGGATATACTCTCTATCTAAACTGAAAACCACTTTAATAACTATACGCGGAGTGATGATCCAGAATGAAGTGGTTGAAATGATGTACGTGATGACTGAAGAAAGAGAACGATAATGGATAGCCTTGACACTTGTGTCAAATTGGAAATGACTAAAACAGGAGCCGTGCCGGGCCAATGGAGGATTAGCTACCTCAAGTGGACACACTTCTTCGAACTACTCATTACTTGTTGTCGATTGGTGCACCCTTGACTTTGGGAGTGTTGTTTCACGGTGTTGCGGGCGCTGCGGCGTTGCGTTCTCACCAGTCCGGATCAGGCGAACGGTAGTATCACTACCTTGGGTATTGCCTTATGTGCCTTGTCATACTTGTATCCCTTTATTCGCGACCACTACGAAATTGTTTTGTACCTTGAGTATATGGATTGCCCTCTGGTGACTTCCGGTTTTGGGGAAACTACGGTCTTGTATATGCTTTTGGGAATAAAAATGTGTTAAGGGTGGAATGGGCCATGACTTAACACTATTTTGATATCTTATTATTACTGATAGACATTATCTACTTATCGTACACTACTACATAGTAGATAGTTTAACGGATCCTTAAAGGATGGTTATTCCAAACATCCTTTGAGTTACTTGTATTTCAATTGCTATTTCACTTGAGTTGGATTTATTAATATAAGAATGTTAATCCTGACTCGAGTGTCTTGTGTTTTTGCTTTACGCTCGGGTCAGACTGAGTGTACCAGTATTCGAGACTCACCTTTGAAGTTGGAGCTTTGCTTGAAGATCCAGCCATCTATTCTGCTTTCAGTGTTCGATGATTCCAGTGATGTATTCTGCTTTGTATTTGATGTATCGCATTACTCTTCCGTTGTATCTGGTTTAACTCTGATGTATCGTATTACTCTTCTGTTGTAAACTCTGATGTATCTTATACATTTATATAGTAGCTTCATGAACTACTATCTCTTTTATTTCCGCTGCAACTTATTACTATGTGTCTGTGATCTGTGATTATTTATTTACTGTATATGTTCAGTTTTGCCAAATTTAAATTAACAATGCGGTATTTTGAGCAATTCAAATCCGGCATGAGTGTCTACCTATACACTTATAATGGATGCGAATGGTCCAAAATGGCGGGTCGTTACAGTTGGTATCAGAGCTTTGGTAGCTCTAGGCAAAACTCAACATATAGGGTAAATGCATTTACAGAATCACTCTCATTCGAGTTTCAATCTCTTCCTTTGACTCAATTCCTTTGAATTTTAGAACGTTCCCCTCGGTTCCGAAATTCATTCATGTCCTTCACTATTTGTCTTCTTTCAATCCTAGAGCACCCCATAACTCCATTCTGAATGTTATCTATAATAGATCGGCGGTCTCGCCAATCTTCGAATGATTCGTAAAGGATTAAACTCCTTTATAATAGGCATTGATTTACCGGAGATTTCTGTATCCTCGGTTTACGATGCTATCTATCTCTTGCTATACCTGAATTCCATCTCTTGAGATCGAGTGTTGATTTATCTCGGAATTCAGCATCGATCTTATTCTTGAAGTTACGGACGACCCGGTTATGGTTGCCCGTGAATTAAATAAACTCATCCATCTCCCGATTGTGGTAATTGAATTATCTTATCTTCTGTTTCAAACCTATCTTCGAATCGAAATTCTCTTTGATTTGAGTCTATCAAAATTTTTTTTTTGAATCTCTATCCTTGCTTTGAAATCCATTCTTGTATCGGCAAGCGAGGAAGTGTATTTGTAAATTAATATTTAAAATGTTTTAAAATATATTGTGTTGTTTGAGTTATTGATGTTGATTTGGGTTTCCGATCGATTCGTCTGATCAACGCTATCGATAGGATTTCCAAAACACTTGAACAGAGCAAACTGACACAATATTATTTTCAAATTCTTGTAAATGAAATAAATTTGTATGATTATATTATAAATATATATAAGTAAAATTTTCTGAAATTTAAAGTTAATTAAATTGGTTGTTGAAATGATAATAATTGATTATCACTTATTGTTCTATAAATGAATTTTAAACATGGGTTATAAACTGATTTGAAATTTAAATGAATTTAACATTTAGAATTTGAGAATTTAATTTCCATTAATTTCAAGCTTTGGTTTTTAAATTTTTAAAATGTATATTATTGAAGGTATTTTCAAATAGAAATCGTTTTCAAAGAATTTTAAAATATTGAAATCAGTGCTCTTCTCTTTGTCGCTGGAAAATAATTTCGGTGATGGCGGCCGCATCATCGACATTCATTTTCGAGTTTCGAAGTGGAGATACTATTCTGTAGTTTTGCTACGATTTGTTTTGAAAAATATTTTGATTTGAATTTCTTCAGTATAATTTGAGTTATATATATAGGTATCTTATTTTAAAAATTTAATTTGATTTGATATAAATATATTATATATATCTCTAAACTGTTTAAAGTTAATCGGAAATCTAATTCTTAAATTTTGTTAAAGAATGATTTTAATTGTAAATAAAACCAAAATTTGGAATAAATATTTAAACTTGAATAATTGAATTTGGTAAATTTTATTGGTATATTGTTCAACTGCATTCTAATACAACTTACCTAAATCATTCAGAAGTTGAATATGTAATTGGATAATATATAATATAAATTGAATTTATAAATAAAATTTGAGTGTTTATAATAAATTTTATACACTAAATTTTGATTATAAAGATGTTAATAGAGTTAGATAGGATAATTAGTAAACTCGGTTAATAATGAAATAAATTTGTTTTGAAAGAATTAATGAATTAAAATTTGATCAACATATGAAAATACCTTGAATTTAAAAGAAATTATAGATGTAAATTAATTTAAAGCGAAACTTTTATGGTTTAAATTAATTTATATGGGTTAAATAAATGTGATAAGATATATTAAGTAGAATAAATTTAACAGTAATTTGGAATAAAAGAAGAATTTAAATTGCTGAAAAATATGATTATAATAAAAGACTATTCAAATTTATGGTTTTAGAAATTGTAAACCGAAGATAATTGGATAATAAGATAATGAATTTAGAAATAGTTGAGATTGATTTTAGTGAAATCAAACGGATTAAATCAATTATTGAATATCAATTAATTTAAATTTGAATTTATATGGTTTAAATTAATTGTTATTTTGTATTTCAAATCTGTTTTTCTTTCTGGTTGTTTCTATTCTCCTACCTCGTTCCTTTTCGGGGACGAAAAGTTTTGAGTGGGGGAGAGTGTAACGACCCGTAAATTTTAACCGTTTTAATAACGTAATTAATTAAAATTTTGTGAAATTTTAAACGATAAAATTTTGAAATAAAAATTAGATATTTGAAATGCGTCTATTTAAACATAGCAACTGGTAAATTTATATGAAAGTTTATTTCGCGCGTAAATTCACTTCAATTTAATCAGTTAAAAAGCGATGAAAATAAAATATTTTCGAAACCAAAATATTTTACATAGAAAAATTCTAAACCATCTTCTGAGCAAGATTTCAGTTTGTCGTTTTTCCAAATTCGGACATCTTTGGCTCCGTCGATCTTATTTTTCAGCGTTTTTCTTGCATTTTCCGCTACTAGAAAATTCGAATTTTTATAACTCGATCATACCACTGATATCTGTATACCGTTTTGATTGCCTCGTCGTGCTGATCTTAACGGTATATTCAGTTCAGTGTTTTGAAGTCCGATACACAGCGGAATCTGTAAAGAAGATAAATCGTATCGGTTCCGATATTGGGACTTTTGGGTTCCTATGTCTTTCCATCTTCCACATAAATGAGTTGGCATCTGTTATTAAAGATTTCAGCTCTTAGACTTTCATTTTCTTTGGTTTAATATATATGTTGGTTCACGTTTCGTATGCCTCTAGCACCCTTTCAACCATTTCTAAAAAAAAGACAAACAAAGTTTTCATTTCTCCTGTGGCCAAACATTTCTCTTCTGTCATTTCCCCGCCCACCTACCCGCGAGCAGCCCAACGCTAGCCCCACCTCCAACCGGCTCAAGCAATCCACGTCCCTCCTTCCAGCAAGCAGCCGATCTCCACAGCTTGCATCTCCATCCCCTCACCCTGGATCTAACACCACCAAATTTCCGCCATGATCTCCAACCCATCCACCACCACCAGCCTCCATAGCCGTGCTCCTCCTTGCACCGTGATCAGCCACGGCTCCAACTGCCGAAGCCGACCCATGCCGGCTCATCTGCCGCACTCATCGCCGAGTGCATCTCGGCCATGCACTCCATTTTGTTCTGCCGTGAGTCCCTTCCTATTCATATGTATTTGTTATATATAGTACCTGCATGCTATTGTATATTATATTATAGTATATTTTATTATGTCATGTTTATTTATATTATTAGTAGCAACTTTGGTATTTACATAACAAAATATTGAGTTATATACGTATATAACGATGGTAAGTTATATAGGTACATACATTTTATTATATGCGGTTGTGTTTAAATGTTCACTATTTTTTTATTATAAAAGATGTTATATATTTCTGGTTGTATATATGGGTACATATATTGGTCTGCTGTTGTATCTATATGTAATTTTATATATGATTTATATGCTAGGTTAGTTTATATTACATAAGTCTGAATTTACGAAAGGTATGTATTCAGGTTATATTTAAGAATATACATATAGTATATTTAAAGTTTTGGGTTGTGTGAGTTTTATACATATTAGTGTGTATTATATGGTGGGTAATATAAATGACAGTATGGGAGTATAAGTTATAGTTTTTGATATGTTAGTTTTATGCATATAGCCTATTAATTGGTATATATCGTGTTATGTCCTTGTATGTATATGTTTGGTCAGAACCTGTTAGCCTTATATAAGATAAGTTTTGCTGTTTATATGAAATATATATATTTCTTGATTTCATAAGTATGTTGTTGGGTGTGTTAGTATAATATATAGTATTAGGTTGGTTCTCTTATATTTGACCATATATATATTTACAGCAGTGTTGATATATTTTTTAATAACATATATTTCTAATGTTTATAATAGGAGTTGTACATGTTTATATATATTAATTTATATAAATGTATATACATTAGTTTGGTTTATATGACATTTTTAAGGGAATAAAATATAATATAAGTATTTTTCATTGTAATAAGTATATATATAAGTAATTATTTCAAAATAAATGATATATATATGTTGATTTTATTATATGTGTTTTAATTTGAAACAATGATTTTGGAATACATATATATTTAAATTTAAAATGGGTTTGAATTTAGAATATGATTTCATGCATGTAAATAGTTGTATATAGTTATATATATATATATATTCCTTACACCATTTATCATCATTGATCCAGTTTTGATTTGATTTCATCGACTTCTTATCTATCAGCTTTGTTCGTCGAATCGTGTCCATCTAGCGTTGCTTTGGAACTCGTAGCTCATTTCTTTATCGAATCATTTCTAGCCTCAAAAGGTGAGCACTCACTCACGATTAACGTTCTTTTATTTATTAAATTTGATTTCAATTGAAACGACAATTGAAATATACTGCTGTTAGTTAATTACACTGTTATATATGCTATTGCCTGTATCAGTTCACCTGTGACATCTGACACCATTATCTGTTAATTATTTATGCGATGATAACACAGTTTGGCTGATAATTGATTGATTGTTGATGTTTATATTGGACGTAAAATTGTTAATGTTAAAATGATAAATAGTGTGAAATTGAACTTGATATAGGATAATTAATTGTTAAATTTGATTAACTGACATTTGTATAATATGATTCCTTTAACTGTTTTATTGACACGTAGGATTTGTTTAATTACACTTTTAACCACTGAATATATGTTGTTAAATTGATGATGTATGAAATTGTAAATAGATGACAAGTGAAAACGAAACGTAATAATCTTTAATCTACATGAAATGATAGTGTAGATTCTAGAAATAATTATATTAATTCGTACAAATAACAATGCGAATTAATACGGTTATTTCGGGATTATTTGAATTGATTATTGGATTGTTATTGTTGTTGTTATTGCTTGTTTATTTACTTTGACACCATCCCAGCTATCACACTGCAAGTTCCCTTTGTTATGCTTTGATTTTGAATTGAATTGGAATCGGGTTGAAATGATAAATACCCAAATTAAACTTTGACCTTAGATATAGAGAATTAAATAAAAACCCGATTGGTCAATAATTTGATTTAAAAATAAAACGAAGATTTTATTTGAATAAAAATATGGTTTTGAAATGAAGTTGAATTTGAATTATAATGAAAGGAAAATGTTAATATTTAATCATCGGAAACAAAATGTTAACAATGAAATTGATGGAAAAATGTGGTTTAATTTGAGAAATGAATGAATTAAGTTTGAAATGATTAAATAATTAAGTTTGAAATTATAATTAAGTTTGAAATTATTAACTTTGAAATGATTTAATAATTAAGTTTGAAATTATAATCAAGTTGAAATTATTAAACTTTGAAATTATTCAATAATTAAGTTTTGAATTATTTAATAATTAAATAAGACTGAATTATTTAATGATTAAATTAAATTGAATTTTTGAATAAGTGAATTTTACTTCGTAATAATTGAAATTGAGATTTTCTTTATTAATTAAGTTTTGGAAATTATTTAAAGTAAGTAAATAAATAATTGAAATTGAATTTTCTTTAATAAGAAATGAAAATGTGATATTTTGGAATTAATGTAAGACTTGAAATGTAAAGAGTTTGATTTGATGAATTTAATTTAATTAAATTTGTAAGTTTTGATATAATGAAGTTGAATTTAAATAATGGATTTAATGAATTGGAAATTTAATGGAAATTGGTTTGAATGGCATAGTAACTTAACGAATATTGAATGAAATCGATAAATGATATAAAATTGATTTGAATGTTAAATAAGATTTATGGGTTCCAGGTAGTTTAGATAATATTGATTAAGAAAAATATATTGACATTTTATTAATAAAGTTAATTTATTCACTAATTATATTTATAAAGGGTATTCAATTCATGGGTACTTCCCAAAACTTAACGCCACAGACCTAAAACAAAATGGGGGTACCAGTGCATATATTTTATATTTTTCAGATACTAAATAATGCAATAGATATAAAGAATCAGAAATGGATATTGGACAGCAGATGTTCAAAGCATATGATGGGAAATCAATTGGCATTGAGCAATACTATCTACAAAGATTGTAGAACAGCGAACTCTTGATATAATTCAAAAGGATATGTTATTGGCATCAACAATGTGGGTAATTCTAAATATTCTTTTGTTTCTAATGTTTTAAAGTACTTATTTTGAATCCTCTCATGAATTTTATATTCATATTTTGTGCACCGCTCCATATACAAACTTTACACATATTGTCTAGTATGCTTAAATAGTTCTTTTCTACATATTTTTGTTGATGACAATAGGGGAGAAAGTGTATAAATATACTAGAAAAAATGATGAGGGGTGAACAAAGTCAAGGGAAGATAAAACAAAATTACCATATATTAAATATCCCAAAATATTTATATGGTTGTCAACATCAAAATGGGGGATATTGTTAATACATGTGTATTGAATTTGATGACAACTACCATATAAATATTACTACTAATATTTCTATGAGTTGTACAATTTTTTCAGATATTCTCGACGGTTTCGTTCAAAGGAGTGTAAGTATCGAATCTCGGTCCTGGCCGATATAGGCGCTTTTCTCCCTTCTTGCCCCCAGCATTGTCTCTGGAATCATTTCTTCGAACGTCCCTTGCTGCCGCAGGTGCGTTGCTGTGAGTTGCCTTACTTTGCTGTCCTGACTGCCCCTCGACGGCAGCATCCTCAAGCCTCATATATTTCCCGGCTTCATGGAAGAAATCGGGTAAAGTAGCTGGTTTTTCTTTTGTCAACCTTCTAGCAAATTTAGTGTCTGGATGCACACCACTACAGAGGGCCATTAGGATAAGCTTCTCATCGGCATCTTGGACTGCGGCCGCTGCGGATTGAATCGGGTTAGGTATTGCTGCAGTTTCTCCCCAGGTTTCTGTTTGACACTGGATAAGGAATAAGCGTCCTTAGGTTGTTCCACATGAATACGGAACTGACTGATAAATTTTTCTTTCAACATTTCCCACGAGCTGATGGATCCCTGGGGTAGATGACAAAACTAGGAGGTAGCGAGATCTGCTAAGAAGAGTGGAAAGCATTTGCACAGTACTCCCTCTGTCGCTCCACTCATGAGCATATGTTGTGTGTATCTCTGTAAGTGTACAACAGGGTCGGAGGTTCCTTTGTAAGGTTCCATTGTTGGCATCTTCCATTCTCGGGGGGTGATAGCAATTTCGATATTGCGGGCGAAAGGGCTGGTTACTCTAGCGCCTATCCCTCGATCCCTTTGCTCTCGTTGGACGCACTCTCTGAATAAGAGTGCCATCCTTTCATCAGAATTTGGAGCAGATAGAAACGAGTTTGGTTCTGTTCTGTGGGTTTGATTCCGTCCAGATGATCTGTAGGGATGGTATCGTCTATCATTCCTCATATTTTCCGGTGGTTTCCTTTGGTATTCTGGGAGCATGCTAGGGTCAGCCATAATTGGCCCTTGCCTTGATCTTCCCTTGCTGGGTTCTGATCTAAGCACTTCCTCGGGTCCAACTTCGGGCTGGACTCTAGCTCGGCCCCGCTCACTGACGTTTCCGTGGTTAGGTAGTATGACAGGCTCAGCTACAGTTGACCTTCGCCTGGTACCTCCCCCGTGGGGTTTGGTTCCAAGTGTTTCCTCAGGCCTAACTTCGGGCTGTGCTCGATCTCGGCTCCTACCATGGCTGCTTCTGCCGTTAGCTCCTTCGAAGAAGGAAGATCTTTGTTGTCTCTGAGATCCTCCAGACTGGGACTCGCCCCATGATTCAGTGTTGCGGTTGGATTCTTCCGCATCCCTTAAGCGTGACATGAGATGGTCCACCAAAGCTTCCTGCTGGGACGTGAAGCGGTTAGTTACTTCAACCACAACCCTGTCCAGATCTGCCCTAGTAATTGCTGCGGGCTGTTCTGCGGTAGGAGGGTAGGTGTTGGATGTATTTCGACCGGTCTTTGCCGAACCAAATACCAGCTCTCTCCCAAGCTACCGAACCACCTCCTTCCTCATGCCTACCGGACCAGAGTGCCTACTGAACCAACCAGACTCACAGAACTACCGAACCAATTCCAAAGCAGCCTTCGCCGAATCAAACATCAACCCCTCTCCCATTCATCACCGAACCATCACCCCGGGCCAAGGATGTCGAACCACCTCCTACCGAACCAACACCACTCCACCCATTACCGATCCAAACGACATACCTCTTACCACCAAACCAAAACTCCACCGGTCCACTCATCTCCTTCCACCGAACCAAGGTAAACCAGACCAACTCCACCAGGCCAGATTACATCAGCCCAGGCCCGCCAGCTGCTATATACCTCCAAGACCCCTGCCCCCAGCCTCACTCTATAAATAGAGAGGCAGGGGTACAACAATGGGGGACAAGTTTGAGAGCTCAAGCACGGAGAGAACTTTCAAACAACTTCCTTTTACTTGTATCAAAGCTTTGTACTTGTAATCAAAACAAGAGAAGAGAAATAACATATAAAGTGGACGTAGGCACATTCTGGCTGAACCACTATAAATCTGCGTGTCTTTTTACAATTTAGCCCTTGCTTTTCATATATTTGCATAAATCACCCGAATCACTAAGAACAACATAAGATCTACTAAATCATACAACTTTGAGGTGTTTGTCCATTTTTTGTGCAAACATTTTTGGTGCTTTCACTGAGAACTAGAAGCTCGAAGCTTCAGCTTCATCCACTTAACATTTTTCCTAACAGCATCGTTCGCCACTTGGAAAACATGCCTCCCAAACAATTATAACCAACATTTAATTGATCAAGAAGGTAACATAAGTGTAAACAGCTCTATATTCGAAGAACAAGCTATAAAACATGGCGGCTTTTTGAAAATGGCGGCTTCTTCCCCACCTCCTCCTTTCCCTGATCCTCCTCTGTCCACTCCTTTTCCTCTGATCACTCCTCCTCCTCCTTTCCCTGATCCTCCTCTGTCCTCTCCTCTTCCTCCGATCTCTCCTCCTCCTCCTTTCCCTGTTCCTCCTCCTTCCTCTCCTCTTCCTCCGATCTCTCCTCCTCCTCCTTTCCCTGCTCCTCCTCCATCCACTTCTCTTTCTCCTCCTCCTCCTCCGATCACTTTTCCACCTCCTTCCCAGATCCATCTTTCTTCCTCGATTCATCATTCCTCTTCTTTTCTCCCGGCCTCTGTTTTGACCTCTGTTTCTTGCCCTTCGAACTCTTTGAATTCTCCTTTTGCTTTGTCTGGTTTGAATTCATGTCAGGATTCTGTAAATCTTGTTTCCTCTGATAAGCATTTTCCTTCTTTGTCTAATGATATGGTTTCAGCTTTGGATGTTAAGCAGGTTAATTCATCTAAGTCTAATGACTTTGGTCTAAACTGGTCTTCCTTGTTCAAGAAGAAACCAAAGAATGTTGGATCTTTTGTGCCTAGACATTTTGATATCAAAAATAAAGGTGTTCTGAATGCATTGCCTGAAGAAGTTAAAAATGAAGGTATTAAATTTTGGAGTAATCATTTAGTTGGTTTTTTCTTGGATGGTCCTCTTTCTTATCTGACTGTTACAAGGCATTTAAGAAGTATTTGGAGATTAAATGGTGAAGTTGATATTAAATCTGATAATGAGAATTTCTTTTTCAATTTCTCGAATGATCAAGATAGGATGAAAATCTTGCAATCTGACCCTATTTTCATTAAAGGAAAAATGTTCATTATTACTACTTGGGATCCATCTTATGGTTACTTTCAAGAACGCATTAAAAAAGTGCCTGTGTGGGTACATTTCTATAAGATCCCTTTGATTGCTTGGACTTTAATTGGTATAAACTGGTTAACATGTCATGTTGGAAAACTAATTTGTCTTGATGAGAGCACTGAAAGATTAACTAGATTTAGATATGCTAAAGCTTTGATTGAAATATCTCCGGATCAAGAGCTACCTGATTTTGTTGCTATTGATGACTTAGGCGAATGTTGTCCTTATGTTAAAGTTGAATATGATTGGAGACCAAAATTATGTAGTAAATGTAAAGTGTTTGGGCATGAAACTTTATATTGTTCAGGGAATAGTAAGTTGAAAGGAAATAATATGCAGTCTGGTAAAGATAGTAAGGTTACTGATAACAGAGAATGCATGGATCAAATGAGTGTTGGAGAAAAGGTGCAAATGTCAAATATTGCTGGAAATTTCAAAATGAAATCTTCAAAAGTGTGGAAAAGGAAGGAAAAGGAACAAAATATTCATATAAATAGCAATAATATGAACTCAAATTTAGATGATCTTTTAGATGATTTTGGAGAAATGAATACAGGACTTGATCTGAATAAGAAGAAGGAAATAGAGTTAAATGGTGTGAATGTGGTATCTGATGTTATTTCTGTGGAATTGAGTAGCAAAGAAAATATTTCAACATCAAATTCTTTTCTCATTTTATCAGACATAGATGAAGAAGTACACAATGATGGGTCAAATTTGGATTCAGGAATTTCTCAATCTGGAGATAAACAAATTGTTAATGAATTAATGATGAATTGTAATGCTATTGGTGATAGTATGAATGCTTCTGTAGTACACTCTGAGAATTTAGCTAGTTGTTCAGATATTAATAATGTTATTCATAAGGAAGCAGAGAACAATAAAGTAATCCCTGAACCTACCTCACCCTATGTCAATATTTTACCTCCTAATCATCTGATTCTTCCTCCACCACGTAACTTAAGAGATAATTCTGATGAACAAGTAGTACCAAATAAAAAAGGGAGGAAAGGTAAAAAGAAAGTCTCTTTTCATGAAAATTCAGAGGACCTGAATAATGGGAGAAATTACTCCATTGAAGAAATTTTGCCAAAGAATAAAAATGAACCTGCTTCAAGCAAGGATTCTTCTGCTCAGTTCAGTGGCACTAGGCATACAAGGAAGCATCCATCTATTCTTATTTCCCCAAAACAGTTATGATGTTAAACAATAACATAGCTTACTGGAATATCAGAGGAGGACACCTATCATCAAAACAAGATGAAGTGAAGCATTTTATCAAAAAACAAAAGATCCAATTGCTAGTCATTAGTGAAACAAAGTTAAATAAAGAAAAGTCTGTTTTGGCTTGTAAAAATATTGCTCCTGAGTGGGAATATGAAGATAATTTACAAAGTGCCCCTTATGGAAGATTAATGGTGCTATGGAATTCTGATATATTCAAACTGACAAAGTTGCAGGAGGATGATCAATTCATTCATTTCAGTGTTGTTTCTTTAAATTCTAATACTCCTTTCTTTCTTACTTCTGTCTATGCTCATAATAACCTTGAAAAAAGACTCTCTTTCTTATCTAATCTCTCTTCTCTATCTCACCCTTCATTGCCTTGGATTGTTTTTGGAGATTTTAATTGTATGTTTTCTTCTGATAAAAAAATTGGAGGAAATCCACTCTCTTTGAAAGAAATTGCTCCTTTAAATCAATCTCTTATTAATTCATCTCTCAGTCATATACCTTCTTTTGGAGCTATCTTTACATGGAATAATAAAAGTAATTTTGGTCCTAGAACTTACTGTAAGCTTGATCATGCATTTCACAATATTCACTCTATTAACCATTGGCCAAATCTTTTTTGTAAATTCTTAGAACCCTCTATCTCTGATCACTCTCCAATCATCTTATCCTGGGGAGGGAATGCCATTAGTAGGAATCCATCATTTAAATTTTTCAAAACTTGGACTAATCATAAACTTTTTCTTAGTATTGTTATGCAGGTTTGGCAGGAGCAAATTTATGGAAATCCTCTTCATATACTTACATCAAAACTTCATAGATTGAAGAACAAACTTAAAATCTGGGCTAAAGAAAATTTTGGTGATGGTTCAAATATATCAAATGGAATAAGGGAGAAATTAGCTATTATTCAACATCAGTTGCAGAGTGATTCTTTGAATTCATCTTTAGCATACCAAGAAGCAGTCTTATCAAAAAATTTAATTGAAGCATTGGAGGTTGAAGCTTTCATGAGAAAAGAAAAACTTCATGAGATTATTGATAAACAAGGTGATAGGAACACAAAATATTATCATAACTTGATCAAGATCAAACAAAGCAAAGAAAGAATTATGAGTATTTCTGATATGAATGGAATTATTCAAGATAGTGATGAGTCCATCTCCAAAGCCTTTATTGATTATTTCTCATCTATTCTTGCCAATCCATCTCCCATGATTCCAAAACTATCTCCCCTTTTTTCTATGAATTTACCCTACCTGAGTGATAAGCAAGCAAGTGATTTGATCAGTGAAGTTTTACCTGAAGAGATTAAATCTGCAGTGTTCTCATTAAAACCTGATAGTAGTGGAGGCCCTGATGGTTATAATGCTTTCTTCTATCAACACACTTGGAAAATTATAAAGTATGATGTAATCAAAGCAGTGCTTTTCTTTTTCTCCCATAATAAACTATCTACTGGCATCAATTCTACTAACATAACCCTTGTTCCAAAATCTTCAAATGCAAGACATGTTTCTGATTTCAGACCAATCTCATGCTGCAATGTTCTATACAAAATCATCTCCAAAATTATTGCAAATAGAATCCAGAATATCTTGCCTTCAATTATATCTGACAATCAAGTGCCTTTTATGCCTAACAGAAGTATCAGTGATAACATTATGCTCACTCAAGAACTTTTAAAAGGATATGGAACAGGGAATATCTCTCCTAGATGTATGCTTAAACTTGATATACAGAAAGCTTTTGATTCTATCTCTTGGAGTTCTATTATAGCAATCCTTTCGAGAATGAATTTCCCAAAACCTATGCTTGCTTGGATATACACTTGTATTTCAACATCACATTTTTCCATTCTTAGGAATGGATGTTCAAAAGGTTTTTTCAAAGGTTCTCAAGGGGTTCGGCAAGGTGATCCTATATCTGCTTTTTTGTTCATAATTACCATGGAAGTTCTAAATTCTTTGTTTCTTGAACAAGTGAAATTTAAGAAATTAGAATTACACCCAAAATGCAAGGAACCACTTATCACACATTTGCTTTTTGCTGATGATCTTGTTATATTTACAAAACCTACATCCTCAAATATTGCTGCTATCCTTGAGGTAATGGATAAATTCTACCAATTAACAAGGTTGAAGATAAATTTTAGTAAATCTCATATCTTGGTGGCTGGTCTTAATGAAAGGTTGAAAGATGATATTATCAATTGCTCTGGTCTTAAAGAAATGCAAAATAATACCAAATACCTTGGTTTACCTCTTATATGTGCTAGAATTACAAAGTCTGACTGCTTGCCTCTGTATGAAAAAATCACAAGCAAGCTATCCAAATGGCCAAATACAAAATTATCTCAAGCTGGAAGATTAATTGTTATTCAAAGTATTGCAACTGCTATGACAAATTATTGGATGAGACATTTTTTCCTTCCATGTAAACTCATTTCTATGATAAACAGTGCTCTAAACAGATTCTTATGGCATGGTGATCCATTCTCCAAAAAATTAATTCCAATATCTTCCAACAAAATTCAAATACCAAAGGAATATGGGGGGCTGGGGATAATCAATCTTAAAATATGGAATTGTGCAGCTTTCTCTATCTATTTCAACAAGATTCTGTCAAGGGAAAAGGACTTATGGACACAGTGGACTCTTAAAAATCTATTAAAAGGAAATGATTTCTGGCTAATGACAGTTCCTAGCTTTTGTTCATGGAGTTGGCGAAATATTTTAAAATTAAGATCTTCTTTCTTACCTATCATACAATGCAATCCAGCTGTGGATAATGATCTTCTTTTCTGGTCTTCACCATGGGCCAAACCTGGTCTGATTCTTCAAGAAATCCTACCCCATTCTTTAATTATGCTATCAGGTATCCCTATCAAAGCTAAAGTTTCTTCTTTTGTTTCTGATGGAACTATTGTTTTGCCTTATTGTAGTTCTTTTCAAGTCCGGAGTTTATGGCAGCACTTATCATCTCTGTCTCTCCCCTCATCAAACCTTAAAGTTTTATGGACAAATAAAAGGAAAAAGCATGAGGTCTCTTTAGTCTATAAAACTTTGTTAAATCAAACTGACAAATGTCCATGGGCCTCTAGAATTTGGATGGAAAAATCTTCTGCAAAGGAAAATCTATTGTTATGGAAAGTCATGGAAAATGCGATTAACACAAAACAGAAACTAGCTAGTATGGGTATTATTAGTGATGAAGAATGTGTATTCTGTCATAGGCATGCTGAAACTAATACTCATATCTTTTTTGAATGCAATTATACAAATGGAATTTGGTGCAGACTACTATCTAATGGTGATTTTCATAAACCAAGTAAAAACTCGAAATTGGAATGGTTTAATATCTTCAAAGCAACAAGGTGGAAATCCCCGAAGACTGATATTCTGATGATTATGTTGAAGGCATTTATATATGAAATCTGGAGGGAAAGAAATAGGAGAGTTTTTGATTTGAAGATAGAATCTGCTGTAACTGTCTATAGAATCATTGATAAGAAAATTCGAAATAGGTTAAGCAGGATGAGGTGATTTATTCTGGCATTGTCCTACATTCTATTTTGTTGTAATGTTGTTCTTGTAAGTATCTTTTATGTGATGTAATTGATTGATGGTATTGTAATTCATTGTATGTTCATGTAACCATTATCAGTTGGAAATAAAATTGGGCAGGGCTCCCTTAGCCCATTGCTTTTCAAAAAACAAGCTATAAAGTACTATAATGATATGTTCAATGGAGAAGTTGATCACATATTATTACCAGAAGTCCGATGCAGAAGGATGGTAAATGCCAGAGGGAAAAGAATGTTGTCCAAAAACATTACTATGAAAGAGGTCTGGGAAGCTTTGAGATCCATTCATATAGACTCCAGCCCAGGGCCAGATGGACTGGGTTCCAAATTCTTCATTATCCATTGGGAAGCCCTGAAAGTAAAAATCTTATCAGTAATGCAGGACATATTACAAAGTGGTAAATTTATCAAAGAAATTAATCACACATTTATATGTCTGATTCCTAAGAAGGATAACCCATCAAAGATAGAAGATTATCGACCTATAGCTTGCTGCAATGTGATATACAAAATTCTAAGCAAGATTCTATGCAATAGAATGAAACTTATTTTACCTGACCTTATATCAGAAAGTCAAAGTGCGTTCATCAAGGGCAAAAGCATTTCCGAAAACTCATTGATGGCTCATGAATTGATAAGAAACTTCAACAAACCAGGTATGGATAAATTCTGTCTTAAAGTAGATCTTCATAAAGCATACGATAGAATAAATAGGAATTTTATCATATGTTGGGCAAATTATCAACACCTAACCGAATAGCATTCATAACCACTCCATCCCAATACCGAATCACCTTCTTTCCACATGCTTCCAAATCAACTGCCGAACAAACCCATTCGGCGTCACCCCACCGATCCAAACCAACCACCGGACCAACCCTCATCCGGCCTCACCAAACCAACCACCGGACCAACCTTCATCCGACCTCACCAAACCAACCACCGGACCAACCTTCATCCGGCCTCACCAAAACAACCACCGGACCAACCTTCATCCGGCCTCACCGAACCAAACCCCCGGACCAAGCATTACCGGTCCAAACCATCGCACTCCTACCACCGAACCATGGGATGCCGAACCAAGATGTGCCAGGCCAGATTGCATCAGCCCAGGCCCACCAGCAGCTATATACGTCCAAGACCCCTGCTCCCAACCTCACTCTATAAATAGAGGGGCAGGGGTACAACAATGGGGACAGGTTTGAGAGCTCAAGCACGGAAGGAACTTTAAAACAACTTTCTTTTACTTGTACCAAATCTTTGTACTTGTAATCACAACAAAAGAAGAGAAATAACATATAAAGTGGACGTAGGCACATTCTGGCTGAACCACTATAAATCTGCGTGTCTTTTTACAGTTTAGCCCCTGTTTTTCATATATTTGCATAAACCTCCAAAATCGCTAAGAACAACATAAGATCTACTAAATCATACAACTTTGAGGTGTTTGTCCATTTTTTGTGCAAACATTTTTGGTGCTTTCACTGAGAGCTAGAAACTCGAAGCTTCGGCTTCATCTACTTAACGAGTTTTCCTAACAGCATCGTCCGCCACTTGGAAAACATGCCTCCCAAACAGAGAAAAGATGTTAACAAAGGAAAAAACATCGCATCTAGTAGCCTTCCTGATCCAGCTGCCGCGAATCAAGTAAATCGTCCTCCTCCAGCAACGGCAACAAATGAAGGACAGGCTAACCCAACCACTCCTGCCACAGAACAGCCCGCAGCAATTA
The DNA here is from genome assembly GCA_030737815.1 of Allium fistulosum. NCBI lineage: Eukaryota > Viridiplantae > Streptophyta > Magnoliopsida > Asparagales > Amaryllidaceae > Allium > Allium fistulosum. The sequence goes on from CM060903.1 coordinate 669,798,373, forward strand.
CTAGGGCAGATTTGGACAGAGTTGTTGTTGAAGTAACTAACCGCTTCACGTCCCAGCAGGAAGCCTTGGTGGACCATCTCATGTCACGCTTGAGGGACGCTGAAGAATCCAACCGCAACACTGAATCATGGGGCGAGTCCCAGTCTGGAGGATCTCAGAGACAGCAAAGATCTTCCTTCTTCGAAGGAGCTAACGGCAGGAGTAGCCGTGGTAGGAGCCGAGACCGAGCCCAGCCCGAAGTTAGACCTGAGGAAACGTTTGGTGCCGAACCCAACAGGGAAGGTACCGGGCAAAGGTCAACTGCAGCTGAGCCTGTCATGCTGCCTAACCATAGAAACACCAGTGAACGGGGCCGAGCTAGAGTTCAGCCCGAAGTTGGACCCGAGGAAGTGCTTAGATCAGAACCCAACAGGGGAAGATCAAGGCAAGGGCCAACTGTAGCTGACCCAAGCATGCTCCCAGAAGATCAAAGGCAGCCACTGGAAAATATGAGGAATGATAGACGATACCATCCCTACAGGTTGTCTGGACGGAATCAACCCCACAGAACAGAACCAAACTCATTTCTGTCCGCTCCAAATTCTGATGAAAGGATGGCGCGCTTATTCAGAGAGTGTGTCCAACAGGAGCAAAGAGATCGAGGGATAGGCGCTAGGGTAACCAGCCCTTTCGCCCGCAATATCGAAATTGCTATCACCCCCCGAGAATGGAAGATGCCAACAATGGAACCCTACAAAGGAACCTCCGATCCCGTTGTACACTTACAGAGGTACACGCAGCATATGCTCATGAGTGGAGCAACAGAGGGAGTACTGTGCAAATGCTTCCCGCTCTTCTTAGCAGATCTTGCTACCTCCTGGTTCTGTCATCTACCCCAAGGATCCATCAGCTCATGGGAAATGTTGAAAGAAAAGTTCATCAGTCAGTTCCGCATTCATGTGGAGCAACCTAAGGACGCTTATTCCTTATCCAGCGTCAAACAGAAACCTGGAGAAAAGCTGCAGCAATACCTAACCAGATTCAACGCCGCAGCAGCCGCAGTTCAGGATGCCGATGAGAAGCTTATCCTAATGGCCCTCTGCAGTGGGGTGCATCCGGACACTAAATTTGCTAGAAGATTGACAAAAGAAAAACCAGCTACTTTACCCGATTTCTTCCATGAAGCCGGGAAATACATGAGGCTTGAGGATGCTGCCATTGAGGGGCAGTCAGGACAGCAAAGTAAGACGACCCATGGCAACGCCCCTGCTGTGGCGAGCGACGTTCGAAGAAATGATTCCAGAGACATTGCTGGGGGCAAGAAAGTAGAAAAACGCCTATATCGGCCAGGACCAAGATTCGACTCTTACACCCCTTTGAACGAGACCGTCGAAAACATCTTCCTTGCCACCCAAGGCGAAGTTAGATACAAACGCCCACCATACAAGAAGGAATCAGATAGCGCACAGAAATCTGGGAAGTTCTGCCGCTTCCACGAATCCCACGGACATGATACCAACGAATGCCATCATCTCCGAGATCTGATTGAGGAACACATCAGAAGAAAGAAACTGGAACGCTATGTAAAAAGTCAAGACAGGACTCCAGCTCCTACCAATGAAAACCCAAGGCTACCCTCACCAGGGACCGGCAGAGGCGACCGCAACGCTAGCAGCTCTAGTCAAGAAAAGATAGTGGTCCACACCATCTCAGGAGGTCCGCACATCGCAGACAGAAGTTGGAAAGAGATGGAAAGATATGGGAAGTCGCTCAGAGACAATAGAGACTGTGTCAATACGGTTATAGAAGAGCGCCACCCAAAGCGGAAAGAAAGTGATGACATCACATTCAGTAAACGCGACCTAGAAGGAAGACAGTACCCTCACATGGATCCCATGGTTATCTCTGCCCGACTCGGTCCCGCCGAAGTTTACCGAATCCTGGTAGACACTGGAAGCTCTGTAAATATCCTGTTCAAACACGCATTCGACAAAATGAGGCTATCAATGAAGGATGTATCTCCCTGCGATAAACCGCTACACGGTTTCACTGGAGATGCGAAAATGCCCATCGGGCAGCTGGACCTCTTCGTTGAAATTGGAAGCCATCCCCGCTCCGTTGTAAGGAAACAGACGTTTGTGCTGATAGAAAACCATTCGGCCTACAACGCCTTCCTAGGAAGACCAGCCCTATCTGACTTCCAAATTGTCCTAGCCCCGTGGTGCCTGAAAATGAAATTTCCAACAGACAATGGGGTAGGGGAAGTGGAAGGAGACCAAGATATTGCACGAGACTGCTATGTAACCGAACTTCGCAACAACCACAGGAGAGATAAAGGGAAAGGTGTAGAGATTGCCCTCTGCACAAAAAGCCTTGAAGCATAGCAGCTAAAGAAAGCCCCTCCTCTTCGATACACCAGCGACCCTTTCAATGAATTAGACCCTAGGGACAAAGAGGAGGAGGCCACCGCCGAGCCTGCAGAGGCTATGGAGTTTATATCTGTAGACAAGCACGACTCAAGTAGGCTACTGAAAATTGGGTCGCAGCTGAAAACTGAATTGAAGGAACAACTCATTGATTTTCTCCGCCACAACTTGGATGTGTTCGCTTGGTCACACGCTGACATGACCGGAATCTCCCCCAACATAGCATGCCACGTATTAAAAATTGATCCTACCAAGGCGCCTGTAAAACAAAAAAAGAGAAGTATGGGGGCAGAGCGATCAGCAGCCCTCGATGAAGAAGTAAAGAATCTACTCGCCAATGACTTCATACGAGAAGCTATTTACCCAGAATGGATCGCCAACCCGGTACTAGTAAAGAAGGCTAATGGGAAGTGGCGGACCTGCATTGACTTCTCCAACCTAAACGACGCCTGCCCAAAGGATTGCTTCCCGCTTCCCAGAATCGATCAACTTGTAGACAGCACAGCCGGGCACGAACTCCTGTCTTTTATGGATGCATACTCAGGATATAATCAAATTCCTATGCATGCTCCCGACCAAGACCACACTAGTTTCATCACCGACCGGGGTTTGTACTGCTACAAAGTAATGCCCTTCGGACTTAAAAATGCAGGGGCCACCTACCAGCGCCTCGTCAACAAGATGTTCGCAGGGCTAGTAGGACGAACAATGGAAGTATATGTAGACGACATGCTGGTAAAATCACGGAAAGCCAAAGATCACGTAAGCCACCTAGGCGAAATGTTCCAGGTACTTCGACAGTATGGAATGAAGTTGAATCCACTAAAGTGCTCCTTCGGAGTGTCATCGGGAAAATTCTTGGGATTCATCGTCCATGCCCGAGGGATAGAAGCAAACCCTGAACAAGTCCGAGCATTAAGGGACATCAAGATACCTTCCACCCGAAAGGAAATGCAAAGCCTAAATGGAAAAGTGGCTGCCCTAAGCCGATTCATCTCCAAAGCAACGGACAAGTGCGTCCCCTTTTTCGAAGCTCTAAAGAAAGATAAAGGAAAGTTCGAATGGACGGACGAATGCTTGACCGCTTTCCTTAACCTAATCGAACACCTCCAGAAACCACCGGTACTCTCGACCCCAAGCGAAGGCGAAGAATTATACCTATACCTTGCTGTGTCATCTCACGCTCTAAGCGCTGCCTTGGTAAGGGAAGATAACCGCGCGCAACGACCAGTTTACTTCGTCAGTAAAAGGTTTACTGGGGCAGAAGTCAGATATCCTAAGCTTGAAAAGTTAGCATACTGTTTACTAATCACTTCACGAAAGCTACGTCACTACTTCCAATCCCATTCCATCAAAGTTCTGACCGATCAACCACTGAGGCAGGTACTCCATCGTACCGACACTTCCGGGCGACTACTTAAATGGTGTATTGAGCTGAGTCAATATGATATCACCTATCACCCTCGCACTGCCATCAAGGGACAAGCCATGGCTGATTTCATTGCAGAATTCACTACCAACGAGGATAAGGAGCAACTGGAAATAACAGAAGATATCAAGTGGAATCTCTTTGTGGACGGTGCATCTAACGAACAAGGCTCGGGGGCAGGTGTGGTAATAATCACTCCCAGGGGAAATAAACTACACTATGCTATAAGGTTGGAGTTCGCTGCCACCAACAACGATGCGGAATATGAAGCAGTAATAGCCGGATTGGAAATTGCTATCGAGATCGGAGCCAATTCTTTGTGTCTTCACAGCGATTCTCAGCTTATTGTTTATCAAATACTAGGGGAATTCCAAGCTCGAGAAGAGCGACTCATCGCATATCTGAAGAAGGCCAAGTTACTTCTCAGCCGATTGGACCACTACTTAGTCAAACACATCCCTCGGGAAGAGAACCAAGAGGCCGACGAATTGGCAGAGCAAGCAAGTATAAGAGACGTCGCCATCTTCGGGGCAGTGACCGTCTCAAAGCAAACGATCCCAAGTTTTGAGCAAGTGAATCTGATAGCTGCAACCGAAGAAGCAACTTGGATGACTCCCATCCGAGACTACCTGCAAAATGGCACACTACCCGACGGGCGTAACGAAGTCAAGAAAATCCTGAGGAAAACGTCCCGCTACACGATACAAGGAGACATCCTCTATCGGCGCGGGTTCTCTAACCCATTGTTAAGGTGTGTCGCCGGAAGGGAAGCCAAGGAAATCTTATCCAACATTCATCAAGGAAGCTGCGGAGATCACACCAGAGGGCAAACGTTAGCAAAAAAGATACTCCGATACGGATATTTCTGGCCCACCTTAAGCAAGGACGCCTTAGATTTCGTCAAGAAGTGTGACAGATGCCAAAAATTTGCTAAGATCCCTCGGCTACCAACAACCGAGATTACTCAGATGACCAGCCCTTGGCCCTTTGCAGTATGGGGAATTGACTTAATCGGTGAACTGCCAATGGGTCGAGGCGGCGCCAAATATGCTATAGTAGCAGTCGACTATTTCACCAAATGGGTGGAAGCAGAACCTCTAAATAAAGTATCTTCAGCGAAAGTTATCAACTTCTTAATCAAAAATGTTCTGTGCAGGTACGGAGTCCCACTAAAAATCATATCAGACAATGGACTTCAGTTTGACAGCGAGGAATTCGCCAACTGGTGCCAAGAACACGGAATTCACAAAAGCTTCTCATCCGTAGCATATCCCCAAGCAAACGGACAAGTCGAAGCAGTCAACAAAATTCTGAAAACTCTGATCAAAAAGAAGCTCGAAAAGTCAAAGGGCGCTTGGGTGGATGAACTCCCTACGGCACTATGGGCCTACCGCACATCTTTCAGAACATCAACAGGGCACACTCCTTTCTCTTTGGCATACGGATCGGAGGCTATGCTCCCAGTTGAAACCATTGTGCCTTCCCACCGTAGGATCCACTATAACCCAGAAGAGAAAGAAGAGCTCCTCAACATGTCTTTGGATCTAGTCGAGGAGAGAAGGAATGATGCAGTCCTAAAAACAGCAGCCCACAAGCAAAAGGTGGCAGCACAATACAACTCCAAAGTCAAGCATCGTACCTTACGAGAAGGGGATCTTGTCCTCAAGCGAATCTTCCCTCGCCCCGGAGCACTAGACCCAATCTGGGATGGACCATATGTAATTCATAAAGATCTCCACAACGGAGCCTATATTTTGTCAACAGTGGACGGAGAGGTGTTCCAGAGGGCATGGAACATCCAACACCTCCGTCGATACTTTTCTTAACTTGTATTGCCCATATGAAGTGAATTAACAAAGAGAATCAGTGGACGTAGGCATTTTTTCGTGCCGAACCACTTCAAAAAAGCCTTGTCTCTTTGTTAACTTGTTCCTTTGCATCTTGGCTGCTTGTTAACTTTATCCTTTTCTGTTGAACAAAATCCTGAGCATATAGCATTTCTATTCAAAGCACTCCACGATGCAACTTCACGTGGACGAGACACAACAGGTACTATGCGAATCTATGCCCTCGTCAATGAGACACTTTTGCTCCAGCATCCCTCTGCTGCGGGTTAACTCATTGCTCGCGACGGCCCTTAAAGCCAACTGTAATGAGCCGATTATAAGCCACCGAGAAGGCCGACTATAGCCGAGGCAGCTCATTACGGCATTAGGCTCGCCGGCAACTGTGAACCGATTATAAGCCCCAACATAAGGTGTGGCCAGCCAGGGGCAGTTCATAGTTGACGATCGGCACCCACGCTAGCCGGCCACAGTAAGTCGAATAATACCCATGAGTACGGGCCATAATGGCCCGGGTAGTTACTGTGCGCGATCTCGGCTCCGGTGTGTCTTAAGTGCGGCTGTGGTAAAAAAGAATTAACTCCCCGCGGAGGCGTAAGATGGGTGACAAATGTCTCCAAGACCCACAGCTAGGGAAAGTGACTACAAAACCCGTTTGCCACGAACTTAAGCACATCGAAGGCCTTCCGTGATTGGAAGTTTTACTATTTCACGTATTTCAATTTTACTTAAAAAACTTTCCTCCTATCCTCTATAACAAACCATAAAGTACAGGATGCAGGGTAAGAAATACCCGCCAATGGATGTAGAGATTCACAATCAGATGGCAGGGCATTCAACTGCTTTCCATGCTCGGTCATACAAGATATTCGAAACTGCCATTTACAAACAGAACATGAAAGGCGGTATTTTCTTTCTTTATGTGCAGATGCATGACTGTAATTTACTTTTTTCACACCACACGCTAACATTGCAAGTCATGAGACTATGATTTAAAACCAGAATCTGACATCAAACACAATTTAATTACAAGAATATACATATCTACATTTCTCATACGATATGTCGAAATAGCAACAAATATTCAAGAAACGACAAAATCAGCTTAAGTTAAAAAAATTACACGTCAAGAATAATGTTGATTATTACAAGTAGTAAGAATTACAACTTAGAAGTTACTCTACTATCTTAAGACTAATAGATACAACACTGCCAAGCCTACAAAAAGAATTTTCCAGGTTCAATCATGGAGCTGGTTGCGTCGAAGTCTTGTCCTTGTTCTTTCAGCCGCCTGTCCGGTCATAAAAAGGATTCATTAGTGATGGGTAACCAAGTTAACAGAAAGACTAGAAAGGAAGACTTACCAGTACTAGCTTCTTGACCATCCTGGTCGTCATCCTCTACCTGCACACCCGCCTCTTCAGCAGCAAGCAGCCGCATACCCTCCTTTACCGCCACTTTCTCCTCCTTGGTGAACTGGGCAGTGACCACATCCATACTGAAGGCCGTTCCACCCTCTTTATCTGCATCAGCCTTAGCCTCCTCCAAAGCCCGAAGATAGGTCTTGGCCATGACCCTGGGATAATCATCCATCCAAGAGAGGTTACCCTGCTTCCAAGTCCGGAAATACATGTCCTGAAGCATGTCATCCATCATTCCTTCGTTCTCCTCAAACTCCCTCATCCGGGCATCGGAGGCCGACAACCTTTCGACGGCAGCATCTCTCTCCAGTCTGTATCTCGAGCAATCAGCCTGAAGGGACCTCCGCATCACCTCCATCTCTTCCCTCAACTTAGCTTGAGCAAGCTCTGCAGCCTCAAGTTTCTCGGACAATTCCTCCACCTGCTCGAGATCCGCTCTCCGAACCTCATCCACCGTGGCAATAGCCATGTCAATCCGCTCTTTGCAAGCAGCTTCCATTTTCCGCAATTCGGCCCGACTGGCCTCTTCCATGGTTCTCCTTAGTCGCCCAGTAGCAGCCTCATGCTGAGAAATCTGGATAGCCTGATCCGCAAGCTGCTTGGCCTGATCCGAAACCACCAATCGAAGTCGGATATTGGCGCTCCCTATCTCCTCTCCGGCCTTAACCAGCCGAGCGTGATGCCCCATCAGCTTCTTGGCCTCCTCTGCCACCCGATCAATATTAGCTTTGGCCTCGTCTCCCATAGTGACTATACGAGTGGTGAGTAGATCGAGGTCTAAGGACTTGGCTTCGTCAAGTACTCGTACCATGGGGTTACGGGGGAGAAGGTGTTCACCAGTAACTTCGTCAAAAGTAATATCATGAGAACCTGGATCCAGATCAGGATGACCCGCGAATGGATTACGGGCCAAATCGGGACGATCGATATGAATAACAGAAGGGTTTCCGGACGGGTGTGGAGAGGGTACAAACTCGCTACCCTCCTCAGTAATATCATGAATAGGTTGAGCTGGAGGCTGAGGACCGAGCGAAGTTTCGGATAAAGGATGACTCCTCTTCCTCTGCTGAATACCCTCTTCGATGACCCCAAGAAGAGGACGGTATCCGACTACATCCCCGGAGCGTTGGGCTGAGGGTTCGGCTTAGCAGAAATTTTGGAAAGTTTATATTGCTCGAGCATGTGTCGGAGGTCTGAAGCTTTGGGCATCTTGCCTGCTCCTGATATAAAGAACAAGTGTCACAATCTTACATTACTATATGATTCAAGAAACGCGGTAAATTACAAGTTAGAAAAGGAAAAGAAACACAGCTGTGGTTGTACAAACCCTGGGGAGGAGTGGGATACTGCAATAAGTCCCGGATTTCATTCCAGGACGGGAGCGGGTCATAAAATATTCCTAAGTCCCTATCATTAGTGAAGCATGCAGGGGTCAAGAGTTCACCTTGAGTCGTCAGAGCCACCTTGGCCGGAATAGTCGGAGAAGACTCACTTGCACCAGTCCCGGTTTTGTCCGCCTTCCCGGTCTTCTCTACCAAAGCCGGATCATCACCCAACCCCTCAAAAGCTTGACGGAGAGCATCATCCGTCCACTCTTGCATTTCGCCTACTTGCCCAGAAGACAGAGCCCTGGAACCATCACCACCCTGTCCATCGCCACCATCGTCACCAAGACGCTCAACGTCACTTCCGCCCTCCGCCTCACCTCTTTCTTCCTCCGCGTCTATCTCCCCCTGAGTAAGTGGACAATTGCTGGGAGAAGGACCGTCTGACCTCTTAAGTTTCTTACCTCCGACGGCTGGAGGTTTCGTGAATGGTTTTCTCTTTCCACCCTCTGCCGCAACGCCTCCCTTAGCCTGAGCAACCGCCCTTTCTTCCGCTGTTTCCCTCAACTTAACTACAGACTGCTGCGGAAGGATCAAGTTATATTCCAGAAGGATCGCATTTCTAATCAAGTAGGCAGATGATCTGTATTTCCCAAGAATGGCTTCTATCTCCGCCGCCGTCTGAACCAGGCGGTCAGTCTCCACAACCGGAAAGCCACCTGTCGCTAGCAAAAATGAGAAAGTATGAGAAGAAGCATCGCAATCGGGATAGAAATTATAAGTAAAAGCATCAACTTACATCCAGAGGTAAAGCGCCGGATGGAGACGGAGTCGTCCCTAACAAAGAACCACTCTTTCTTGAACATGCTGAATTTGGAGTACAGGTCCAGGACCGGCTTGAAGGTCACAGCAGATTCCAAGCTAATATATGGGGACCCCTTCTTGTAGCCCCTTAAATTATACAAGTACCGGATCTCCCGGTTGGAGGGAGCGCGACCATACTTCCTCCGAAAAATAACGAAAAGGCTCACCAGTATGGCATAAGAGTTGGGCTGAAGCTGAAATGGGGCCACCTTCAGGTACGTGAGGAAGCTGACTATCCAAGCATTGAGAGGCGGGATAGCACCACACATGCAATGGTACCTGCTATAAGCAAAGTATCCTTCGGGAGGACTGTATGGCATGACTCCTGGGCCCGGCAGCAGCATGAGGGCTCTATCAATCCCAAAGGAACGAGATATAACATCGAGTTGCTCCTCTTTGAGAGAGCTAGGAAAGCAGTCAGGCGGGGAATCCAGCAGCTCCTGGGGACCATACCCATCCACTAATGACCTCGGGGCGGGCCCATGACGCTCCGATCCTGATTGAGCTGGGGGCACGGCCGAGGACTCTCCTTCACCCCCGGATCTCCTCTTATCTGATCGAGTTTCGACTCTTCGGGACATTATCTGCACGCACGAAAGCGAAAGATATGATTGTTAGAACAAGAAATACAGAAATATAACCGAGCAAGTATATGTAAGCATAAGATGTTGTTCAAGATTCAAGGTCCATTCGGCATTAAAAGTTTCAATTTCATTCGGTATTGAAAGCTTCGGAGGTCATTCGGTGGTACACCACGTATCTCATTCGGCGCTCAACACCCAACCTCGTCGCCTTCGTTCGGCGAAGGAAAACATACCTGGTTCGGTGCTTGTTTGATTCGGTCCTTGTCTGGATCGGTGCTTGTTTGATTCGGTCCTTGTCTGGATCGGTGCTTGTTTGATTCGGTCTTTGTCTGGATCGGTGCTTGTTTGATTCGGTCCTTGTCTAGATCGGGGCGAAGTTGATTCGGCGCTCAAACTATCTCGGCTCTCTGATTCGGTAAGGGACAACAAAGCAGGTATGTCCTCTATTTATAGAAGTGCACAGTATAGCCGGAACGACCGAATCAACACCCAAAACCAACTGGAACCATACCCAATCAAAAAAAAAAAAAAAAAAAAACAAAGCGCGGTACATGCAACACACGTACCCCACTTTGGGGGGCAAATGTTGGGCAAATTATCAACACCTAACCGAATAGCATTCATAACCACTCCATCCCAATACCGAATCACCTTCTTTCCACATGCTTCCAAATCAACTGCCGAACAAACCCATTCGGCGTCACCCCACCGATCCAAACCAACCACCGGACCAACCCTCATCCGGCCTCACCAAACCAACCACCGGACCAACCTTCATCCGGCCTCACCAAACCAACCACCGGACCAACCTTCATCCGGCCTCACCAAACCAACCACCTGACCAACCTTCATCCGGCCTCACCAAACCAACCACCGGACCAACCTTCATCCGGCCTCACCGAACCAAACCCCCGGACCAAGCATTACTGGTCCAAACCATCGCACTCCTACCACCGAACCATGGGATGCCGAACCAAGATGTGCCAGGCCAGATTACATCAGCCCAGGCCCACCAGCAGCTATATACGTCCAAGACCCCTGCTCCCAACCTCACTCTATAAATAGAGGGGCAGGGGTACAACAATGGGGACAGGTTTGAGAGCTCAAGCACGGAAGGAACTTTAAAACAACTTTCTTTTACTTGTACCAAATCTTTGTACTTGTAATCACAACAAAAGAAGAGAAATAACATATAAAGTGGACGTAGGCACATTCTGGCTGAACCACTATAAATCTGCGTGTCTTTTTACAGTTTAGCCCCTGTTTTTTATATATTTGCATAAACCTCCAAAATCGCTAAGAACAACATAAGATCTACTAAATCATACAACTTTGAGGTGTTTGTCCATTTTTTGTGCAAACATCATACATATGCTAACATCAATGGATTTTCCCCCTAGATTTGTGAATATAATAAAAGAATGCATAATCACTCCTACCTTCTCAGTTCTGATTAATGGGGTACCAAAAGGTTTTTTAGGATCCAACAGGGGGATCAGACAGGGTGATCCGTTTTCTCCTTACTTGTTCGCTATTGCCATGGAATTTTTCTCATTACAAATGGAGCTGGCAACACACAACAAACTAATCCAGCCTATCTACAACATTCAGCCTATAGTGACCCACTTATTATATGCAGATGATTTGCTCATATGTATAAAATCCAGCAATGCATCAGCTAGAGTTGTAAAAGAAACCTTCAGCAAGCTAGAAAGATACTCAGGACTTAAATTGAATGAACAGAAAACCAAATGCTATTTCAATAAATCATGCAACAAGAGAAATGAAATTCTGGATATCTTAAAAGTGAAATAAGGAGAACTCCCTGTTAAATACTTAGGCGTTCCTTTATCATCTAACAAAATCACAGACAGAGAATGCGCAGTATTGATTTCCTCAATAAGAGATAAACTGCAGGGATGGAGTTCCAAATTTTTATCGTTAGCAGGCAGAATTGAGCTGGTACATATGGTTATTCATTCTAAAATCAATTTCTGGCTACAGACCTTTCAAATACCAGATGCATCAATACATAAAATCGAAAAAGTCTGTGCAGATTTTATTTGGAAGGGAGGCATGCATAAAATTAAGTTTGAAAATTTATGTAGACCTAAAGAGGAAGGTGGTGTGGGCCTCAGACGAATAAAAGACATGAGGATGGTATATACCTTGAAACAAGCCTGGAGAATAATTAAAGGAAAATGTCTATGGGGGAACTGGATGAGGAGTAGATACATCAAAGGAAATTTTCGGTGCATGCAAATAGATAACAACGCTTCTGCAAATTGGAAAGCTATCATGCGAATAAGGAAAACATTAGCTGCATGTAGTAAAAAAGAAATAGCCATGGGTAATGAGACCAATCTGTGGAAAGACCCATGGATCACAGATGAATCTTTGATTAACATTTTGGGTATAAATACTTTTTCGGATTATGGCTGTCCAGACAAAAAGGTTTCTGAAATTATTAATAATAATGAATGGAACTGCATGAATTTGCCAGTAAATCAAGACATTAAAGGAAAAATACAATATATACCAATTTATAATGGCAGAGAGAATGATATCTGGGTCTGGAAGCCTACAGGTAATAAATTTACAACTAAATCAGCCTGGGAAGAGATAAGACATCGCGACAATAAAGTTGAATGGAGCAACATAATTTGGAGTCGTGCTAATAGTCCTAAAATGGCGTTTACAGCTTATAAAGCAATTTTGAAAAGGTTGCCTACTAAAGATAGACTTGTGAAATGGGGAATTATAACTGAAAATAAATGTGAATTGTGTAAACAGGAAGAGGAAACGCATAACCATCTTTTCTTTGGCTGCAAATTTTCGACTGAAGTGTGGACACAATGCAAAACTCAATTAAATTTGTCACACCAACCTAGTAATTTGGAGGAAGAAGTAAATCACCTGGTGCGGAGAGGAGGTGGCGTAAACGGAAAAACCAAATTGGCTAGCATTGCCATCACTGCTACTGTGTGGAGTTTGTGGAAGGAAAGAAATCGCCGATTATATCAGGAAAAACATCGGAATAGTGCAGAGATTAGTAAAATTACAAGATCTGAGATTCAACTAGTGTGTAAAAGAATCATAAACTATGCATTTATCTCACAGGGATTAGATGCAGGTCGAACTGAAGAAGCGGATCTGAGGCATCCATTGGAAGAAAACCCAGGTACAAGCTATTGGCGCCCGCCATGAAATTGAAATTGAAGAAGAAGGAGTTCTGTATTGTATTTTTGGAATTTTTGAGTTACATTAACTTGTCGGAGTCATTACTATGTAACCCTTACGAAATTTCGTATTGGGCCTTTTACTGAAACGTGGGCTGAAATGCCTTTAATAAAATCTTACCCATTTTCAAAAAAAAAGAACTAAGTAAATGAACGAACCAAGAAGAAAAACAAAATCAAAGCTTGGAAAGCAAACGTCAATAGTCAGTAAAAGCAAACGTCAATAGTTACAATAGGAATGAATCGTTAATAGCTAGTGGCTATTACTTTTCACAGAGGAAAAATGAAAAGACACAGATTCAAAAGCCAAATACAGAACTGATACGGAAATCATTTTACTGATTTCAAAGCACATAAGGGTTCGAATAATAGAAATGAATATATCATTGAGATCAGCATGATGAGATGATCAAAACGATATACAGATATCAGTGGTATGATTGAATTATAAAAATTCGAATTTTCTACCAATGGAAAATGCAGCAAAAACGCAGAAAAATAAGATCGACGGAGCTAAAGAAGTCCGAATTTGGAAAAATGAAAAATGATGTCTTAATCAGAAGATGAATTAGAATTTTTCTATGTAAAAATATTCAAGTTTGGAAAACATTTTATTATCATCAACTTTAACCGATATAAATTGGAATAAAATTACACTAGAAAATAACTTCCAAATTATCTGATGAAAATGTACCAGTTGCTATGATTAATTAGACGCATTCCAAATATCAAATTTTTATTTCAAAATTTTATCGTTTAAAATTTCATAAAATTTCAACTAATTACGTTATTAAAATAGTTAAAATTTACGGGTCGTTACACTCTCCCCCACTCAAAATTTTTCGTCCCCGAAAAGGAAGGAGGCAGGAGAATAGAAACAACCAGAAAGAAAATAGATTGGAATACAAGTAAAACAATTAATTTAAACCATATAAATTTCAATTTAAATTAATTAATATTTAACAATTTGGTTAAATCCCTTTGAGTTCACTTAAGTTAAATCAATCTATCTATTTCTAAATTCATTATCTTATTATCTAGTCATCCACAATTAACAATTTCTAAATCATCAATTTGTATAATCATTTATTGTACTCATATTTTATTCAACAAATTTAATTCTTTTACTCCAAATTATTATTAAGTTTATTCCACTTAATATATCTTATTACATGTATTTAAACCATATAAATTAATTTAAACCATATAAATTTCAATTTAAATTAATTTATATTCAATAATTGGTTTAAATTTAAGGTATTTCCATAAGTTGATCTAATTTCAATTTGTTAATTCTTTCAGAACAAAATTTATTATATTCATCTCATTCAATTAACTTATTATTCTATCATCTTTATTAGCATTTTTTTATAATTAAAATCTAAGTGTATAACATTTATTATAAACACTCAAATTTTATTTATAAAATCATTTTATATTGTATATTATCCAATTACATTTTAACTTCTGAATAATTTAGGTAAGTTATATTGAAATGCAATTTAGTGTTATACAAATAAAATTTTCAAATTCAATTATTTCAAGTTTAAATATTTATCCAAAATTTTTTACTTCAGTTTATAATTGAAATCATCTTTAAATCATAAACTTAAGAATTTAAATCTCCTATTTACTTCAAACAATTTTGAGATAAATATATATATATATAGTATATATCAGATCAAAATTAAATCTTTATATATATAATAAATCAGATCATACCATATAAATTCAAATCAAATTAAATTTCCGAACAAAGTGTAGCAAAGCTACTGAATGGTCTCTACTTCGAAACTCGAAAATGAATGTCGATGATGCGGCCACCATCACCGAAATTATTTTCCAGCGACAAAAGAGAAGAGTACTGATTTAAAAATTAAAATTCTTTGAAAATCATTTACATTCGAAAATACTTTATATAATATACATTTAAAATTTTAAAATTAGAGTTTGGAATCATCAGAAATTAAATTCTCAAATTCCTGATTTAAGTTTATTTAAAATTCCAAATCAATTTATAAACCATATTTATAAATTCATTTAGAACAATAAATGATAATCAAATATTATCATTTCAAACAACCATTTTAATTAACTTATTAAATTCTAGAAAATTTTACTTATATATATTTATAATATATTCATACAAATTTATTTCATTTACCAATTTGAAAATAATATTGTGTCAGTTTGCTCTGTTCAAGTGTTTTGGAAATCCTATCGATAGCGTTGATCAGACGAATCGATCGAAAACCCAAATCAACATCAACAACTCAAACAACACAATATATAAACATAAAATATTTTATACTAATTACAAATACACTCCCAAACTCGGATATCCTCGAATGGATTTCAAAATGAAGATAGAGATTCAGATTAGAGAAACTCTAACTAAAAGAATTCAACTAAAAGGTAGACTTGATAGGGAGATAAGATAATTGAGTTTTCAAACAGAAGATGGACAAACTTATATAAATCGCGGGTAACCTTAACCGGGTCAACCGTGATTCCAAGAATAAATTCGATGTAGAAAACTGCGACAAATCGACATTCGATCGCCAGAGATAGAATTCAGGTATAGCAACAGATAACAGCATCATAAACCAAGGATACAGAAATCTTTGGTGAAACAATGCTGGTTGTACAGGAGTTTCACTCTTTTACAAATTATTCAGATATTGGCGAGCCCGCCGATTTATTATAGAGATCATTCGAAGTGGAGTTATGGGATACTCTAGAATTAAAAAGACACGAATAGGGGAGACACGAATGGACTTTGGAACCGAAGGGATCGTTCCAAAATTCAAAGAAACTGAGTCAAAGAAGAAGGAATTCAAGCTCGAACGAACGTGATTCTGTAATTGAATTTACTATAAATGCTAAGTTTTGCCTAGAGCCAAAGCTCTGATACCAACTATAACGACCCACTTTTTTGGACCATTCAAATCGACAATAATCCACACATGTCGGACTCGAATAATTCAAAACAATGGATTGTAATAAAATTTGGCAAAACTCAGCATATACAGTAAATAAAATAATCACAGATCACAGACACAGAGTAATATAACAATAATGCAGTGGAAACAAAAGAATAGTAGTTCATGAAGCTACTATATATATAACAGAGTTAAACAAAATACAACAGAGGTCTCGAATACATAGATATCTCAATACAATAGTCAAATACAAGATCTGAATACATCACTGGAATCAACTGAATAACTGAAAGCTAGATAAATAGCTGGATCTCCAAGCGAAGCTCCAACTCTAAAGGTGAGTCTTGAATACTGTATCACTCAGTCTGACCCGAGCGTAAAGCAAAACACAAAACACTCGAGTCAGGATTAACATTCTTATATCAATAAATCCAACTCAAGTGAAATAACAACTAAAATACAAGTAACTCAAAGGATATTCGGGATAACCATCCTCTAAGGATCCGTTAAACTATCTACTATATAGTAGTGTACGCTAAGTAGATAATGTCTAATCAGTAAAGTACGATATCAAAATAGCGTTAAGTCATGGCCCATTCCACCCTTAACACATTTTTACCATGTCATAGTCTATACAGCACCGTAAGCCCCACCATAAACTAGTGGTTATCAGAGGGTACCCCATAGGTATAACACAAAAAATCGTAGTGGTCGCGATAGGATAAACAGTATGACAAGGTACATGAGGCGATACCAACTAGGACACTAGTAGTTGCCTGATCCGGACTGATGTTGGGCATAGCAGCTACTACCCCAACACCGTGAAACAACACTCCCATAATCGAGGGGTGCATACAAATCGAATCACAAAAGTAATAGATATGGTAACGAAGAAGTGTGTCCGCTACAGGTGGCGAACCTCAATGGCCCGGCGCGGCTCCTGTTTTAGTCATGTCAGGGGTCATCCAAAATCGTTCTATTTCTTCAGTCAACGCGTTCACCAAACCATCCACTTCATTCTGGATCAACACTCCGCGTATATTAGTTATTAAAGTGGTTTTCGGTATTGACAGAGAGTATGTCCATATCTGATCCTGGTCTCTTTATTAACTACGTATTAATTACACCGATGGTCATTTAGTAAACTTTCAAAATAGTTTATATTTCAAACTGAAATATCATTGCCATTTCAAAACCATATCCATACGATATCAATTTCACTTTAAATAAATCCATTTCCAAAATCATATCACTTTCCAAAGTTATATCGCTTTCGAAATCATAAGTCTTTTAAAATCAAAACACTTTGGAAATCAAAACCTTGAAATTCATAACACTTTGAAATCATAGCTTGAAATCATAACATTTTGGAATCCTAACACTTTCCTCTTAAACAGTTTAGATATTAAAATTTGTATATATAGAAAAATAGTTTATACAATAAAATAGTTTATATAAAATAGTTATAAGTTAAAATGGTTTAAAATAAAATAATTTATATTGAAATGATTTATATTAAAATAATTTATATTAAAATTTATAAAGTAAAATATTAGTTTTAGATATAGTTTAAAATACTTTATATAAAAATAGCTTCCTCAAATTTCACAAATCGATTCACATAAACTCGAATTCCAAAATTAAAATTTAATCAAATCTCAAATCATCAATTTCAACTCGATTCAGCTTCTCAATAAACCATTTCAAATTATTAATTTCAAAACATATTTGAACCACAAAATAAGCCATTTCAATTTCAATATATTTCAAAGCTTTAAATATTCATATTTCAAAACTAAATTTGATAATTCCATTTATATCTCAATTTAATTTCATTACATTTTGTTTCTGAGATATTTCTTTAATCATTTCAATACATCTAAATACGACTTCAATTTAAAATTTTAAATAAACAATATATCCCATTTAAATTTATATAAGTTTGAAATATTCATTTAAGTCACTTTTAATCAAATTCAAGTTATAAAACATATCTTTAAATTTTCAAATTTAATAAATTTCAAATCAACCTTATTTAAGTAAAATTCTTAAATAAATATAATTTCAAATCAATTTCAATTTATCTTTCCAACCTGAATCATTATAAACTCTATATTTGAAAATATAAATTTACATAAATACTTAAACATTATTTTATATTGATTAAATAGACTTTATTAAATCAACTTTATTAGATCTTTAAAATCAATATTTATTACAACCATATATTTCCTTCAAACCATAGAAATCATTTTTCAAATATTTATATATAGACTAATGGTGTCTGTATATAATTTTCTACCCTATGGTCAAGTGATACGGATATTTATCATTTCAATCCGTAATTTAAATATATATACGGGTATATATCTTTTCAACCCGTAACCCCAAATTCAATTCAAATGAAAATTGCTTGGGTTTATCATTTCAACCCATAATGATTTTCTCATATTCTACAGATCGTTCGGGTATGTATCATTTCAACCCATAGTGAATTCTATATTAACAGGGAACTTGTAGAGTGATAACAGATATGATAAAAATATAACAATAGTAACAGGAATATATCATCAGTGATAAATAACAGATAATGGTGTCAGATGTCACAGGTGAATAGATACAGATAATAGCATATATATAGAAATATAAATTACAGATAATGGTGTCAGATGTCACAGGTGAACAGAAACAGATGATGGCATATATATATAGCAATGTAAATAACTAGCAGCAGCATATTTCAATTGTCGTTTCAATTGAAATCAAATTTAATAAATAAAAGAACGTTAATCGTGAGTGATTGCTCACCTTTCGAGGCTAGAGGAGTTCGACAACAGAACAAGCTACGAATTCCAAATCAAAGCAAGATTGGAACGAATATGACGAATAGAGCTGATAACAGAAATTGACGAGAACAAATAAAAATTTGTTTGATAAAATTTAAACGAGATGTATAAAAAATTTCCCAAAACCAAATATTCAATTTTAAAAATACATATACATTTTTTTTCAATCTAAAACTTTAAACATATATATTGAAATCAAAATCCATATATATACACGTGATATATAATCACTTATAAAACATAGGTGTATTCATTATTATTATTTTATATACCCAACAAGTATATGCCTTAAAATAACACAAATAACCATACACAGACATATATAATGTAATATATCTTTTAAAGAGGCGGTTACAGCTAAGATATTGCTGAGTAAAACCAACTTATTATATCCATATAAATTAAACTACAAAATTTTACAGACCGAACTTCAATATGAGACAAAATTATACAATACTCTCTATAATAAAATAGACTCCTCCTATATAGTATAAAATTCTATTTTAAAGGTATTAGCAACACTATACATATAACTAATATATATTTATATAACACGCGTCAGTCATGTGCAAAACTTTGGAGACATATTTATAGTTTACACATTTATATATATACCGCAACAACAATACAACTCACATATGTACATACAGCTGCTTTATAATAATATGAATAATACTAAAACAAATACATATGAACTATACAAATACATAACTTATCATATATACGAATTCATAGTATGTATACATGAAGCCAAACTTCAATGACTCAGTATACAAACATATATATTTAAGGTTAAAATATAAACATTATATATACATTATATATTATAACTGTTTCAAATATAGCCTAACTTCAAACTATAATATGATAGAACCAGTATAGACTAATATATATATAGCTAACATCTATCAACCGTAACAGTTGTTTTAAAACTATATGTATAGAATAATATATTTTTATAAACCATTATATATTTTTGAACAGATTTTATAATCTCATATAAATATAAAGTATAACATATAATACCTTAGTTCAAACTCAGGGAATAGAAGCAGGTCGAGCAGAAGATGGGAGAGAGGAGAAAGCTTAGTCGAAGTGAAGCGATAGTGATGGAGATGCACGCTGAGGGGAGGCGAGGAGGTGCTAGGTGGTGGGCGAACTTGCTCATGCGAAGAGCGGCTAGTGAAGACGTGCGCGGTGATGGAGGCAAGCGGAGGATAGGGGAAAGCCTGCTGTTGAAGGAAGGTCAGAAGCCAGAGGAAGGTTTGAAAAATACGATTGCCACTTTGAAGCGGACGCTTGGAGGTTGTGGTTGCGTGCTCGGTGTGGAGGGGTGGTTCGGTGTTTGGTCAGTGAATGGAAGGGAGGTGGAAGACGAGGCAGGGGAGAGAGGGGGATGGGGAAGCTCGGCTAAGTAGATGGTGGTGGGCTGCGTGGGCAAAGCAGTTGCTTGGAAAAGAGAGAGTGAGAGAGAGGATGGTGGGAAGATGCATGGGTTTGATGGAATTGGAAAGGAGATGGTAGAAAGAAAAAAACAAAATGCAGATCTCACAGAATATATAATTTATTGCTTTCAGAACTAAGTAAATGAACGAACCAAGAAGAAAAACAAAATCAAAGCTTGGAAAGCAAACGTCAATAGTCAGTAAAAGCAAACGTCAATAGTCACAATAGGAATGAATCGTTAATAGCTAGTGGCTATTACTTTTCACAGAGGAAAAATGAAAAGACACAGATTCAAAAGCCAAATACGGAACTGATACGGAAATCATTTTACTGATTTCAAAGCACATAAGGGTTCGAATAATAGAAATGAATATATCGTTGAGATCAGCATGATGAGATGATCAAAACGGTATACAGATATCAGTGGTATGATTGAATTATAAAAATTCGAATTTTCTACCAATGGAAAATGTAGCAAAAACGCAGAAAAATAAGATCGACGGAGCTAAAGAAGTCCGAATTTGGAAAAACGAAAAATGATGTCATAATTAGAAGATGAATTAGAATTTTTCTATGTAAAAATATTCAGGTTTGGAAAACATTTTATTATCATCAACTTTAACCGATATAAATTGGAATAAAATTACACTAGAAAATAACTTCCAAATTATCTGATGAAAATTTACCAGTTGCTATGATTAATTAGACGCATTCCAAATATCAAATTTTTATTTCAAAATTTTATCGTTTAAAATTTCATAAAATTTCAACTAATTACGTTATTAAAATAGTTAAAATTTACAGGTCGTTACATCACGTATATGTTAGATTTAACTCTGGTAGAAATCATCATATGTATAGTGTATCTATAGGTTAATTTATTAAATATAATATTGCAATGTTTATAAGATTACCGCTTGGTTTCCATAGCCATAGCGTCTATTCCACTGCATCGGATCCATAATAACGTCGAAAATATTATCTTGCTCCTCTACCGTCAACTCATCGCGATCAGATTCTGAAAGCAGCTCCATTGAGTGCCGATAATTGCATTTCATTGCAATGTACTATGCAGTTGCCGATAATTGAGTGCCGCTAGTACATCCATTCCAAAGAGGTTTTTTAGCAACATCCAATAAATCATATATTTTTTCGCTCCAACATTTGGTTCCTCGTCGATGTTAACATCGTCGTTATTAATTTCAACAGTAGGGAACATTGATCGTGTTGCATCTTCAACCATATGTTCTATGAGATTCGCCGTACTAACTTCATCATTAATGACCTCTATTGACTGTTCTTCGTTACGTGTTATAATTTCTCCATGACGATCCCACACCAAATAATTGGTTACGAAACCATATTGGTGCAAATGAATCCTAACCATACTCGGTACTAAATGCTTCAACAATTTGCACCTACTAAATGGACAAAGAATTTCTACGTCGTTTCCAATATTACTTTAAGCAAATTCGACAAACACATTTACCCCGTTAAGAAAATGTTTACTTATTGAGCCTCCCATTTCTCTTCTTTGATACATCCAGCTCCGATCAATAAAATATTTGACCATTTTTCCTACTGTAAAACCTATGATCAATAGTAAAAAAATTATTAATCAAATTCGATAAACACATTTAGATTTTACTGTACTTTATAATCCATTTTCGTTTATATACAAAGTTATATTTCTTGCTATTTTGTTTACATTTTTGTACCTTTTGTGATGGTTGGTTATCCTATTTCCCATTACAAACACAATAGTAATAACATTTCTTAAATCATATCATTATAAACGATTTCCCAAAATTTCGACAGCACTTCCCCTGTGTTCCTTGTATCGTACACATATGCATGTACACAAGGAACGAAAAGGAAATGCCGTCGAAATTTTGTGAACCGTTTATAACGATATGATTTACAAAACATAATTATTTTATAGTGTTTGTAACTTGTCCAATACAGGGACAAATCCAACAAATATTGTATCGGATGAATATGAATATCCGTTTTGCAATAAAAACGAATATTCATACAACGATCATATACAACACTTGTCAAACGGGGCCAAAAATGCACTAAGAGATTTAAATTTTGTTTATATGTTACCATTTTATTAAATATATAAAATAAAGCATATTATGCATTATTTTATTTATATTCTACTATTTTATTAAATATATAGTAAATTAAATGATTTTTACTATTTCGCAAAATATATAATTCATGTGTATATATACTAAATTATATACTTATCTAATGCTAATATATTTTGTAAGATATAATTCATGTTCGTAAAATATTCGACTAATTCATGTTTGCATAATATTTTACAAAACATACACAAAATAATTTAAATCAATCCTAACTAATCTAACGCTAACTCATTTACACTAAATTATCAACATATGTATATATGTGCCTAATATATATACACAAACAATTTGGACATTTGGATGGTAATAATTGTAATTAGCACTTAGTTTAGTATAATAAACAATCAATAGGCCATTAGATACAACTATAACAACAAATTAAACACAAAATTAGCAAAATTTAAAATTTTAGGGTTTTAGGAAAAACCTGATTTTGGAGTGGAATTGGATGGAGAGAGGCCGCTGGTGTTGATTGATGGCGTCGGAGTGGCTGTCGGCTGCGTGGGGAGGCTGGGAGCAAGAAAAAAGGAGGAGTGGAGGAAGAGGGTGGAGGATTTGGGGTTTGTTGTTGGAGGGAAGAAGAATGAATGTTGCTCTCGGTTTGCTGCAGGTTTACACGAATATTTCCAACGGCTTCCAACGGCCGCAAACGGCATTTTTACAATGGTTACCAACGGCTTGTTAAAAAAATAACGAGTCGTTGGTAGCCGTTGGAAATTCCCGTTAGCGGCCGTTGGAACCCTGTCATGGCTATATACTGTAATTCTAGTAGTGTCAATATTTTCCAGCATGTGCTAATTAGTGCATAGTATTACTAGTCCATTCAGTCTATCTTATGACATAGAAGTGTGTAATATGACTTTAGCAATTTTAATTTATAAAAACTTCTTTCAGCGGACGCTATATTAACTGGAATAGTTAACAATATCCTATAGGCAATCATCACATTTGGAAATATATATATTTCTTCACAGACTCTAAAATCTTATAGAGGTTCATGGTTTATCTACTTCATATGCTTCCTTTAATAACATTACCTATGACACTTGTAATTCGGAATGTAAATTTTTCCCAATAAAATCAAAATGATATTCTTTTTTAAACAATTTTCAAGATTCATGCAAGCCATTAATAACTCATGATCATTAAGATTAATTAATTTTTGAGCATCAAACAAGAAACCAAATATGGATTCAAAATATTTCTTTTGTTCAAATCTGAACTTTAATTAAGAAAGAGCAATATCAACTGTACAAAGAAAGTAATCAATTCTAAATGATTCTTTTGCTGATAATTGTCTCTTTCATTATCTAATATTTCATCAAATTGCCTTTTTCTATGACTTCGATGTTTCATAGGAAATACCAGCTCAATTTCCATATCAAAATCTAATTGTTTTGCCTCTTTTAATGTCGAATTAAATCCATTTTCTCTATACTTTTCAAAAATATCAATAAGTTCATCAAATTATTTAACAGTAATATCAAGACGCATATGTCCAGATTGTAAATTTTTACTGACTAAGTTTATTTTTAAAAAAACATCGTGCTAGATAACTAAAGATAATAAAAATTCAAAGCTTGAAAGTTCCCATGTTGCTAAAGTTTGGGAATCCCTACTCAATTTGGCTTCTTAAGTAGTTTTAGCTAATTTAACCAAAGCTTCTCTAATTTTGGGAAGTTGTGATTTTATTGCTTTAATACTTTTGGTATGGCTCTCCCAACGTGTATTTGATAATGATTTTAGTGTTAACCCTTTATATGTTCAAGTAAAATGCTCCATCGTTCTGTTGAGTTAGAAAAAACAGTGTATATGCCATTGACAACTCCAAAAATGATTTAGCTTTATGGTAACAGTTTGCCATATTACAAAGAACTAAATTAAGATTATGAGAGCTGCATAACATGTAAAATGCTCTAAGATTTATTCGAAGAAACTTTGTTTGTACTCGTTGATTTCTTATGCTTATATTAGATCCATTATCATACTCTTGTCCTCTTATATCATTAATATCAACTATAAAGTTTATCGTTACAACTTGCAGTTCATTAAAAAGGGCCAAATCGACTGTATCTACAACATTAATGAACTCTAAAAAAATTCTTTTATTTTTATTGGTGTACTTGACATATCCATGCATTTTGCTTTAAAGTCATTTGTTCATTGTGACTTGAATTAGGAGTACAATCAAGAATAATAGAGAAATATTTTGCTTCTTTAATTTTTTTTAGTTATAGCATTTTTGACTTTCAATACTAAGATCATTATCAATTCATTTTGAATTTTATAACTAAAATAATGATGATGAATTTGTTTGTTCCTAATGAGTTGAAAATGGTTTGCATTACTAGATCAAACTGGAAAATCATATAAATTAAGCTTAGAAAGTTACCTGTAGGGTCATCATGAATTTTTTCTTTACTCCCACGAAATGCTAAGTTATTTATTGAAAGATATTTTACAACCACGATAATTCTAATCTCGACATTTTTCCAAAGTACTATAGTATTTCTAATTTTCATTTGTAATTCTTTCGCAATAGTCTGATTTTTCTTTAATTTAAATCTTAACATTGTTGGTGATTTTAAATTTTGAAGATGCTTAATATTATTTTCATGTTGTTCAAGTGTCTTGCTAAGATGTTTCCAATCTCTAATTCCATCACTTGCTAATTAAATTCGAGACTACTTAGTTTTGGACAATTTACAACAAAAGTAGAAAACTTTATCCAACTCTTTTGAGTATACTAACCATTTTCTATCACGGCTCTCAACATTTGGTAAAATTTGAGTATAATGAAATTGAAGAAAACCTTTTAGAGTGTTCGTCTAAAGGATATTTGATATTAGCTTCTCGTTTTGGGCCATTTTCAACAAGGAAATCTCTCATGTTTCCACTATGATTATCCAAAACTCTATGGTCATGAATATTAAAAATAAAGTTTGTTTTCCGATATTCAAGATTGTCGAAAATATGCTCATCATTCATATCATTTTTATTTTCTTTTAATTCTTCACAATTAATTTGTTATTTAGATTGATTTGATAAATTTGCATCATTTTTATTGATAATAAATTCATTAGGACAAAGATTATTAGCACCACTTGTTTCTTCAATTACATATGCATTTCATCATTTAATTCATCATTCACTTCATTTTTAATTTCATTCACTTCTTCATAAATGGTTTGTTGCTTAGATTGATCTAATAACTAGCATCATTTTCATTTTCTCTTAAGTTAATTTTTTGCTTGGATTCAATTGACAAATTTGATTGCTTATCAAAATATTTATGAAGTGACAGCTATAAACTTTGAGCAATATTTTCTAATCTTTATTTCTTTTTCCTTTTTAAGCTTCCATAAAGATGTTTTATATTTTCAAGCCAATAATTAGAGCAATAAAATCAACTAATATATATTCGATAATAATAGAACCTGATTTGTAAGCCGATTTCGTTCCCTAAGTACTTCAGTTATGGAAAATAGTAAACATTGAATTGTTATGCGATGGAAACTTGCAATTCATTAGTTCTGACTTCATACATCCAACTACGGTCGAGAAAATAATCGAACATTTTTCTTGATTTGAAAATATATGTTAGAAACACAATAAAGTTTATCGTTTATTAATCCAAATAATCGATTCGATTTATTTTTTGCTTTTTGCTTTATTGTTTTAACTTTGATGGTCGACCATCCTACTTCCCATTACAAATACAATAAAGTAATTACATTTTGTAAATCATATCATTTTAAACGGTTCACAAAATTTCGGCAGCACTTCCCCTCTGTTCCCTGTATCGTACACAAATACGTGTACACAGGGAACAAAACGGAAGTGCTATCGAAATTTTGTGAACCGTTTAAAATGATATGATTTACAAAATATAATTATACTTTATTGTATTCGTAACTTGTCCAATACAGAGACAAATCCGACAAATATTGTATCAGATGAATATAGATGTCCGTTCTGTGAAAAACCGAACAGCTATATAACGATCATATACAACACTTGTTAGACGGGGCCAAAAATTCTCTAAGGGGTTAAAAAATAAAAATTTTATAATTAACAGTATTCATTCAACTATTTAAATATTTATTAACTAAATTTGAAAATTTACAACATAATTTAACTTTCGTTTAACTATTTTAATTTTTAATTTGCCGATTATGTAAACTAAAATAAGCTGTTCACACATATAATTAGTAAAAATAGATTTTTTTATACTAAATCAACTAATACCTTTTATCATCAACTAATGTACACCATTAACATCAACCCATACGCAATAATCAACAATTACAAATTGATAATCAACTTTTTTCCCTAATTTCCCTAATTTCAAGCCGACAATATCAAAATTATATTTCCAAACCAATCTAAAACAGTAATATCATCGAATAATACCAACCAATCATTAATTTCTAATCTACCATCAACTAATTTCAAAATTTAGGGTTTAAATCATACCTCAAATAAACTGAAATCGAGAAAAAAGAAGATACCAGAGAGCTTTGGAGAGCGTCGGGGGCTAGATGTTGACTTGAGACGGCGGTGACGGCAGGCGGCTGCGACGGGTGACGAGGAGGAGGGTTTTGATTTGGAGGGAAGAATGATGAAAACTGCTCGCGGGTTTTCCTTCTGTAATGCGATATTGCGTCGGCTAGAATCAGCCGCGTTTTTTAGCCGATTCTAGCCGACGCAAAGCCAAGTAGTGTTATAAAAAACAATGATTAATCCAAATAATCAATTAATATACAACTAAAAAAACGTTAAATGATATAGAAATATTCAATTAAATAAAGTTATTTCTAAATCAAGTATTTGTGGAATTGAGAATATATCACAAGATAAATTTATTATTTTAATTGTTCATTCAATAAAATATTGATAATAATGCTGATTTAATCAAAAAAGTATACCACAATTCAGAGTAAAAATACAAATAATTAACTAATTCCAAAACATATATTAAAAGAAACAAGGGACAAGAAGGTTAGAAACATACCAATATACAAAGAAAAACAGTAAATTATCGTTAGCTTTGCTGATTGATGAAGAGCTTGCTTTCAAAATTAATTGATAATTAAAGTTCTTACTGGCTTGCTAATGGCCACTATGTGATTTGAGAAGTTGTTGCTGGCTTTTAAAATTAATTAATAAGTGTAGAATAATGTAAAATAAAAAATATGAACGTTGAGAAGAAATAGGGCAGAGAAGATGAGGCGATTTCTGGAAGAGGAGACGATTTCTGAAATGAAAAGTAACATCCTTAACTAGTAATTTCTGCTGCTTTGTTTCTATGTGAGATTTCTAGCTAGGTTTTCAAATAATTTATGCAAAAAATACCAAAACCATTAAAAAAATTGGGCCTCCTTGAAAACTGGGTCCTAGGCAATTGCCCAGCTTGTCCGGTATAAGGGCCGGCCCTTACCCTGCTCTAGTGCATTATAGCCTTAAGATCCATTCTATATCAATGTGTTATGCTAACCCACATATTCCACAATTGTGAACATGATCTCACCCATTAAGATCCAGCGAAAACAATACACGGAGCAAAACGAGGAGCTGTTCTGGAATGTCCGTGGTATAGGCAATGAAGCGTCTTTGGCTAGGCTTAAACGCATTGTCAAGAAACATTCTGTTGGCTTGATCGCTCTCCTGGAACCTTTTCTGGGACCGGAAGCCATTTCCGGCATCGTCTTATCCTTAGGTTTTGGCGGAGGCTTTGCCAATGTTTCGGGGAAGATTTGGATTCTTTGGTCCAGATCCATATCGGTTCAGGCCGCTTTTGATTCCCATCAGCTCTTCTCTTTGGTTTGCTCATCTCCTTCTTTTAGTTCTCCCTTTCTTTTCTCTGCGGTTTATGCCAAATGTGATCGACTGGAGAGGTTAGTTCTCTGGGCGGACATATTACGGCTCGATTCGCTGGGGTTCTCCGCTTCCGTGATAGGTGGTGATTTTAACATTGTCGCCTGCCAGGAGGAAAAACGGGGAGGAGCCGCCATCAACCGGGTTGCGATGGCGGATTTCAACTCCTTCATTGTCAGCTCTGGTCTGTCTGAGCTTCCCTTTGTTGGTTCCGCTTTCACCTGGTCCAACAACCAAGCGGGGCCAAACCGCATCCTTTCCCGACTTGATCGGGTTTTCGGGTCGGAGGAGTGGTTTCGTCTCCCCTACTCCTTTTCGATTGAGCATCTCCATCGGTCCTTCTCTGACCATGCCCCTATGGTTGTCCGCTGCTCTCCCCGCTCTTTAACGGGGCCTTCTTCCTTTCGGTTTCAGAGCATGTGGATCTCTCACCATTCCTTTCTCCAAGTTGTCGCTAATTCTTGGAGTGCTCCTCTTGTTGCATCTCCCTGTGAGGTGTTCGGTCGTAAGCTTAAGCGCCTTAAAGTTTGCCTTAAGGATTGGAACATTCAGGTCTTTAAGAACATTTTCGACCGCGTTCGCTTGGCCGAAGAGTCTCTTATCGCAGCCGAATCCTTGCTAGATGAGGATCCTAACGAGGCTAACAAGGAGGCCTGGGCTCTTGCCCAAACCTTTTTCTCCTCGGAACTTCGTATCGAGAACGACTACCTTCGCCAAAAGGCTAGGATCAAGTGGGTAGTGGTTGGTGATACTAACTCTAAATTCTTCCATTCCTCTATTCGCAAGAAGAATAACCTCCTCACGATCCGTGAGATTTTGCGACAGGATCAATCAACGGCATCTTCCCCTGAAGAAGTCAAAGAGACCATCCTGTCCCATTTTCAGTCCTTTCTTGGCTCTCCGTCGGCCACTGTTTCTGACTCTGCCCTGCTGGCCTTTATTCCTCGTATTGTTCTTTCTCCGGATAGTGACCTTATAGCGGATCTCCCTACCTCTGAGGAGATACGTGCTGCTGTCTTTGCGCTTAGCAAGGACAGTGCCAGTGGTCCGGATGGTTTC
The DNA here is from genome assembly GCA_030737815.1 of Allium fistulosum. Classification (NCBI taxonomy): domain Eukaryota; kingdom Viridiplantae; phylum Streptophyta; class Magnoliopsida; order Asparagales; family Amaryllidaceae; genus Allium; species Allium fistulosum. The sequence continues at coordinate 669,827,810 of CM060903.1, forward strand.
AATGGAGTTTTTTTCAGACATGCTTGGTCTATTATCCAGGTTGATTTTTGTCTAGCCATTCAATTCTTTTTCTCTGGGGGTGTCCTTCCATCTGGATGGACTTCGACCAACATTGTCCTGATTCCAAAATGTGAGACCCCTAGGTCGTGCTTGGATTTTCGGCCAATCAGTCTTTGCAATTTTTCGAACAAAGTTATCTCTAAAATCTTGTCCACTCGATTGGCCCCCTATCTTGAGCGTATCATCTCTCCGTCTCAAGCGGGATTTGTAAAGGGACGTTTGATCACTGATAACGTTCTGCTCGCCCAGGAACTTATTTCCCAGATCGACCGAAAGGTCAGGGGTTCTAACGTTGTCTTCAAATTGGACATGGCTAAGGCCTATGATCGCATGTCCTGGTTTTTCATCATCAAGGTATTAAGGGCTTTCGGGTTTCCGGAATCCCTTATTGACTTGGTTTGGAGGCTTATCTCCAACTGCTGGTTCTCTGTTCTTATAAATGGATCGGCTCATGGTTATTTCAAAGCCGGCAGGGGGCTGCGACAGGGAGACCCTCTATCGCCTTCACTCTTTGTGATCGCGGCAGAGGCTTTCGTTCGTGGTCTTCAATCCTTGACTATCTATGGTCAGATTCAACGCTTCGGGATACCGAGGGGCTGCCCCCTGGTCTCTTCCTTGTCCTTCGCTGATGACGTTGTCATTTTTTCGAATGGTAGCGTCTCCTCTGTCCGTCGACTTCTCGACTTTCTTCATCAGTACGAGCGTTCTTCGGGCCAACTAGTTAATCCAGCCAAATGTTGTTTCGTCCATGCTAAAGATTTGCCACTCGCTCGTGCTACGTGGATCGAGTCTGTCTCCGGGTTCAAGGAAGCCACCCTTCCCCTTCCTTACTTGGGTGTTGTCCTGTATCGCGGTAGAAAGCTCAATGTTGTTTTCGACCCTTTGACCGATAAAGTTAGGGGCAAGATCTTACGCTGGAATGCTTCTCTTATTTCTCAAGCTGGTAGACTAGTTCTTATCAAATCCGTGTTGGATTCGATGGGAACCCATGTTTTTGCAGCTATGACCCCCACTTCTTCTTTCTTCCGGTCTTACCGGTCGTTGGCCTCTGCTTTCTTCTGGGGCAACAAAGACAATGGCCGTCGACACCATTGGGTGTCGTGGGACGAGGTCTGTCGCCCCAAAAATGAAGGCGGTTTGGGTCTGCGCAACCCAAAGGATCTTTGTGCCGCCTATGCCTGCAAATTATGGAACAGATTTGGCGCCAACAATTCCTTATGGGCCTCTTTCCTTCATGCGAAATACCGCAGTCTTGAGGGTTCTAACTTCTCAGGTTCTCCGTCTTTTGCTAGTGAGACCTGGAAGCACATGCAAACGGTGAAGCTTCTCTCCGACTCTCATGGTGGCTCTTCTGGTTGGGATGGATCTCCTTTTGCTATCCTCAAAGCTTGGTCTTCTATTAGAATTCAAGCCCCAATCCGTCCGATCTTTTCTTTCATCTGGGACTCTCGTATTCCCCCCAAGGTATCTATTTTGATGTGGCGGGTTCTCCATGATGGATTGCCACTGGACGAGAACCTTCAAAAAATAGGAATTCCTCTAGTTTCTCGTTGTAGATGCTGCGGCAACGGGGAATCAGAATCCCTGAATCATTTGTTTTTTGGTGGTTTCTCAGCCAGATCGTGCTGGAATTACTTCGGAAACCTTCTTGGTTATCGTCAGGTAGCCAGCTCCCCTTCTGATCTCCTTAACTCATGGTGGTCGGGGAATGGTGGTAAGTCTCTTCGCTCTATTGTTCTTCGCTTGATCCCCTGCCTCATCTGCTGGCACCTTTGGTGTGTGCGGAACAAGGCCACCTTCGAAAACTCTAGTATGGATCCCTCTTCTATTATTCGATGTGTGAGGAAAGACGTCTTTCTCGCTTTCCGTGGTAGACCTTTCAGGGGCCGGTTGAACTCCCGTGCGGAGCAACTGGTCGTACATCTCTCTATCTCCTGCGCTTTGTCTCACGCTAGACTGGGAGTAGGCTGATCATACCGAGTGAGCCCTGGCCTCCACCCAGCGCTCACATCCCCTCCCCCCCTTTTTTTGTTTAATGCTATTGCTAGTTTTCCAGGTTCCTTTCTGCTTAGTTCTTCTATGGCTCGATTGGGCATTGGTTCTGCTTTCGGAAACCGGACTCCATTTATTAGCTGGTTTCTGGTGGTTCACTGTGGTTGTTCTGCGGCTATGACTGGTCTTGCTCTTCTTTTTATGCCTCTGGATTGGTGTTGTTGGCGTCTGCTTTACTATGTCTGCCAACTTCCATGTGTTCTTTTGTTGCTGGATTAGCGTTTACTATTTGGCTTTCTTTTGGTATGGTTTGGAGGTCTGGCCTTTTCCTTAGGGGTAAGGCGGGTTTGTGCTTGTTGGTGGATCGCTACCTCCATTTCCTCCACTATCTTGGTGTGGATTTGTGGCTGTCTGTTGTGTTTTGGGTTATTTTTCCGCTGTTGTTTTGCAGTTTTCTCTTTTTGGTGGTTTTCGTCCCACCTTGTCTTATGTTTTTGTGAGCCTCCGGAGAAAGGCGTTTTTTCTCCCCTATTTATATTATACTTTTCTTTTGTTAAAAAAAAAAAAAATGTTAGGACATCACATAATGACCTAGAAGTTCATACTATGTACCCATAATGTGTGTTGTCACTTGGTGACTTGATGGTATGTTTTTCATATCCGTAGAATACGACACCACCTGATTCTAGGATGTAATATCCATGGTACTGGAAGAAGTGTAAACTCGAGTACAATTTGGTGAGAAGATACCATTATGATATATATATGTACCGAGTAGTAATAGTATTTCTATTTGTAGGTTCTTGTATGTATGTCTCTATATTAGTGACCTTATCGTATGAGTGTGTATGATGCTACCTATATGCTTAGTGTGCTCTTGTTGACTACATCATATATATGTTGTTTGACTGACTAGACTGTTGACATCGTATATTTTAGGATATATTTTGTTCCATGTACTTAGGACTATTTGACAATAGTAGGTCACACATCATTTACTATGGTAGTTTTACCATGTACCGGTTGACTTGTGACATTATGTAGAGCCCCTTATCACGTGTTACTGCTTGTAGCAATTCACCCTATACCTTATTGACCGATGTAGTGTTTGGAGAGAACCAAAAAGATACGATAGATGTATCTCCTTCGTTCTCATTCGCATTACAAATATGAATATATATTTATATCATACAGCTACGAGGAATGGATTCACTCACAAAACTTTATATTTGGCCCCTCATTGTTTTTGTTTTTATGCCTATTCTTTTGGGTAGACAAAGCAGGTACATGAGAGATAGCTCTTCTCAAGATAAGGCTTGGAGTCCAGGGTTGGTTGACTTATTTATTATTCATCATCATTTATGTATGTATTGTTTTTTTGTCAAACTTATCATCGGTATAAGACCTGATGTATTCTTTGTACTCCATCTATTGGAGGTTTGCGTAGTTAGACTTGTTATGTTTCGTACATAATATTTTATTTTGTTCTAGACATGGATATGTCATTATATTATACTATAACTTTTCACTATGAGACTTGACTTATTTATACTGTGTTATAATGCTCTGTTATGTTAAATCATACCATTAAGGCCTTTTATTTATGGTATTCATGGGCTAGATGTCGATTTATGCGTTGGTTCTAAGTATTATGAATAGAGGGTCTATATATTTGGTATCAAAAGGTTAAGTGAATTGCTTGGCCTTGTTGGATAGGACAGGCCCTTTAGGAATATCTTAAGTGACTCGACTAAGAAATTGGTAGACCATGTTTTGTCTTAGCAGTACTTAAATGAACATAAAAAGCTGTATGTAGGCATCCTTCTTCGAGTATAGTCGTATGAATACTCGGGGAAAAAGATAAACACAATGGGCTAAAACATTAAGATGCATACTCCGTAGGGAGAAAACATAGAGAGATCATACCTGTATTTTGTTGTACTTTTCTTATAAACTATAAGAATATGCCCAGCACATTACCCTAAGTTTTCTATTATTAGTTGCTTGTAGCCTTTCATGACATATAGCAATAGTGATTTGATGGGATATAAATGATAGATATAAGGGTATGCACAAGGGGAATTATGTAGTTTGTTCTGTAATTTTTACTCCATGATGAATATTATTTGAAATAACAGTATATTTTTTGGTTTTGTTTTCTATCATGTGTGTTTGTTATATATGATATAAATAATGATTATGAGCATTGGATATATATGTATATAACCCCTAAGTACATTATTACATGGATTGTAGTTACGAATCAGTCGTAACCATGAGTATTGACTCAACATTGAAGGTTCACGAATCAAGATGCATCAAGAAAGGGATATTGATACATCTGTCGCGACTAGTATAAGTAACGTTCTCCAAATGTTGAATGGTGAATTACCCATGACCGTTGGGGCAACAAAAGATTATCTATAACAACCCAGAATTTTAGTCATTTGATTTCGGAATATTTAATTGATTTTAAATATTGAATTATTATTTTTATAAGTCAAATAGCTTAAATTTAAGTATAGAGATTTATTTGAATAGTGAATTTAAATAATTGAAATATTTATATAACCGAATCTTAGAATCAATGTAAATAAAAATGATTTGGAAATCTTATTTATATCTATTTTAAATAAAAATGATAACACTAAACTTTTAATTTAGAAATTAAAAGAGATTTAAAATGGTTTTAATAATAAATTGTTTTAATTAACGTATGAAATTATCATTCCGGAGTACTATCTTAGATTTTGACGAAACTAGTGTCATTTGATTTGTAATAATAAATTATTGTATGTTAACGAATTTTGTGGCGATTGGACGTATCATTTGGTCGTGCGATCTCGAAACGCAAAGAAATTAATTTCACAAATTAATATAATATAATTGGATTTGAAAGTTTAACATATGCATATGATCGAATTAGGTCTTTAAACCAATTATATTGGGTTTGAAATGGGGGTACTTAGTATAGAATGTCAGGCAGCATGCCTCGTTTGGAGTTCAAGATTTTTGAGTGCATCAAACTAGATGTTTTTGAATATAAAATATATATTCACCATACTTAAGCCCACACCTATACCTATGCCTTGCCTCAGCCATACTTGCGCACGTTCTAACCCCTACCTCTTTTCCTCTATTTAAATCGCACCAAACCAAATAGAATGGCTTGAAATTTTAAATCAAAACTAGCCAAATCTGGCGATCCACGTCGATCGGAACTAATCCATGCGTTTTTAGGCAATGTCGTCAACTAGAGTTTTGTTCGTGTCAAAAAGGCGAATGCAATCAACGGTGGGATTGTCATGGTTTGTTACGTGGTGGTCGTGGTTTGTAGTTGAACGTTGAAAATATTTTCGAGAATTCCGACGATTGTGTTGACTTTTAGGTGATGGGGTATGAAGGGGAAATGTCGAGGAAGGCGAGGATAAAGCGCAAGCGAAGTTTCATGGCCAATGATTAACTGCGGCAGTGGCAATTCGAGATGAATGGTGTTGGCAGTTGGCGACTGGTGCTCGTCGTCGACGGCACCGATGGTAACGAGTCCAAAGGTGGTGAGGTTCTTGAGGACGGGGAAGCGCGTGGCGATGGTGCGGCGTCGTATGGAGGCGCGTAGGCGACGATGGAGGTAGATGGAGTCGCATTTTTCGTGGCTAGAGCATAAGCGAACGAGGGAGAAAGGTTAGGGGGTGGTTTATAGATTCAAACGAAGTTAATTAACTGTTAATTATGTAATTAATTAATATAATAATGTTGTTTAAAATTCAAATGCTTATAAAGGTTATAATTTTTTCGTACTAGGTCAGATTCGAGCATAACGAGTTGCATTGCGATCGTTTCATCGAAATCTACATTATAAATTTGGATTGGATGGATTTGGAGCTAGTAGGAATTTAGGTTAAAATTGAATGCATGTTTGATTTTAATTCAAACCGGAACTCTTCAGCGATTACTGGAATTTCGGTGAGTTAAACTCACCTTTTTGGTTAACCGATATTGTAACGACCCAAGATTTTAGTGATTTTATTTATTAAATTAATTGACATTTTGTGAAACTTTAAACAATAAAATTTGAAAATAAAAATTTAATATTTGGAATACGTCTATTTCAACATAGCAATTGGTAAATTTTCATCTGATTATATGGAAATTTATTTTCTTGTATAACTTTATTCCAATTCAAATCAGTTAAAATTGATGATAATAAATTTATTTCAAAACCTGAATATTTTTATAAAGTAAATTTCTAAATCTTCTTCTGAGTGAGATGTCATCTTTCGTTTTTCCAAATTTGGACTTCTACTGCTCCGCTTATCTTAATTCTGGCAAAATAGCAGCATTTTCGGTACCGATTATCGACTTTTGATCGGATGATCGTGCCACTAATATCTGTGTACCGTTTTGATCGTCTCGTCATACTGATCTCCACGGTATATTCAACTCTACATTTTGAGGTCCGGTACACGATGGAAACAATAAACTCTTCGTGTAACGGTACCAAAATCTTAACTTTATATTTTACTTTATGTTTCAAATTTGAAACGTGATGCTCAAGCAATAATAATTTTCTTTTATTATTCAGCTCAATCCCATCTCATAACCGTTCGAAAAGAAATAAAACGTTTGTATACGTTTTATTTATTGGGCAACCGTTCACTTTAAACCTTTGTAACTTCATCCGCTTTTCCATTGCATTCCATTTATTTTTGCCTGCAACCCAGTTCGTATCCCATCTTCTTTCTTTCTCATCTCAAACTTATCTTCATTTTCCCAGATCCACTGTGAACCGTCCTCTCCTCCTCTACTTTATTTTTGCCTGCTTTCCTTCACGAACCTTTTGCCCAAGCCTCTTTCCCTTCCACCCATCATCTTCTAGCATTTCCATTCTCATCGGCCTCCCCCTCCACCAAGCCCTTGCCTTATAGCCTACCCATCAAAACCCGACCTCAACAGCAGCTCACATCCACCTCAACACCCTCAGGTCCACCATCACGTCATAGCCTGATCCGACCCCCTGCAGCTAGCACCACCCAGAGCACCCACTTCCACGCGGAAGCCAAACCACCTCTGGCCTCCCAGCTCTGGCCCGAGCCCGCACACCACTCCGCCACCATCGGATCGCCTGTCCTCCTTTCGTCGGACTCTGCTATCTCTGCCAGCCTGCTTTTCTCCCCACTCTCCTGTTAGTATGCGTACGTATATATATTAGTAGATATATATAATGGTTTATATGTAAGTTTATATCTTTATAAATCTGTTATCTTGTTTCAAGATGGGAAGGTACATATCACTATGTTTGGCAAGTATATACATATATTTGTTTATTTATAGGCTATACATACATACGAAATGTTTATGTATATATATTTGTTGCTGAAAATTTTAATCTTACTTTGGATATTAAGGCATATATATACTTCTATCTTAAGTTTTGTTTGTTTGCTTATGTATACTAGTTTTATTGTTAGATATGTGTATATATTTATGTTGTAACAGTATACATATATCGTGATTTTTAAAATATGGCATACTTAGATTTTTGAATTTTCAATTACTGTTTAGTCACAGTACTAGGGAAGTATGTATATTTGTCTACGTATGTTACTTTATATAGTATATATGTTTTGTATTATATATCTATAGTTATATCTAATATATTTTTTCCCAGTTATATATATATATATATATATATATATATTTATACAGATAGTATATATACATATTTGTTGTTATATTAAGTTGTATAGGTTGTAAGTTTAGTGTTTAAAGGAAACGTCTACTGTAATTATATACATACCAAAATATTGAAACCATTTATGAATTAATAACGTAAGTCTATATGTTTAGGTAGTAAGTTATTTTGTGTATATACATCTAATAGAGTAGGGTCTACATATATTTGGCTTGGATGTGATAGTTCATTTCATATATGATCTGCATCTGTTAGTTTAAGTATAGGTTTGTTGCATTGACATATCCAACCGGTCTGCATACATATATTGTTATTTTAATGTATATATATGTGCTCTGTATTGTAATCTGCTATCAGTCATATATAATAAATATTTTGTTTTAAATATGAGTTTATAGTATATATATATATATTACAATATCTGATCTGGAAAGAAAATTTATATATAGTAATATATGGAGTTATATATAAATTTTAAATATTTCATTTCTGGCTAAGTTCATATATATATATATATATTATAATGGATCGTTTATATTGATTTATGGTAAATATTGGTTTGAAATTAAATAAATATTCTATTTTAACTATATGTTAAATTTATTTTGAGAATTTTATATATATTTTAAATTTATTTTTGGGTTTTGAATAAATTAATTAATTTTTTTGAGTAGATATTAGACTTTAAATTATATATATCCTATTCTTATCGATTCCTATATATCAGCTTCGCTCGTCAAATTCGTGCCAGTCTAGCTTTGTTTTGGGGTTCGTGCCTGGATTCGTAACTCATCTCATTCCCCTTTCCCTCTAGCCTCGAAAGGTGAGCAATCACTCACGATTAACGTTCTTGTATTTTATTAAATTTGATTTCAATTGAAACGACAATTGAAATATGATGCTGTAGTTATTTAAATTGTTATATATGTTATTATCTGTATTTGTTCACCTGTGACATCTGACACCAGTATCTAGTATTTATATGCCTGTTATTACTATTATCTGTATATGTTCACCTATGACATCTAACACCAGTATCTGTTATTTATATTGATGATATATGCCTGTTGTTATATTTTATATTATCTGTTATCACTCTGCAAGTTCCCTGTTAGTATAGAATTCACTATGGGTTGAAATGATACATACCCGAACGGACTTTAGAATAGGAGAAAATCGTTATGGGTTGAAATGATAAACCCAAGCGATTTTCATTTGAATTGGATTTAGGATTACGGGTCGAAATGATATCTACCCGTATGTATTTAAATTTACGGATTGAAATGATAAATATCCGTATCACTTAACCATATGATAAATATGTATACATACACCGTTGGTCCATATATATAAATATTTTGAAAATGAATTCTATGGTTTTGGAAAGAAATATATGGTTTTAATAAATGTTGAGCCTTAAATTATTGCATATAAATGGGAATGATTGATTAAATACATATAATATGGTTGAGTATTTAAAATTTATATTTCAAAATATATTTTGGTAATAATTTGAACAAATTAAGGTTGGGAAGATAATTTGAATTTAGTTGAAATTGTATTCATTAAAGACTTTTATTTAATTAAACCGATTTGAAATTTATTGAAATTAAGATTTATGATATGATTTATAACTTGGGTTTGATTTAAATAATTTGATGAATATTTCTTGTTTAAATAAATTTAAGGAAGTATTTAGTAAAATTGAAATTTAGGGCTAGTTAAATATTGAATCTATTAAGTGAATATTCCCTGATTAAATAATAATGAAGTTAAATCAAGAGCTCTATGAAACTGTTAAATTTAACTTTGAAAATGTTGAATATTAAAGCCTTGAAATATATTGGAATTTAAATGGTTTATTTTGTGATTCAGATCTGTATTTGAAATCAATATAAAATTTGAATTTGTTATTTAGAAACTGAATTAAATTAAAATGGGAAAATTTAGATTGAATTAAATTGGAATTTGGAATTTGAAGTTGATTTGAATCGATTTGCGAGACTTGAGAAAATTAAATGCTTTACTTTATAAATTAATTAATATATATACTATCTTGGAAAATAGTTATATTTGAAATGAAATGATATTTGGGTTTTGAAGTATAAATTAAATTGAAATGACCACGGTGTTATAACATATATTTCCACCTGGTAGATAGTTCTGAAGATCCTTAGAGGATGGTTATCCCAAACATCCTTTAAGTTACTTGTATTTCAGTTGATATTTCACTTGAGTTGGATTTATTTATATAAGAATGTTAATCCTGACTCGAGTGTTTTGTGTTTTGCTTTACGCTCGGGTCAGACCGAGTGATACAGCATTTGAGACTCACCCTTGGAGTTTGGAGCTTCCTTTGGAGATCCAACTATCGCCTCAGCTTTCAGCTCTTCTAGTTGATTTGTTCAGAGAAGTCATCTGTTGTACTGGAGACTTCACTGCATTTGAGATATTCTGTTGTATTTTATTTCTAAATCTGATGTTTATATAGTAGCTTCATGAACTACTATTTTATCTATTCCGCTGCGTATTATTGTATTACTCTGTGTTTGTGATTCTGTGATTGATTTATTTACTGCATATGCTGAGTTTTGCCAAATTTTAAATTAACAATCTGATATTTTGAACTATTCAAGTCAGACATGTGTGGATTATAGTCGATTTGAATGGTCCAAAATACCGGGTCGTTACAGATATGTTATATAGTTGTTGAAAATTGTTGATTGGATGTTTGAATGATTTACTATTTTATTAGTTGGTTTGGTTTTATTCCCGCCCCTGAAGCGGATGACATTTTATATATACCCACCAAGTAGATGATAACCCATATTACATGATTATATACTGTCTGTGATATAGTGGGATAGGTTGGAGGGATTGAACAGGATTCCTCAACACTATTGAATTTATTTACATATATATGTGCTGATATATATAAGCTAGCAGGGGGATAGGCTAGAGGAATCCAAAGGGATTCGTCTCCATTGTTGATTTTAATTTCAATAATATCTGTCATATGAATTATTGGATATTAAACCTGATTGTTGGCTCTATTAATTATGACATTGTTATATGTTATGAACTTAAACCTTAAGTGATAGAAAATCAATATCGATATTGGTTAAACGTTGGGTAGCTATTGACCTCAAATTAGTATTCTAAAAATACTATAAATCGATTTCAGATGGAGTTGGTTTTTCAGAAAGGAAATGGTTTTAAATCTGAAATTGGATTTCGAAAATATTCTGTTTTAAAGAATTTAATTTCTATTTTACTCCAACCTTGTTATCTGTCTTTTCTAAGTCATTTAGAAATGGTTTAAAGGATTATTTATTTATATTTAATATTGTTTTAAAGACTATTTATTAATATTTATTGTTGTTTTAAATTTATTTATCAATATTTTAATATTTTGAAAAGTTAATTATTTAAATAATTAATACGGCTTGAAATTAATAATAATGATTTATTAATAATGTTTTGGAAATAAATTATTACTATTTAAAATAATGGTAAAGATTAATTATTATTGTTTATTCAATAATGTTTTGAAATTATTAATTATTATTTTAAGATGTTTTGAAGTTGATAATAATTATAATTATAATGTTATTGTTAATAATTATTATTATATAATAGTGTTTTGAAGTAATGATTTTTATTTATTTATAAATGTTTTCGAGACTTATAAATAGAGTTTTATAAATGGACTTAGATTTATAAAAGGAGTTTTATAATTAGTTTTATGGAGTTATAAAGAGTTTATAAATGATTTAGGGACGTTTATAAATGGCTTTTAGAGATTTATAAAATAGTGTATAAATGGGTTTTAGAAATTTATAAAGAGTTTATAAATAGTTTTAGAATGGTGCAAAAAGGAAATCTTTCTCCGTTTTATGAATATACTTATACCGTTGAGATAAGTATATAAATATTTGTCCAAGTATTGAAAATATAAGGATTTGTGAATATATCTTTGTAGAAGTATTTTGATACAAGTATTTAAAAGGTGATTTTAATTAATGAAAAGATTAATTAAAGAGGTTAGTGGTTACTTATGTATTTAACCAATGTTGGTTTTCACTATGGAGTTAAACCCCTGATTTGGATGTGTGTTTGTGGACAGTTAAATAATCGAATATCAAATATGGACCCAAAACATACCTTTGGAAATATCTAGGAGAAACACGTGAGTTATATGGCACGGATATCCCTGATGATGTTGTACTATACGTATAAATCTTCTCTCGTCCTCCTAGGACAAATGATAATAAAATCCATCCACTAACGGTTAGGACGTGATCTCCGCTCTTATCTTTGTCTGTTTATTTCCTAAAGAATTGAAGTTGAGTTTACAAGAAATTATCGAAAGTTGTTTCGAAGAGACCGGGATCGGATATGTTATCCGAAAACCTTTTCAATCCAACACAAACATTTCAAAGTGAAGACATGTTGAAGATGGTGAAATGAAGATAGAGCTCTTTGAAGTACATGGGCTGCTTGGTACTAATCCCAAGGGTGATTCCAAAAAGGATATAGTAGAAGTAGTACCTTCGGTTTGTCCATCTCCTAGACAACTTGTATGGATGAATGTTGGCATTGAATTGCTGCTTGGAGGGCAGTGTTAGCACTCCAAGTGGGAAGTGCTATTTAAAGGTAAAACTTAGCCTCAAGCCTCATCAACCGGGAATGACTAAAACAAGGGAGATGCACCAGGGCTAAGTAGGTCACTCCCATTAGGGTATGATCATCCCTATATAGAGTCGATATTATCTCTCATTTGAATGCTTCGGGGCCCATTAACCAAGGGGTGATCATAGTCGATACTACTAGTCAAGCGGTAGGCCAGTTTTGTGTTGGCAGTGGATACCAGCAAGGTTCTCGGTGTTGTTATATCTAGAGATGCACTGTGATACATTAACCTAGTCATTATATGGAATTCATTCTCCAATAAACACCGTACGGACATAGTTGTGCCCAACTATGTTGAAATGTGAGATGCAAGCATTTCAGCTATATTCATATTTAACTTTGACCCCTAGACATTATTGTAATATCAATGGATTTTCTATAGAAAATGTTTTGGTTATTGTAAGGTAAAAACCCATCCATTTATGTGCGGCGTGGTCTTACAAGATACCTTTATTTGAAAGGTTTTTGATAAACATTAAATTCTATTTAGGTGTGTTTTTCTCATGCTGGTTTACCAGACTGATTAGGGCAATGCTCGGGTCAAACCGAGCATATTTACAGATTGCTTTGGATGCATTGGAGTTCAGGAGATGAGCTAGAGGTCCAAGAAGTATCTACGTATTTCCTTGTGTTCCATTGTATTGTCTGTTGTTCGTATTTATCAGCAATTGTAAGGACAGGATGTTATAAATGGCCGTGCTGAAATAGGTTAGTGTACTCTGATTGATGAACATATATATTACAGTTTCTATTTGTTAAGATCATTGATATTATATTTTATGTTGTTCCATTGTGATTGTGAGATTCTATGTTGTTTTAATTTCTTTTCTTCTTCTCTTCTCTTCTTCTCTTCTCTTCTTCTTCCTTCCCTAACGATCGGGCTTTTTGGCCTTCGATTGCTCGACACGTAATACAGTGGACGTATAGTGTAGATTTTCAAGGATCGAAAATTCCATTTGTTACAATTGGTATCAGAGCTTAGGTTGAGCGAACACCTAGGCTTTGCTGGGGATTACTCATCAGAGATAGGGTCAGTAGCACTCTAAAATGAGTTTGAGTGTGTATATATATAAACACGTATTTTTTAGTGATATAAAAATGTTTTATACTATGTTAATCGATAAGTTAAGTGGCTTATGGATTTTGGTCAATACGAGTAGCTGACGTTATCGATAGGGATCACTAAACACTTGAACAAGGCCAATCAACACAATATTGTTTTGAAATTGGGTAAATGAAATAATTTTACCTAAATTATATTATATATATGTAAAAGTATGATTTTTCTAAAATTATTATATTACATGCTTGGTTGGTAGAAAAATAATAATAATATTCAGTTATTATAATTTATTGTTGATTAGTCATGCTCATCCAGTTAGGAGCATTTATTATTGTTGTTGATTTGTTAGTCATGCCTGACCAGTTTATGGGCATTGACTATTGTGCTAGGTTAGGAATAGATTTATCCTTTTTCTATAAGGGTTGGGTAGATTAGTGATGATGGGAACATTAAAATGAACACCTTATGAATTCAGTTTCACAATTTGACTATAAGGCATTCGAAGATAATGCTGGGTTGGAATTTGATTTTAAATAAAATTTGTTTTTTAAAAATCTAAAACAAAGATAAACATTTGTGAAATTATTTTATATAAGAAATGTGATTGTATGAATATGATTTATAAATAAAGTGATTTAAGTTGTGAATTTGAGAACTAAAACCCCCGGTGTTTTCGGAAATGGATTTCAAAGTTTTAGAAATTGTTTTTCAAAGGTTTTAGGAAATTAATAATAGTATTATTTTGAAGTATTTTAAATAGAAATATTTTGCATGAGTGTTAAAAAGGAGATAGAAAGAACTGAACTCACTTCGGTCACTGGAAAATAATGTCGATGATGACTACAGCATCATCCGCGTTCATTTTCGAATTTCCAAGAGAGGAATTGCTACCATAGAAGTTTTGTTTTGGCAAACAAAGTTTGATTTAAATCCCAAATATGGCGTGTTATACAAAAAGAGATATATTATATATTATTTCAAAATGATTTAAAAAAACCAAGTGGTTAATTCTGAAATATTCAACTAAGTATTACATGGATGTTGGTAGCTTATGCATTAGAGTAGATTGGTTTGGATCTTATTTTGATATGTAGTTATTTTTCATTTATTGAAATGAAATGGAAACGATTTTGGACTGTTGGGATTTCTAAATTGGATATAGAAATTAAGCTAAGTGTTTGAGAAAACATGAGAAAATAAGTTTTGCTAACTTATAAATTTAAGGGAAATAGGGAGCAAAAGGCAAATTTTAAATTTGTTAGACATTTGGGTTCAGTAAAACAAATCCGAATAGTACATATATATTCTTAGGATATAGAAGAGTGTTATACGAATATAAACCTAGGTTGTATTTAAAGGATGTGTATGAACTTAAGTAAAGATTTATGAAATGATTCATGAGTGATAATAGTATTAAAGAAATTATACTGAGTGATAAAGAATGTGAATAAAATAATTTGGTACTATTAGAAACCAATGGAAATAAATATGTAATTGTACGTAGATCATTTTATTTGCATATCTGAATGATCCAAATTCGAGTGCATGATTTCGAGGTGATTTACACTGGTCCGAACAAGGATTTTTCATTTGATTCTCGATGGCGAACACTAGATATTGAATTTTTGATTGATTTTGAGATTCTCTATCATAGTATATGGTTGTGCAAGGAGAATGTCGGTTTTTAATCAAGGAACCAGATCAGAGTCCGCACTAGAGAAGTCGATTGGACGATACTAGTTTGAAAGTGGAATTATATGATCGAGTGAGCGGTCAGATTTGATATTGCATACGAATGGATATGTACATCTTACGGGCTTATCATAGTTAAATGGTTTTCATTCAGAAATGCAAATGATATGACTAGAAATTATATGGTAGGATATTATGTATAAATAAGATGCAGGTTCATGGAAGCAAAAGCTAGTTAATGCCTTTGATTTCATAAGTAAGATTTGGTTGCCTGACTAAAAAGGTACATGTTTATATTGTTGTTTGGTTTGATGGTTTAATGATTGAGCCACTTTCCTTTTGTTTTCTTTTGGCTGATTTGGGTCCATAATGGCGATATGTAGTTGTTCTGATCTAGCCGTGCAAAGGAAACGCTACAAAAAATTTCCATAATTTTAGAAGTTAGAAAATTTGATAACATTTCAACAAAATGATTTTGAAAAGTAAATAGGACTATGGCATTTTTCTTACCTTGGAAATTTCGAGGACGAAATTCTTTTAAGGGAGGAAGAATGTAACGACCCAAAATTTTAATTTTGAAATATTTAATTGCTTTTAAATATTGAATTATTATTTTATAAGTTAGTTAGCTTAAATTTCAAGTATAGGGATTTATTTGAATAGTGAATTTAAATAATTGGAATATTTGAATAACTCGATCTTAGATTCAATGTAAATAAAGATGATTTGGAAATTATATCTATTTTAAATAAGAATGATAATACTAAACTTTTTATTTAGAAATTAAAAGTGATTTAAAATGGTTTTAACAATAAATTGTTTTAATCAACGTACGAAATTATCATTCTGAGGCACTGTCTCGGATTTTGATGAAACCAGTGTCGTTGGATCTGTAATAATAAATTATTGTATATTAATGAATTTCGTGGCGATTGAACGTATCGTTTGGTCGTGCAACCTCTAAACGCGTAGAAATTAATTTCAGGAATTAATATAATATAACTGGATTTGAAAGACTAACTTCTGCATATGATCGAATTAGGTCTCAAAACTAGTTTTATTTGGTTCGGAATGGGGGTACTTAGTATAGGACGCCAGACGGCACGCCTCGTTTGGAGTTCGACATTTTTGAGTGCATTGAGCTAGATATTTTTTAATATAAAATACATATTCACCATACTTAAGCCCATACCCACACCCATACATATGCCATGCCTCAGCCATACTTTCCCATGTTCTAACCCCTAACCCTTTTCCTCTATTTAAATCGTACCAAACCAGAGAGAATGGTTTGAAATTTTCAAATCAAAACATAGCCAAATCTGAGGGTCCACGTCAATTAGAACCAATCTATGCGTTTTTAGGCAATGTCATCAACTAGAGTTTTGTTCGCATCGATATGGCAAGTGCAATCAATGGTGGGATTGTTGTGGTTCGTTGTTTGGTGGCCGCAGTTTGTAGTTGAACGTCGAATCTATTTTTAAGAATTCCGATGATTGTGTTGACTTTTAGGTGATGGGGTCTGAAGAGGAAATATCGAGGAAGGCGAGGGCGAGCCACCGACGAAGTTTCGTGGCCAATGATCAACTGCGTCGGCGGTAATTCAAGATGAATGGCGCTGGCATTTGGTGACTAGTGCTCGTTGTCGATGGCACCGATGGTGACGAGGACAACGGTGGTGAGGTTCTCGAGGACGGAGAAGCACGTGGTGAGGTGCGGCATCGTATGGAGGCGCGTAGGCGTCGGTGGAGGTTGATGGAGTCGTGTTTTTCGTGGCTGCAGCATACACGAACGAGGGAGAAAGATTAGGGGGTGGGTTATATATTTAAACGAGGTTAATTAACTGCTAATTATGTAATTAATTAATATAATAATGTTGTTTAAAATTCGAATGTTTATAAAGGTTATAATTTTTTCGTACGATGTCTGATTCAAGCGCGACGAGTTGCGTTGCGATCGTTTCAACGAAATCTATGTTATAAATTTGGATCGGGTGGATTTGGAGCTAGTAAGAATTTGGGTTAAAATTAAACGCCTATTCAATTTTAATTCAAACCGAAACGCTTCAACGATTACTGTAATTTCGGTGAGTTAAACTCACCTTTTTGGTTAACCAATATGTTATATAGTTGTTAAAAATTGTTGATTAGATGTTTGGATGATTTACTATTTTATCAGTTGGTTTGGTTTTATTCCCGGCCCTGGAGCGGATGACCTTTTATATATACCCGCCTAGTAGCGGATGACCCATATTGTATGATTATATACTGTCTGTGATATAGAGGAACAGGTTGGAGGGATCCAATAGGATTCCTCATCGGTGTTGATTTAATTTACATATATATATATATGTGTGTGTGTGTGTGTGTGTATGTAAGTTATAATGTAGGGGACATGTTGGAGGGATCCAACGGGATTCCTTGCCATTGTTGATTATAATTTCAATAATCTACCTGTCATATGAATTATTGGATATTAAACCTAATTGTTAGCTCTATTGATTATGACATTGTTATATGTTTAGAACTTAAACCCTATAGTGGTGGAAAATCAATATCGATATTGACCATTGGGTAGCTATTGGCCTCAAATTAGTATTTTAAAAATACTATAAATTGCCATTTGAGTTGGAGTTCGTTTTTAAGACGAAAAATGATTTTAAATCTAAAATTGGGTTTCAAAAATATTTTGTTTTAAAGGATTTAAATTCTATGTTACTCCAACCTTATTATCTTTCTTTTCTATCTCATATGGAATTGGTTTAAAGGATTATTTATTTATATTTAATATTGTTTTAAAGATTATTTATTTATATTTAATGTTGTTTTAAAGTTATTTAAGAATATTTTAATATTTTGAAAAGTAAACCATTAAAATAATTAATATGGCTTAAAATTAATAATGATGATTTATTAATAATGTTTTGGAAATAAATTAGTACTATTTATAATAATGATAAAGATTAATTATTATTATTTATTTAATAATGTTTTGCAATTATTAATTATTATTTTAAAGATGTTTTGAAGTTAATAATAATTATTTATTTATAATGTTATTGTTAATGATTATTATTATATAATAGTGTTTTGAAGTAAATGATTTTTATTTATTTATAAATGTTTTCGAGACTTATAAATAGAGTTTTAAACGGACTTAGCTTTATAAAACGAGTTTTATAATTAGTTTTATGGAGTTATAAAGAGTTTTTAAATGATTTGAGAAATGATTTAGAGACGTTTATAAATGGTTTTTAGAGATTTATAAATGGGTTTTAGAGATTTATAAATGAGTTTTATAATTAGTTTTATGGAGTTATAAAGAGTTTTTAAATGATTTGAGAAATGATTTAGAGACGTTTATAAATGGTTTTTAGAGATTTATAAATCGGTTTTAGAAATTTATAAAGGAGTTTATAAATGGTTTTAGAATGGTGTAAAAAGGAAATCTTCCTCCGTTCTGTGAATATATTTATACCGTTGAGATAACTATATGGATATTTTTCCAAGTATTGAAAAATATACGGATTTGTGATTATATCTTTGTAGAAATATTTTGATACAAGTATTTACAAGATGATTTTAATTAATGAAAAGATTGATTAAAGAGGTTAGTGGTTACTTATGTGCTTAACCAATGTTGGTTTCCCCTATGGAGTTAAAGCCCTGATTTGGATATATGTTTGAGGATAGTTAAATAACCGACTATCAAATACGGACCCAAAACGTAACTTTGAAAATATCTAGGATAAACACGTGAGTTATATGGCACAGTCGTCTCCGATGATGTTGTACTGTTCGTATAAATCTCGTTTTATCCTCCTAAGAAAATGATAAGAAAATCCATCCACTAACGATTAGGAGGTGATCTCCGCTCTTATCTTTGACTATTTATTTCCTAAAGAACTGGGGTTGAGTTTACCAAAAATTATCGAAAGTTGTTTCGAAGAGACTGGGATCGGATATGTTATCCAAAAACCACTTCGATCCAACTCAAGCGTTTCAAAGTGAAGACATCTTGAAGATGATGGAATTGAAGACAAAGCTCTTTGAAGTGCAAGGGCTACTTTCTACTAATCCTAAGGGTGATTCCAAAAAGGATGTGGTAGAAGTAGTGCCTTCGGTTTGTCCATCTCCTAGACAACTTGTATGGATGAATGCTGGCATTGCATTTGTGAGGACCCGTTTTTTCGACTCTTTGAAATTGACACTAAAACATCCACGGTATTCACGTGCCACAAATCTAAGTGCCAGAGAAGCGGATTCTCAAGGGTAAGAAAGAAAATAAAGACAGAACATAATCTCATAATATTATTTCAACAAAATCTTTACAGCAGAATATACATTTATCAGAGTTAAATATGGACAGTTATAAATTTATGTCCTTACAAATGCGGAACACTATAGCACAAGGGTGTGGTGGAAATAGATAAAAATCTTCATAAAGATCTTCTAACTCCATGCTTCGAGCTCTATCCAGATTTCTTCGAAACTAAACCTGATTGCTAGGCTGCCCAGGAAAATTAGGACACCCAGAGTTTAAGGGAAAGAAAAATAAACTCCGGGTCAGTCATAGGACCGGTGTGAGAACTCAAAAAAACATGTTTGAAAACAAAAAAAGTATCTCATAAGACCACGCCGCACATAAATTCAAAACGGGGTTTTTACCTTATGATAACCAAATCATTTGCTACGTAAAATCATTTGATATTATTTTTAATGACATTTCCTTAAAAACCATTTGCAAGTAAACTTATTAACCTTAGCCGAAATTGTTACATTATTAAATTCTAGCATACCACCTTGTAATACAAGGCTTTCTACATCTAAAATCGTACAGCCTCATATTGGAGAATGGGTTTCCATACAAATTACAAGGTGAAGGGACTACCTTCCGACAGTAATTTCTAGAGGAACGTACCAAAGCAACAGAACATCTGCCCTCTACCAACACAAGACCGGCCTACCTTTCTCACTAGATAGTACTGAATATGTCATCACACCGGTCGTTACCGACCTATCCGAGAGCCCTGACAGCACATATCCACAATTAATTAAGTCCCGAACGTCATAGCGAGAATAAATATATCTAGAAGGGGATGATCATATCCCAATGGTTGTGAACCATATAGCCTTGCTGCATTTACCCTGTTTCGGTCATTTCCGGGTGTGATGCTTGAGGTAACGATTACCTTTCAGTTTGAACATTTCACTTTGAATGCCACACTACCATTCCATGGTCACACGATTGATTTCTACGAACGTATAACTCCTGAGCTCGTACGTCCCAGGAAGGGGTGTTAAGCTAAGAGAAGTTGCCATCTCCACCACCAAACAGATGATATGTTTATAGAGATCACTTATGTAACTATAAATGCAACGTCAAATATTCATCCATACAAGTTGTCCAGGAACAGGACAAACCGAAGGCACTCTCCTACCACATCCTGTCGGGAGTTACCCTTAGGATTAGTAGCGAGAAGTCCTTGCAACCCGAAGAGTTTCAGAAATGAAGGGGCCAATACTACTTTAGTATTTGGGAGCTACCCAGAATTATCAACAAGCAGTCCTTCCACCCCCTTAAATCTTCAATCTTCATCCTTCATTTTCTTTATAAGGTCTTTATTTTTCGAACGCGTACATTGGTTTGAAGTGGTTTTCAGATAGGAATTAGCTCAAATCCGACCCTGGTTCCTTGTATCCAATCATCGATAATAAGAGGTTCTTTTAATAGGGAATCATTCTTTAATTGATTAAGTTCTTTTAATCAAAAATTTCTTCTGGAGATATATCTCTAAAACATTTTTTCTGGTATATACAGAATTATTAAACCTCTTTTACCACATCCTTAGATTACTTATAACCCTTTTTAAACATAGAATAATTCGAAACCATTTCATTTATCACTTTGGAAAATATTTCCAATTCATTTCATTTAAATCTTAATAACGATTTCTTAATTCAAAAATCATAATTTTGATTGAGTTAAAACCATGTTATCTTGGTTGTTAATCCAAAACTAGTAAATATTGAATAAGCAGAATATATAGAAATCATCTAATTCTACTCAATACCAATTTCCATATTCAACAAATACTATGGGCGGAATAATGGAGAAATCACCTTTTAAATTCCACGAATATTACGAGTTCCCTCTTCGGGCTTTAACACTAAGTATAAGAAGATCATCTCTATACAATCAAGTTGTATTTAGTTTAAATTAGGAAAATTTAAATCTTTTTATACTTAACTCATTTCCGACATTTTGAGCTTATCTATCCCTCGTCCGGGGAAGTGGCCAGGTGAGCCAGGGCACTGGTTTCTCCTGAACATCTCCTTAGTTTAAGCACCTCACATCCGGATCTCATGAATAGAAAAATCCAGTCTACTCGTCGGCTTTTATAGCCAAGATTAAATCACTTAATTTGTAGTAGCTTTTCTTTAAATCGTTTATTTAAATTCTTTTTAAATAAACTATAAAACTTCCAAATCATTATTAAAACACTTAATTATACATTTGAAAACATTTATGAAAGATTTGGAAATGAATTGTTAAGTTTAAAGCTATATTTCAAAGGTTATAGAAAAGTGATGCGGAAAGTGCTACAAAAAGTGCTTTTTAAGCTATATTGATCAAAACGACTTTTTGTCATTTGGAAATTCATTTTTATAACTCAAATCACTTTTAAAACATTTTTAAAAGATTTATTTCATATTTTTAAACAATTTTAAAATATCGTTTTCAAACAAATATAGTTATGAATTCCGAACTGCAAAACCGCGATTTTTCAAAAAGCTTGTTTTAGTCATATTTCAAAATATACCTATCGAAATCTCGATTTTCTTTCTTTGATTGAAAATATGGATATAATAGTTCAGAAAATTCTTATCTCAAAGAATTCCCAGCTAAACTCCATTCTATATACTCGTTTGACTTTTATGGTGTGAAATAACTACTGTTATGCGACGCGGCTATTTTTGACTAAATTCTCCATTTCTTTTCAAACTTCACCAAAACTCTTTCATATGTTTAAAAAACATTTCAAACTCATTTTAAACCATTTTAAAGAAATTTAACATTCCATATACACCAATTCATTAAAATAGAGGAAAGTGATTTCCTTTGTGCTTATCGACGTGTATTTTCGTGACTTGCATATATATTCAACATTCATATGAAACATCCAAGCTTGATGATCAAAGCATATTAAACATCCATTGCAAACATCATATCATCATCTAAAAATATACTATTAGTTAGAGTTTCTCACCTTCATTATCCTTTTGAGCTAGTATAAAATCGGCTATAGCTTCGCTATCTTTAAATCTACGCTCACGATCACTTAGCACAATCGACTTAAAATGGCTTGGACTTGCTTTGGAGCTCACGGCCTTGATGGGAAGAGGGAGAAGGCTTGGCCTAAGGTTGAGAAGGGTGGTGGCCATGGGTTGGAGGGGTGAAAAGAAAGAGACTTGCCTTTGTTTTGAAGTGGATTTGACAACGTATGGATATTATATAACTTTAATTTCCTTTTGAATAAATTTTCTCCATAACTTTATTATCATGAGAAGCCATTAGAGTAGCTTGAAAAAGGAGGAAGAAGAAGTAGAAAATTGTGTGAAAAATGTGAAGATAGGGTGGGGTATTTATATGAGAAAACTTGGAATAAAATATCTAAAGGTAAAATTACCAAAACGCCCCTAGCCCACACCCCTCCTACACCCCCTACATGCACGGCTCCCTCCCTTTAGGCCATGTGATGGTGATGTGAGGTGATGGTGTGATGATGGTGTGGTACTGAGTTACTGTTTGCTTTTTGGTTACTTAAGTATTAAGTTTTAGGAATTATTTAATTATTTTGTAATATATATATATATATATATTTAAGTGTTTATGTATATGTTATCATGTGCATGTGACATATATATAGATATATGTACATGTATATGCATAACACTTCAAACGTCTTCGAGCAACTTTTGTTTGTTAAATCGTTGAAAATCGAGAAACCGATTACTGGTCACATTTTCGCTTCTTAGTAATTGTACATATATTTGCAAACAAAATTTGAAAACTATTTTCTTATCATTTTAGATGAATTAAAATGATCATATTTGAATTATAAAACCATATAAATTAATATTAAAAATTATTTATAATAATTGTTATTATATCGATAAAGCGATATCGATTTTCCTTATATTTTCAAATCAAATATATATATATTTTTATAAAACTATTATCATCGCCATATAACTATTCAAAATGAATTATCTTTATTTAAAATAATAATTTGAACAATTAAACTAATTATTAAAACATTAAACCTCTATATAAATCAATTATTATATTTAAGGGCATTAAAAATGTCATAAATACATTTAATTTTCACAAGATACAATAAATTAATTTATTACATATTCTTGTTCAATTATAAAAATAAGTGTACATATCCAGCTCCTTGTGCGACGTTTTACGATTATAGAGCTGGTTATTGAAAAAACAGTTTTCAGCTATTTTATCTATTTAAATCCCGAGGAAAATATTTTAGTAAATAACTATTCAAAATAAGATTACTATTACTTATTATCACTCAAAACAATATTATTTGTGTTATCAACCTTTTATTTGAATAAATTTAAAAACAAATAAAATTTATCAAAGTGATAAATTTGCGGGTCGTTACAGACTTCCCTCCTTAAAAGAATTTCGTCCCCAAAATTACCCAAAACAAAAAACCAAAGGTTTTTCCCAAAATATTTTTTTTAAAACTTACATGCGTACGATGTATATAGATCCTCCATGCGCAATATCTGATTCGATCTTCTATTCGAATTCACAACTTTACTTCCGAACTAGCATTGATCCTTCGATTCTTTAGTGCGGACTCTGACCAGGCTTTCCAATCAGAACTTTAGTTCTTCCTTGCATAGCTCTCAACCATGATAAAAACTCAAGTATCCAACTACAAACCCTTGACAATGTTCGTTGTCAAGAATCAAGTGATAAATCCTTTTTCGGATTGGTGTAAAACACCTCCAAGTTCTGTACTCAAATCTTAGATTAATTATGCGACAAAATAATCCATATACTTAATACGGATTTATTAAGCTTTGAAAAATTTAAAAGATTCATGCTAATGTTAGAACAATACCATATTATAAATTTATCATTTCCATATGCTTACATCATTCAAATTTTAAACTCGGGTCCAAAAAAAGGAAAATGGCCCTCCTTTCTTTACACTAATACGATACAAGATACCAAATAAAACAACACCTCATCCCACTTATACATACTATAACTACTCTTAATTCCCCAATGTTACTCTTCCGAGTCCGAAGATGATGGTGGACTGCAATTACCAAGGTTTATCATCACTTCTCCCTCTCCTTCTTCATCACTACCCAGCTGTAACGTCCCCCTACTTGGAGGCCCAAAACTAGCAGCTACGGATGTTGCAGTCATCCATAGTTATTAATCCTTGGCAACCAAATACGGCGACATTAGATACATTGATACACAGAAACACAAGAATATGGAAAAAAAATTAAACAGCAAACAAATTCCACATTCGATTTCAAAAGTCCCAGTTCGTAGACCATGTTCCAAACTAATTACATAATCCTAGTTCGTAGACCATGTTCAGATAATATATAATTATTATAAAATTTTCCAAGAGCGACATATAAAGATGCCCCCTTAGTTGATCAGAGTATATAAATAGGCAAGAAAACAAATTTGCCTTTACAAACAAAACACTCAGCGAAAATAAAAGAACTCTAATAACAAGCTTGCCTTCTGCATGTCTTCGGAAGCTTTAATCGTCTAAAAGAAAACGTGAAAACCTTAACTCTCAGCCTACTCAAAATCAATTGAGTACCCGAGAGTTTAAGGGGAAAACAAAAACTCCGAGTCATACAAAAAGCCTGGTATGAATAATAATTTACCATCTCTAATCGTTTAGATATCTAGTGAGACAAGGCTGCTAAGCGGAACGGGTTTTCCCCTCACTAGTATCCTAAAACGTTTATAAAACCATATACTTTGCTCCTGCATCCACAATGGTTAAAGCATAGTATTTAAAAAACATTATGATGATATGCAAAACAAGTAAATCAAATCTGGATTACCCATCCCCATTCATTCTGACTATCTGTCTCAATTATAGTTTCTAGGATTATTATTAACCTGTTATATGTTTATGGACTACCTGTCCAATATCATAGTTTTCATGGGACCACTAAGAACCTATTCCTAACTCCAATATCTTATCACTTATCCTAGTTTTCATGGGCTAACTAGAAACCTATTGACTGACTGTCAATATCTTAATCCAGATATAGTTTTTATGGCCTAACTACAAACGTACTGGCCCCTGCCAGTATCAAATCATAGGT
Organism: Allium fistulosum; assembly: GCA_030737815.1. Classification (NCBI taxonomy): domain Eukaryota; kingdom Viridiplantae; phylum Streptophyta; class Magnoliopsida; order Asparagales; family Amaryllidaceae; genus Allium; species Allium fistulosum. The sequence goes on from CM060903.1 coordinate 669,853,401, forward strand.
TTCATGGGCTCACTATGAACCTATTGGCCCCTGCCAATATCTTTTGTTATACACAGTTTTCATGGGTATACTGCAAACCTATTGGCCCCTGCCAATATCTTTAATTAAGATTTTACATTTCTCAAGTTATATTCACTATTGCGTTAACCTAACTGGTTATTCTGCCCTCCTCAAAGTGTTGTTATGGGTTGATTATAATGTGAGTAAGTATATGAAGAAGTAATACTTCTAAAATCTTTAGTTATGCCATGGTATTTCCTTTTTTAAAAGTGAGAGTGGGTTATTTGTTTTGAAACTTTAAAACATCACCTTCGAAACCTCTGGATGACCTCCTTCAAAAGCATAAGATTCTTTTCAAAACTTAATAAACATACCTTTCTAAGTCCATGTTAAATACTCACTTTCAAAACCATTGGTACCTTTTGATGGTATCAACTTACTCTTTAAAACATAGTTTCAAAAAAAATAAAAGTACTCCGTCGAAAGCATTGGGTTTACTCTTTAAAAACATTCTTTGGGTCAAAATGATTATATACGAAAGCATCTCTTTCGAAACCAATTATAAAATTGTTTTGGGGAAAAAGTTGATGGTGTCGAAACCATCTAGTTGAAAGCATCCACCTTTTAAATTAAAATATTAAAGGATAGAGTCGAAACCACTTTCGACTCCATTTCCTTCGAAACCCCCAACCCTTCGAAAGCATTCAGGAAAAAGGCTTAGTTTAAGTTAAAACAAAGAGAACCCTTAGACAACATAAATGGCTTCAATACAGTCGAAATGAGAAAATTTGCGGCTGGGTTTCGACTTGGTCGAAACCAATTCTTTCGAAAGCTCTTATTTAAGGAGAAAGGTACCCATTCGAAAGCTATTTACAAAGTCCCTTTCGAAAGCATACTTTCGACTATGTCGAAAGCTTTAAGTAAAACAAGGCAGGAATTTAATTTTGAAAACAAACTAAGGTTTCGACTCTAAAGGATATCGACTCGGTCGAAAAGCCATTCAAAAACTAGGCAGACGCTTGTCTTTTAAAAGTGAACCTTGGTTTCGACCTTGACGAAAGCATTGCTTTTGACACCCTACCTTCCGCTACTTACCAATTCACTTTGTACCAATTCTATTGACACCATGTGCATTGGTTTCGACTAGATTGATGCGGAGGTAAAGGAGTCGAAAGGTGCCTTCGATTTAGGCGGAACAACCTTTTTCTGAAACACTGATTTATAGCTAATTATGCCAATTACTTTATAACTAACCTGCCTGTTGTAATTCCTTGATTGGCTACTTTTAAAACTTTTCAAATACTTTACAATTAGAAACTGCGGCATTAATTTAGATCCAAATCAAAGAAATATAACGTTTAAGCCCTTCCATATAACCAAACCAACATTTGCAGAAAAGTCCCTCTTTAACAATAATTTATTTTCCCTAATAAATAAACTGGTAAAAATCCCCAAAAATCACAGAAAATCAATTTTATCATGTAATCAAACATATTAAAATTTCAGCCTCAATTTCCTCCTGAAATACTTAAAATAAATTTAAACCCAATTATATTATATTTTCCTTTAGAAATTCATAATAAATTTTCTATAGCTCGAAAAATTCTAAAAATCATAACCCATCTCTAAAATCATGTTTTACTTAACATAAAAAATTTCCATGGCATTCTAAAATCATAAACTCTTGGTTTTACCCTATGCAATTGAATTAAATTAAATCAAACATAATATAGTTCAAGCATATCATCATCCATAGCATCATAAAAACGAATTTAATCATCAATCCAAAAACATATAATCATAGAAGAACATAGAGATGGTATGAAATAATTATTCACCTTAGACTTTGATTAAGTAATTTAAGATTTGTTGTTGCTTACTCCTCCCTAGTTATGATCCTTAGTTTAAGATTCTTTTCCTCCTTGTTAATGGACGGCTCTTGGGGTTTTTGCGTTTATTTTTTATATGAGAAAAATGAACGTGAATGGACAATTACAAAAGGTCATAGCCGTGTAAAATGAAAAGGTTATTTTACTAATATGCCCATGTGTAATTTAATTAGTTTACTAACCCAATTAAGCCCATTTACATAATCATTAAGCACGACCCTTTATATAATTTATTCAAATATCAATCCCCTTGTCATCATTATTCTATTTAATTTATCTAATTAAATTTCCTGAATAATGTCATCAAAAATTAGGGATGCTACACCAGCTCATCGTCGGCCTCATTGTCGTCCTCTTTCGGTATGTCTCTCATAACCTGAGGTAGCCATGGTTGGTTCCATGGTACATGTCCCATGCCGACTGGTATTCCAGGAAGTACCCCGCCCTCTTCAAGTTCTTCCAAGCCTTGCATGTTTTCCTCTCAAGGGTTTTTGAATTCTGCAACTGCTTCCTCTTCCTCCTCTTCTGATGTTTCTTCGTTGTTGCTTTCTATCTCATTCTAGTTTATGTATGAACTGGATGATCCTTCCTGCCACACAACATGCTCCCCGTCCATATCCCATACTACATTACTACACTCGCTAGATATGATAGCATCAGGGTCTTCCATCGGCTTTGATTCTTCCTCCATGGGTTCTATCTCCTCTTCCATGGGTTTTGATTCTTCTTCCACGAGTTCAATTTCTTCTATCGGTTCCAATATGGGGCGAGCGGGATCAGCTATCTAATTTCCCACCGAGGCTTGCCTGGTTCATCATCGCTAGAAATCATAATTACTTCTAGAGCTGGGGGTGGTATAAGCATTCCAGCCATACGGTATCCATCTTCACCCCTTCGAGCGTATGGGGCATACTCTTCCTCAATCGGGATCCCACCATTGCAAGGTGGATAATTTGGTTGCCCCTCTTCGTCACTAAACAGAATAATGAGGCTGTCCTTTTCACCCTAATTTTCTCTAGAAGGCTCCCTTGCGTAATTTCCCCCATACGGTTTCTACAAGGTAAACAATTTATTTTTTTTAGACATAAGTAGTAGGTAATTGCTAATGTGTTCTTAGGTAGAGAGGTTTGGTCAATACTTGGAAAATGTTTTGAGATTCATTTCTAAAGATAGCTTTTCAAAATTCTTTGTAAAAAAATGTTTTATTCTTTCAAAAATTCTTTGAAAATTTTACCAAAATATTTTTTTCTTTTCAAATATAGATATATTAGGTAAAAATGATTTCATATAAAACCAAATTCATTTGTATATGATATTAACAAATACGCACTCATGTATACTCAAACCCATTCTAGGTTGTTACTAACCCTATCTCTAATGAGTTACTCATCCTAGGGTATTACTAACCCTGTCTCCAATGAGACTTTACCCCTACCAAAGCCAAGGTGGTCGCTCAACCTAAGCTCCGATACCACGATGTGAGGACCCGTTTCTTCGACTCTCGGAAATCGTCACTAATACATCCTCGGTATTCACGTGCCGCAAATCCAAGTGCCGAAGAAGCGGATTCTCAAGGGTAAGAAAGAAAATATAGACAAAACATAATCTCACAATATTATTTCAACAATTTACAGCGAAATATACATCTATCAGAGTAAAACATGACAATTATAAATTTCTGTCCTTACAAATGTGGAATACTATAGCACAATAGTGTGGTGGAAATAGATAAAAATCTTTAGAAAAATCTTCTAACTCCATGCTTCGAGCTCCATCCAGATTTCTTCAAAACTAAACTTGACTGCTAGACTGCCCAAGAAAATTAGGGCATCCAGAGTTTAAGGGAAAGGAAAATAAACTCCGGGTCAGTCATTGGACTGGTGTGAGAACTCAAAAAACGCGCTTGAAAACAAAAAAGTATCTCATAGGACCACGCCGCACACAACCACGGAACGGGTTTTTTACCTTATGATAACTAAATCATTTTGCTACGTAAAATCATTTATATTATTTTTAATGACACATTTGCAAGTAAACTTATTAATCTTAGCTGAGATTGTTACATTATTAAATTCTAGCATACCACCTTGTACTACAAGGCTTTCTACGTCTAAAATAATACAGTCACTTATTGTAGAATGGGTTTCCATTCAAATGACCAAGTGAAGGGACTACCTTCCACCAGCACATTTCTAGAGGAATGTAAAGAAATGTAAAGAGGCTACAAAACATCTGCCCTCTACCAACACAAGACCGGCCTTTCTTTCTCACAAGATAGTACTGAATATGTCATCACCCCGGTCGTTACCGACCTATCCGAGAGCCCTCGTAGAATACATCCATAATAATTTAAGTCTCGAACGTCATAGCGGGAATAAATATATCTAAAAGGGGACAATCATATCCCAATGGTTGCGAACCACATAGCTTTGCTGCATCTACCTTGTTTCGGTCATTTCCGGGTGCAAGGCTTGAGGTAACGATTACCTTTCACTTTGCACATTTCACTTTGAATGCCACACTACCATTCCATGGTCACATGATTGATTTTCACAAATGTATAACTCCTGAGCTCGTACGTCCCAGGAAAGGGTGTTAAGCTAAGAGAATTTTCCATCTCCACCACCAAACAGATGATATGTTTATAGAGATCACTTATGTAACTAGAAATGAAACGTCGGACATTCATCCATACAAGTTGTCCAGGAACAGGACAAACCGAAGGCACTCTCCCACCACATCTCATCAGGAGTTACCCTTAGGATTAGTAGCGAGAAGTCCTTACAACCCGAAGAGTTTCAGAAATGAAGGGACCACTACTACTTTAGTATTTAGGAGCTACCCAAAATTATCAACAAGCAGTCCTTTCACCCCCTTAAATCTTCGGTCTTCATCATTCATTTTCTTCATCAAGTCTTCATTTTTCGAATGCGTGCATTGCTTCGAAGTGGTTTTCGGAAAGGAATTAGTCAAAATCTGACCCCAGTTCCTTCGATCCAATCATCGATAAAAAGAGGTTATCTAAATAGGGAATCATTCTTTAATTGATTAAGTTCTTTTTATCAAAAACCTCTTCTAGAGATATATATTTCTAAAACATTCTTTTCAGTATATATGGAATTATTAAATCTCTTTTATCACATCCTTAGATTAATTATAACCCTTTTTAAACTTGGAATAATTCGAAATCATTTCATTTGGAAAATATAAATCTTTTTATACTTAAATCATTTCCGACATTTCGACCTTATCTATCCCTCGCATGGGGAAAAGGCCCAGTGAGCCAGCACACTGATTGCTGTTGAACATCTCCTTAGTTTAAGCACCTCACATCCTGATCTCACGAATAGAAAAATCCAGTCTACTCGTCGGCTTTTAGAGCCAAGATTAAATCACTTAATTTGTAATAGCTTTTCTTTAAATCGTTTATTTAAATTCTTTTTAAATAAACTATAAAACTTCCAAATCATCATTAAAACGCTTAATTATACAATTAAAAACATTTATGAAATATATGGAAAAGAATTGTTAAGTTTAAAGCTATAGTTCAAAGGTAATAGAAAAGTGCTGCAAAAAGTGATTTTTTGGCTATATTGATCAAAACGACTTTTTATCATTTGGAAATTCATTTTTATAACTCATATCACCTATAAAACATTTTTAAAAGATTTATAAGCTTTATTTCATATTTTTAAACAATTTTAAAATATCATTTTCAAATAAATCCAGTTATAGATTCCGAACTACAAAACCGTGATTTTTCAAAAAGCTTATTTTACTCATATTTCAAAATCTACTCATCGAAATCTCGATTTTCTTTCTTTGTTTGAAAACTATGGATATAGTAGTTCAGAAAATTTTTATCTCAAAGAATTCCATGCTAAACTCCATTATATATACTCGTTTGACTTTTATGGCACGAAATCATGAATTGCCGTTATGTGACGCACCTATTTTTGACTAAATTTTCCATTTCTTTTCAAATTTCACTAAAACTCTTTCATATGTTTATAAAATATTTCAAACTCATTTTTAAACCATTTTAAAGAAGTTTAACATTCCATATACACCAATTCATTAAAATAGAGGAAAATGATTTCCTTTGTGATTATCGACGTGTATTTCCGTGACTTGCATATATATTCATCATTCATATGAAACAACCAAGCTTGATGATCAAAGCATATTAAAAATCCATTGCAAACATCATATCATCATCAAAAAATATACTATTAGTAAGAGTTTCTTACCTTCGTTTTCCTTTTGAGCTAGTATAAAATCGGTTATAGCTCCGCTATCTTAAAATATACGCTCACGATCACTTAGCGCAATCGACTTAAAATGGCTCGGCCTTGCTTTGGAGCTCACAGCCTTGATGGGAAGAGGGAGAAGGCTCGGCCTAAGGTTGAGAAGGGTGGAGGCCGTGGGTTGGAGGGGTGAAAAGGAAGAGACTTTCCTTTGTTTTGAAGTGGATTTGACAACGTATGGATATTATATAAATTTAATTTCCTTTCGAATAAATTTTCTCCATAACTTTATTATCATGAGAAGCCATTAGAGCAGCTTGAAAAACGAGGAAGACGAAGTAGAAAATTGTGTGAAAAATGTGAAGATAGGTTGAGGTATTTATATAAGAAAACTTGGAATAAAATATCTAAAGGTAAAATTACCAAAACGCCCCTAGCCCATACCCCTCCTACACCCCCTACACGCATGGCTCCCCCCTTTAGGCCATGTGATGGTGTGATGATGGTGTGGTACTATGTGACGACCCACCTTTTTGGATGGTTTAAATTGATAATAAACCACACATGTCTATCTCAAACCATTCAAAAGGGAGGATTGTCAATGGGGTAAATAAGAAAATAAGAGAAAATAAGGGAAAACAAAAGGCAGAATCTCGCAGCGGAATTGATAAAATATAATAGTCAAATAAACAGTTCATGAAGCCGTTTTACAATACACATTTGATTAAACAATTTTTACAACATAATCAAAGTACAATCAACAAGCATACCTAAAGGATGCAGCGGAAATAATACTAATAATATAATATACCAAACTCCGTTTTCATCCTCCAAAAATAACGTCTTCAAACACTAAAATGCTCAGGCTGACCCGAGCGTAATGAAAAGACAAAACACTCAAGTCAGAACTAAAAGTCTTATGTAAGTTAAATCAAAGCAAGTAAACATGAGTGTAATAGCTTCAGAGATGTTTACGGGATTTTCCATGTCCTATCAAGTGTACAACGTGAGTGCAATAACTTAAGACATGTTATGGGATTTTCCATCCCTAAGGATCCGTTAAAATACCTACATGTAGTAAGATACGCTATATATGTAGTGTCTATCAGTAAAGTAAATATTAAAATAGCATTAAGGCTTTACATTGATCCCCATTAACACATTTTTAAGCAGGTAGTCTATGCTGGTCCTGTAACACAACCAGTAATGTCGGTAGCCAGTGAGTCCCCTATTGGTACCATACTAAACCAAAATAGTAGTGGTCGCAAATATGGATAAAGAGTATGACAAGGCACGTGAGGCGATGCCCAAGGTAGGATACTACCGTTTTGTGTTTCCTGACTGGTGGTAACCCCTAACGGCCCACCGCGTCCAACACTCCCTAAATCCGAAGGTGCGCACCAATCAAGTTTCAAAGTCAAGATGGTAATACGAAGAAGTGTGTCCGCTAGAGGTAGCTAGCCTCGTTGGTTAGGTATCGATCCTGTTTTAGTCAATTCAAATTGACATAAGTGTCGGGGTCTATCCATCATCGTTCTCTTTCTTCAAATCCAGCAAACGCCTCCAATTCAACCACTTCATTCTGGATAACATCCACCGCGTACACAGTTGTTAAAGTGGTTCCAATATTGACAGAGGATTGCTTTTTTGAGCGATATCTCGCTCGACTCTCAATGAAATCCCGATCCATCAATTTCTAAAAGTACTAGATGTTGATACGAACAACTTTTATTTAGATCATTTCAGCTAATTGTGAATGGTTTGGAGGGGATTGATTTTTGAAGATTGAAGAGAGTATGTTATTTTTCTTATTCTTCTTCTTCTCTTTGTTACCTGTATATATAGAGGGAGGAATGATGGAAGATAACGTAGAGGGATGTGGGCTTGGGTATGGGTTTGTATTTGGAAGAGATGGAACATAGCAGAGGATGTGGTTGATGGAGATAAGTCATGGCAGTGTATGTTTAAATCGAAAAAAATATATTATTTAAAATTCAAAATATCTAGCTATATAATTTCAGACTCCAATTGAGACATGCTGCCTGGTGTTCTATAAGTATTCCAAACGCAATGGAACTGGTCTCGAGCCCTAATTCGATCGTATGGAGAAGATAGCTTTTTGAACCCAATTATAATATTAAATTTTCAATATAAATTTCAATGCGTTTTGATCCCGTATGACCAAACGATACGTCTGATCGCTACGAAATTTGACGGCGTATTATAATTCATTATTACGGACCCAATGACACTAGTTTCGTCGAAATCCGAGGCAGTGCCCCGAAAGGCTATTTTCACTTGTTAATTAAAACGAGTTATTTTCAAAATCAGTTAAATTACTTTCAAATCCAGTTTAAAAGCTTTATTACATTCATTCTTATTAATAGAATTTAAATAAGCTTTGAAATTATTTTTATCTAAATTAAAACTCAACATTCCATTATTTAACCAATTTCAATTATTAAATTTAACAATTAAATTATCCAATAAATCACTATTTTTGAAATTCAAGTTATTCAATCCATAAAGTTAACTTTTCAATATTAAAATTAATTAAATATTCCAAAGTCAAATAACTAAAATTCTTGGTCGTTACATTCTTCCCCCCTTAAAAGAATTTCGTCCTCGAAATTGCCAAGGTAGGAAAAATGCCCAAACCCATTACTTTTCTAAAACAAATTAGTTGAAATAACTTACTAAATCCTTTTAGGTCTTTAACATTCCAAAATTTATTTGTTGAAACCCTGTTATTATTTTTACTAAGTTTCCAAATTCACCATAGATTCCAACTAATATCATCCCATTCAATCTTTTCAGTTTGTAACTCAAAATTCAAATCTCAGTTATTAAAAAAAATTCTTCAAAATCTCTAACCCTTAAATTTACGAAAAAAAATTTCACCAGCGTCTCATTTGCACGGCTATATCAGAACAACCATAAGTTGCCACTACGGGCCCAAACCAGCAAAAGGAAAACAAAAGCCAAGTGCCTCAATCATAAAACAACCAAATCAATCAACAATATAAACATGTACCTTTTAAACGGGCAACCCAATTTTACTTATGAAATTCAAGGCATCAAACTTGCTCTTGTTTTTATATATCTGCATCTTATTTACCAATGATATCCAATCATATAATTCATCATCATATTATCCTGCGATTCCAATTTTCAACATTTGCTTTACTAAGGCCCGTACGATGTGCATATATCATCCATACGCAATATCAAATCCGATCGCTCGCTCGATCACACAATTTTACTTCTGAACTAGTATCGTTCACATGACCACACTAGTGCGGACTCAGATCCGGTTCCTTGATTAGAAACTATCATTCTCCTTGCATAGTCATATACTATGATAGAAAATTCCAGAATCAATCAAAAATCCATATCCAGTGTTCGCCGTCAAGAATCGAGTGAAAAATTCTTGTTCGGACCGATGTAAATCATCTTGAAACCACGTACTCGAATCTGGATCAAAAAGTTATGCTAATAAAATAATATACATACAACTTACGTATTTATTTCCATTGATTTCTTTAGCTATCCCAAATTCTCTTATTCACATTCATTATTTACATAGTATATTCCCTTCAACACTAATTTCACTCAATAACTATTCCATTGAATTTCTTAATTCTATTATGAACATTTTATACAAAAGTTTTTTTTATGTTTATTACCACTTCACAACTTAAGTCCTTATCCATTTATAACCAATTCAATTTCATTTCCCAATTCCAACATTTAATTTATCAACCAATATTCCAAACCATATCCAACTCACTAATTAATTTAATTAGCTCAGCCACTAATTCATTTCAAATCTCAATCAAAATTATTTCAAAAATTATTTTATTTAGCCTAACTTAGGCTAAATTTTCAAAATTCACTTTATTTAACTTAATTTAAATTAAATTTTAATAATATAATTCAATTTCAAAATTTTCTTTTTTGGCATTCACATTCAACAATTTAAAACATTGTCGTAACTTACTAATTTTCAAATTTTATAAGTTATCAAACTTATTTTTCCATATTCTTAATAAAACACCAAATGAAAATTATTTTGAACAATACTATATTTACCTTATTTGTATTTCAAATCATACTTTGAATTTCAAAATTAAAACTAGTTTTACCAAAACAAAATACCCATGGTAGCAATTCCTCCCTCGGAAACCCAAAAATGAACGTTGATGATGCTGTAGTCATCATCGAATTTTTTTTTCCAGCGACTGAAGTGAGTTCTGTGCTTTTATTCCCTTTAAAACCCTTTTTAAAAATATTTCCATTCAAAAATATTTTCCCAAATAACACTATTACTATTTTCCAAAACTTTGAAAAATTATTTCCAAAATCAACGGGATTTAAATCCCATAATTCCCAGCTTCTAAATCCTTTAGTTTATAAACCGCTTTCATAAATCATATTCATAATATATTTATGAAATTTCATTTCCTTTCAATTTATAAATTACATTTATAAACTATATTTTCATATAATCTCACTTTGGTTATATAATAAACCTTTTTCTTGATTGTTTATCTTGTTTGCATTATAATATCAACAACTTTTACATGAGCACACCAACAAACAACAAAAGATAATAATCAACATTATCATTTTTCTAACAACCAAGCACACCATATATACAATAATAATGTCTGAAAATTATTCCTTTATATATAAAAATAATCAAGGTAAAATTATTTCATTTACCCAATTTCAAAACAATACCATGTCGAATTGCTCTGTTCAAGCGTTTAGAGATCCTTATCACACAACGTAATTACTCGTATTGACCAAAATCCATAAGCCACTCAACAGATCAACCAACGTAATATAAAACAATTTTTTTATCACTAACAAATACGCGCTCATATGTATTTACACTCAAACCCATTCTAGGGTGCTACTAACCCTATCTTTAATGAGTGCCCCACTAAAGCCAAGGTTCGCGCTTAACCTTCAGCTCTGATACCAAATGTAATGAACCGAGCTTTTCAACCTTCGAAAATCGACACTAATACGTCCATTGTATCACATGACGAGCAATCGAATGCCAGAAGACACGATTGTTAGGGAAAAGAAAGAAGATAAGAAGGAAACTAAACAACATAGAATCTCACAGTGGAATGAATAATCTATAATATACCATAAATCTTTACACAAAAACAAAACTGTAATATATTTATATACAGACATCAATCGGAGTATACTAACCTATTTCAGCCTGGACAGCTATAACAACATGTCCTCACAATTGCTGATAACACAACCATGCATACAGCGGAAAATAACCATCTACGTGAGTACGTCTCTAGCCTCCAATCCGTCTCTTGAAGCTCCAAGCATCCAAACTAATCTGTAATATGCTCGGTCTGACCCGAGCATTATAATAAAATAACACCCGAGTCAGTCTGGAAAACCAACGTGTGAAAACACACCCAACTGGATTTTAAAGTTATATAAAAATCTTTGAAATCAAAAGCTATCTTGTACGACTACGCCGCACATAATAACGGACGGGTTTTTACCTTACGATAACCAAAACATTTTCTGTAGAAAATCCATTGATATTATAATAATGTTTGAAGGCGAAAATAGTAATAATCAAGTAGCTGTGATGTAACGACTCGCTATTTCGAACCATTCAAATCGACAATAAACCACCCATGTCTAAATTGAATTGTTCAAAACAACAAATTGTTATATAAATTTGGGGTAAATAAGAATTAATCACAGAATCACAGACATAGAATATTACAACACCACGCAGCGGAATAGATAAACATAGTAGTTCATGAAGCTACTACATAAACATCAGAGTCTAAAGCAAAACAACAGAAAACCAAATACATAGTGGTTCGCTAATACATAAGCAAATGACAAATGTCTGAACAGAAATGACTGAAATAGCTAAATAGATAGATGGATGGATCTCCAACCAGTCTCCAGCTCCAAAAGATGAACCTAGAATGTTGTGATACTCAGGCTGATCCAAGCATAAAGCAAAAGAAACACTCGAGTCAGGATTAACATTCTTATGAAAGTAAATCAACTCAAGTGAAATGCAATAATAACTCAAAGGATGCTTGGGATTCCCATCATTTAAGGATGCGTTAAACTATCTACATATATAATAGAATACGCTACATAGATAGTGTCTATCATAAAGTAAAGTATTAAAGTAGCATTAAGGCGTTACCCATATCCCCCTTAACACGTTTTTATATAAATATCATAGTCTATACAGTACTGTAAGCTCCACCGTAAACTGGTGGGATACTCAGGGAGCACTCCATAGGTACGATACAAACCAAAGTTGTAGTGGGCTCGATCAGGATAAATATGACAAGGCACGCGAGGCAATGCCCAAGGTAGGATTCTACCGTTTTGCACTCCCGGACTGGTGGTAACGCATAGCAGCTGCTACCGCCCACCTCGAAGCATACACCCATAATCAAAGGTGCACACCAATCAAATCACAAAGTAATAAATATGGTTTCGAAGAAGCGTGTTCAATAGGGGAAGCGACCTCACTTGGCCTAGTATAGCTCCTGTTTTAGTCATTTTAATTATGACCCGAAAGTCAAGGCTATCCATCATCGTTCTCTTACTTCATTCCAGTAGCGTTCTCCAAACCATCCTACTTCATTCTGGATTGTCCACCACGTGCACAGTTGTTAAAGTGGTTTTGGTACTGACACGGAGTATGTCAATATCCGACTCTGGTCTCTTTAACAACCAAACACTTATTTCACACCGTGGTCATTTTATAAAACATTTAAACAAAATCTCAAGTTACAATTTAAATCAATAATTAAATAATTAACTTCAATTATATTTAATTTTGAAACAATTTACTTAATGCTTTTAATCAAATCAAGTTATTACAATTTAAAATTATATCCTTTGAAAATCTCATAAACAAATAAGTTTAAATCACATCTTATTTAAAACAAATCATTACATTACAATTTAATCTTAATTATCTTTCCAAATCTTTATTTCTTAAAGTTATTACAAAAATATATTTTATTTATATTAATTTAAATTTTAAATAATTTTAAAACATATTTTATGTTTTCTTAAATTAAATTTTTAATAAATTAAATCTTATTTTATTAAATTCTATTAAATTAAATTTTATTTTATGAAATTAAATTTTTATTTTGTTAAATTTTATTAAATTAAATTTTAAAATAATAAAGTTATGTTAAAAATATTATAATTTGCCTTTTTGAGACTTATTATTAACTTATAAATTTAAAACTTCAAAACATATAATTTTTTTAAAATTAAAGTTATATGTATATTTAAAATAAATCTTTAAATTTAATTTAAAAATCAATTTTTATTAAATCAAACATATTTCAAAATTTCAAAAATTACTTTAAAAATCAACCAACGGTGTCCGTATATAGTTTTATATCCAAGGGTCAAGTGGTTCGGGTAGTTATCATTTCAACCCAAAATTGTTAAATTTTCCAAGTATATATCATTTCAACCCGCATCCTAAGTCAAAAATTTCCTAATCTATATAATCGTTTGGGTATGTATCATTTCAACCTATAGTAATTTTCCTAACATCTAAGGGAACTTGCAATGTGATTGAAATAATAATAACATGACATATATAAAAAGGGAACTTGAAATGTGATTTAACAAATAAAATAACATAACAATAACCATACATGTTTCATAGCATATCACATAGCAACAAATAACATATCTTGTAAATCAGCATATCATATATGTTCCAAACTAACATATTATCTATGTGTCAAATTATATGTCAAAGGGGAACATCTTATCAATTCATATAAAAAAATTTACTAACAAAATTCCTAGCTAAAACTAACATTTCAATGACATTTCAATTGCCATCAATTCATTTATCATAACCATGTTAGTCGTGAGTGATTTCTCACCTTTCGTAGCTACGAAGGTGATAACAACACAAAGGAATACGGTGTGGAGATCACAAGCTAAACAAATCCAAATCCAAAGTAATAACAAGATCCAAAGCAATCCAAGATCCAAACAAAGCAATGATACGAACATGCTTGCAACAAATATGTTTCTTCTGTTCTTTTCTTTTTTCTCTTTTTGAAGAGAGGGGGAAGAGAAGAGGGAGCATCGGGTTTGGTCTATCCTTGTAAAGAGGTGTAGTGCTCGGCCAAAGTGGATAGGTGGTGGTAGTCGATTTCGAATGATCGTCGATTCACCAAAACCATACCTAAATATAGGTCGTCTTTAAGAAAAGATTTGGACTAGAATATTACTAAATCTGTAAAAGTGACTAACTAAAAAGTTGTTGCAAATTCTTTTCTCTCAACTTTTAGAGAAAGAATCACTCAAAAAGCTTCCGTCTTGAGGAAGTTATGGTCAAAACAAACAGAGGTGTTTTCTGAGTTGAAAATCTGAGTACAAAAACACTTTGAAAAGATTTGAGGTTTTGGCATAGCAACTTAAAGAATTTGAATAACTGATCTAAAATAAAGTTGAAGCCACTAAAAAAATAGATGGTTTTAAGAAAAGATTAACACTTTTTCGGCCAGAAATAAAGTGTTTCTGTTGTAATGAAAATGGAGAAGAAAGAGAGAGGAAGGAGAGGAGAGGAGAGGAAAAGGAGAGGAGCTTGGAGTTTTAGTTTTGGAATTTAGGGATTTAGGAATTTAGGCAAGGGGAGAGGAGAGAGGAAGGAGAAGAATATAGAGAAGTTTTTCAAAGAGAAGAAATGAGGAAGTGAGAAAGATTGTACGTACTTTGTTTCATCAGAAGTGTTTATATGTGAATGGGTGAGGCCCTTTAGTTTCCAAGTGTCCATTAGTATCCTTAGGAAGCCTAATAGTCATTAGGAAGCCCAATAACCAAAGTGGAAATCCCAAGAGTCAATGTAAAAAGAATAACACTAGAATTACAATAGGAGATGCAACATATACATGTATAAGGGAATACACTGTTCATTTGTGCGAGTTTTTTCACTGTAAATTGCATATTTACAATTCTAGAAGTCTGATTTTGGCGAAACGAAAAGTGGAGTCCTTCTTAGAATTAAGTCAAGATTTTTTTCCAACGATAAAATTTAAATTTTAAAACTTTTAAATTTTCAACTAAAATTCAAAATTTGACTAAGTTTGACCAAAAGTTGACTTCTCACGAAATTTTCCATTTGAATGTTGGTTACACACTTGAATCAGATTTGAATAATTATATTTTCAAAACTAACATTTTTCGTTTGAATATAAATGATGGTAAATTAAATATGAAACTGAAATAAATTTCAAATTCCACAACAACAAATTTAGTTTACATTATTCATAAAAAAAAGTTAAATCATTCAACTTCAATTTAATGGTATTCAACGTTTACTGTTACAATCACTTTGTACTGACTATTTCTGCTATTTAACACGAGTACATATGCACACCCAGATGGGCCTGCATTTAATCATAACGTACTTGCATTTTTAGTTGTACCCTTGGAAGTAGATTTGATAGTAGCATCCCCATATTTGAACTCCGCGTAGGCAGAAGCCGCTGTTTTTTTTGTTCAGACTGCAATAACTTCTTTATACTAACTCGAAATCAGGCAAAACTTCGACCGATGAACTCCCACCTAAACTACGGACAATACAGTACAATCGGATACTTCATCTTGTGAACGCACACCATAGTGCTCCATAGGGACTGACAGTTGTACTTAGAAAATAACAGGCTACCACATCCCTATATTTGAACTCCGTCTAGTGCAGAAGCCGCTATTTTTTTTGTTCAAACTGCAATAACTTCTTCATACTGACTCGGAATTAGGCGATACTTCGACCGATGAACTCCCACCTAAATTACGGACAATATAGTACACTCGGTTACTTTATCTTATGAACGCACACTGTAGTTCTCCATGGGGACTGACAGTTTACTTAGAAAATAACATGCTACCACATCCCTATATTTGAACTCCGCCTAGTGCAGAAGCCGCTATTTTTTTGTTCAGACTGCAATAACTTCTTCATAATAATTCAGAATCCGGCGAGACTTCGACCGACTAACTTCCACCTAAATTACGGACAATATGGAACACTCGGATACTTCATCTTGTGAACGCACACTGTAGTTCTCCATGGGGACTGACAGTTGTACTTAGAAATAACAGGCTACCACATCCCTATATTTGAACTCCGCCTAGTGTAGAAGCCGCTATTTTTTTGTTCAGACTGCAATAACTTCTTCATACTAACTCGGAATTAGGCGATACTTCAACCAATGAACTCCCACCTAAATTACGGACAATATGATACAGTCGGATACTTCGTCTTGTGAACGCACACTGTTGTTCTCCATGGTGACTAACAGTTGTAGTTAGAAAAAACATGATATATCCCCACTTCAACGCTCACTGTAGTTCTCCATGATGACTAATAGTTGTACTTATAAAATAACAGGCTACATCCTCATATTTGAACTCCGCCTAGGCAGAAGCCGCTTTTTTTTCTTTAGACCGCAATAACTTCTTCATACTAATTCGAAATCCGGCGAGACTTTGACCGATTAACTCTCACATAAATTACGGACAATATAGAACACTCGGAGACTTCATCTTGTGAACTCATGCTGTAGTTCTCCATGAGGACTGACAATTGTACTTAGAAAATAACAGGTTACCACATCCCCATATTTGAACTCCGCCTAGTGCAGAAGCTGCCACTATTTTTGTTCAGACAGCAATAACTTCTTCATAGTAACTCGGAATCAGGCAAAACATCGACCGATGAACTTCCACGTAAATTACGGACAATATGGTACACTCGGATACTTTATCTTGTGAACGCACACTGTAGTTCTCCAAGGGGACTGATAGTTTACTTAGAAAATAGCATGGTACCACATCTCCATATTTGAACTCCGCCTAGTATTGAAGCCGCTATTTTTTTTGTTCAGATTGCAACATTTTTTTCATGCTAACTCAGAATCCTGCGATACTTCGACTGATTAACTCTCACCTAAATTACGGACAATATGGTACACTTGGATACTTCATCTTGTGAACGCACACTATAGTTTTCCAAGGGGACTGACAGTTTACTTAGAAAATAATATGGTACCACATCCCCATTTTTGAACTCCGCCTAGTGTTGAAGCCGCTATTTTCTTCGTTCAGACTGCAATAACTTCTTCATACTAACTCGGTATCAGGCAAAACTTCTACCGAGACTTCTATCGTTGAACTCCCACCTAAATTACGTACAATATGGTTCACTCGGATACTTCATCTTGTGAACGCACACTGTAGTTCTCCATGGGGACTGACAGTTTACTTAGAAAATAACATGCTACCACATCCTCATATTTGAACTCCGCCTAGTGCAGAAGCCGCTATTTTTTTTATTCAGACTTCAATAACTTCTTCATACTAACTCGGAATCCGGCGAGACTTCGACCGATTAACTCCCACTTAAATTATGGACAATGTGGAACACTCGGATACTTCATCTTGTGAACGCACACTGTAGTTCTCCATGGGGACTGACAGTTGTACTTAGAAAATAACAGGCTACCACATCCCCATATTTGAACTCCGCCTAGTGTAAAAGCCGCTATTTTTTTTGTTCAAACTGCAATAACTTCTTCATACTAACTCGGAATCAGGCAAAACTTCGACCGATGAACTCCAACCTAAATTACGGACAATATGGTACACTCGGATACTTTATCTTGTGAACGCACACTGTAGTTCTCCATGGGGACTGGCAGTTTACTTAGAAAATAATATGGTACCACATCCCCATTTTTGAACTCCGCCTAGTGTTGAAGCCGCTATTTTCTTCGTTCAGACTGTAATAACTTCTTCATACTAACTCGGTATCATGCAAAACTTCTATCGAGACTTCTATCGTTGAACTCCCACCTAAATTACGTACAATATGGTACACTCGGATACTTCATCTTGTGAACGCACACTGTAGTTCTCCATGGGGACTGATGGTTTACTTAAAAAATAACATGCTACCACTTCCCCATATTTGAACTCCGCCTAGTGCAGAAGCCGCTATTTTTTTTATTCAGATTGGAATAACTTCTTCATACTAACTCGGATTCCGGCAAGACTTCGACCGATTAAGTCCCACCTAAATTACGGACAATATGGAACACTCGGATACTTCATCTTATGAACGCACACTATAGTTCATCATGGGGACTGACAGTTGTACTTAGAAAATAACAGGCTTCCACATCCCCATATTTGAACTCCGCCTAGTGTAGAAGCCGTTATTTTTTTTGTTCAGACTGCAATAACTTCTTCATACTAACTCGGAATCAGGCAAAACTTTGACCGATGAGCTCCCACCTAAATTACAGACAATATTGAACACTCGGATACTTTATTTTGTGAACGCACACTGTAGTTCTCCATGGGGACTGACAGTTTACTTAGAAAATAATATGGTACCACATCCCCATTTTTGAACTCCGTCTAGTGTTGAAGCCGCTATTTTCTTCGTTCAGCCTGCAATAACTCTTCATACTAACTCGATATCAGGTAAAACTTCTACCGATTAACTACCACCTAAATTACGGACAATGTGGAACACTCGGATACTTCATCTTGTGAACTCACACTGTAGTTCTCCATGGGAACTGACAGTTGTACTTAGAAATTAACAGGCTACCACATCCTAATATTTGAACTCCGCCTAGTGCAGAAACCACTTTTTTTTTTGTTCATACTGCAATAACTTCTCCATACTAACCTCGAAATTAGGCGATACTTCGACCGATAAACCCACCTAAATTACGGACAATACGGTACAGTCGGATACTTCATCTTGTGAACACACACTGTAGTTCTCCATGGTGACTAACGGCTGTACTTAGAAAATAACAGGCTATATCCTCACTTCAACGCTCACTATAGTTCTCCACGGTGACTAACAAGTGTACTTAGAAAATAACAGGCTACATCCTCATATTTGAACTCCGCCTAGGCAGAAGATGCTATTTTTTTTGTTCATACTGCAATAACTTCTTCGTACTAACTCGGAATCAGGCAAAACTTCAACCGAAGAACTCCCACCTAAATTACAGACAATATGGTACACTCGGATACTTCATCTTGTGAACGCACACTGTAGCTCTCAATGGGGACTGACAGTTGTACTTAGAAAATAACAGGCTACCACATCGATATATTTGAACTCCGCCTAGTGCAGAAGCCGCTATTTTTTTTGTTCAGACTGCAATAACTTCTTCATACTAATTCAAAATCCGACGAAACTTCGATCGATTAACTCCTACCTAAATCACATACAATATGGAACACTCGGATACTTCATCTTGTGAACGCCGCTGTAGTTCTCCATGGGGACTGACAGTTGTACTTAGAAAATAACAGGCTACCACATCCCCATATTTGAACTCCGCCTAGTGCAGAAGTCGTTATTTTTTTTGTTCAGACTATAATAACTTCTTTATACTAATTTGAAATCCGGGGAGACTTCGACCGATGAACTCCCACCTAAATTACATGCAACGACCCATAAATTTTAACTATTTTAATAACGTAATTAGTTGAAATTTTGTGAAATTTAAACGATAAAATGTTGAAATAAAAATTTGATATTTGGAATGCGTCTAATTAATCATAGCAACTGGTAAATTTTCATCAGATAATTTGGAAGTTTATTTTCTAGTGTAATTTTATTCCAATTTATATCAGTTAAAATTGATGATAATAAAATGTTTTCCAAACCTGAATATTTTTACATAGAAAAATTCTAATTCATCTTCTGACTAAGGCGTCATTTTTCATTTTTCCAAATTTGGACTTCTATAGCTCCGTCGATCTTATTTTCTGCGTTTTTGCTGCATTTTCCGCTGGTAGAAGATTTGAATTTTTATAATTAAATCGTACCATGATATCCATATACCGTTTTGATCGTCTCGTCGTGCTGATCTCTACGATATATTCGTTTGTGCATTTTGGAGTCCGATGTGAGACGAAATTTAAGGAACGATTTCCGTATCGGTTCTGCAATTGGATTTTTTTAGCTTCCCATACTTTTCATATTCCACCGTTTAAATTTGAACAGCCATTGGCTTTTGTAATTCCCAAAATTACAGCTGTTTGTATTTATATCTCCAAAATTCTCGTACTTACCTTTTGTTTTCTACTGGTTCCAATGTTTACATTGATGGTTCGTTCTTTTTCTTCCTGAGCCTTCACTTCTTTCTTCCATCATCAGGCTTACAAACATTTTCCCCTGTAGCTCACAACCTCCCTCATCTTTCATTATTTTAGCATGATTATATTAGAGCTCGAAACCACCCAAAGCAACCGAACTCCACCACCTCCACTATTCACTCCTCCGACCTCATGTATCAGTCGACAACTCACCTCCGCCCTCCTTGAACCCGACAATCTGCGCACCCCTTCAACTCGACCCGAGACACTCTTCCACCTCGGCAACCAAGTGTCTCTGCACCTACTTCCAAATCGGAACCGCATCTCCGCCTCGGAGCCACCAACCTCCGCCTATTCTTCTACTTCCTTCCATGGCCGCCGGCAACTCGAGCTACCACATTATCCATCGCCTATCCCACCACCGCATGCATCTATAGGCCACCTCCATCTTCTCCACATCGACAGCATCAACTCAACCTCCGCATCACAATCCTCCCGTCCATGCTCGATGGGTTTGTTTGAAATCAGTGGTTTACCTTTCTCCCATTGCCTTGCATTTTGTTCAACTTCTGCTATATTGGCTGTTCTTCTTATTATATAATGGTATATTTATAGTATAGGATGTTCATAGGTTCGCCACCTATTTTGCTATACACTATCTATTTCATGCTTTATATTTATACAAAAACATAGCACTGTCCATTTTTATTTTGTTGTGGATGCATGCGTGAGTTATATATAGTGTATTTGTGCTAATACATAATTGCATCTAAATATAGTTGTATGTGAGTATGTTTTTAAAGAAAATGTAGGCTATCTGTATATATATATATATATATTAGTCATATAACAAGTTGTATAATAGTACGTATACCTTTTGTTTGCTGTTGCCGTTATATCTATATTTTGTATATGTATATGGTTATAAAAAAACCAATTTTTTTTATTTTTTTATTTTTTTATATATAGGTATTAGTTTTAAATTATATATAGTTATGTATATAATATCTTGCTTACATTACATGCTGTTACATGACCGTGTATATATATTTCATTGTATGTGTTGTCACTTTGTAACTGTTTGTTTTATGTATGTTAGTGTATATATTTTGTTTGGTTCTGTATACGTTTGCACTATTGTATAAAAAAAAGTTTACGCTATATACATTTATAATATGAGTCAGCATTTATATAGTTATATATACTTGTCTAAAATCTATACAGATCCTGTTGCTTTAAAATATTATGTTAGTTTTTATATATTTTATATATGTCCGTTATAGTGTTCATTATATTATATAAAGCAGCAGTGAATATGTACAGCAGTTTACATCTTTTATCTAATATATATTAGTAGTGTATTATATGATAGTTATATTTACTATTTTCATTTCAAAATGTATATAGATACTGTGTTAGTTTTATAAAGTATTAGTTATAAAATATGTTGGTTTATATAGTAGTTTATATATATACACGTATGTATACGTGTGTTTTGGTTTTTCCAAAATAAAATAAAAGCATATATGAATGATTCATGTAAACTGTTATACTGTAGTTCATGTGTTTTATTTTTACTTACTTACAGTTTAGCAGTTTTATGTATATGATGTGTAGCAGCACATCTATACTATCGGTATATGTATGTTCCTTTGGGAAGTAAAATATATATGTTTCCTGTATGGTACGTTTTAATGGTATTTGTATATTGTGTCTATAAAGAATATTTTATGAATTTTAGTTTAAAAATGATTTTAAAGTACATATATATTTAATTTAATATGGGTTTGAAATTCAAAATATGATTTTTTTATAAGTGTTACATAGTTATATATATAAGTTCAATTATACCATCTATCTTCATTTATCCGGTTCTGATTCGTTTTATCGATTCCTATTTATCAACTTGTCTATCAAATTCATGCCAACATTGCTTTACTTTGGAATTCGTAGCTTGTTCCGTGTCAAACTCTCTAACCTCGAAAGGTGAGCAATCACTCACGGTTAATGTTCTTTTATTTATTAAATTTGATTTCAATTGTAACGACAATTGAAATATGCTGATGATAGTTATTTACATTGTTATATATATGCTATTACCTGTATCAGTTCACCTGTGACATCTGACACCATTATCTGCCAATTGAAATATGCTGATGATAGTTATTTACACTGTTATATATATGTTATTACCTCTATCAGTTCACCTGTGACATCTGACACCATTATCTGTTATTTATATTGATGATATATGCCTGTTATATTATTATCATATCTGTTATCACTCTGCAAGTTCCCTGTTAGTACAGAATCACTATGGGTTGAAATGATACATACCCGAACGGACTTTAGAATAGGAGAAAATCGTTATGGGTTAAAATGATAAACCCAAGCGATTTTCAATTGAATTAAATTTGGGATTACGGGTTGAAATGATATATATATACCCGTATATATTTAAATTGCGGATTGAAATGATAAATATCCGTATCACTTGACCATAGGTTAGAAAATTATATACAAGCACCGTTGATCTAAAATAAATAATTTGAAATGATTTCTATGGTTTAGGAAAGATATATATATATATATGGTTTTAATTGATATTGAAATTATTCTTATCAATAAGTAAATTAAAGTGGATTTAAAATTTATTCGGAATTGATTAATTAAGTATTGTCTTTAAATATATCTATTTGAAATTTATTGAATTTGAAGATTTAAGAATAAGTTTTATAACGTGGTTTTGATTTAAGATGATTGAAAGGAATATTTCAAGTTTAAATAAATTGAAGGAATATTAAATGATTTGAATTTTGGATTGTATTTAAATGATATTGTATTTTATTAAGTGAACATTTCAAAGCTAAATAATATCTAAGTGAATTCGATATATATATGAGATTTTCAAATTTATTTTTGAAATGTTGAATATTTAAAGCTTCGAAATATATTGAAATTTAATGGTTTATTTTGTGTTTCAAAACTGTATTTGAAATCGTATAATTCGAAATGATTTATTGAGAAATTGAATTGAGTTGAAATTTATGAATTGAGATTGAATTAAGTTGAATGTGGAAGTCGTGTTAAATTGAATCGATGTGTGAATTTGTGGAAGCTATCTTATTTTATAAAGTATTTTTAAATTATATCTACAACTATTTATATTTTACTTTATAAATTATTTTAATATAAACTATTTTATATAAATCATTTTCAATGTATATTGTTTTATCATAAACTATTTTAACTTATAACTATTTTATATAAACTATTTTTATTTTATAAACTATTTTATTATATACACTAATTTTAATATCTAAACTGTTTATGGGGAAAGTGTTATGAATTCCAAAATGTTATGATTTCAAACTATAGTTTCAAAGTGTTATGAATTTCAAGGTTTTGATTTCCAAAGTGTCTTGATTTTTAAAAGACTTATGATTTTGAAAGCGATATAACTTTGGAAGTGATATGATTTGTAAATGGATATATTTGAAATGGAAATGATATCGTATTTTCTTTTGAAATGGAAGTGATACCATATTGATATGGTTTTGGAATGGCAATGATATTTTGGTTTTGAAATATAAACTATTTTGAAAGATTATTAAATGACCAATCGGTGTAATAATTACGTAGTTATTAAAGAGTCCGGGATCGGTTTGGGACATACTCTCTGTCTAAACCGAAAACCACTTTAATAACTATTATACGCGGAGTGTGATCCAGAATGAAGTGGTTGGAATGATGACGTTGCTGGATTTGAAGAAAGAGAACGATAATGGATGACCTTGACACTTGTGCCAAATTGGAAATGACTTAAACAGGAGCCATGTCGGGCCAGTGAGGTTAGCTACCTATAGCGGACACACTTCTTCGTAAACTACTCATTACTTGTTTTTGATTGGTGCGCAACCTTGATTTGGGAGTGTTGTTTCGCGGTGTTGAGATCGTTGCGGCGATGCATTCTCACCAGTCCGGATCAGGCAAACGGTAGTTTCACTACCTTGGGTATTGCCTCATGTGCCTTGTCATACTTGTATCCCTATACGCGACCACTATGATTTGTTTTGTGTTATACCTATGGAGTACTCCCTGATAGCCCACTAGTTTACGGTGGAATTTACAATGCTGTATAGACTATGGTGCTTATATAAAATGTGTTAAGGGGGATAATGGTAACGCCTTAACACTAATTTGATACTTTATATTACTGATAGGCATTATTTACTTAGCGTACACTACTACATAGTAGATAGTTTAACAGATCCTTAGAGGATGGTTATCCCAAAAATCCTTTGAGTTACTTGTATTTCAGTCGTTATTTCACTTGAGTTGGATTTATTGATATAAGAATGTTAATACTGACTCGAGTGTTTTGTGTTTTCTTTACGCTCGGGTCAGACTGAGTGATACAGTATTCGAGACTCACCTTTGGAGTTGGAGCTTCGCTTGGAGATCTAGCTATCTATCCAGCTTTCAGTTATTTAGTTGATTCTAGTGATGTATTCAGATCTTGTATTTGACTATTGTATTGAGACATCTTTGTATTCGTGAATTCTGTTGTATATCGTTTAACTCTGTTATATATATACATAGTAGCTTCATGAACTACTATTCTTTTGTTTCCGCTGCATTATTGTTATATTACTCTGTGTCTGTGATCTGTGATTATTTATTTACTGTATATGCTGAGTTTTGCCAATTTAAATTAACAATCTATTATTTTGAATTATTCAAGTCCAACATGTGTGGATTATTGTCGATTTGAATGGTCCAAAAAAGTGGGTCGTTATAGTTGGTATCAGAGCTTTGGCTCTAGGCAAAACTTAGCATATATAGTAAATTCAATTACAGAATCACGTTCCTTCGAGCTTAAATTCCTTCTTCTTTGACTCGGTTTCTTTGAATTTTGGAACGTTCCCTTCGGTTCCAAAGTCCATTCGTGTCTCCCCTATTCGTGTCTTTTTAATTCTGGAGTATCCCATAACTCCACTTCGAATGATCTCTATAAAAAATCGGCGGTCTCGCCAATATCTGAATAATTTGTAAAAGAGTGAAACTCGTGTACAACTAGCAGTGATTTACCGAAGATTTCTGTATCCTCGGTTTACGATGCTGTTATCTTTTGCTATACCCGAATTCTATCTCTGGCGATCGAATGTCGATTTGTCGCAGAATTCTACATCGAATTTATTCTTGGAATCACGGTTGACCCGGTTAAGGTTACCCGCGATTTATATAAGTTTGTCAATCGTCTGTTTGAAAACTCGATTATCTTATCTCTCTATCGGGTCTACCTTTTAGTTGAATTCTTTTAGTTAGAGTTTCACTAATCTGAATCTCTATCTTTGTTTTGAAATCCATTCGAGGATATCCGAGTGAGGGAATGTATTTGTAATTAATATAAAATATTTTATGTTTATAGTGTGTTGTTTGAGTTGTTGATGTTGGTTTGGATTTTCGATCGATTCGTCTGATCAACGCTATCGATAGGATTTCCAAAACACTTGAACAGAGCAAACTGACACAATATTGATTTCAAATTTGGTAAATGAAATAATTTTGTATGATTATATTATAAATATATAAGTAAAATTTTTTGGAATAAAAAAATGGGGGTTAATAAATTGGTTGTTTGAAATGATAATATTTGATTATCATTTATTGTTCTAAATGAATTTATAAACATGGTATAAATTGATTTGGAATTTAAATAAATTTAAATCGGGAATTTGAGAATTTAATTTCCGATGATTCCAAACTCTAGTTTTAAAATTTTAAATATATATTATATAAAGTATTTTCGAATATAAATGATTTTCAAAGAATTTTAATGTTTAAATCAGTACTCTTCTCTTTTGTCGCTGGAATATAATTTCGGGGATGACGGCCGCATCATCGACATTCATTTTCGAGTTTCGAAGTGAAGAGACGCTCACTGTAATTCTCCTTAGAGACTTATAGTTGTACTTAGAAAATAACAGGCTACATCCACATATTTGAACTCCGCCTAGGCAGAAGCCGCTATTTTTTTGTTCAGACTGCAATAACTTCTTCATACTAACTCGATATCAGGCAAAACTTCTATCGATGGACTCCCACCTAAATTACGTACAATATGGTACACTCGGATACTTCATCTTATGAACGCACACTGTAGTTCTCCATGGGGACTGACAGTTTACTTAGAAAATAACATGCTACCACATCCCCATATTTGAACTCCGCCTAGTGCAGAAACCGCTATTTTTTTGTTCAGACTACAATAACTTCTTCATACTAACTCGGAATCCGGCGAGACTTCGACCAATTAACTCCCACCTAAATTACGGACAATATGGAACACTCGGATACTTCATCTTATGAACGCACACTGTAGTTCTCCATGGGGACTGACAGTTGTACTTAGAAAATAACAGGCTACCACATCCCCATATTTGGACTCCGCTTAGTGCAAAAGCCGCTATTTTTTTTGTTCAGACTACAATAACTTCTTCATACTAACTCGAAATCAGGCAAAACTTCGACCGATGAACTCGCACCTAAATTATGGATAATATGGTACAGTCGGTTACTTCATCTTGTGAACGCACACTGTAGTTCTCCATGGGGACTGACACTTTACTTAGAGAATAACATGGTACCACATCCCCATATTTGAACTCTGCCTAGTGTTGAAGTCGCTATTTTCTTGGTTCAGACTGCAATAACTTCTTTATACTAACTCGGTATCAGACAAAACTTCTACCGATTAACTCCCACCTAAATTACGAACAATATGGAACACTCGAAAACTTCATCTTGTGAACTCACACTGTAGTTCTCCATGGGAACTAACAGTTGTACTTAGAAAATAACAGGCTACCACATCCCAATATTTGAACTCCGCCTAGTGTAGAAGCCGCTATTTTTTTTGTTCAGACTACAATAACTTCTTCATATTCACTTGGAATCTAACAAAACTTTTACCGATGAACTCCCACCTAAATTATGGACAATATATTACACTTGGATACTTCATCTTGTGAACGCACATTGTAGTTCTCCATGGTGACTAACAGTTGTACTTAGAAATTAATAGGCTATATCCCCATATTTGAATGCTATTTCTCTATGAGATGTAAAAGGGTATATTTGGAATTTCAAAAAGACACTGAGTAAATCTATTCAATGAATCCTCTTTATTAGTAGTAAAGATATGTAACTTTTGTTTGAATTCCTATCTCCTATTCTTATAAAATTACACAAAAAACGTTTATTTTTTATCATAACTTTGTTTTGTTTCTATTATGATGTTTAAATCTAATTTAACACAAATGGATGATGCTCATATTATATTAATTTACCATTAATTTCTCTTTATTTTAATTAAAAGGTTTCCAATAATTTCAGTTGTAATAAGTTCAACATTAAATTTCAAAATGAACACAAATAATACAACCTCTGTTTCTTTACATTTTATATTTTCCAACATTTATTAGTTTATTTCATACAACAAATACACACATTAATATCAAATAAATGTTTCTTATCAACTTCCCTCATTAAATGTTTTCTTATTAGAGGTCAACTTATCATATACAATTTAATAAATAAATTTAGGTTTCTCCTATTAAATAACATTCATTTTATTATTTATTCACATTGACTCTTATTATTCAGTTGCTGTTAATTATTACCTACAGATTAATATCATTGAATCACATTTCAATAATTGTTACTCACTCCTCATATAACAATTTTTCATTTAAGGATTCGTTTTAACTTCATATCCTATGAGTTTACATTAATAGATCATTAAATTTATTTTTACCCATCTTTATTCATAAATTTTATTTAATTTGATAAATTCTAACAGGTTAAAATATGGGTCGTTACAATCTTCCCCACTCAAAACTTTTCGTCACGAAAAGGAACGAGATAGTAGAATATAAGCAAACAGAAAGATAAGATAGATTCGAAATACATAGTACCAAATATACAAACAATTAATTCAAAACCATATAAATTTTATTTTCGAATGTTAACATTATACATTTTCATTACTTATTAACATCATTTATCATTATTATTCTAATTAACTCCCATTCAATTTAGTTTATATTCTATTCAATTGTTTCAATTGCTTTAGATTCATTTCGTTTACACTCGATATATTCAATTTAAATTTACGACCTAAGTTCCCCTTTATATTCTCTTAAATCAAAATCCATTTAACTCATTTCATAAATTTACTTCATTAGCTTATTTCATTTATTCCTTTCCAATAACTCTACTTAAGTTAATTTTTTATTTCATAATTTGACTTCAAACTTTCTATTCTTAACATTCATATTCAACCAATTTTAAATTTTGTTTTACTTATATTTAACAGATCTGTAAGTTCTAAAACTTTAACTTCTATGTTTTGAAACATTTAAATCATAATATTCATATTCCATTTTTGTATTAACATTGTAAATTTTAAATCACAATCACTTTCATTCTTACTTTAGTTAAGATAGATTTCATTTAGCATCATAAATTCAGGTTTCGTTTTGCTTAGCCAAAATGTTTAACCATTTTAGATTTGGTTTTAAGTTCTATTTCTCTTAAATTTCAAGTTATACAACTCTTACGGCTTTACTTAAGTTTCTTTACAACTTAATTTAAAATTTCATTTTCATATTTTATTTAAAAACAGGGACCGAAAACTTATCTAAAAAACGGAGGGATGTTTTGTGTATTTGCAAACTATATGAGGGATGTATGCCAAACGCACCCTATTATATATCCACTACACTAAAAATGAAAAATACATAATGAGATACAATGACTAAACATATAATCACTAGTTTATATATTTTTTCCACAATAAACAAAGTAACAAAATTTTGTGTGCTTGATTTAAATTAGACATGTTCAATGTGACTTATTATCATAAATGACATATTAAACTAAAAAACAATGAAACAAAGAGGAACACATCAACTATATTACCAACTCTTTTATAAGTTGAAGAATATTATGACAATGCAAGGCAATGGGCAATGTCAATGCAATTCCACTTCAAAGTTGATAAACTTTTCCAATATAAGCAAATCAACGAAACTGAATAATATTATGAAAATGAATTTGTAATTATCATTATAAATGAGCTGGATCAATACTTCAATGCAAGATACAAGCATAAAAAAATTAGAAGCATGCATTCAAATAGTTTTCATGAGCTTTCAAGTAAAAAAATGCCTATTCACTAAAATGATTGAAAAGTAATTTTTGTCCAAAAACTATATTTGGGAATTGCTCTTAGAAAGATATAAAGAATCCTATAAACTACACCCGCCAACGTTTCTTTTTGTACAGACGAAATTACAAGAAATTAACCAACATATAAGAATCATTCAAATATATTGCAATTTGAATGCCAAAAAAGAATATGCCTGAACAAAGTGGTAGAGGACTAGGACCATAGCTTTGGCTTTTAGAAATGACAAAATTAAGTATTTTTAGACCTGCATTCATTCGGTTATATTGTTATGAACATTTAATGTATATTATACACTAATAATATTCATTTACAAATATCAAGAATTATTAAAATGTAAGAAAAGAAATCAAAAATATAAAGCTTGTTGTAACAATCTGTATTTTTAACTATTTTAGATTATTAAATTTAATTTGATTATTGAACAAATGAAATGAACTAATGAAGTGAATCAATGAATTAATATAAACTTAAGTTATGAAGTAATAAAAAAATGAGTTGCGTTTTATAAAATGTTTATTAATAAACTTAAATGGTTTATGAAATGGCTTATAAATGATATTAGTACTAAAGAGAATATACTAAGTGGTAATAAAATAAAATTTAACTTAAATAAGTTAAATGAAATGATTTTATAAAATGGTCCATAAATGAATTTATATGAAATGTGTTAAACAAAAAGTGAAATAATTGAAATTTGAATAAATTGAATGTAAATGAAATAGATGTAAATAAATTGGAAGTAAACCAATTAAATGTTAATAAAAATTGAATGTTAATAAGAAATGAAGCGTAATATTTTATTATTGGCATTGGAAATGTAAATTGTGATAGTTTGGATTAATTAGATGAATATTATAATTATTGAATGGTTTCTTTTGTTGCAAATCATTGTTATAACTGTTTTGGTTACATATGATTGATATGGTTGTGTATTAGTGCTTGTGCTTATGATTTGGATTCAAAATTCATGTTATATAGTCTATTAAACTCATACAATTTTGTATACCTTTTATATGCAACTAATATTCTAATTTGAGTGGAGATAGATACATATGAAGACCATTTGGACGTATACGCGGATTTGATTTGCTTTTGCTTGCTTAATATGAGTGAACTCGCTTGTAATAATAATAATAATAAGGTACATATCTCGGATTACGTACCGCACTTTTATATTTTTTCCCTATGGGATGCCTCATCATTTAGATGAGATGTATATTTGGTATATTTGATATATATATTGTGTTGTAAATTTTTATGATCGAGCCACGCAAATGAGACGCTGCCGAAATTTTCCGTAAATCCGGGTGTTAGAAATTTTTTTGAGATTTTAAAATTTTATAACTTGTTTTATAAATAAGTTATAATTTCCGTAAGCTGGTATCGGAGTGGCGTAGTAGAAGCATGGTAAAAGTTTTCAAATAAGACTTTAATGTTTTATATGTTGATAATTCTGAATAAAATATATCAAAGGTTTGATTCTCTACTTAACCCCTTTTCGAGGACGAAAAGTTTTGAGTGATGGAGAATGTAACGACCCGTATTTTTAACTATTCTAAATTATTAAATTTAATTTGATTATTGAACAAAAATGGTTAGGAATAAAAATTTAACGATTTATTAATGTAGTTTATTGGATATGAACTTGGGAAATTTTTTGAAATAAACAATTCCGAAGATTTAGGCAATAACAAGTATTGAAATGAAGTTCAATATATTGAATGTGTTTATAGTCAATAGCTCGAATTGAATAATAAATGTTGAATTAATTAGATGAAAATAAAATAATTGTTTGATAACTAAAATTCATTTGAACTTCTAATATAGGATAATTAAATTGTTTAAATTTAATATTGAAATTGCTTAAATAATTGAAATTTGAATTTATTATGAATGAAAATGATTTTAAAAGTTGATTTAAATTTTATTTAAATAAGAATGAAAATTGTTAACTACTACAATTGAATTTAAGGTGATTAAATTGATTTTGGAAATTTCTCGTTTTAATTAACGGGTAAAAATAGTCTCTTTTGGCAGTATTTCAGATTTCGATGAAACTAGTTTCATTGGATCCATAACAGTAAATTATTATAGTTTTTCAAGTTTCGTAGCAATCAGACATATCGTTTGGCCGTGCGAGCTTGAAACGCGTAGAAATCAATTTAAGGAATTTAATTAAAATAATTCAATTTTGAGAAGCTATCTTCTGAATATGATGGAATTGGCTCCCGATATATGTTCCATTGTGTTTGAAATAGGGGTGTAACATATAGAACACCAGGCAGCATACTTCGTTTGGAGTTCGAAATTTTCGCGGATAGATCGGGTCGGAAATTTATCTAATAGGGCCGCCTATTCTTTCATTTCACGAAACCCTAGTGAAAAATATCAATCGCTCTCGTTTAAAATGAATTAATGGCCAAAATTCATCCATCTTCCCTTCTCGATTTCTCTTCATCCACTCCTCGAAATCGAAAACCACCAAAAGGAAAGTTGTAGAGCATAGCGAGCTCTATGTTACGTGCGGTTGGATCGAGCTATTTCGCGATGAGGTGTCTGTCTTCTGCTAACGTTTGATCGTGATTTTATGGGTTTGTGATGTGTAAATGCGCACTGGTGTTGGAGGCGCAGGCTAGGCGCGCGACTGGAGAGGTGGAGGGCGAGGTCACCGGTTCTGGGTTTGGCGGCGGCTGTACGAGGAGGAGCGATCATCTTTCGCTTATGAAAAAATAAAAAAATAAAATATATAAGCGAAGTCACGAACGAAGAAGATGCGGACCTGGGAACGAAGGAGAAGGGATTAGTGAGGTTTATGTTTTAATGATTATTTTAATTAAGTTGTTTATTTAATTAATTAAATCCAAATGTTAATAAAACTATATCTTTTTCATACGAGGTCGGATTCGAACGAAATAAGTCGTGTTGGATTCGTATTGACGCCGTCTACGACATGGAATTGAAGTGGTATTTATTTGAAGCTGAGAAATTTTCAGTTTCAAACAAAGGTGAGTGTTTTAAATGCTCATGAAGTACTAAAATATTTTTATGGTAGTTAAATTGAGATCATGAAGTGATTTAATTTTTATTGATTGTTGTTTGGTAATTTAACTGACATGGAAATCGACATTGAAATTTATATGTTAGAAATTTTGAATTAACAGTTAAATTGAAATTGGAATTAAACTGCTAGTTAAATTCTCGATTTTTGATAACTGGTTAATTGTTGTGATATATTGATTGTTTTGGATGTTGATTGTAATGGATGGCTATTGATTGATATTTTGGATGATTGGATGTTTATTCATTTATACATATCATGTTATCAACCTATATATTATTTGACAGTATATAAAACTGTTATTTGAATTATTTCAAATAAATTAAGAAATAGGTTGAAATGATATATACCTATGACATTTATTTTGGATTGAAATGATATGTATCCCTTACTAAAATTAAAATCGAAATAACTGATCACTAGGCCATAGAATAGAAAATTATATACAGACACCGGATTGGTTAAATTAAATGATTTTGATTTAAAGGAATAAAATTGAATTTATAAAGATTGAATTAATTTCGAATTCAAGTTTTGGAATGTTGGAATAGAAATTTGTTAATAGAAATTGTATAAAGTATTGAATTTGAAATTTTAAAGTTATAATTGAGAAATCATTTGAATAATGGAAATTGATTTGTTTTAAAGGATTTGAACATTATTCGAACTTTGAAATTCATTTAAGTAAAAGTGATATAAACCGATATTTCAAATTTGGCTCAGAATTGAATTATTTTAAAGATTTGAACATTAAATTGAACAACGAAGTTAAGTTTAATTTAAATGATTTAAATCGATATTCTGAAATTGTAAACTGAAATGGTTTAAAATTGAGAATTGAATTGAAACTTAAACTAACTGAATCAAATCAATGAAAATCGAAATCGAAATCGAAATTAATTTGAATGTTTTGAAATTGAAATTGATTTGAATTGAAATCGAAATTGGGTCGATTTGAATTTATTTGAGATTGAAGATGATTTGAATTGGAAGATTTGGAATTGAATCGGTTTGACTTTGAAACTATTTTCAATTAAATTATTTTAATACAAACTATTAAAATCTATCTTTATAAATATTCAAATTATTTTAATTTTTCAAACTATTTTACTATACAAACCATTTTCGATATTCAAACTTAAACTATTTTAACTATTTTAACCTTTTAAACTATTTAAAACTATTCAAACTGTTTCTAAAAATTCAAACTGGTCGGAGTGGGAACTGTTTATATTTAAATCATGGATTTAAATGCAAATGTGGTTAAAATGAAGTTATAACATAAATTGTAATTCGAATTGAATTTTGAAGTGAAAATGACATATCGAATGGAATATGAAAGTTTGAAGTAAATATGATATTTTGAAATGAAATGAGATTTTGAAGTGAATATGATATGTTGATATCAAGTATGAATCGTTTTCGAAATGTAAAAGAACCAACCGGTGTGTAAACGACGTTTAGTTGTTAAAGAGACCGGAGCCTCTTATTGGCATACTCTCTGTCAATATTTGAACCACTTTAACAACTGTGTATGTAGAGAAGACTCCAGAACGAAGTGGTTTGATTTGGTGTACATTTGCTAGATTTGAAGAAAGAGAATGATAATGGACAGACCTCGGCACCTGTGCCAATTTGAAGTGACTAAAATAAGACAGCTTGACAGGGCCAAGTGGGCTAACTACCCCTAGCGGACATCCGTTCTTCGATTTTCTTCTTGGACTTGGTCCATACTATTATTTTTTATGTTGGTTTCGATTGGTGCACCTTGATTTTGGGATAACCTCACTTTGACTCGATATGGGATGGATGGACGCGGTGGGCGATTGTGGCTATGATGCGTACCACCAGCCCTGTGGCTCGAACTGGTAGTATCCTACCTTGGGCATTGCCTCACGTGCCTTGTCATATTGTTATCCCTATACGAGACCACTACGAGTTTGGTTTAGTGTTGTCGTATCACGGCGCATCCCTATCCCGCGACGTGCTACCGGGGCATTATATGCAAACTGTACGACAATGCTTAAAAACGCATTAAGAGGGATTAATGTAAAGCCTTAATGGTAAGAAAAATATTTATTACTGATTAGACATTATATATATAGCATATTCTGCTATATATAGATAATTTGATGGATCCTTAAGAGATGGAAAATCCTATAACATCTCTTGAGTTATTGCACGCACGTTATACACTGGATAGGAGTTGTGAAACCCCGTAAACATCTTTGATGCTATTACACTCCTGTTATATGTGATATTGATTTGACTCGCATAAGGATATTTTAGTCCTGACTTAAGTGTTTGTCTTTTCATTACGCTAGGGTCAGCCCTGAGTTTTCAGTGCATTGAAGATTATCTTCTAGAGGACGAAGACGAAGATTTGTTATATTATTATTACTAGTATTATTTAACCACATTGTTTGTTCCGCTGCATTATTCTATTATTATGTTGTATGTATAACTCTGATAAATGTTGTAAAATTATAATCAAATGTATAGTATAAACAGCTTCATGAACTGTTTATTTGATTATTATATTTTATCATTTCGCTGCGAGATTCTGAGTTTGTTTTCTTCTTTCCTAATTTTTTCTTAATTAAACCCATTGATTATCTATGTTTCGGATTGTTTGAGTTGGACATGTGTGGATTATTGTCGATTTAAACCTTTCGAAATGCGGGTCATCACACTTGTATTAAAAATGCAAGAAAAGAAAACAACTGTAAATTTATTCTTTGGCTACAAGAATGAAATTAAGGCACGTACTGCCCATGCATGATATCAATAATATCAACAAGTAGTGCCACGAGGTACTTGCTTTGTCTTTTATAATTTCTCCATAACGTGTTGTCTTATCCATCATTGCATCTTTTGCTTCTCCTGCTTTATCTGATGCTACTATATTTTGAACCTCAACTCAATCATTTGATGAACAATATCGAGAATTGCATTAATTCTGTACAGCATTTTTAGTTGACCTAGAAGGATTCGTTTTCTCATCCTATACCTACTTTATAGTACAAAGGTACTAGTTTATCGTATTGTAATTCTAAGACTCCACGCATAATTTTATAGTTTTCCAAATGCCAAAGGAATGTGAGTTTCCACTATATGACTTATCAAAGGTACTAATTTATCATGTTGAAAAAGGAACGGTTCTACGGTTTTTCAAATACCACAGGATCACGAATTTCCACTATATTACCACATCAATATATATCAGTGCAAGAGAGGAACATATTAGTGCAAGGGATTGTTAAGTTACGAGACCATTCAATACATACAGTTTTTTAGAGAAAGTATTTGATTACATAATTTCAGTATATATCATCACTAATCAAACCACAAATCAAGTTTGAGTTTCCACTAAAGTTGCAATAACAATGAGCCCTTCAATTTGTAAAGTTAAATTCTAATTATTGTTATATATTATATTTATTTATTTATTGGTCAAATACTGTAAAGTTGTAATAAGAGTGGACTGCCTCAAAAGGAAACGATAAGAGGTTGATATGATGGCTCTTTGTTGATTAAATAATTATTGTACCTCAATTTGAATCTATAGCATCTTTTTTTAGCTGAATCGCGGAGTAGGTCACTCTCTTTAAGACGATTCGTGGCTTAGCCTCAAGGTGCAAAGTTATCTATCAACCGCTCCATCCCACGATAAAACAGCCTCTGAAATTTGGTCAATTTGATGTTTGCAATATAACAAATTGTTCTGAATAGAGCACTTTCTAATTGAATTGCTCGTAAAGTTTCTTAAAGAGAGAAATATGCAGAAGACAAAGAAGAAAAAGAAAAATTGTTTGTTATTCGCATTTTCTCTTCTGCCTATCTATCATTTAAATAGGCAGAATGGAAACTGTATGTGTTACTAAAGTTACGGAATGTTAATGGATTTGAATTTATAGTCATTTAAAATGAATTTTTAATATCACTAACTTTTGAAATGGCTTAATAACAATGGCTCATGAATATATACTACCGTAATACATTTGCAACGGCTCAATTATAATAATGACTCATAAATATATGACCGTTATACATTTGCAACGATTTGATTATAATAATGGATCATAAATATATAACCATTAAGCTGTTTTTTTAATTAATTCACTTAAAGTTCCAACAATCCCCCACTTGAATTATTAAAAAAAATCCCAAGCAATTTATGAAAATATAGGATTGTGCATAAACAAAAGGTATCTTTCGATTTGAACCTTTGCATAGTGAGTAAGATTCAGTTTACTAGAGTGACTTGTAGCCTTGAACTCTATTCTTGACATCAAACCACACACAACCTTTCTAAAGTGCTATCAATTAAGCCTGTGCATTTATGGTCATGCACATCTATCCTAGTTTAGTGAATGTTGTAGGAATCTTGTCCACAATTCCATAGGAAACGGCTGCATTTCCACATCCACATAGGTGAGTCTATTAAAAATACTCCTAAAGGTAGGTACTCCATTCCATTTAGAGTATATATCTCATTAAGAGTTTCTATTAACTCATCCTCTAATCACTTCAGGAATACATGCTTCTCAATATATAAAAATAGCATGTTCAACTCATATCACTTTACAACTTGTTATTATCCATTGAACCTAGTTCTTGGGATCTTCAGTCATTAGGTTGGGTTACCATTGTGTGTGACTCAACAATCTAAGGGCAATAGTCCCATTCTTTTTTATGTAGAAAGTACTTTCTCTCTGTCCAGTCCTTTCGTCAAAGGATTCGCCAAATTCTCATCAATGCGTACATGATCCACTCTTATAGATCCTAAAGAGATAAAC
The DNA here is from genome assembly GCA_030737815.1 of Allium fistulosum. Taxonomy (NCBI): domain Eukaryota; kingdom Viridiplantae; phylum Streptophyta; class Magnoliopsida; order Asparagales; family Amaryllidaceae; genus Allium; species Allium fistulosum. Next base: position 669,890,843 of record CM060903.1, read on the forward strand.
TCACTTAAATTTGTGCTTACGACGAATTTTTCGTCTTTATTCTCAACTTTTGCAATAGCCGCAGTACTATCACAATGGACCAACATAGCTGGTATCAGTGTATTTCCATAAAGGGATCCCAACTAACAGATTTCTTAAGTAATATGCTTCTTTACTAGCATTAGCTAGTTCTATCATTTCTGACTCCATAGTGGATTAAGCCAAGATATTCTGTTTCTTAGATTTCCAAGAAATAGCTCCTTCTACAATGCTAAAAATATATCCACTAGTAGCTTTGGAATGTCTGATAAAGTATTCCAATATGCATCACTGTATTCTTCAAGGACAACGAGAAACTTCTGATAGTGTAATCCAAGGTTCATAATTCTTTTAAGGTATTTCATGACCCTTTCAATAGCATGCCAATGCTCTATACTAGGTCTACTAGTAAACCTGCATAATAATCCCACGACATATACAAGGTCGGGTCTAGTATAATCAGTGGCATAACGAAGATTACCAATGATGCTCGCATATTCAGACTGTCTTACACATTCACCTGTGTTCTTAAATAGTTTTACACTTGGAACATATGGTGTACTGGCAGGTTTACATTCAAATTAATTATATTTCTTTAACATCTTCTCAATATAATGAGATTAATCCAAAGAAATACCCCTTTCAGACTTAGTCATCTTAGCACCAAGAACCACACTTGCTTCACTAAGATCTTTCATATCAAAGTTGGCACATAATATGGACTTAACATGATTGACAGCATGAATATTTGGACCAAATATAAGTAAATCATCAACATATAAGCATATGATAGTGCAAATGTTATTCTCAGATTTATAATAAATACACTTGTCACTTTCATTTACTTTAAAACCATGTGAAATAATTAGATTGCCAAATTTTTCATTCTATTGTTTCGGTGCCTGTTTAAGACCATATAGAGATTTACCTAATTTACAAACTTTATGCCCTTGACCAGGTATAACAAAACCTTCGGGTTGGTCCATATAAATCTCTTCTTCTATTTCACAATTTAGAAAAGCAGTTTTTACGTCCATTTGGTGAATTATTAGATCATATAGTGAAGCAAGAAAAATTAATATTCGAATTGATGCTATTCTTGTAACATGTGAAAAAGTGTCAAAGAAGTTAATGTTTTCTTTTTGTCTAAATACTTTAGCTACAAGACGAGCTTATATTTATCAATTGTACCATTAGGTTTCAACTTCTTTTTAAGTACCCATTTACAACCTATAGTTTTACAACCTGGAGGTAAATCAATTAGATGCCACGTTTTATTAGTTTCAAGAGATTATGTTTCATCATTTATAGCTTCTTGCCAGAGATCTGAATTCAAAGAAGATAGAGCTTCTTTTAGATTAGCAGGTCCTCTTCTAGTGCATAAGCATAATATTCTGGACCAAAATCTTTAGCTATCCTAGCTCTTTACTTCTTATAAGTTCAGATTCACTTTCCCTGTAATGTTCATTATTTTTTATTATTGGATTATTAGTGGTAGAAATGCCCCCACTATTCCTAAGTTTAAACAGAAATTTGTTTTCAAAGAAATCAGCATCATTTGACTCAATAATAACTCGAGCATTCAAATCCAAAAATATTTATGCTTTACTGTTAAGGGAACAACCAATGAAAACACATTCATATGCTCGACTTGCTAATTTAACTCCTTTAGGATCAGGAATACGAACATATGCTAAGCAACCCCAAGTTTTAAAATAAGACAAGTTGGGTTTTTGATTTTTAAAAATCTCAAAAGGTGAAACTTTTCTATTAGATTTAGGAATTCTGTTTAGGACATAACAAACAATTAATAAAATTTCCCCCCTCCAGTAAGATGATGCATACTAATTTAATAAAATAGCTACTATTAATTCGGTAAGATTCCTATTTTTTTCTTTCATCTTTACTGTTCATTTTAGGCGAATAGGGTACAGTTCTCTTATGAATTATGCCATGTTGTTTGTAAAATTCAATGAATAAGTTAGATTCATACTCAGTTCCTTTATCACTTCGAAATCTTTTAGTTTTCTTATTAGATTGATTTTCAATTTAAGTGACAAATAATTGAAACATATCTAATGAATCGTTTTTATTCTTCATGAGATAAACATAAGTAAAATCAGAGCAATCATCAATAAAATTAATAAAGTAGCATTTGCCATCCCGAGTTAGAGTACCATCGAGTTCACATATATTAAAGTGTATTAAATCTAAAGGTTCTAACTCTCTAAATACAGATTTATATGAGGTCTTAGTAATTTTAGATTGGCTAGAATATACACATTTTTAATCATTTATGGAAATTTTAGGGATTAGGCCTAAGTTACTCATATTATGAATTAGTCACTTATTAACATGACAAAGTCTAGCATGCCAAATATTAAAATCACACAGCATATAAATAGAACCATTAACTTCAACATTCAACTTAAGCATCCCATCTACAACATATTCTTTACCAACAAAAAACACCATTTTTAGTGATGGTGTACAGCTCAGATCCAATAGTTTGAGCAAAACTAGTTTTATTTAACAAGAAACCAGATATTAAATTTTCCTCTTCTCTGGAGTATGCATCACGTCTTTCAGCAATAAATTCTTTCCAGAGGTAAATTTTAACTCCATAGTCCCAATTCCTGCAACAGTAGTGGTGAGAGAATCTCCCAACATTACTTTCATGTCATTAGCAGCATTATATGTTTTAAACATTTCACTATCATAGTAGACATGGCGAGAAGCACCAGTGTCTAACTACCACCCTTCTGATCCACTGACTAGGTTAATCTCAGTAAGCGTAGCCACAAAGGGTTCTTCAGTCAGGTTAGCCTACGGTGTAGGATTTAACCTTTTCTGAAACTTTTGTGCCATATGGCCTGGTTTGCCACAGTTGTAACATAAGAACAACTGTCTGGTACCATTCTTTAGGGGGTATTATGCCAATTCTTCTGATGCCAATTGTTGTGGTTCTGATTCAGTTTGTAATTTTGATTTTTAAAATTTTTCGCACTAGGTTTCAGACTCTTGTTTGTGGATTTTTTTAGTGTTATTGGTAGATACAACAAGCACCTCTTCTTTCTAATCCTCTTTTTTGGCCTCCTCTTCAATACGAAGACGAGTAATCAAACTCTCTAAGGAAAACTCCTTAATCTTATGCTTGAGATTATTTTTAAAATCCTTCCAACTAGGGGTAATTATCAATTAATACAACAACTTCAAACTATTCATCTAAAGCCATACATTCAAAGATGATCAAATACACAATTTTCTGGAGCTCATGCAACTGCGCATCCACAGATTTGTTATTCATCGTCTAAAACTTCAAATAGCGACAAACATCATATTTTTTCACTCCAGCTTCCTTGGTACCATATTTCTTTTGCAGCGCATTCCAAATCTCCTTTACTGACTTGTCTGAGTTGTAGTAATCATACAGATCATCGCTTAACCATTAAGAACATAATTTTTGCAGAGGTAGTCATGTTCAATCCAGTCCTTCAAAGCTTTTTTTGATCATCTATTACTTCTCCAGGTAGCATTGTTTTTAGGTCGTCAGCATATGTGCCATCTTTCGCGTAGTCAAAAAAACTCCATCTTTTAGCACCATCGTTTAAAATGCGAGCCTTCGAATCTGAATGGCACAGCAGATACAGTCGGAACCTCAAACATCGACATCGGGGCAGCAAAGTTATCAACGATCGAAGCCATGATCGTCTTAAAATTGTTGTACCTCAATCTGGATCTGCAGCATCTTTTTTTGGTCGAGTCGTAAACTAGGTTGCTCTCTTTAAGATGATTTGCGGCTTAGCCTCAAGGTGCAAAGGTATCTATCAACCGCTTCGTCCCCAAGATAAAACAGCCTCTGAAATTTGGTAAATTTGTTGTTTGCACTACAACAAATTGTTCTAAATATAGCATTTTCTAATTTAATTCCTTATAAAGTTTCTTAAAAATAGAAAAATACAGAGGGAAAAGAAGAAGAAAGAAAAATTGTTTGTTATTCACATTTTCTCTTCTTCCTATCTATCGTTTAAATATACAGAATGTAAATTGTATACATTACTGAAGTGTGGGAATGTTAATGGATTTGAATTTATTATCATTTAAAACAAATTTTTAATACCATTAACTTTTGCAACGGCTCAATAATAATGGCTCATAAATATATATTATCATAATACATTTGCAACGGCTCAATTATAATAATGACTCATAAATATATGACTGTTATACATTCGCAATGGTTCAATTATAAATATATAACCATTAACCTATCTTTATTTTTTTAAATTAATTCACTTAATGTTCCAACAATAATACTGTTAATACATGATGTATATTTCTTTGCTTCCTACTACAAAAGGATCATCATAAATCACTAGCTAAATGTTTTAAAACTATGATAAATCACTACAACCAAATGAAATATAAATAACTTATCTATGTAGATATCACATATCCTACCATCATAGATTTGAATTAGGTTCAAATGGAAAAAAAAACTTAGATTTGAAGGAAATGAAAAATACATGATTTAAATTCTAATAATAGAAATCATTCTCCACGATAGATTATTGAATTTGAACATTGCATAAAAGATGTGAAGTTGAAAGAACCATTACCGGAGATCTAGGATGTCATGGAAGCGAATGATAGAACCTTTGATGAGAAAGCGTATCTGGGATATCGATGGAAGCGGATGATAGAACCCTAGATGAAAATGGCATATCTAGGATATCGATGGGAGCGGCTGATAGAAGTAGAACCGTAGATGAAAGTGCATGTGTGATATGCGTTAAAAATGGGATAATTTAAAAATATGTACGAATTACAAGTCTATCCAGTTGGTTTGGTTATATTTACAGAATTACCAATTCTTCCAATAGATATAAGTGTTGTAATAAAAAATTCACGAAAAAAACCATTGCAAATTAATCGCATTTATAACTGTTATGAATTCTAAATAAAGAACTGTTACAAAATAGCTTATTTGGTGTAGTGAATACCAAATTCATAAAATTACTTTCTCATATTTTCCAAAATGTTTATTATCATAGTCATCATCATCATTATTGTTATAGAGTCACACTTTGCCAAAAATATTTCTTGTTTATAAAAATAATCTTTTCTCAAAATTCAATACCTACCCAAGATATATGAATATCATATTCATTTCAAAAATTTACTTTAAGTTAAAAAAAATTATGTGCACTTTTACCTCAATGCACATTATTACAAACATGTTACAACACGTCACACAATTGGATAATATCTACCAAGTCACAATACAATCAAACATTTTAGCACACACAGTTCACATCATCACATACCATAATTTTACAAACTTGCATTTATTAATAAATAACGACGTTGCTTTGCCGTGAAATCTTTAGGGACTCGCTTCGTCGATTGGCTTCAATGTTGATCGTATAATCAACATTGTCTCATCATTAATCTCACTATCCACTAATACTCAATGGCTGCTACCGTAGTTTTAAAACATCTAAACTTATAAAATATCCTTATTGTTTCCAAAATAATTCATTACCTCACCAATATATATATACATATACATATACATATATATATATATATTTCATGTCAAAACATATCGCAAAACATTACTTATTTCTTTTCTCAAAACATTACATTGTCTTAAAGAATAGTATTTTTTTAACACTTCTAAAAAATTGCACTCTTTCAAAATATTATTTAAGCTATCTCAAAACATTTTCTTTTCTAAAATACTATTTATAATATTCTTCAAAATCCAAAAACATTACATTATTTTCAAAATGTCATGACGAAATGTCTCATCCTAGTTTCAAGAAATCCTTATTGATACGTTGGTCAGTTGAGAAATAGGAATGATAGCCTTAGAATATTTCATCTAAGCTGAAAACAGGAAACAAATAAAAGGTTAGCATCTGTTTTATAGCTGTTACCTATACTTGGTAAATTGTTGTAATTATGGTGTAATTAGGCAATTATAATTTAGGAAAAAAGCAATGGCTAGTAGAATTGTAATAAGCAAAGGCTAGTAGAATTATAATTAGGAAATAAGCAACGGCTAGTAGAATTAAGCTATATATAATCACGTACAAAGAGCTTGTAGAATCAAAGGAAAAACTTGCGATAAAATTAATTATTCATAATATTCTCTCTTCTCCTCTAAAATTCAATATGGTATCAGATCAGGTCAAATCCTGACTTAAAAGTTTTGCAACAACATCAATTGCTATAGAGATCAAATAACTGCAGTAAGTTCAACGTGTCTCAATCTAACAACATTAAACTCACAAATATCATTCTCAATGGAAATAGAAATTGCATTCCTTGGTCCATATCGGTATCAATTGGTCTCGATGGCAAAGGAAAATTAAGCTTTGTCACTGGCAGAAAGGAGAAACCCAAAGCAGCAGAGCCAAATAAGCCAACTACCGAAGAGAAAGCAAAAATAGAAGAATGGGAGACAACCAACCAATTAATCATGTCATGGCTTCTCAGCACAATGGAACCTCAAATTTCAAATGTACTCATGTACTTCAGCACATCACAGGAGGTTTGGGACAAAGCCAAAAGAAGGTATGGCCAACAATATTTTTTCTCATATCTTTAGTCTTTAACAAGAGCTTGCCTAAATTAAATAGAGTACCTAAAGTAATAACGAACCAGTGACCGAAATTATGTCAAAATGGGAAGAGCTCAATGTCTATCTACCACCAATAATAGACCTACTTGAAATCCAAAAAATATCTAAACAATAATTAATCTTCACCTAACTAAGAGCTCGCCAAGCTATGAATCAATCAGGTCTCAAGTCTTGGCATCAGCTGAGATGCCAAGTTTTGATGATGTAGTAGTAGGAATTGAGCAAGAGCAATCTCGGTGGGCCCTCATGAACCCATGATAGTTGGAAAATCAAGAGAATAATGTATTTTAGGTAAAACACTTAAACATTAGTTTCAGCGACACTGCAAAAAGGAAGGGAGCTTCGAGTACCGAGCAGTTTGACCACCGCAAGAAAGCAGGGCATAACTGCGATGGTTGTTGGTTCCTCTATCCCTACCTTCGACCCGTCAGAGAGAAGGGCTACAGAGAAGGTAATTGGGGCGGCACAAAAAAGGAGAGAAATTTCGGTGGTTTTAGTAAAGGAGCGGAGGTAGAAGGAGATGGATTTGAATCGACTCAATGGACTAATGACACCTCCATTTTAGCGGGATCTTCTATTACTCAAACGGTGCAAATGAATCAACTAATAACTCAATTGAACAGTTTGTTGCAGCAACAAACTTCAGGTTTTGTACATTCTAATGCTATTTTTAATTCATCGAAAGTCAACAACAATTTTGAAATTGCAAAAATAAGTCAAAATACAAATAAATGGATAATTGACTTAGGTGCTACTAATACATGACATGGGACAAAAATAATTTAACCAATGCTAAAAAAATAAAGACCCTTTACATGTAAAGATTGCTAATGGAGTTGAAGTCCAAATTTATGGTTTTGGTACAAAAAAGTTTCTTACAAAAGATGTGAAAAATATTTCATATTTACCAAATTTAATTCAAATTATTATCAATTAGTAAAATAACCCATGAATTGAAATGCAATGTTATATTTTCACCGTATAAAGTGACATTTCAGGATCGAGAATCAGGGAAGAAGATTGGTGAGGGATGTCTAGAAAATAGCCTCTATTATCTTGATAAAAGCACCAATAAATGTCATATGTAGTTAAATTTAGTAGATCGTGATAAATTGCTGCATTGGAGATTTGGTCATCCATCTGACCAAATTTTGTATTAACTTTTTTGTTATAAATTAAATTTCAAAAATTGTGATGTTTGTAGGCTTTCAAAAAAAACTAGATTACCATTTTCTTTATCTACTAATAAGTCAGAAAAATGCTTTGATTTAACTCATTCTGATGTTTGGGGTCCAACCGCTGTTGATTCTTATGATCATTTTAAATATTTTGTTACTTTTATTGATGATTTTTCTCACACAACTTGGGTTTACCTTTTAAAAGTAAAAAATGAAGTTTTTCGTGTTTTCAAGAATTTTACAATTTTATAGAAAATCAGTATGATGCAAAAATTAAAACTTTTTAATTTGATAATGGGACAGAATACGTAAACAGAGATTTCATAGAATTTATTGAAACAAAAAGAATTTTACACCAAACTTCTAGTATTAATACATCTGAACAAAACGGAGTTTCAGAAAGAAAAAATCGACATTGACTTGAAGTCAATAGATCACTTTTTTTCATACTAACGTTCCAAAATCTTATTGGTCAGATGTTGTGCTAACCGCGGCTTACCTCATAAATAGATTGCCAAGTGTCATGCTTAAAAATATGAGTCCCTTATAAATTCTTAAGAATAGGAAAATAAATAAGAGTTTTTGGGTGTATATGTTTCGTACACATAAAAAGACATGACAAGCTAGATAAAAATGCTTCTAAAGCCATATTTTTAGGATACTCATCCCACAAAAAGAGGTATAAACGTTATGATCCAAAAATCATAAACTTTATATCTCATGAGACATATCATTTTTTTAAAATGAACCATATTATCAAACTAGTGAACAAGGAAGTACACAAGGTACCTCGTGCATCTTATCTCCAATTTATTTCATGTTTTCTGAAGAAACAAATCAAGAATAGGTTGATCGTACAAATAAAAATCAAATCGGAGAAGCAAGTCTAATTCATTTAGGGGAGAAGAAGAGAAAAATCAGTCAAGTGAAGAACTAACTCATGAAGAACCAACTCAAGAAGAAAATGCCATGAGATGATCTACAAGACAAACTCGACCTCCCATCAAATTAAGGGATTATGTATCCCAATAGGTGATGTATCTAATACAAGATTTTATTTCATATAACAGGGTATCCCCTTCATATTGAGCCTACTTAAGTAACATCACTAACCAAATGGAACCAACTAACTTTAGCGAAGCCAATCAAAGCCTGATTTGACGTAAGGCTATGAACGAAGAACTTCAAGCCTTAGAAAAAAAATGATACATGGGATATTATTAATTTACCAAAAAACAAAAAACCCATAGGTTGAAAATGGGTATACAAAATCAAATACAATAGTGATGGTGTTATTGAAAGGTGCAAATCTAGGTTAGTGGCCAAGAGAATTACCCAAACGTGTGGTAGTGACTACCAATGGACTTTTGCACCAGTAGCGAAAATGAATACGGTCAGAATTTTGCTGTCAGTAGCCACCAACTTGGGATGGAATTTGTTCCAAATGGATGTAAAAATTGCATTCCTTCAAGGAAATTTAGAAGAGGAAGTCCATATGACTCTTCCTACAGGCTACAAAAGTGAGACGAACTCATTATTGGTGTGTAAATTAAAAAAGACGATCTATGGTCTAAAGCAATCTCCAAGAGCATGGTATGCTAAGCTAAGCTTTTCAGTTTTAAAGATTAATTTTTTTAAAAGTACCGATGATTCCTCTATGTTCATCAAAGACTCCTAAAATACCACTACTATTATTCTAGTCTATGTTGATGACATTATCATCACTGGAAATAATAATGAGGAAACTGAAAGGGTTAAACAATATTTAAAAAAGGCATTTGACATCAAAGACCTTGGAAAACTTTCATATTTTCTTGGAATAGAAATATCCCACTCAAGTAAAGGATTATTTCTATCCCAAAGAAAATATGTCCTTGATCTGTAAAATGAGACTGGAAAATTAGGAGCAAAACTTGCTTATACTCCTACGGAGATGAATATAAAATTTGGAGTTGAAGATGGTGAGCTATTATCTGACATAGGACAATATCAGAGGATGGTGGGCAAATTAATTTACCTTACAGTAATCTGACCTGATATTGCCGTTGCAGTTAGTGTCATAAGTCAATTTATGCATGCTCCACGTACCAGCCACTTCAATGCAATTGATAGGATATTGAGTTATCTTAAAGGCACTCCAGGTCAAGGAATTTGGATGAAGAAAAACAATTCTAGTGACGTGGTTGGTTTTTATGATTCAGATTGGGCTGGAAACTATGATAAAAAATCAACCATAGGGTTTTGTACATTTGTAGGTGGTAACTTGGTCCCTTGGAAAAGTAAGAAGCAGAACGTTGTTGCTAGATTAAGTGCAAAAGCAGAATATTGAGCCATGGCATCCACAGCAAGTGAGCTTGTCTGGATTAAGCAATTACTTAGTGACATGAAGATAGAGCACACAAAAATAATGCAAATGTACTACGATAATCATGTTGCATGTCATATTGCATCCAATCATGTCTTCTATGAGAGGACAAAACATATAGAGGTGGATTGTCATTTTGTTAGAGAAAAAGTACAATCGGGGGAAATAGAAACTCCATTTGTCAAAAGCAAAGAGCAATTGGCAGATATTTTCACGAAAACACTAGACAAGACTAACCATATGAACATACTTGACAAGTTGGGTTCTATAAATTTGTTTGAACCCAACTTGTGGGAGAGTGTTGAGAAATAGGAATGATAGCCTCAAGGTATTTCTTTAGGTTGAAAATAGGAAACAAATAAAAGGCTAGCATCCATTTTACAGCTCCTAGCTATACTTGGTACTTTGTTGTAATTACGGTGTAATTAGGGAATTATAATTTATGAAATAAGCATCGGCTAGTAGAATTAAAATTTGGAAATAAGCAACGGTTAGTAGAATTATAATTAACAAAATAAGTAATGCCTAGTAGAATTAAGCTATATATAATCATGTACAAGGTGCTTGTAGAATCAAAGGAAAAATTTGCAATAAAATATATTATTCATCATACTCTCTCTTCTCCTTTAAAATTCAATAGTCAGGCCGTCGATCAGAATTCTTAAAGTACTCAATGGACAAATTAACACAATTCTAAAATTTCTTCAAATATTTTTTTGTGTGTGTGTATACTTTAAATAGAAGGGATTTTAATCAAACATATGCTTGTTTGTATTAAAACATTTGAAAACGAGCTTTGTAAATACAGTCAAACAATCAATCGCTAGCAAATATACAGGCATCACTCATCAATCATCCAGACATACCAATTAGCAAGATTTCTATTAAAATCTTAATCATGTAATATTTAATCATTCCTATGAATATATTATTTACTTTTGTATTAAAAACAATTTCCTTATCCTTTGCGGTAACTTTAATGCCGAAGGATACAGCCTGCTCTAATATCAAGACTTAAGTGTGTTTCTAGTTTTTGAGTATAATTACTTCTAAATTCCACGATCAGGACTGATTTCAAACAATACTATCCAAAAATTTACTAGCAAATCAACAACTATCGGAAGCAATACACAAATATCAAACAATCACAGTAACCAAAATAACCAATTTGCTTAGTATAAAGCTTTCTTTGGGCGTCTGTTGTGCAACTCTAATCATTACTGGATCAGTGGCTCAAACATGCATTGTCACAACTTATCATTGTGATATATTCTAGATGCGAGATTAGATTACGGACTATTAAAGCTTCCCTAATCAGACTATTCCCTTCACAATTCAAAGCCACACCAAGGTCTAATACCCATCAATAATGCCGACACTACTAGTCGGACTAACGACTTCTACCTCCATGATCTTCCTTATTCATTTCTTCCATCTCACATAGAAACTAACACTCAGAAAGAGGTAGAAGTAGAGACACTACACACACATACATACATATAAGAAAATAACAATTATATTTCGAAATGATTACCCCAGTAATCATCATACGCTCATATTATCCTTTGATATAGGGTAATATCCACACACCCAAAGAAGACTCTAAGTCTCATCTGAGGTCAAAACTTATTTCTCATATACTCTCTATTGTTGTGAACATGCTTTAATACCAACTGTGATATCCCGACCTTTATACCCACCCTACCAAATAGTTTATTGAGTACTATTGTCTAATAATATAGAGAATGAGGCAATATTAGGATGGCACGCATGAATATTTCCTTAGGCTAACACCAATACGTATTAAAAATCATATACCACTCACCCTTACACACTCGATATCGGCACAAAACTGTTAGCACTAGTGTTTTCAGGATAGAACAATACACAATATAAATATTAGAGTACACTGAGTAATATCAAAAGGCATGAATAAAATATATAATAAATAATATATACCAGCCCAGGTAGGTCTACAAAAAGGGTCTAATGCCCATTATTTCTAAAATATATACATAACATATGTCCAATACATACAATCCATCTCATACATGAGGCTGCATAAATACATATATAATACATAGTTTAACTATTAAACTAGCTTTCGAAACTATGCTCAATAGCCACATGCTGGCCATTTCGACCCTAAACCTGAAATATCTCAAACTGACGCAAGTATTATAAAAATAATAAATGGGTAAGACTATGTCCATGGTAGAAATGTCAAAACATATGGTATTTACAAAAATATAATATATATAATAAAGATGCACCAAGAGGTTCACATGAGACCATAGCATATATCACAAATACCATGCATAGCACAATCACCCATATCTCGAATAGACATACTAACATAGTCTACTAAAATATGGAACATAAGCATGTAGTGTAGACGGCCACTCAACAAATCATGCACAATAAACAAGCACACAACAAGTCTTACATGATATGGAACATAAGCATAAAAGGTGTGACATATCAAATAGGTCAACTATAACAACCCAATTTTTATTTACCTTGATTCGAATTGCGTAATAATCATTCTAGGAATAATTAAGGAGATTTATAATTTTAATGAATGAAAATAAAGCAAAGATTGGTTTTGTGTAATTAATGGAGATAAAATGTGTTTGAAATGTTCATTGAAATAAATGTAAAATTAGAGAAATAACGATCTTTACCTATTTAAACGAGTATTGTAATTCTACTAAAATATAAGGTGAAGATGAAATCATTGTAAAATGAATATAAGTGTTTTTAAAAGTGTAAATTGCTCTTTTGTTCATTTATGGAATTTCACTCATATCGAATAAATGAGAATTTAATAAGAATTGAATTAGTTTTTAAAACTAAAAAGAGTGTATTTTGAAAATGTGTAGAGTGATTTTAATTCATTAGTTAGTAATTTTTTAGAGTTAAAGCATGTAAAAGAAATAAAAAGAGTTTTTATAAATAAAAGTGTTAGTATTAAAGAAATTTAGAAAATTTGTTTGAATTTGGGATTTTGGAATTTATTAGAATTAAATCCCATTTTTATTTGAGTTAAATAACATTAGTATCGAGATTAATATGCTAATTTTGATTTAGGCTTTAGTGATTGTTGAGTTTGAACATGAAGGAGATTAGAGTTTGAACCTTAGTGATAATAGGTTCATTAGTGAATGGAAAGATAATAAAATTCTCTCTAAACACTTAGCCAAATTTAGCCTTGTCATAACTCCTTAGCCCTCATTACTCAACAGCTCATTGTCTCATTATTTCAGAAGACAAAATACATTCAAAAACTTATCTCTCCACTTTGCAACAAGAAGAAACCTAGCTCTTCCATTTCAAAACCCTAGGCCTTCAAAAACATAATTTAATTCGAATGAATTACTAAAAATTCCTAAATTTGGATTTATTGTTTCTGCCATGTTCCAGCACCTCTACTCCAAATTTCATGAAATTTCTTTGTGTTTTGATGGGTTAAAGATGGTCATTTTTGCAAGTTATTTCGGGAAAATCTGGGTAGAAAATGCAAGCCGGTAGAAAAATCATAGCTAATTGAAGAAAAATCATACAGATCTGATATTTGGATATGTTTTTTGTAACTCATACATGTACCTTCTATAAAAATTTCATAGGAAAGAACTAAGTTTTGCTGTGCCAAATCACTGCTGAACTGAGAATGAAAATGTAGTAAATTTCTGTATATTGATGCTTGCAGTTTTAGGGTTTTTGGATGCTAAAGTGAGAATTCCTCACAATTATATGCAAATATCAGTTGTGTGTGATTTAATATTTGAGTTGAAGTGGTTTTTGGATTGCATATTTATTGGCATTGTTCATATGAATTTTAAAGGAAAAATCGGAAAATTAGAAACTAAAATATGTTAATTTGCTTTGCTAAATCTTGTGTTTGTGATTGCATGATGAATTGATAAGGTTAGCTATGTGTAGTATGATGTTTGCAGACCCTAAACACCCAAAACGCTTGTCGAAATCATCCAACTTCGCCAAATAACAAGAATAAACCTTAGGGGCAGTGCCCAGGAATCGTTCGAACCAGCCCACCGGTTCACCATAACCGTTCCATAATTTGACGGAACTCCAGGGCACTATGCCCAGGCAATTCGTTCCAGTTTTGGTTATTTTGCTTCATGTTTTTAGTTGCTAATTAATGGAGAATTTTAGCCTGTTTTCGAATATATTTGTTTTGATGATTTCGTATTTGTTTCCGTGGCTTTAAATATAGTATATAAACTGCTTTAAAGGTGTATGATACTTTGATTTGATAAAAAGAAATTATTATTACATTTATGATTTTATAGAAGTGTTTTATAAATTGATATCAAATAAGGAATTGAAAAACTATAGTTATATATTTATATTATTTTAGCTCTAAAAAATTATTTCTAGCTTATATAAAACCCATATTAGTGTTTTATTCAGAAATCTTAGTTTTAAAATGAAATAGAATATTTTTATCAAAAAGTGGGAAACAAACTATTTCGTATGTTGATTTAAGTGATGGATTTTGTGGAGTTTAGCTTTTAAGTTAAGCAAATCTTTTGCTATGAGATGGGAATTATATTTAAACAATTTAGTAATAATAAGTGGTTATGGGACATTAATTATTACTTTATTGCTTAACTATATGACTTGTTTGCATAGTGTTTGAGTGTAGTGAAATTTACAAATTAATATTAAATACTTAAGCAACACCTAGTGGTTATGGGACGCGGTTGTTACTTTAGTAGTTACTATTAAAAGAGTATGTGATACTAAATAGTATTCGGGAGATGCGATTTAGTGTATAACTCGTTATATTCGTTAGTGCATTTGTTAGCCCGATTGGTGCTAGTTGTTCACCTGGCGGCTTGTTTGTGGAGGTCGCTCCCAAGTCGGGGTATTTGTTTCGTTTGGTTCTAGCCTTACACCAGTTAGCCATCAGTCTATACCGTGGGGCTATATTCGATATCATAACTCATTTCATGGGGCACTGGGAAGTGCGATGGAATGTGATGTGAACATTTGGTTATGGATATCCGACACATTTGGAATATAGGAGTAGTGGGTAACTTCTAGAGCTTTTCTTATTAGTCTCCCCTTGGAAGAGAGCAATTCGCACTAAGAATATCCTATTGGTCGATTTATGTACTGTGGTGTTAGCGACCGACTTAAACTACTAGTATGGTGTTAGCGACTGACTAAACTGCTAGTATAGTGTTAGTAATCGACTGACCTGTTGGTGTGGTGTTAGCGACCGATTTAAACTACTATTGTGGTTTTAGCGATCGATTAAATTGCTAGTGATTATTTAGTAGTGTTTTTGGGTATTCATTTCCGTATGTTCTTCGTAGCGTTTAGTTTTGGATTTGAATTTCCTCTTTTTGCTTTGATGATTTTGAAAGTAACACCATATTTAAGATGATAGTCCATGAGAGGCTTAATATGATTTTGTGACATGATGTGATTCATTGTGTTTTGATGATTGTCCAGGAGGGGACCGTACCTCTATGTTCAGTCCAAAATGGGGACAGTACCTTTGATCAGTATTAGACTTATATGGGTTATTTGGCTTATTGATTTGAGATGGCTATACATGAATAGCCATATTTGTGCATGATAGTCTAAATAGACTTGAGTATTATTGAAGACCACTTGTATGTCAATTATAGTTAGATATATCTCATTTTACTTGATATCTGATTGATATCTTCATTATAGTGACCTTACCCTTTGATATTTAGAGATAGTCTGATCCGAGTGTTATTTTATGCTCAGGTCAGACCGAGACATTTCAGGTTCAGGGACATTGACCTTGGATTCACGTGCATGTTTGGAGGTTGAAGTAATATTGCACTATGCATCTTTTTGTTCTCTAGTCGTTAGGCTTGGGAAGATCCTTATTAATTATTTCTTTAGTTAGTGTGGGTCATTTGTATACATATATGTTGTATATATATGGTATTTGGATTTGAGTAGTGATGACTACGATGTATAATTTGGGTAGTGAGGTTTGTACATTTTTTGAGACTCACTTTATATATAAGATGTGTATCAAATTTTGTTCCGTATGTGGTTCCGTGTTTGTGAATATTTATTGTATATTGTTCTGCAATTATGAACCTACGTAAGTGTTGCTTCACGCAAATATCATGTATGTCAAATTTTTAGTTGACTTAGATAACGGTAAGAATGACATATCGGTGTTAGCTCGAGGGAAGATTTGCATAAGGTAGCTCTTGAAAAACCTCATTCTCCGTATTACTAGACAACATTACTTTGTCATGTCCTTTAGTAGTACGGTATAGAGGCAGGGCCTTACAGCTTGGTACAAAGCAGGTCAGAACAATATAGAATAATTATCTAACACGAATCTCGACCTAAAAAGACTTAGTGTCCCTAACCCGCATGTTTATGTGTGGTAGATAGAATTTTATTTCTATTTAGGGATAGGAATAAAATGATTACTGGGGAAATTACTGGGACATATTTGTGTTATTTTATTATTGAGTACATAAAGTGTTAAAATCTTGTTTGTTTCCTATCGAGGCTCACTTTTTTTGAAAGTGGGATTTGATGGATAGTGGTTATAGACCATAGATGACTTAGAGTTAAATTTTTATGTTCTGGTCCGCTGGTGATCAGAGTTGCGTAGCGAGAATAGATGGATTATTTTTGCTAAGCACAATTAGTAGTTTGATTTTTGTTTGGTTGATTAATGAATGGATGTATGATATTATAGTAATTGTTTATAATTAATGCTGAATTGGAATTTCCATTTAGATTTAGAAACCTGCTCAATTTCAATGATAAGAACTTGCAGTGTCTTAAAAGGTGTAGCTACCACAAGAAATATTGGAAAAATTAAAATTGTGAAAAATGAAATTTAACGTATAAGTATAATCAACCAAAGGTTAAAATGAAAAAAAATTGTTTTCTTGTAGTAGTTATGGATGCATTGTAAACCTGTTAATTGTAAAGGATTATTTTCATGTAAAGAATTAAGATTGGTTAAAAGAATTTTAATAAAATAATGCACTCATTTAAATCAAAAATCTTACTGATAAGGGATATACATGTAAGTAAAATTTGATTATGTTTTAAGGAAAGCAAATAAATATTTTGTAAAGTTGTAAAAGATATATGTATAGCATAAAGAAATTTATTTTTGTGTTAAAATTTCTATTGAGTGCTTTAAGAATTCTAGTCGATGCGCGTGATCAACGTTATCGATAGAAATTTTCTAAACACTAGAATGAGACATTCGAACAAAATATTTTGGATATAAATTATTTAGTGAGTATGCAAGAATATAAAGTGAATAGTTTGGAAAGTTGCTTTGGAAATAAAAATAAGATTTTATAGAAATATATGAGTTATAATTTGGGAAAAAGGAATCTTGTGATATTTTGATGAATAAAACGAAGTATGCAAAATGAGAAAGTATATTGTTAGAGAACTAAAATATTGATTGAAAAGATATTTTAGTAAAAGTTATATTTGATGTTTATAAAATTTTGAGATGATGGGGTATTGTTAGTAATAGAAAATTTTATACATCCATTTGCAATGATGCATATTAAATGAATTTTTGGTGATAGTTTAAATAAAATATGACGTGTTATAAGAATTCTGTATATAAATCTATAATGTAAGGGGAATTTGAAATGAAACCAAAATTCATTTTAAGTATAATAAGTTACTAAAAGTTGAATACTTAGATTTATGAATAATAAGTAATTTCTCTCAAAATTATTAAATGTTGAATAAATGCTTTTATAAAGTGAAGATAAGAGAAAAATTTGTGAGAAAGAATTTGGGGTATAATATTATTACCAAAATAGAGTAAAACCTTTTTCAGTAAAACAAGTTGGGGAAAAATCTCTCAAGATCGCCCTAGGAACAAAAAACCCAACCTTGCAGAAAAACAAATAGAACCGGATTGATGGTGAGGCAAAACAAACAACAGATAGACACCGGCTAAAATCAATCATAGATCAAGCAATAAAAGAAAATAACACACGGTACTTATAGTGGTTCTACTACTGTGAAGTAGTTTACATTCATTTGGGGAGAGGAGATTTTATTACTTTCTAAAAGGAGAATTTTTTTACAAAATTGATAATGGAGAAGAAGAATAAGAAATACAAGTGAGAGAGATAATTCTACTCATGCTATACTTTGCCTTTATATAGAGATTATTACTTGGGGTTGAAGTAATTGATTTATGGTCATAACTCAATGCCTCATTAATTCTTCTATTCATACATGAAATGTTTATCCATTTGATTTTCCAATTTCCCCCAATTTATATATGTCTGATAAGATTCCTTCTTTAATCGGCTAATTAGGGAATTAATTAATTACCTCAATCTTTCAAAATAATTCTTCTTCTCACGTAGGTAATTTATTACTCTCTTTAATTCTATAAAAGAGGCGACATATATTTGAGTAATTATCTCAAATATCTACCAAATGTTCTGTAGTTGGAAATATTGTATCACCGAAATCAACAATATCTTCTAAATCTTCTGCAATTGGCAATATTGTATCACCAAATCTTATAATCTCCATCCTGATAATATATTTTCACATAAGCCTATCAACTCTCTCCAAGTAGGACCTATCAATATCCATAATGAAAACAAATGTATCTATGAACCATCTCAATTCTCCCCCCACCCCATGCCGCCATGTAGCACCTAGCATTTTGATAAGCGATTCCAGTTCGACCAACGCCCGAACTTTGTAGCCTGCAAAGACTTATGCATATCCATTGCTTTCTCCTTTGATCTCTAATGGCCAACTTCATACGATCCCTTCTTTCGCTTATCAAGCACATCCTCTTGGCAGAACCTCACCTTATTAAAGCTTTCCCTTTTGATCCCATTCTATCTATGTAGAAACTTAAAGTCCATTCTCGTATGCCTAGCTTAGACATCTTCTCCATGAGAACTATAGGCTCCAACCCTATACCCTCTAAATACAGTGCTTCCCTTCAGGAGATACAAATTCTAGAATATATCTCCCTTTATCACTACAAGTGCACCCTTAGAAACCCCTGGACCATCCTTCTCCATAGTCACCTTGCATCCTTTCGATGACAACTGTCCAAGAGATATCATCGACTTCCAAAGACCTAGAACATAACAGACACCAGTTAAGGTGCGTATCACCCCCTATGCCCATGACTCTACAGCCAGCATCATTTCCCATAAGACTCTCCTTTCCCTTTTTCATTCAAAAGAACTGAAATAATTCTTATTAGGTGTCATATGGAAATACGCTTCCGTATCTAGCATTCAATGGTCCGATACATCCGATACTACCTTCGTTAACAAGTCATTGGATACAACTTTCTCCATCGCAATTGATGAACTTCCATCTTCAGTCTTCCTCTTCAAGTTTGGACAATCTCTTTACCAATGGTCTGGTTTCTTACGAATGTAGCATTTTCCATCTCTGGATTTACCTTTCCAATCATTACCGGGCTTTCTAAATTTGGTACGCCCCCTAGAATTCCAATTCTTCTTCTCCTCTCTCCCTCTCTTAGAAAATAGGCCTTGACTACTACTTCCTTCTCTACCTTCACCCATCTCCTTCATCCGATCCCTCAAGTCCATGGATAGAAGACCCGACTTTACATCTTCAATGCTCAAAGTATCTCTCGCAAAGATAAGGCTGTTAGCGAAACCTATGTAACGCTCTAGAAGGGAACACAAGAGCATCATAGCCATATATGCTCCTCATCTACCTTCAAATCCACAGTCTTCATCTTCATCACTAGATTGTAGAAAAAACCCAGATGCTCTTTGATAGAAGTACCATCTCTTATCCCCATAGTGAAAAATGTCTTCAACAAAATCAGACGGTTAGTCAAAGATTTTTTTCCGATAGAGATTTTCCAGCTTGGTCTAAATGCCCTTAGCATTAGTTTCACCGCTAATCTCAAACATAACATTTTCTCCCATAGCTAATTGCAAAGTAGTAAACGCCCATCTTTCCATCTCCTTCCTTTCCACGGCTGAAATTTCAGCCGTCAACTCCTCAGGAGCAAACACTATAGGATGAACTTCGTTTCTCATCAGAATAGCTTTCATCCTCGCTTGCCACTTCTCGAAGTCTTTATCACCGTTCCACTTCTCTATTGCTAAAATGGATCCTGATGCAATATAGGTCCCTCTAACATATGGTCTTGGTACAACTGCTGGAGTCTCCTCATCTCCTATCATAATGTCTAACACTCTTTCTCAATCAACCTTGTCGCTCTGATACCAGACAGTTGGGGAAAAATCCCTCAAGATCACCTTAGGAACAATAAACCCAACCTTGTAGAAAAAAATAGGACCAGATTGATGGTGAGGCAAAAAAAATAGATAGTCACCAGTTAAAAGCAATCACAGATCAAGCAATAAAAGAAAATAACACACGGGGTTTATAGCGGTTCCACCACCGTAAGGTAGTGTACATCCACTTGGGGAGAGGAGATTTTATTACTTTCTAAGAGGAGAATTTTTTTACAAGATTGATAATGGAGAAGAAGAATAAAAAATACAATTGAGGGAGATAATTCTACTCATGCTAATCTTTACTTTTATATAGAGATTATTACTTGAGATTGAAGTAATTGATTTATGGTCATAAATTAACGCCACATTAATTCTCCTATTCATACAGTAAATAGGAGTTCGTTTACCCGTGATATCAGAATGGCTAGGAATCCATCAGAGTTCAAGCTACCTACTTTGGAGGTGTACAACAGCAGGGCAGATCCTACCGATCATTTGATGAGGTACATGAGGCACATGGAAGTGCTGGGGGAATCGGAGGAAGTTATGGCCCGGTGTTTCCCTTTGTACTTGACAGATATAGCTGCTATGTGGTTCAGGCAGTTAGAAGATGGATCTATTAGGACATGGACAGAATTGGTAGACAGGATTTTGAAGCAGTTTCGGGTTCATATCAAGAGGCTGAAAAATGTGATGACACCGACATCGGTAAAACAAAGGATAGGGAAATCGCTCAGGATTTTCTTAACTCGGTTCAATGCAGCAGTTGCTTCGGTGGATCGACCGGATCCATAGATGGTTGTAATGGCGGCAGTGTCAGGAGTCAGGGACAACTCAGATTTCAATTTATCATTGATATGGGATCCACCAATGGATCTTGGGGAATTCTTTCACGAGGCCGAAAGATTTCTTCGACAGGAGGACGCGAGTCTGGATTTGAAGCTAAAGGAAGTAAACGTGGTTAAGGATGGAGAACCATCCGGTGAAAACTTGGGTAAGGATAAGGATAAAGGGAAGAGGAAGTTGGATGATAACTCTGGCAGAGTAAGGAAACACTGGGGAGAACCAAATTTCTCCACTTACACAGGACTGAATGAAACATTGGAGCGGATATACATGGAAACTCGGGATCGCCTTCCCCACCGAAGGCCGAAAAGGAGAGAACCCTTGGAACACGAGAGGGCATCATGAAGGCACTGTCTCTTTCATGACTTGGACGGGTATGATACCAACAGCTGCAGGCATCTAAAGGATATAATCGAGGAGCATGTAAGGAATGGTCAGTTGTGGAAATATGCCTGGACTCGGAATGTGACAGTGGAATAGGAGCAGCCACCATCTACCTCAAACAATGACGGTACAAGGCTTAGGAATGATGGTCGATTGGTTATCGACTAATCAGTATGGGATGAAATAAGTAGCAGACTCTGGGCGGACGGCTAAGTCACTTACTCATGTACGGGGATGGAGATAGCCCCTAGGCATGCTCTGGGATGATGATAAACCACGATACCCTAGCTTGTGAAATCTGCTTTTTCTTTCTAATTTGAACACATGCTTTTTCTGATTTGGTTTTGGAGTTTGGTTTAAACTCCTGCTTTTTTTTTCTGGTTTGGATTTTCGCTTGGACACTTGTTTTTTGGTTTGGACATTGATTTGGATTTTTGATATGGATTTCTGGATTTTCGATATGGATTTCTGGATTTTCTTGTTTTTGCATTGGATTTTGATTGGACTTTTGTCTGCTTTTTGGTAAAAGGTCGTCGGGTATGGACTATGCTCGGCAAGGGTCCGGAGAGACTAGGATTCGGCCTAGGACTTAGGCCCCATATTATCCATCATTTATTATTCTAGGTCGTCGAGTATGGACTATGCTCGGTAAGGGTCCGGAGCGACCAGGATTTGGCTTAGAACTTAAGCTACGGCATCACTCAGCGTTCAGGGATACTGAACCAGGAACACCACGGCGCTGCTTAACACAAGCCGTCGAGTGCGGACTACGCTTGGCAAGAACCTGGAGAGGTTATGGATCCGTATATTGGCTATGAACAGCTAAAGATTTGGCTAAGGGCCCGGATCGGTCCCGGATTTGGATATCGACCCAGAGAGATCATGGATTTGGTTATTGGTTATTGGATATTGATGGATTAAAACTCGGTTGACGGGTTCAGATGGCTATGGAATTAGCTAAGGATTAGGTTACTGGATTTGGAATCGGACGTTGACTCGGAGCAGTCACAGATTTGGATAAGGATATGACTATGGCACTCGGATAGGATGGCTTGGTAACCGATTGGATTATGGATCAGATAGTATGGCTATGGATGGAATATGGACTTTGGATGTTGAACTTGAGGCTATTCAAAACACGCCTTCCTATCGAAAGGCATGTTTTGGGGGGCAAATGTCACCCCCCTTTTGGTCAAGGCCGGGATATCAACAAAATTGGCTAAAACGGATGGATATGGAGATTAGAGATCGATAGGAAAACATGGCTATTATCGATATTGTCAAATTTTGGCTGAGTTCCAATCAAGACGGGATTGATAGGGAACGATGAACAAGGTTTGGAAAGGCTACATTTCAAATTTCAAGTCAATCGGAGTTCGCATGCTCGAGATATGGATGGATCAATATTAGTGAGAAATGGTTTTGGATCGATATCTTCGTATCGATCAAGGTGATGGGCTTCAGATCAATGCCTACATATTGATTCTTTTGTATCGATAGATGGATGCGAATATGAATAACCCACATGGCATTGGACCGATAGTAGTTCGTATCGATGGGTTTCGTATCGACCTGTGATATTGGATCGATACGAATAGAGGCGTTTAGGATCGATACGTAGGCAATGGACTTAGATCGATGGATACGAACAAAGGCACAGGTGATGGATACGAAAGGCAAGCATTCAGGGATCGATATGAACCGAGGCATGGATACGAAATGATGGACATGGGCAATGGAATATGATGGATACGAACATCATGGCGATGGATATGAATTGATGGAGGCAAAAGCGATGGATACGCATTATTCGATGGATACGAAGGTCCCAGCCTACTCGCAAATGCAAACTTGGATCGATCATAACTCTCATTCTACAACCCCAAATGCTATGAAATTTTCACAAGAGCTTCCTTATGCACTGAAGAATGTTCATGATCGATCTCATTGGAGCCAATTTGGATCGATACGAATTATACTTGGATCGATCCCAGATTCACTCTGGATCGATCTGGTGGGCCCACTTGCGCATAAGAAAAGGTATTCCAGGTTTTGAGGCGGATATTTTTGGATCTACATCTATAAATAGCGGTCCTATGGCAACTAAAAAGGGGATCATCTTCTGCTCTTTGTGCCAAAACTCTACTATTTTGTTTGTTGATGTTCAAAGGCTTGTAATTGTTATCTCAATACAAAGGGAATAAAAGGATCAATTCAAAGTGGACATAGGCCGGAGATAGCCAAACCACTATAAATCTTGTGTTCTTTCTTGTTTTCTTACATTTTAATTTTGTTATTTCTTCATTTTTGTTCTCTACTTTATCTGGATCTGAGCTTGGATATCGTAGATCTGTATATATACACTAGTGCTTTCTTTATCTTTGGGGTTTGTGACCAATTTTGGTGCAAACATAAATGTGATTTATAAATTGAAATGAAATGAAATTCTTGAAGTAAATTATATAAATATGGTTTATAAAAATGATTTATAAAGGATTTAAAGGCTGGAAATTTGTAAATTTAAATCATGTTGGTTTGGAAAAAATTTCAATAGGTTTTTGGAAAATAATAGGGATATTAATGGGAAAATATTTTTGAAATATTTTTAATGGGTTTTAAGGAGATAAAAAGCACTGAACTCACTTCGGTCGCTGGAAAATAATTTCGATGATGACTACAACATCATCGATGATCATTTTCGAGTTTCCAAGAGAGGAATTGCTACCATTGGGAATTTTGTTTGGTAATACTGGTTTTGGTTTTGAGCTTTAAAAGGATGATTTGATATACCAGTGGAATTTTTTTATGTGTATATATATATATATATGATTTCAAAAATGATTAGAAATACTTAAGAGCAAGGTGTTTAAACTCTAGGGTTTTCATTTAAATGTTTTATTGGAAATATGAGAGAATAAGTTTGATAACTTATAAAATTTGAAAATGAGCAAGTTGAAGCAATATTTTAAAAGTGTTGAATATGAATGCAAGAAAAGTAAAAATTTGAAATTGAATTATGGATTGAAATTTAACTTAAATTAAGTTAAATAAAAGTGAATTTTGGAAATTTAGCCTAAGTTAGGCTAAATGAAATAATTTTTGGAAATGGAATTTATTGAGATTGAAATAAATTAGTGGATGGACTAATTAAATTAATTAGTTAATTGAATATGGTTTGGAATGTGGATGGATAAAATTGAATGTTGAAATTGGGAAATGAAATTTTATTTGAATAAAATGGTTATAGACTCAAGTGATGGAGTGATAATAAACATAAGAACTTTTGTATAAAATGTTATAATAGACTTAAGAAAATTTGATGGTGTAATTATTAAATGATATTAGTATTGAAAGAAATATACTAAGCAAATAAGGAAATATGAAAAAGCAATGTGGATAAATGAATGCAGATCAAATAAATGTGAATAATTGAAAGTGAATATAATGAATGTGAATAAAAGGAATTTGGTAGAGCTAAGAATCAATCGAACTAAATACGTAAGTTGTACGTACATTATTTTATTTGCATAACGATTTGATCCAGATTCAAGTACAGAATTTCGAGATAATTTATATCCATCCAAGTTAGGATTTTTCACTCGATTCTCGACGGCGAACACTGGATATGGATTTTTGGTTGATTCTAGAATTCTCTATCATAGTATATGGCTATGTAAGGAGAATGACGGTTTCTAATCAAGAAACCAGATCAAAGTCCGCACTAGAGTGGTCGTTTGAACGATACTAGTTCGGAAGTGAAATTGTGTGATCGAGTGAGTGATCAGATTGGATATTGCGTACGAATGATATAGGTACATCATACGGGCTTTAGTAAAGCAAGTGTTGAAAAATGGAAATTTGCAAAATAAAATGATTTTAAATTATATGATTGGATATCATTGGTAAATAAGATGCTAGTATTTAAAAGCAAAAGCTAAATTGATGCTTTTGATTTCATAAGAATGTGGATTGCCCGACAAAAAGGTACATGTTTAAATTATTTTTTGATTTGATGATTTTATGGTTGAGCCACTTGGCTTTTGTTTTCTTTTGCTGATTTGGGCCCGTAGTGGCGATTTGTAGTTGTTCTGATCTAGCCGTGCAAAAGAGACGCTGGCAAAAATTTTCGAAAATTTAGAGAGTTAGAAATTTTGAAGAGATTTTTGATAACTAAAAATTGATTTTTGAGTTATAACCTGGAATGATTGGATGGACAATATTATTTGAAATCTATGGATAAATTTGGAAACTTGGTAAAAGTAATAACAAGGTTTCAACAGATTGATTTTGGAAAGTTAAAGGCTTAACTGGATTTGGGAAGTTATTTCAACTAATTTGTTTTAGAAAAGAAATGGGTTTGGGCATTTTTCCTAACTTAGCAATTTCGAGGGCGAAATTCTTTTAAGGGGGGAAGAATGTAACGACCTAGAATTTTGGTTATTTGAAATAGGAATATTTAATTAATTTTAAATATTTAAAAGTTAATTTTATAGATTTAATAACTCGAATTTCAAAATAGTGATTTATTGGATAATTTAATTTTTATATTTTATAATTGAAAATTGTTTAAATAATTGAATGTTGGATTTTAGTTAGATAAAAATGGTTTAAAGGCTTATTTTATTTCTATTAATAAGGAGGAAGATAATATAAAATTTTAGTTGGGTTTATAAGTGATTTACTCTATTTTAAAAATAACTTGTTTGAATTAACATATAAAAATAGCCTTCCGGGGCACAGTCTTGAAATTCGACGAAACTAGTTCCATTAGATCCGAAATAGTGTATTATTATCGGATTTCAAATTTTGTAGCATTTGGAGTTATTATTTGATCGTATGGGATAGGAAAGCGTTGAAATTAATATTGAAATTTTAATATTATGGTTGGGTTCAAAAAGCTATCTTCTCCATACGATCGAATTGGCTCTCGAAACTTGTTCCATTGCATTCGGAATATGGGTATAACATTAGGAACGTTGAACGACACGTCTCGATCGAGGTTCGGAATAAAATATCTAGATATTTTGGAATTATATGTATGTGTGTGTGTTTGTGTATTATTTTCATTTCACCTTAGCCCATAAAACATTCACTCAACCACCCTATGTTTTGTACAAGTCTATACTTTATTCTCCTATTTAAAATCGCGTGCCTCTTCCTCCTCACGAGAATTTAAAAATTAGTTCAAGTTCATTTCCTTCCATTTCAAGTGCCTCATCTAACGGCCATAAAGCATCGAGGCCAATCGACATCGTTTCAGACGAAGTCATCAACTGGGAACTTGTAGGCGACGTCAAGGCATATCTATTCAACGGTGGAGATCTGTTGGATCGAAGCGAGGCGATGATAGGAGATGGATGAACGGAGAAATTGTTTTTGGGTAACTGTGGCGATTTGATAAACTTTTAGGCGAGGGGTTGTGAAGGAGAAATGTAGGGGATGGGAAGAGCTAGCTTCGACCAGAAGTTGGTGGCCTGTTGCAATGGAAATCGTGGGTGAACAGTTACGACTTTGGGTTCGTTTTTCTCGACGTCGACGGCAAAGGAGGAAGTCGCACTAGAAGGGGGAGGATCTTACGAGTACGATCAATGCAAAGTGAGCTCGCGGTGCCCGCTGGTGATGGAGGGCGACAGCTAGTGGAGGTCAAAGTTTTCGTGCCTAGGTCTGAATGTGTCAAGGAAGAAGGAGGGCGATTATTAGTTTGAACGTGGAAATTATTGGTTAATATTGTAATTAAAGGAGATAATTATTTTAATTATAATCAAATGCTTATTAATTTAATTACTTGCTCATACTAGGTCGGATTTGGACGAGGTTGTTTGCATTACGATCGTGATGACGAGAGCTTCGAAATGAAGCTGGTTTGGATGAATTTAGGGATTGTCGAAATTTGGGCTAAAATCAGAGTCGTTCGGTTTTAGTTTCAAACCGGAACGCTTCGGCGACAACAGAAATAAATGTGATTAAATCTCACTCATCTTGGATAATTGGTCTTGTTTTAAATAGTTAAAATTATTTATTGGTTGATTGGATGGATTGATAAATTATTATCAGTTGGATGTTATATTATATATATATATTAGTATATATTAGTAGTTGGATATATTCCCGCCGGTTGGAGCAGATGAAACACTATGCGCCCCGCATAATAGCGGATGACCCTTTATTACCGCGATATCCCGCCTCGAAGTGGGATCGGTATTTTATATTTTATAACATCTGTGGTTGCAGGGAAACAGGTTGGAGAGATCCAACTGGATTCCTCAAAAGTGTTGATTTTTAATTTCATATATAGTAATATATGATGTGTTTGAATAGTTTGTGATAGATAATGATGTGATTTGAATTTATTGGATGTATAGTAGTACTAGTCTTGATTTTGGTATTATAAATACCATAAATAATATTTTTGAATTTAAAAAGGAAATTCAAAGGCGATTTGGAAATGAAAATAATTATATTGAATTTTGGGGTTATTTAAAAGGAAATTGATTTGGATAAAATAAACGATTTGATTTTTGATATTTGTTTAGCTATTCCGTAAAATGGTTTTAAATTGAGAATCTAATTTGAGTATTTTAGATAGTGGATTTTTAATTGGGATTTCTTGAATACGAAATGGAAGTCGAAATCGAGATTTGAATGGTTTCTGAATATAGTTTGGATTATTTAATAAATAGATTTATAATGGAATTTTAAATTAGAAATCGATTTGTAAATAGTTTTTTTTATAATATGAACCTGTTATAAAACTGGAATGAGTTATGAAATTTATAAATGTTGTTTATAAATAAGGGGAATGATTATCATTTGGTAAATTGGAAATATAAATTCACATTAAGAATTTATAATGATATATGGAAAGCGGTTTAGAAGGAATAGTGGATTCCATATTGGAATTTGGAAAAGGGTTATGGAATTGAAAATGTGAATCGACTTGTGATAAATTGAGGTAGATTTATAAGTATTAAAATGGGTATGTTGAATTTTGAAAATGGTTTTTCACAAGAAGTTAAGGTTTGTTTTAGAAAAGGATTTTTATTTATTAAAGTATGTAGTTTAAAAAAATATTAATTGGATCAAAATATTTTAGAAAGTTAGTTATTTAAATATTTAAATTTGTTGAAATGAATTATAAGTTTTATAAACAAGTTTTGTAAATCGATTAGAAATTTCATAAATAAATTGGATCCCGGAGTGGTCTTCGGTACATTGTTCTAGAGGTGTACTGTGACAGGTGGTACCCCAGTGCCTAGTCATTCAGTTGGAATCCATTCTCCAATATGAGCTTACGGTTTTGTTTGTAGAGCCTAGTATGCTGGAATTTAATTAATGTAACAATTTCGGCTATTTTAATAAGTATTTGTACTTAGACACTATTATAATATCACTGGATTTTCTATAAATATGGTTTGGTTATCGTAAGGTAAAAACCCGTCGTATTTATGTGTGACGTGGTCTTACGATATCTTTATTTTGAAAAGGTTTTATAACTTTAGAAATCAAATTGGGTATGTTTTTCTCACGCTGGTTTACCAGACTGATTCGTGTGTTATTATTTTATAATAATGCTCTGGTCAGACCGAGCATATTACAGATTTAGATTGGATGGCTTTGGAGCTTAGGAGACACCTGGAGACTGAGACGTATTCTCGTACTTGTTTATTCCACTGCAAGGTTTGTTTGAAATTATCGGCAATTGTGAGGACAAGCGGTTATAAGTGTCCAGGCTGATAATTATTGATTTATATACTCTGATTTGAGGTATGTATATTACAGTTTCATTTGTGTAAAGAGATATTGATATTATATATTATTCAGTCCGCTGTGAGATTCTGTATTTGTTTAGTTTCTTCTATTTTCTACCTTCTTTCTTTTTCCCTAACTATCTGTCTTTCCAGCTCTTGATTGCTCGGCGTGCTATACAGTGAACATATCGATGTCGCTTTTCGAGGGTCGAAAAGTCGGGTCGTCACATAAACTGCTTTAAAGGTGTATGATGCTTTGATTTGATAAAAGGAAATTATTATTACATTTATGGTTTTATAGAAGTGTTTTATAAATTAATTTCAAAGAAGGAATTTATAAACTATAGTTATATATATATATATATATATTATTTTAGCTCTAAAAAATCATTTCTAGCTTATATAAAAACCATATTAGTGTTTTATTCAGAAATTTTAGTTTTAAAATGAAGTAGAATATTTTTATCAAAAAGTGGGAAATAAACTATTTCGTATGATGGTTTAATGATGGATTTTGTGGAGTTTGGCTTTTAAGTTAAACAAATCTTTTGCTATGAGATGGGAATTATATTTAAACAATGTAGTAATAAAAGTGGTTATAGGAAATTAATTATTACTTTATTGATTAGCTATATGACTTGTTTGCATAGTGTTTGAGTGTAATGAGATTTACAAATTAATAATAAATGCTTAAGCAACACCCAGTGGTTATGGAACACAGTTGTTACATTAGTAGTTACTATTAAAAGAGTATCTGATGCTACAGGATTAAATAGTATCTAGGAGATGCGAGTTAGTGTATAACTTGTTATTCGTTAGTGCATTCGTTAGCTTGACCATGAGGCTAGTTGTTCACCTAGCAGCTCGACTGCGGAGCTCACTCCCCGAGTCGTGGTATTCGTTTCGTTTGGTTCTAGACCTATACCATTTAACCGGAAGTCTGTATCGTCGGGCTATATTCGACATCATAACTCGTTCCGTGCGGCACTGAGAAGTGCGATGGATTGTGATGTGAACATTTGGTTATGGATATCTGGTACATTAGGACTGTAGGAGTAGTGGGTAACTCCTGAAGCTTTTCTTATCAATCTCCCCTTAGAAGAGAGCAATTCACACTAAGAATATCCTATTGGTCGATTTATATATTGTGGTGTTAGCGACCGACTTAAACTGCTAGTATGGCGTTAGCGCCAACTAAACTGCTAGTATAGTGTTAGTAATCGACTAATTTGTTAGTGTGGTGTTAACGACCGATTTAAACTGGTATTGTGGTGTTAGCGACCGATTAAACTACAAGTTATTATTTAGTAGTGTTTTTGGGTATTCATTACCGCATGTTCTTCATAGCGTTTAGTTTCAGATTTGAATTTTCTCTTTGTGCTTCGATGATTTTGAAAGTAACACCATATTTAAGATGATAGTCCATGAGAAACTTAATATGATTTTGTGACATGGCGTGATTCGTTATGTTTTGATGACTGTCCAATAGGGACCGTACTTTTATGTTTATTCCAAAATGGGGACTATGACGACCCGTCTCCTCGACTCTCAGAAATCGACACTAATACATCCACGGTATTCACGTGCCATAAGTCCAAGTGCCGGGGAGGCGGATTATCTAGGGTGTAAAAGAAAAATAAAGATAGAAGACAACACAATAATAGAATCTCACATCACATTCAATATTTTAATTATACATAAAGGATCACTCCAAGTGATCCACCAGAGTCAAATACTAATCCAGCCGGGATAGTTATAACTGCCTATCCTTACACATGCTGGTAAATACTATAACACATAACATAACGGAATATAGGTAGGTATCTACACAGGGTACTTCAGCTTCATAGCTCCAAAAAGACTTCTCCAAAATGCTCCCCAACATGCTCAAAGCTCTTAAAGTATCCTGACTACACGGCTGCTCGAAAAATAAGGCACCTAGAGTTTAAAGGGAAAAACAAACTCAGGATTAGTCATGGGACTGGTGTGAGAACTCAAGATGTTTTGAAAATAAAAGAGTATCTCATAAGACCACGCCGCACATAAACACAGAACGAGTTTTTACCTTATGATAACCAAAACTCTTTATTACATAAAATTAAGGGATATTATTTTTAATGACATTTATGAAAAACATTTCCAAATAAACTTATTAATCTTAGCCGAAATTGTTACATTGATTAAATCCAGCATACTAGCCACAAAGTGGGTTCTACAATCAAACTCGTAAAGGCACTTATTGGAGAGTGGATTTCCATACAAATGACCGGGTGAAGGGACTACCTTCCGATGGGTACACCTCTAGATGGATGTCCCGAGGACTAAAACCAAGGATCCTCTACCAACACAAGACCGGCCTATCTTTGTAACTAGATAGTACCAAATATATCATCCTCTGGTCGTTACCGACCTTTATCCGAGACGTCTCTTAGAATACTTTCCAGAATGATTAGATACCCGAACGTCATAGTCGGTAAAAATCTATCTAGAAAGGGATTATCATACCCCTAATGGTTGCGAACCACATAGCCTTGCCGCATCTAACCCTGTTTTGGTCATTTCCCGGTTGATGAGGCTTGAGGTAGCGAATACCTTTTCCACATAGCACATCTTCTTTCACTTTGAATGCCACATTGCAATTCCACATTCACACGACTTATTTCTACAAACGTATAACTTCCTGAGCTCGAATGTCTCAGGAAAGGGTGTTAAGCTAAGAGAAGGTGTCTTCTCCTCTACCAACTGATATACATTATATTGAGATCACTCAATGTGATTTAGAATGCAAGTTCAGACATTCTTCCATACAAGTTTGTTTTGGGACTGAGCGAAACCGAAGGTACTTTCCTACCACATCCTGTTTTGAGAATCACCCCTAGGATCAGTAGCTAATAGTCCTTGCATTGGAGGTTTCATAACGAAGAAACCACCACTACTATATGTATATTGGGAGTTTATTCTCAAATGATCAACAAGCAGTTCTTCACTATGAAAATCCTAATATCAATATCGTCAACATATTTTACTTCGAAACATAAATTGGTTCAAAGTGGTTTTCGCATAGGAATCACCCAAATCTGACCTCGGTTCCTTCAAAATCCAATCGTCGATAAAAAATGATGTAATTAGATGATTGTTTTTCGATTCATTCATTTCTCTTTATCAAAAATTTCTTCAAGAGATATATATCTTTAAAATCTTCTTCTTTGAATACGGAATCATTTAAACCTCTCTTTTGAATAATTCTCAAATCATTTTTAAAGAGTGTCTTTTGAGAAAATAGGATTATAGAAATCACTCTACTTTTATTCACTATCAACTTCCATATTCAACAAGTGCTATGGACGGAATAACGGTGAGATCACCTTTTAAATTCCATGAATAGGACGAGTTCCCTCTTCGGATATTAATAAAATCCAAGTTGAGCATTCGGGCTTTCCCTTCGATCTATTCCACCCCTCACCTAAAAGAGAAAACCGAGGCCAGGTAAGTTCAGGGCATTGGTTACTCCATCCCTAACCTTAGTTACATACCTTGTTTTCACTTTTAGATCTCACAAGCGGGACAAATGTACTAGTCATTTCCGCATACTCATTTTGCCTTTTTAAATCACTTAATTATTTGTTTAACCACCTTTGAAATAATTTTGAATTGTTAAAATCTCTTTTAAAATTCTTTATTATTTACTTAAAAAAATTTACAAAGGATTTGGGAAAGAATTGTTAAGCTTCAACCTTTATTTCGAAAGTTAAAGAAAAGTGTTGCGAAAAGGTGTTGCAAAAAGATCTTTAAAAGCTATATTCTTCAAAACGATTTTTATATCATTTGGAAAACCATATTTTGAACTTAAATCACTTTTAAAACATTTTAAAAAAAATTTAGAATTTATTTCATATTTTTAAAACAATTAAAATATCAATTTTAAACTTTGGTCACTTTACTGCAAAAGCGCAATTTTTCTGGAAAATTGTTTTGGACATATTTTAAAATCTACTTAATGAAATCGTCATTTTCTTTCTTTGTTTGAAAGATATAGATATAATAGTTCGGAAAATTCTTATCTCGAAGAATTCCGAGCTAAATTCCACTCTGTATACTTATTTAAACTTTTTGGCGCGAAATCGTGAACTACCATTGCGCGACGCGCCTAGTTTTGACATATTTCATGTTTTTCATTCAAACTTTGCTAAAACAATTTTATATGTTTACAAAACATTTCTAAACCTTTTTTAATGCTTTTAAAAGTTTTAGATGATTCCATATCACTTTTCAATTTATTTTGGAAAGTGTTTTCCGTGTGAATCGACGTCGTGTATATCGTGACTTGTTTCAATATTTTCATGCAATAAACAACATATGGAAATTAATATCGTAACCAAACATCCAAACAAACATATCACAACATCACAACCAAATATATACATATAAATTAGGAGTTCTCACCTTAGTTGCAAATGAACTAACTTTAACACGTTCATAACTTGCTAACGACCGTCGAATGCTCACAAACACTCGCCTTAAAGTCTTCGAAGTGGCTTGGCTTGCTTGTGGAAGTCCTAGGAGATTTGACTGTGCTTGTTATGGGTGGAGGAGCTCGGGTTTGGTGGTGGTTGGTGTAGGCCGTGACTTAAAGAGGAGGAGAAAGGAAGTTTGAGTAGGTTTTGGTGGAGTTTTGATGATTATTTATCTTTGTTTTATTTTTGGGAATATTTTGGCATTATTTAATTATAGAAAGAAGACATTAGAGAGTGGAAAAAAGCTTGAAAAATGAAGAAGAAAGGTGTGAAGAAATGAGAGAAAGTGGGTGTGTATTTATAGAAAAAAACTTTGGATTAAAATATTATATTTGCAAACGACCAAAATACCCTTTTCTTATTTTTAATGTAATCTTACTTTTCAACACTTAAAATTATGTTTCACATCACAACTTTAAATCACTTTTACTTAAGAAGTAAGTAAAGAATATACTGATTTTGTTTACTTTTGAAATGACATGTTTTGTCTTTATTAGTTTACTTTTCCTAATTATATTCTAGAATTTCCTAATTGTGTTTTAACAAA
Organism: Allium fistulosum; assembly: GCA_030737815.1. Classification (NCBI taxonomy): domain Eukaryota; kingdom Viridiplantae; phylum Streptophyta; class Magnoliopsida; order Asparagales; family Amaryllidaceae; genus Allium; species Allium fistulosum. Next base: position 669,925,372 of record CM060903.1, read on the forward strand.
AGTAAACCTAATTAGCAACTTAATTAATACTTACTACATTTATATAAGTGTACATGAATATTAAAACAATGATGCAACAACGTTGCGACAACTTTAAATCGACAAAACGTTATTTTTGATAAAATGTTCTACGGTCATATTTTGACGTTTTAGTTAAACTATTTATTTACGTAAACCAAATTTTAAAATAAATTTGTATAATGTAATTTAAAAATATAAATAAATTTAAATTATTTAATAAAACATTTAAACTTACTTTTCTGAAATTAAGATTTTGTCACTTTTGTCAATATAAGCAAATGTTACTATTTTTATGTATTTTTCTATTTCTAAATCATATCTAATATTGTTTAAATCATAAAACCTTTTATATTTTATATTTAAATCACTTTAAATGTTATATTTTGAAGTGGTTAAATTTTGGATCATTACATTTTCCCCTACTTAAAAGAAATTTCATCCTCGAAATTAGATATGAAGAAAATAGCTCAAAAGGAAATATATATTCAATAAGGTGGAATATATACAATAAGTGACTACACCACAGGCGGTGAGTACACTAAATCGATAGATAAAGTCTATACATCAATACTAAATTCGGGATATGCTTTCTTTATCCTTTCCTTTATTTCCCATATGCAATCCTCTGCATCTCCACTCCATTGAACTTTTACCAAACGTACAACCTTCCTCCTTAGTCATTTCTCATCTTGATCCACAATTCGAATGGGCTTTCTAATAACTGCTAAGTTGGGTTCTATCTCCATGTCTTGTTGAGCAGCTGTTTCTATGATTTGTTCTGGATCATATACATGCTTCCATAAATGATATACGTGTTGTGTATACCAGACAATCTTTCAGGCAATTGTACTCGATAAGCTAATGGGATGATTCATTCGAGGATGGAAAAAGTTCCAATATACGAAGTGCTAACTTCCCTGCTCTTCCAAATCTTACTACTCCTCTCATTGGAGAGACTTTCAAAAAGACCTAATCTCCAACTGAGAATTCCATATTTCTACGCCTTCGATCTGCATAACCCTTCTGTCTATTTTGGGCTTCTTTTAGCTTCTTTCTAATCATATCAACTTTTTTTGAAGCTTCTCGTATCATATCTGGATCAAGTACTAACTGATCTCTAGTTTCTATCCAACAAGTTGGCGATTTACACGGACGGCCATGCAAAGCTTCATATGGTGCCATACTGATACTAACTTGATAGCTGTTGTTGTAGGAGAATTCTACTAATGCAAATGATTTTCCCACGAGCCTCCAAAGTCTAGAATGCACTCTCTCAAAAGATTTTCCAAAACACAGTTGGCTCTTTCCGTCTGTCCATCAACTTGGGGGTGATATGCGGTTCTTATACTCAGCTTCTTTCCCAAAACTGTCTGTAATACTTCCAAAAACTGATTAGTAAAGATCGAATCTCGATCACTTACTATACTTATTGGAACTCCATGAAATCGAACAATCTCCTTCATATAAATCTCCGCTAGGCTTGCAGCAGTTCTTGTTGGCTTTACTGGAATAAAGTGTGCACTCTTGGTTAATCGGTCTTCAATAACCCAAATGCCTTCATTTCCTTTCCTTGTTCGAGGTAAGCCATCAATGAAATCCATGGATATTTGATCCCACTTCCAAGCTGGAATCTCCATAGGTTGAAGTAATCCTGCAGTCTTTTGCTGGTCGCTCTTGATTTTTTGGCGATTTTCACAACGGATGACATAGATAGAAATGTCCCTCTTCATGCTTCTCCACCAAAATGTTCGTTTCATTTCCTTGTACATCTTATGAATTCCGGGATGAATGCTAAGTTTGGCTGTGTGGCATTCAACTAGTACTTCTTGCTTAAGATTTCCAACATCTGGAACACAAATTCTTCCATTTAACCGCAATACTCCATGGTTATCTATTTTAAAGCTTGAATTACCTCCTCGGTGTATATCTTTAATAATCTCTATTAGGAATCGATCTTCTTTTTGCTTGCTAGCTATTTTCTCTCGAAGAGTCGGAGTTACTACCAAATACGAAATAATAGCTAGCTTTCTACTCAATGCATCAGCTACTACGTTGGCTTTCCCGGGTGTATATAGAATATCTAGATCATATGACGTGAGAAATTATAGCCAGCGTTGTTGTCTCATGTTTATCTCCTTCTTGGTAAAAAGGTACTTCAAATATTTATGGTCTGTGAAGAGTTCGATTTTTTCACCTATTTTAAAGATGGAATATTATTTACTAAGGTTAATTCAAAGTTTAATTTAAAATAACTATGAAGAATTCTTACCCAGCAAATAATGCCTCCATCTTTTTAGAGCGAACACAACAGCTTATAATTCTAAGTCGTGAGTTACGTAATCCTTCTCATGCGTCTTTAGTTGTCTACTTGCATAAGCAATCACCTTCTCATCTTGCATTAAAACTGCACCAACTCCTTCTCCACAAGCATCTGTATAAACGGTCAATCCACTATTTTCATTTATAATTGCTAAAACTGGAGCGGTTGCCAACCTCTTCTTAAGTTCTTGGAATGCTTCTTCACATTTAGGAGTCCAAATAAATTTAGCATCCTTCATTATCAACTTAGTTAGGTGATAGGCAATCTTAGAGAAGTCTTGAACGAATCTTCTGTAATATCCTGCCAAACCTAAGAAGCTACGAATCTCTTTAGGAGTGGCTGCTTCCAATTTTGAATAGCTGCAATCTTCCCTGGATCTACTGAAATTCCATCCCTAGATATTATATGTCTAAGGAATCTTACCTCCTTCTCCCAAAAATGGCACTTTGAGAATTTTGCTTTAAACACATTAGTCCTCAATATCTCCAACACAGCTTCTAGATGCCTTGCGTGTTCTTATGTCTTTGAGTAGATAAGGATATCATCGATAAAGACTAACATGAATTTGTTTAGCACATTTCTAAACACTCTATTCATAAGGTCAACAAAATAAGCGGGTGCATTAGTCGGCCCAAAAGGCATAATCAACCACTCATAGAAAGTATTCGGACCTTTGAATGCAGTTAGATGGATGCAATCTTCTGCAATCCTTAACTAATGGAATCCTATAGCTAGGTCCATTTTAGAGAAAACTCAAGCTCGTGTAATTGATCAAACAAGTCATCTATTCGGGGTAGAGGATACATGTTGTTGATTGTTTGCTTGTTCAGATCTCGATAGTCTACTTACAATCTCAAAGATCCATCGGACTTAGCTAAAAAAACAACGGCTAATCCCTAACTTAAACGGTTGGGTCTTATCAATCCTTTCTTTAATATCTCTTGGGTTTGGTTATTCAATTCATCCCTTTCTTTTGGAGTCATCCTTCTATCTCTTTGTTTAATTGGCATCGCACCAGGAACTAAATCGATACGGAATTCGATTTCTCGATGTGGGAGCAAACTCTTTACCTCTTCAAAGACAGCTGGAAATTCTTTAACAATGGGTATTGTTTCTAATCCTGTTTGGGATGTACCTAAAGCATAAATAAAACTATCCCTTCTTGAACTAGGACCTTCACAAGATATTTCTATGATTTTCCCAAAGACGATCCATAAAGATATCGTTCTTTTTTCGCAATCGAGCACAGCTTTATACTTAGCCAACCAATCCATACCAAGTAAAATTTCGAATCCAATAAAATCTAAGATGAAAAGATCAAAAGGAAAGTGATAGGGAGATGGGAAATTAGGACTTTTTGACAGTGCATACAAAGATTAGTGGAACTTCCTATAGGATTTGTCACGCAGATAGGGTCGTCAACAATTTTAGGTTTAAGTTCTAATTCTTTTACGGTTTCTTTAGAAATAAAACTATGAGAAGCTCCTGTATCAAATAATACTCTAACTAAAATATCTTTGACAAAAATATTACCTTCCAACACTCCATTGCCCTCTACATCTTGGGAGGTTGAAGGCTCATCCTTGATAGCATACACTTTGGCTTGTTCTCCTTTATTCATTAGGGGACAATCCTTTATCACGTGTCCTGGTTGATGACAATTATAGCAATTTCTTGATGTTGGCCCTTGTTTTTTTGTTTTTTTACAATGAGTTGATAAGTGGCCCTTCTCTTGGCAATTGTAACATGTGATATCCTTAAAGTGGTTATCCTGAGATCTTCCTTTGGGTTTTCCCTTTCTTGTACTACAGGTGGATCTATCTTATCCAAAGCTTCATATTTGTATCCCATGTCTACTAAGTCTACAAAGGGTACTTTCACATGCCCAGTCATTCTTCCATGGTATTGCTTCTTCATTCCCGAGATAAACTTTTCATTCTTCTTGAGGGGAGTATCTATCAATCCAGGCCCAAAATGAGATAGTTCGTTAAACTTGTTAGCATACTCCTCAGACGACATCTCCTCCTCCTGCTTCAAATCTATAAAATTTCGATAAAGATGGTATTTTCCTGCTTCCGGCATATACTGCTCCTCCAAAACATCTTTGAATCGTTCCCATGAGAAATTATCTTTTCTGAGTAATAGATTCCCACCAAACTAGAGCTCCATCTTGTAGTTGCCAAGAAGCTAAGAATCTCTTTTGCTTATCTCCAATATTCAGTCCTTTGAAAATTCTTTCACAAGAGCGGATCCAAGCTTGTGCTTCAATGATGGTTTCCGTTCCTTTGAAAGGTTTACCACCAAGTCTGGTATAGTTTTTGTATAAAGTTGCAAAGTTGACTTGGGGTTGTACTGGAACTACTACTTCCTCGACTACTGTTGTTGTGGGAGTTCGACCATTTGTGTATTACTTCCTCCCCTAGCCCGTCCTCTTCTTCCACTCATTTCTTACTATCTGTTGGTAGTAAGAAGAATCTTTAGGACATATAAATGAGATATCATAGGGAATGTTATAAGTTTTGGATATATTAATTCAAGTTGAAGTTTTATTATGGGCTCTCTCAGACTAAAATCATTCTATGGTATTTCTAACCCTATCCCTAATGAGTAATGCACCAACAAAGCCAAGGTTCTCACTTAACCTTCAGCTCTGAAACCAAATGTGACGACCCGTCTCCTCGACCCTCAGAAATCGATACTAATACATCAACGGTATTCATGTGCCATAAGTCTAAGTGCCAGGGGAGGCGGATTATCAGGGGTGTAAAAGAAAAATAAAGATAGAAGACAACACAATAATAGAATCTCACACCGCATTCAATATTTTAATTATACATAAAGGATCACTCCAAGTGATCCACCAGAGTCAAATACTAATCCAGCTGGGATAGTTATAACTGCCTATCCTTACACATGCTGGTAAATACTATAACACATTACACAGTGGAATATAGGTAGTATCTACATAGGGTACTTAAGCTTCATAGATCCAAAAATACTTCTCCAAAATGCTCCCCAACATGCTCCAAAATGCTCCTAAAGTATCCTGGTTACACGGTTGCCCAAAAAATAGGGCACCCAGAGTTTAAAGGGAAAAACAAACTCCGGGTCAGTCATGGGACTGGTGTGAGAACTTAAAGTACGATGTTTTGAAAATAAAAGGGTATCTCATAAGACCACACCGCACATAAAAACGGAACGGGTTTTTACCTTATGATAACCAAAACTCTTTATTATGTAAAGTTAAGGGATATTATTTATAATGACATTTATGAAAAACATTTCTAAATAAACTTATTAATCTTAGCCAAAATTCTTACAATGATTAAATTCCAGCATACTAGCCATAAAGTAGGTTCTACAATCAAACCCGTAAAGACACTTATTAGAGAGTGGATTTCCATACAAATGACCAGGTGAAGGGGCTACCTTCCGATGGGTACACCTCTAGATGGATGTCCCAAGGACCAACACCAAGGATCCTCTGCCAACACAAGACCGACCTATCTCTGTAACTAGATAGTACCAAATATATCATCCCCTGGTCGTTACCGACCTTTATCCAAGGCGTCTCTAAGCATACTTTCCACAATGATTAGATACCCGAACGTCATAGCAGGTAAGAATATATCTAGAAAGGGATGATCATACCCTAATGGTAGCGAACGACATAGCCTTGCCGCATCTAACCCTGTTTTGATCGTTTCCCGGTTGATGAGGCTTGAGGTAGCGAATACTTTTTCCATATAGCACATCTTCTTTCACTTTGAATGCCACATTGCCATTCCACATTCACACAACTGATTTCTACAAACATATAACTTCCTGAGCTCGAATGTCTCGAGAAAGGGTGTTAAGCTAAGAGAAGGTGTCTTCTCCGCCACCAATTGATATACATTATATAGAGATCACTCAATGTGATTTAGAATGCAAGGTCAGACATTCTTCCATACAAGTTCGTTCTGGGACTAAGCGAAACCGAAGGTTCTTTCCTACTACATCCTGTTTTGGGAATCACCCCTAGAATCAGTAGGGAATAGTCCTTGCATTAGATGTTTCATAACGAAGAAACCACCGCTACTATATGTATATTGGGAGTTTATCCCCAAGTGATCAACAAGCAGTTCTTCGCTATGAAAATCCTAATATCAATGTCTTCAACATATTTTACTTTGAAACGTAAATTGGTTCGAAGTGGTTTTCGGATAGGAATCACCCAAATCCGACCCTGGTTCCTTCGAAATCCTATCATCGATAAAAATATGATGTAATTAGATGATTTATTTTTGATTCATTCATTTCTCTTTATCAAAAGTAAAAAATATCTTCAAGAGATATATATCCTTAAAATCTTCTTCTTTGAATACGGAATCATTTAAACCTCTCTTTTGAATATTTCTCAAATCATTTTTAAAGAGTATCTTTTAAGAAAATAAGATTATATAAATCACTCTACTTTTATTCACTATCAACTTCTGTATTCAATAAGTGTTACGGACGGAATAATGGTGAGATCACCTTTTAAATTCCACAAATAGGATGGGATCCCTCTTTGGATTTTGATAATGAGTATAAGAAGATTATTTTTATAAAATCCAAGTTGAGCATCCGGGCTTTCCCTTCGATCTGTTCCACCCCTCGGTTAAAAGAGAAAACTAATGTCAGGTAAGTTCAAGGCACTGGTTTCTCCATCCCTAACCTTAGTTACAGACCTTATTTTCTCTTTTAGATCTCACAGGTAGGACAAATATACTAGTCATTTCCGCATACTTATTTTCCCTTTTTAAATCACTTAATTATTTGTTTAACCACCTTTGAAATAATTTTGAATAATTCAAATATCTTTTAAAATACTTTATTATGTACTTAAAAACATTTACAAAGGATTTTGAAAAAAATTGTTAAGCTTTAACCTTTATTTTAAAAGTTATAGAAAAGCGTTGCGAAAAGGTGTTGCAAAAAGTGTTTTAAAAGCTATATTCTTTAAAACGATTTTTATATCATTTGGAAAACCATATTTTCAACTTAAATCACTTTTAAAACATTTGAAAAGATTTTTAAAATTTATTTCATATTTTTAAAATATTTAAAATATCAATTTTAAACTTTGGTCACTTTACTGCAAAAGCGCGATTTTTCTGGAAAATTGTTTTGGACATATTTTAAAATCTACTTAATGAATCTTGATTTTCTTTCTTTGTTTGAAAGATATGGATATAATAGTTCGGAAAATTCTTATCTCGAAAAATTCCGAGCTAAATTCCACTCCGTATACTTATTTAAACTTTTTGGCGCGAAATCGCGAACTACCATTGCGCGACGCGCCTAGTTTTGACATATTTCATGTTTTTCATTCAAACTTTGCTAAAACAAGTTTATATGTTTAAAAAACATTTCCGAACCATTTTTATTCATTTTAAAAGGTATTAAATAATTGTGTATCTGTAACAACCCGCATATTTTAAAGTTTTGAATATTTAAATATTTTATTTAAATATAATTGTTAATCGGATTAAAGTCCGAAAAGTTACTTTTTGCAAACAGTCGAATTGGGACTTGAGACCACTTCCATTGAGTCCAAAATGGCGTTTGCGACTCTTTTAAGTATAAACATCGATATATTTGGAGTAAGTCGAATTTTGACATTTTCTTTTTGGGCTTTTGGGTTTGGGTTCAGCCCATTAACCTTCTTATTACCCAAGCTCAGTCCTCTCCTCTCCACTTATTCATTTCTTTTTCTCTAGCTCAAAACTGAAACTGGGGAGAGGAATGGGAAATTAGAAATCCAAAACCCTAGTTTCCTTAGCAAATACAAATTCTTGCTCCAAATCCAAAGAGAAGCTAAGGTATGTATCTCCATCTTCTTCTCCAACTCAATCTCTCTTTAAATTCAGAAATTTCCTAAACCTAACTTTGGAAATGTTCTTCTTTTGAGCTTAGATTCAAGCTCCTTGAGTTGAGATTAAAGTGTGGTTGATTCTCCTTTGTTTTCAAGCTTCTTCTTCCTTGTTTTCGTGTAAAAGGTGAGATTTTTATCTCACATCTATGTCTATAACTATCCTTGATTGCTAGGTATGAATTCCTAACACTTGTTCATGATCATTTGATTTTGATTTGGATTGATTTGGTGAACATTCCAATATTTGATGTTTTGAAGTCAAAAACTTTGAAAATCCTAGCTTTGATTTATGAACATGCTTTTGGTGGTGTTTCGGAGAGCTTATAGGGTTGGGTTGTTGCTTGGCATAAATCCTTTGTCGCTGTTGCTCATTCAATCGCTCCGAATCCAAGAAGTTGCGTAGGTTTGCCCCTTTAAGGGCTTTGCAAATTCTGTCCAGCTACAGGCGATAAACGTCTGTAGATTATCCATAGACGTCTGTGGCTTCAGGAAAATTATTTCCCGAAACAGGTGACAGACGTCTGTGGCTTCAGGAAAATTATTTCCCGAAACAGGTGACAGACGTCTGTGGATTTCCCACAGACGTCTGTGGCTGTTGATTTCTGGAAATTAGCCTATTTTCTTGTGTGGATTTCCAAATTTATCGATTTTTGATTATCCATATAGTTATTGTCGATTAATATCAACTTTGATGATTTCTTTTCTGGATTTTCGGTGTTTCTATTTGATCGATTTGATATCGATTTCCATGGTTTGATTCACGTTATCGAAATGTGAATTTTGTGATTGATTGTTTCTACAATCATTTCTATGATTTGTCACTTTAAAATATAAAGGTTTTCTATACTAGTAGTAAATATTCAAACTCTTTCACAAAGATCATTTCAACTCTATTTTTAAACATAAAGCTTGTTTTCAAAACCGTTTTCTAATCTATTAGTATATACAAACCTTTACCTCATTCGTATGAGAAAATATAATTAAACGGCTTAGCAAAACAAGTGGTATGAAACGCTTGCGTTTACTTCGTCGGTTAATTTTTGGACTTGTTCGATTGAAACTCTTGTGACAATTTTTGAGTGGAAATCTACAATTTGTTCGTAAATATTTAAGTTAAGTTAGTGGTTATGTGACATGAAGCTAAACTCATATATTTACTAGCTTAGTGTAATCGACACTTTTTATTGATCAATGATGATCATTATGTGATTTAGACTAGCGATGTGCGATGTCTATTTGTCTACGAGGGAGACTAAACCCCGTTTCTGTGGAACTTCGGTTCAATTTGGCGGGGTAGCGACTCGTGGTTTCAGACCATTTGTGGAGCTTCGGCTCAATATTTATGGTTAGCAACCATGGAATAGCGTTCCGTTTGTGATACACGTGTTGGTGAGTTTTCATGCTCCCGTTTGTGATAGGCCTCCTCCTTTGTGATTTATGGATTTCTAATTGATGATTTCTAGAATTTGTGTTTCACCTCTTTATGTGATTGGCAATGATATGTTTGTCAATATTTGTAGTTTGGTGAATAAAATAAAGAATATGATATTCTTTTTGGTGCTTTGAGATTTATGAGATGTTGTATGATTTTGTCGTTGTTTATATCATATTTGTTCTAGTGTGACAATATCGTTATCATACGTTCTTATTGTATCTCTGCTTATATCTCATTCCTTTATCTGATATTTATAGCTAGACTGATCCGTTTATTATTTTCTTATTAAATAATACTCGGGTCAGACCGAGATGTTACAGGTGCTTATGCTTGACTCCTTATCTGGGATCATCCTTTGACTTTTGCCTAACTACATTACATTTGTAGTTTTTGTTGTTATACATTCGAGATATAGACTCCTTGATGTATACATATTCTTTTGTCTAGCACTTGTATCTATTTATTCTTTTGTGATATTGTGGATCTTGTTTGACCACTACTCTGATGTACACTTTTATGTGTTATATTCATATCTGTTTCCGCCTTTGAGATATGAACATCTGTGACTGATTTATGTTATGTTTATTTCTATATTTGTTTCCGAGGTCCACTTAGTCACTATGTGGTAGCTTTGAGTTTGCATCGGTATGTCGGATTTCCTCTTGAAACGAAATGCATGTTATACTATTTGACATATCAATGCTCGCACAAAGCAATTACACGGAGGGTCGCTCCTCAACAGCCTTATTCTTCACGCTAGTTGACGGCATTACTCCGTAGTGTCCTTGGCTAGCGTGAGCATAGAGGTGGGGCGTCACAGCTTGGTATCAGAGCCAAAACTTCGGAACAATATAGAATAATCTAGCAAGGATCATTGTCCTAAGTCTTTCTTAGGAATCGTGCCATAGGATTTAATTCGAGTCATTGAACCCGTTCTATTCTATTTCTTTTTATGATATCTTGTTTTATCAATCAAGTTTGTTTGATATTCATTCTGAGATTAATCTTTTTCTCTTTTCTTTCTTTCTTAAAGAAGAGAAATGGTTAGACCTGACCGTCCCAGCGCCGGTCAATCTAGTGCTACTCCCCAGGATGGAGTATTTATGTCTGCTCAGCAACTTCTGTAAGAAATGTTCAAGCTATCGGACCTATTCCTGAGCCCACTCATCCTAAATCTGGGTTTGCACGCTTGTGCAGTGATTACACCAATTTGGGTGGAAAGCCATTCAAAGGCTTCGAGAGTGTTATAGAAGTCCAAGCTTGGCTTCGAACATGCGACCGCATCTTTTCTCGCATGAATCTTATTGATCTTCATTGAGTCCAAGTGGCCTCTAGTATGCTCCAAGAAAGAGCATTGGACTGGTACGAGCTTCTTATCTCCGAAATTATTGAAGCGGACCTTACTTGGGAACAATTCCGGGAAAGGTTCAAGGTGAAATTCGTGCTAGAAGCTGAAAAAGTGTCTTTGGCCCGACGCTTCATAGACCTTGTTCAAGGTGAATCTTCTGTGACGGACTACGTCGCTTCTTTCGAATCTCTCTCAAAATATGGGGTCGACTATATTAATACCCCATTGAAGAAAAACCAGAGATTTGTTTATGGCTTGAACAAGAGCCTTAAAAAGCCATTACTTCTGAAATTAGAAGTTTCTTTTGATCAGCTTGTTGATATTGCTCTTCGTCTCGAAGAGGCGGATAAAGATAGCGATGCTGAGGTCAAACCAAACATCCACAAGAAGAGACCTTTCAAATTCAAGCCTAATCCCAACAAGAAGGGAAAGCAAGCAACACCGGTAGCAAATACTCCTAACACTCGTCGTGGAGAATGTTACAATTGTGGTTCTAAGGACCATTATGCAAACAAGTGCCCGAAGCCTCTTTTCTGCCGCTATTGCAAGAGTTCGGGCCATACTTTATCTTTGTGTCCCAAACTTCAAAGCAAGAATGAAGGCAAGCTAAAAGTTGTACAAGCCCCTGCTAACACTTCTCGTGGTCAAGGTATTTCTCATTCTATCCTTGATGGCATTATTATATTTCGTGAATTTCCTATTCGAGTTCTTTTTGATACGGGTGCATCTCACTCTTTTATATCAAAAGAACTTGTTGATGACTTATCTTCGAATGTTATTGGCTTGATGACTTCTTTGAGGATTGCGAATCCGGTTGGTGGATCCGCAACACTCAGTTTATTATGTAAAGATGTAGAAATTATTTTGTGTGATTACTCTTTCCATGCCGATTTGCATGTTATGCGTTACCATGGTTTCGGAATGATTTTGGGAACGGATTGGCTTAACCGTTATGAAGCCTATATCCTGTGTCCTGAGCGGACTATATATCTTTGACATCCTCAATCTGTTAAGCAGATTTCGCTTGTTATGAAAGATTCGGATTCCAATTCGAAAGCGTCCTTATATTCTCTCAATCCTCATGACGACGATAATGATGATGAGGAAGATGTTATTTCTCTCATTCACATTGTTTGTGAATTTCCCGATATATTTGAGCCCGTTCTAGGATTACCACCTAAGCGAGCAATTGAGTTCAAAATTAATCTAATCCCTGGAGCTCTACCTATTACTCGTCTTCCTTATCGTATGTCCAATAAAGAAAATGAGGAGATGCGCAAACAATTATCCGAATTGGAAGCGAAGCAATTTATTCAATCTAGTTCCTCTCCATGGGGAGCTTCAGCTATTTTTGTGAAGAAATCTGATGGTACACTTAGGCTTTGCATTGACTACCGCAAGCTCAACGATCTCACCATCAAGAATAAATATCCCTTACCGCGGATTGATGATTTGTTCGATCAGCTTAGTGGTGCTAAAGTCTTTTCACAGTTAGACTTAGCAACCGGTTTTCATCAGCTCCGTATTGTAGAGGATAGCATTCCTTTGACATCGTTCCGTACTCGTTATGGATCTTATGAATGGCTTGTTATGCCCTTTGGCTTGACGAATGCTCCAACTTATTTCGTCGACCTTATGAATCGAGTTTTCAAAGACTTCCTCGATCGATTTGTTCTCATCTTTATCGATGATATTCTTATTTATTCTAAAACCGAAGAGGAGCATGAAAAACATCTTCGGATTGTGTTGGAAACTCTACGGAGCAACCAATTGAAAGCAAAATTTTCTAAATGCCACTTCTGGAAATCTCCTGTGAAATTTTTGGTCATATCATTTCTGAATCCGGAATTTCCGTGGATCCTTCAAAGATTGAAGCGATTCAAAATTGGAAGAGACCGGAGAGTGTGACGGAAATCCGTAGCTTCCTTGGATTGGCGGGCTATTACCGTCGGTTCATAAAAGAATTTTCTAAGATTTCCGTACCTCTTACTAATTTGACAAAGAAGGGAGTTAAATACATTTGGTCAGACAAATGTGAAGCTTCATTTCAAAAATTAAAAGAACTCCTTTCCGATGCTCCTATCTTGTGATTCCCGATGGGAACCAAGATTTTATTGTTTATACCGATGCTAGTCGTGTTGGTTTGGGTGCCGTTCTCATGCAGCGGGAACGTGTTATCGCTTATGCTTCTAGGCAATTAAAGCCTGCCGAGACTAGATATGCCACTCATGATTTAGAGCTCGCGGCTATTGTTTTCGCCCTTAGAATTTAGCGCCATTATCTTTTGGGTGAGAAATTTGTTCTCTACACCGATCACAAATCTTTGAAATATTTATTTTCTCAAAAGGAACTTAATTTGCGTCAACAACGTTGGCTCGAGTTCCTTGCATCGTATGATCTTGATATTCTTTATACTCCCAGAAAAGGAAATCGTGTTGCCGATGCCCTTAGTCGAAAGCAACAAGCGGTTGTTTCTATGATGATATCCGAGTGGAATGATCTCGCGACTTTATCCACTTGTGAAATTCGAGATCGTGAATCCGATTTATGCTCATCTCTTGTTTTATGTAGCCTCGAGGCTCATCCTTCTCTTTTAAACCGCATTCTTGAAGCTCAAAAGCATGATCCCGAATTGGTTCTTCTTAGCCAAAGTTGTAGGGATAAAATCGATATTGAAGGTTTGAAAGACTTTGATATTGATGCTCGCGGCGGTATTTGAAAATTTGGTAGACTTATCGTGCCAAATATTTGTGATCTTCGTAAAGATATTTTAGAAGATTCTCATCGTTCTAAATTTACCATTCATCCCGGTAGCAGTAAAATGTACGCGGATATGAAGCGACTATATTATTGGGAGGGAAGGAAATCTGATATTGCTAACTTTGTTAAGCGTTGCATGACTTGCCAACTTGTTAAGGCCGAGCACCAAAGGCCCGGTGGGTTATTGCAACCATTGGAAATTCCAATATGGAAGTGGGATCAAATTTCCATGGACTTTGTTGACGGTCTTCCCCGTTCTCGTTCGGGCCATGATAGCCTATGGGTGATAGTAGATAGACTTACAAAATCCATCCATTTTATTCCCGTTCGGTCCAATCGGATCGTACCTATTTTGGCTAAACTTTTTGTTAAGGAAATTGTTAAACTACATGGAGTTCCTACTTCTATTGTTAGTGATCGTGATCCATTGTTTACTAGTGGATTCTGGAAAGGTCTTCAAAAAGCTTTGGGAACGAAGCTTAATTTTAGCACCACTTATCATCCTCAGTCCGATGGACAAACCGAGCGTGTGAATCAAACTCTTGAAGATCTTCTTCGTGCATGTGTTCTTGATTTTGGTGGAAGTTGGGAAGATCATATTTCTCTTGTTGAATTTTCCTATAATAATAGCTTCCAATCTAGTATTGGTATGGCACCTTTCGAGGCACTATACGGAAGGCCATGCCGATCTCCTTCGTGTTGGCTTGAAGCCAGTGAGAAGCTGGTTTTAGGTCCTGATTTTATCCGTGAGGCCACAGAAAAGATTGACCTTATTTGACATAGGATGAAAGAAGCTCAGAGTAGACAAAAATCCTATGCCGATAATCGAAGAAGGAAATTAGAATTTTCTATGGGAGATTTTGTGTTTATTCGTATTTCACCGATGAAGGGTGTTGTGCGTTTCAGCCGATCGGGAAAATTAGCACCTCGATATATTGGCCCATTTCCCATCACCGAATGCATTGGTTCCGTGGCTTATCGCCTTTTATTACCGGCTCAGTTTTCTGCTATTCATGACGTATTCCACGTTTCTCAACTCCGAAAATGCCTTCGAGATTCCGATTCTATTCTTGAGCCCGGTGTTATTGAAGAGATTGAAGTTTCGCCAAATTTGACTTATGAGCAACATCCTATCCGAATCATTGCTTCGGAGGTTAAACGCCTTCGAAATAAAGACGGTCCTCTTGTGAAAGTTCAATGGTCCTCAAATCCTAAGGATTGCTCTTGGGAATCCAGAGAATTCATCGAGCGAACACATCCGGACTTGCTCTCTCGTGCTCCTTGAGGTGGACTTCTTATTTCAAAAAAAATTCTTCTTGTGTTGATATGCTTTTGTTGTTGTTACTTCTTATTTATTTCTTAAAGATTGCGAGGACGCAATTTATTTAATGAGGGAAGTCTGTAACAACCCGCATATTTTAAAGTTTTGAATATTTAAATATTTTATTTAAATATAATTGTTAATCGGATTAAAGTCCGAAAAGCTACTTTTTGCAAATAATCGAATTGGGACTTGAGACCACTTCCATTGAGTCCAAAATGGCGTTTGCGACTCTTTTAAGTATAAACATCGATATATTTGGAGTAAGTCGAATTTTGACATTTTCTTTTTGGGCTTTTGGGTTTGGGTTCAGCCCATTAACCTTCTTATTACCCAAGCTCAGTCCTCTCCTCTCCACTTATTCATTTCTTTTTCTCTAGCTCAAAACTGAAACTGGGGAGAGGAATGGGAAATTAGAAATCCAAAACCCTAGTTTCCTTAGCAAATACAATTTCTTGCTCCAAATCCAAAGAGAAGCTAAGGTATGTATATCCATCTTCTTCTCCAACTCAATCTCTCTTTAAATTCAGAAATTCCCTAAACCTAACTTTGAAAATGTTCTTCTTTTGAGCTTAGATTCAAGCTCCTTGAGTTGAGATTAAAGTGTGGTTGATTCTCCTTTGTTTTCAAGCTTCTTCTTCCTTGTTTTCGTGTAAAAGGTGAGATTTTTATCTCACATCTATGTCTATAACTATCCTTGATTGCTAGGTATGAATTCCTAACACTTGTTCATGATTATTTGATTTTGATTTGGATTGATTTGGTGAACATTCCAATATTTGATGTTTTGAAGTCAAAAACTTTGAAAATCCTAGCTTTGATTTATGAACATGCTTTTGGTAGTGTTTCGGAGAGCTTATAGGGCTGGGTTGTCGCTTGGCATAAATCCTTTGTCGTCATTGCTCATTCAATCGCTCCGAATCCGAGAAATTGCGTAGGTTTGCCCCTTTAAGGGCTTTGCAAATTCTGTCCAGCTACAGGCGACAGACGTCTGTGGATTATCCACAGACGTCTGTGGCTTCAGGAAAATTATTTCCCGAAACAGGTGACAGACGTCTGTGGATTTCCCACAGACGTCTGTGGCTGTTGATTTCTGGAAATTAGCCTATTTTCTTGTGTGGATTTCCAAATTTATCGATTTTTGATTATCCATATAGTTATTGTCGATTAATATCAACTTTGATGATTTCTTTTCTGGATTTTCGGTGTTTCTATTTGATCGATTTGATATCGATTTCCATGGTTTGATTCACGTTATCGAAATGTGAATTTTGTGATTGATTGTTTCTACAATCATTTCTATGATTTGTCACTTTAAAATATAAAGGTTTTCTATACTAGTAGTAAATATTCAAACTCTTTCACAAAGATCATTTCAACTCTATTTTTAAACATAAAGCTTGTTTTCAAAACCGTTTTCTAATCTATTAGTATATACAAACCTTTACCTCATTCGTATGAGAAAATATAATTAAACGGCTTAGCAAAACAAGTGGTATGAAACGCTTGCGTTTACTTCGTCGGTTAATTTTTGGACTTGTTCGATTGAAACTCTTGTGACAATTTTTGAGTGGAAATCTACAATTTGTTCGTAAATATTTAAGTTAAGTTAGTGGTTATGTGACATGAAGCTAAACTCATATATTTACTAGCTTAGTGTAATCGACACTTTTTATTGATCAATGATGATCATTATGTGATTTAGACTAGCGATGTGCGATGTCTATTTGTATACGAGGGAGACTAAACCCCGTTTCTGTGGAACTTCGGTTCAATTTGGCGGGGTAGCGACCCGTGGTCTTCGGACCATTTGTGGAGCTTCGGCTCAATATTTATGGTTACCGACCATGGAATAGCGTTCCGTTTGTGATACACGTGTTGTTTAGTTTTCATGCTCCCGTTTGTGATAGGCCTCCCCCTTTGTGATTTATGGATTTCTAATTGATGATTTCTAGAATTTGTGTTTCACCTCTTTATGTGATTGGCAATGATATGTTTGTCAATATTTGTAGTTTGGTGAATAAAATAAAGAATATGATATTCTTTTTGGTGCTTTGAGATTTATGAGATGTTGTATGATTTTGTCGTTGTTTATATCATATTTGTTCTAGTGTGACAATATCGTTATCATACGTTCTTATTGTATCTCTGCTTATATCTCATTCCTTTATCTGATATTTATAGCTTGACTGATCCGTTTATTATTTTCTTATTAAATAATACTCGGGTCAGACCGAGATGCTACAGGTGCTTCTGCCTGACTCCTTATCTGGGATCATCCTCTGACTTTTGCCTAACTACATTACATTTGTAGTTTTTGTTGTTATACATTCGAGATATAGACTCCTTGATGTATACATATTCTTTTGTCTAGCATTTGTATCTATCTATTCTTTTGTGATATTGTGGATCTTGTTTGACCACTACTCTGATGTACACTTTTATGTGTTATATTCATATCTGTTTCCGCCTTTGAGATATGAACATCTGTGACTGATTTATGTTATGTTTATTTCTATATTTGTTTCCGAGGTCCACTTAGCCACTATGTGGTAGCTTTGAGTTTGCATCGGTATGTCGGATTTCCTCTTGAAACGAAATGCATGTTATACTATCTGACATATCAGTGCTCGCACAAAGCAATTACACAGAGGGTCGCTCCTCAATAGCCTTATTCTTCGCGCTAGTTGACGGCATTACTCCATAGTGTCCTTGGCTAGCGTAAGCATAGAGGTGGGGCTCACAATATCACTTTTCAATTTATTTTGAAAATGTTTTTCGTGTGAATCAATGTCGTGTATATCGTGAAGTGTTTCAATATTTTCATGCAATAAACAACATATAGAAATTAATAGTGTAACCAAACATCTAAACAAACATATCACAACATCACAACCAAATATATACATATAAATTAGGAGTTCTCACCTTAGTTGCAAATGAACTAACTTTAACACGTTCCTAACTTGCTAACGACCGTCGAATGCTCACAAATGCTCGCTTTAATGTCTTCGAAGTGGCTTGGCTTGCTCGTGGAAGGCCTAGTGGGGTTTGGTCGTGCTTGTTATGGGTGGAGGAGCTCGGGTTTGGTGGTGGTGGGTGTGGACCGTGATTTAAAGAGGAGGAGAGAGGAAGTTTGAGTGGATTTTGGTGGAGTTTTAATGATTATTTCTCTTTGTTTTATTTTTGGGAATATTTTGGCATTATTTAATTATGAAAAGAGGCCATTAGAGAGTGGAAGAAAAGCTTGGAAAACGAAGAAGAAAGGTGTGAAGAATTGAGAGAAAGTGGGTGTGTATTTATAGAAAAACTTTGGATTAAAATATTATATTTGCAAAAGACCAAAATACCCTTTTCTTATGTTTAAAGTAATCTTACTTTTCAACACTTAACATCATGTTTCACATCACAACTTTAAGCCACCTTTAATTAAGAAGTAAGTAAAGAATATAATGATTTTGTTTACTTTTAAAATGACATGTTTTGTCTTTATTAGTTTACTTTTCCTAATTATATTCTAGAATTTTCTAATTGTGTTTTAACAAAAGTAAACCTAATTAACAACTTAATCAATACTTACTACATTTATCTAATTGTACTGAATATTAAAACAAAGGTGCAACAACGTTGCAACAACTTTAAATCGACAAAATGTTGATTTTTGACAAAATGTTCTACGGTCATTTTTTGACGTTTTAGTTAAAGTATTTATTTATATAAACCAAATTTAAAAATAAATTTGTATAATGTCATTTAAAAATATAAATACTCAAAAATAAATTAAAATTATTTAATAAACCATTTAAACTTACTTTTCTGAAATCAGGATTTTGTCACTTTTGTCGATATAAGCAAATGTTACTATTTTTATGTATTTTTTATTTCCAAATCCTGTCTAATATTGTTTAAATCATAAAACCTTGTATATTTTATATTTAAAATCACTTTAAATGTTAAATTTTGAAGTGGTTATATTTTGGGTCGTTACAGGGACAGTACCTTTGATTAGTATTAGACTTATATGGATAAATTTTGGGTCGTTAAAGAGACTTATATGAATAGCCATATTTGTGCATGATAGTCTAAATAGACTTGAGTATTGTTGAAGACCACTTGTGTGTAATTTATAGTTAGATATATCTCTTTTACTTGATATCTGATTGATATCTTCATTATAGTGATCTTACCCTTTGATATTTAGTGATCGTCTAACTCGAGTGTTGTTTTATGCTTGGGTCGGACCAAAACATTTCAGGTTCAGGGACATTGACCATGGATTTGTGTGCATGTTTGGAGATTGGAAGAATATTGCACCATGCAGCTTTTTATTATCTAGTCATTAGGCTTGGCGAGATCCTCATTTGTTATTTTTCAGTTAGTGTGGGTCAATTTTATACATATATGCTGTATATATATGATATTTGGATTTGGGTAGTAATGATTATGATGTATAGTTTAGGTATTAAGCTTTGTACATTACCTGAGACTCCCTTTATATTATGGGATGTGTATCATATTTTGTTCCGCATGTGATTCTATGTCTATGAATATATATTGTATATTGTTCTGCAATTATGAACCTACGTAAGTGTTGCTTCGTGCAAATATCATATATGTCAAATTTTTAGTTGACTCGGATTGCGGTAAGAATGACATATCAGTGTTAGCTCGAGGGAAGATTTACGTAAGGTCACTCTTAAAAAACATCATTCTCCATATTACTAGACAATATTACTTCATAATGTCCTTTAGTAGTATGAGTATAGAGGCAATGCGTTACATATACTCAACCTAAATGCATCAAGAAGCTAGATGAAACTAACACATAATATAATCACCCAAACTCAACATCCAACATACTAAGCATTAAACTGAATACGAGTCATAATTAGGTGAAATAATCAAATATAATATAAGGTAGACGAGCATACGACAAATAATACTAATAATCGAGCACACATCATGTCTTATCTTGGAAACAAGCACATATAAGTCACAACAATAAATGAACTAGCAACCATGTACTAATAATAGACGAGAACACAACAAGTCTTGACATAGGCGAGCTCACTATTAGTCATATCCAATAAATAATTACACAATAATAACACAATGGATGAGCACTCAACAAGTCCCAATAATAGAAAGACACACTACAAATAATAGGAATGGACAAGCACATAGCAGGTCATATGGGTTAAGTGGCTTACCCTATAGAATAGTTGTCTAGATGAGGCGTAAATAAAACAATGTACTGTGTTAATTTAATCATATACAACCCAAATGAGAGACTGATATGCATGCAGCACTTCTCTAGGTGTCTATTGCACAGAATGTGGCACACAATAGGTAGACACATTCAAACTAATCACAAGGCACATAAACAACAGACACATGCAAACTAGTCATGAGGAACACAAACCAACAATTACATAATAATATATGACGAGCACGCACACAGCGAGCCTAGTATGCACACAGCAAATGGTACCTCTATACATTAACCCATTTCCTAACCATATAAATAATGATAAGTGACGCTTACTTACAAAAAGTAACTGAACGAATACCAACATAAGCATCACATACCATCTAGTGTCATTCACTCATTCACTCAATTCTCGTAAATTACTCTCAAACACATAATTATAATTTATAACAAGTAGAAAGAATAACCGAGAAAATAATATTAAATGTCCCATACTGCTCATATTACAACTCTGTTTATTCAGGCTTCTCATTACATAGAAAATACATATACATCCAATCAATTCACATAATTTAGTTTGGAAGGAGATTTTTAGTTATAAAATATACCTATTTATTCCAAAGCTTACAAAAATATTTTAGTAGTAAAAAATACAAATTTCCTTTATTTATTTCAATAATGGAGATTTAAGAGTCCCTAAATGATTACCAAAAATTAGTCTAAAATCTTTCCCGTGTTTTAAATTATATAAAATTTCATTTTAAATCGCTAAAGTACAACATTTCTCTTGAATAAACTATAGCTATTTAATTATTTTAAGCCCGCTAATTAATTTGTATATATAATAATTCTTTACAAGGAAATATACTTTAAAATAGTAAACTTTATAATCAATACATTCATTCATAGTACTATGAAATGGTTATATGGTTTTATAATATATAAAACATCATATATACTTTATACCTTTTATTATTTAAAAATAAAGAATTCGCGCATGTAAAACACCTAAGCATCGATCGACCGCCTGCCCTCGACCGGTTGATCGACGGGTTAGGTGTAGACCCCCAATGATAGAGCTCGAAGGTGTTTTTGCTCCAAGTGCATGCTCTCCCCTATCTCTCTTCTTGCTAGCTTGTTTCCCTCTTAATGTATTGCAAATTTTAAGTTAAACAAACCCAACCATCACACATTATAAACCATCCATTCACACTACATCATTTGATGGGTGTTCAAAGGTGAAGACAGAGAATGGCTTCATAGAAATAACAATATACAGAACAATTCATTACACGATCAAATTAGCAAGTTAATGCATTCATACATCCAAACATAGATTTATGAGTAACAAATTACCTACCTAAGATGTTAGCTACCCAAATTCCTTCCAATGCTATCAACTGCGTCATAATTACACTCATTAGTTCTGTAACTTGAAATTCCAAACTTGCATAAAACTCCACCTTGCTGGCTTTTAGGGGTGTAGGTCTTAGTTGAGAAGCACATGTTTAAGATTTATAATTTATAGAATTGTACTTTCATTTCCATAAATTTTTGAAGAGGAAGATAGAGTTAGAATTTTTTTTACTGGAAGATGAAAAATAAAATAAGAAAGTTAGCTTTAGCAGATGGTTTTAGAGCAAGCAAACGAATAGTCTAGAACTCTCAAGAAATGTAAAGTAAGAAAAATGAGCTGGTTCTCATTTTATTGGGCTTGGGCTTAAATAAATCACTTCTTATTTAATTTTACTTTCTTTCTTTTACGAAGAAACAATTTTACTACTTAACCAAAAAAATAAAATCCAAATCGCTTTTGATAATCATATTCGCTTCATACTAGTGTATATATTATGTTGTATAATTTCTATAAAATTATGTTTCCACTATTTAAATTTATTAATCAAAAAAAAATTTCAAGCTTAAAGATACCACTATTACTCCAAAATTAATAATTCATTATTTCAAAAATATTTGATATCAAAATAATTAATTTAATAACCATTTTTATCGAATAATTTCTACAATTAAATTCTCCAAACCAAATTATCTTTTCCCTAATCCCAATAAATATTTTATCACTAAAATTCTCCAATTTCCCAAAATACTCTAATATTTAAATCCCAAATAAATTTCCAAAGTTTAAAGTAATTTTAAATTTCGATATATCATAATTTAAACCCATTTAATTGTTTAAAATATCATTATAAAATTATAAATGATTGCTTCTCAACATTGCATTGTTATAGAGATTTACAACTTTGAAGTATCCTAGTTGCGATGAGCAGGCTCGGGTTATGCTTAGGGCATTCGATTCAGAGTTATGTGATGCTTTATACACCATCGTGTCTTCGTCTGATGAAACCGATAAGATCGTAGTAATTCAAGAATTTTTGATGTATTTAAACCTATGACATGATTACCTCTAAAGCAGGAAGTAGAATTTATAATACATTTTTATTATGGGAGTAAAATCAATGAGTAGACTACTTAGTAGAATATCACAAAAAGAATCAATGAAACTAGCCAATAACCTAGAAGAGTTAGAAGTAAAGAATTTATTCGATTAAGTAGTTCTCTATAGGGTGCGGTCGTGGTATTTGTAAAGATACCAGATGGATCCTTAAGGATGCGTATTGATCATCGCATGTTGAATGAACTAACAATCAAGAACCATTATCCCTTGCCTTAATTAGATGACTTATTCAAGGAACAAAATTTTCTCGCTGGTGATGCCGTGAATAGATTTCATAACAAGATATGACTAATATAAATGACTAGTAATCTAGAGCAAACTGCATAGTAGAATATCACAAAAAGAATTGATTAAACTAGCCAATCAACTTAAAGAGTTAGAAGAAAATATTTTTATTCGATTAAGTAGTTCTCTATGGGGTGCGGTGGTGGTATTTGTAAAGAAACCAAATGGATCCTTAAGGATGCATATAAATCATTGTAAGTTGAATGAGCTAACAATCAATAACCATTATCCCTTGCCTTAGATAGATGACTTATTCAAGGAGCAAAAATTTTCTTATCGGTGATGCCTTAAATAGATTTCAGAACAAGATACGACTCATATGAATGATCGGTAATGTCTTTCGAGTTAACAATGCTCCAGCTAGCTAATTTTGTTAATATAATAAATTAAGTGTTCAAAGTTATATAAACAGGTTTAATTTTATGTTTATGGATGACATCTTAGTATTCAAAAGAAAAATGAACATGCAGTTCATTATTGTTATGTTAAAAGTTGGAAACATTATGAAAGCTAGATTATGGGACACATTATGAATGGCTACGAAGAGAATGTTTATGTTAAAGAAAATTACAGAAGATTTCATAATTTATTATTCACCGATTATATTTCTAGTTTCCCTAGTTATAATATTAACTATTATATAATTACTTAGGCGTCAACTGATCTAGATATAAATATTAGTCATTTATTATTGGATTATCAATTAAGCCATTAATCAAGATGTAGCCTTTTGGTGGTTATTGTTTTCTTCCTCTCTCCCCCTTTTATTCTTTTCTATTTTCTTTTTTTTTATTTAATAGTCTATTACATTTTCTATCTCTAGTTCATCTAAACTCCATACAATCTCTCCATTTTATCAATGCCTGCTACATCAACACCATTTATCAAGCAATAATTGAAAACTGTTCCACAATAATTAATTGTTTATAACATTTTTAAGCTTGAAAACTTGAAGTTTGCCGAATGTATTGCTATATCCATTCCTCCCCTCCTTGCGAAATAGTTTGAGACCATAGTTTTTAGACTCCAGATTCATTTTCATGATTGGCGTTAATTTTCCAACAATGACAATAATGGATTCCGATTGGAATTCTACTCCAATCCCACATAATTTTTCTTATTTCTGTTCTATTTTCCTGGATTACGACTCTGGATCTATGATTGGAATTACTCTTCCAATCTTGATTGGAATTCCGCTTCCCATCCCATAGGAATCTCCTTATTCCTATTTTCCTTCTCTGAATTTTGAGTCTGGATCTCTGATTCATTATCATCATCTTTTTAGACTATTGCCTACTAATCAGATTGAAACTGGCATTAGATGTTACTCTCCAGTAGCATTTGACTGTTGGTTCCGCATATTTTTAGATGGTTTTGATGATACTATTGCTTGTTGATTCTTCTATAATCGTTTTCTGCTTTGGCTGTAAGGAAATTTGACCGTTTCGTTTTGTAAGGAAATTAATGCGAAACGTTTCCTTCTTCATTATGTGGTACATTATGGACCGTTTCCTTCCTCATTATGCGGTCAATAGAATCTAAAGGGTTTTCCTATTAATATGCTAATAAATAAAATGGTTATAATCTAGAGCGTTAATTTCTCTCATCTTGATCTTGATGGACGATCAAGATTAAGTCTACAAATCTGGAAATTTGGTCCTCTCTCTGCCTATAAATATTAACCTTTGCCCATCACAAAGAGATAAGAAAACACATAAAAAAATATATAGGAAAAGAGAGAGAAACTATTCTCCTTTATCCATTGATACAGCCTTCAACAACAACCATTGCTGATTCGTATACAAGATGTCTGGAGGTATGTTTTATTAATTCATTACATATGTGATAATCATGTAATTCTAGATCTTAGGGTTTATATTATTCGCAAGATATAGATTACATGTGGTATTAGAGCCTATTTTAGAATTCATGATTATCCATCAATATATAAAACGAAACTACCATAGATCTATGATATGATGTTTGTAATTTTACTATGATAATGATAATGATTATTAATATTAATATGATTCAAGTTTAATATTCATATTATATAAGTTCCTACAGTAATCATGATTATCAATATTGTTCTATTTACTATATTCTTAGATTTGGATCCGGAAAGTTCATATTTCCGCAAAAGTTAATTTTCTACTTTAATATTTGACCTATTGTATAATATGGAACAACTTATTGTATGCGAATACTTTTCAGAAAGTATACATATTGAAAACAATTGTTTTCTAGTTTGACATTAAATTCATGACCTGGAACTTGCAAAATAATTGTCTATATATGATTTGCAAAATAATTATTTATATGTTAAATTCATATATGGAATTTACTTGGAGTTACTAGACATTTATTATCCTTGCTGTGGATTACTTGAAAGAATGACAAAAGTTTATGCAAAAAAAAAACATTAATGTTTATCTCTTTTCTCTCTTGTTTTAGTTTTCGCTTCCGCACTTAATTTCCTTGTTTCCTCTGGTCTGATGCATGCAGTCCCGTCCACAGGCGGCTGCTGCTTGCACAATAACGCATGAAACATTAATGTTTATTATTCTTTCATGAGTATGGTTCTACTGCCTACCCACAGGAGGCGCTAAACCTAACCTCTTATTAGGACATGTTGTGTTTTATTCTAATAAAGAAGCCTACATTCTTTTATATCTGCAGTTGCAATTCCCTCAAACCTTGATTCGTACGCTACGTCTATCGTCAAAATCAATGGAACCAACTACTCAGAATGGAAAGAGCAAGTTGAGTTTTCTTTAGGCGTACTTGAACTGGACATGGCTCTCCTTAAGGAAAAGCCAGCCCCACTTACTGACACAAGTACGCCTGAGGAAAACAAACTCCATGATGATTGAGAACGATCTAATAGGCTCAGCATGATGTTTATGCGAATGGTGATTGATACCAACATCAAAACCTCTCTACCGAAAACTGAAAGTGCAAAAGAATATTTGCAATCCATTGAAAATCGATTCAAGACTGCAGACAAATCTCTTGCTGGGAAACTTATGGTAGATCTTGTAACCATGAAGTTTGATGGTTCTCGCTCAATGAGCGCTCATGTCATTGAAAAGATTAACCTTGCTGCCAAACTTAAGAACTTGGGATTGGTTATGGACGATGCTTTTCTCGTCCAATTCATTCTCACTAGCTTACCTCCTCAGTATGAACCATTCAAAATTCATTACAACACTATTACGGAAAAGTGGAGTCTAAATGAATTGACTAACAAACTGGTTCAAAAGGAGTCTAGGCAAGGCTCGCAAGGCATTAAAGTTGCTTATTTCACTTAAGGGGTTGGAAAACAAGCTGGCAAAAAGAATAACTCACAGCATAAAAGAGCACCACCCAAATCTGATGACGCCACTCAACCATCCAAGAAGAAAAAGAAGGATGACGTCTGCAAATTCTGCAAGAAACTTGGACACTTCCAGGCAGATTGCAATAAGCGCAAAGCATGGTTAGAAAAGAAAGGTAACCCAATGGGTTTCGTAAGTCATTTCGAATCAAATCTTACTAATGTACCTTCTTCTACTTGGTGGATTGATACTGCTGCTAACGTTCATGTTTCGAATTCTATGCAGGGATTCATTACGATCCAAACCACAAACCCATGTGAGAATTTCATTTTCATAGGGAATAAAGATAAAGCTCCAGTTGAAGCTATTGGAACTTTTTGTCTTATTTTAGATAGCGGTTATCAGTTAGATTTCTGTCAAACTCTTTATGTTCCGTCTATTTCCCGTAATTTGATTTCTGTAAGTGTACTTGATAAATTTGGATATTCTTTTGAAGTTGGAAACGGAAATTTTAGTTCATTTAAAAATTCTAGTCTTATTGGTTCTGGAATATTAATTGATGGACTTTATAAACTTCATCTTAAACAAAATGCTGAAATCCAACTCACCCTGCATGGAAAAGAAACTAAAAGAAAGTCATCCAAGAATGACTCTTACTTCTTGTGGCATAAAAAACTGGGTCATATATCCAGTGAAAGAATCAAGAGGTTAGTGAAAGGTGGTGTCCTACCGGACCTAGACTTCGCTAACATTACAACATGTGTTGATTGTATTAAAGGAAAAACAACAAAAAACACAAAGAAAGGAGCTACAAGAAGTACACAACTTCTTGAAATAATACATACAGATATTTGTGGACCTTTTGATGTTCCAACTTTCGAAGGAGAGAAATACTTCATCACTTTTATCGATGATTTTTCACGTTATTTCTATCTTTATCTGTTGCATGAAAAATCTCAGTCGGTGGATGTTGTACAAGTGTTCATTACTTAAGTCGAAAGGCAATTAGAAAGAAAAGTGAAAATCATTAGGTCAGACAGGGGTGGTGAATTCTATGGAAGGTATGATGAAACGGGAAAACATCCTGGACCTTTTGCTAGACTTCTTCAAAAACTTAGAATTGTTGCACAATACACAACGCCTGGATCTCCATGGCAGAATGGTGTAGCTGAAAGGCGAAATCGTACATACATGGAAATGGTTAGATCCATGATGAGTCATGCAAATTTACCTATATCATTATGGATGGATGCATTACAAACGGCTGTCTACATCTTAAATAGAGTTCCAAGTTAGACCGTTCCAAAGAATCCTTTCGAACTTTGGAAAGGATGGAAACCTAGTTTAAGACATCTCCAAATTTGGGGTTGCCCAGCTAAAGCTAGACTGTGCAATCCAAATGAAAAGAAATTGGATTTTAAGACAGTCGGTGATTACTTTATAGGTTACCTAGAAAAATATAAAGGATATAGATTTTATTGTCCTAACCATAGTACAAGAATTGAGAAACCGGCAATTCCAAATTCTATGAGAATGGTGAAATCAGTGGGAGTACAAAACCACAAGAAGTGGTCATTCATGAAATAAGGGTACCCATTATCTTACCTCTATTTCGAAAGATATTGGGAATCATCCCATTGTTGAACCTGTTCACAATGAGGAAAACCCAATAAATGATCAACAAATCCATAATGAAATTATCACCAATCATAATGTTGATGAAGTACCACAGGAACTAGCATTAAGAAGATCTCAAAGACAAAGAAGATCAGCTATTCCTGATGATTATATGCTTCATCTAATAGAATCTGAAGGAACTACATACCCAATTTCTTATCCACAAGCCATTAAGGATGTTAATTCTATTAAATGGATTGATGCCATGAAAGATGAACTGAAATCTATGGATAATAATCTAGTTTGGGAAATCGTTCAATTGCCGCAAGGACATAAAGCAGTCGGTTGTAAGTGGGTCTTCAAGACCAAACGTGATTGCAATGGTAAAATTGAACGATATAAAGCTAGACTTGTTTTTAAAGGTTTTAATCAGAAAGAAGGCATTGACTATAATAAAACTTTTGCTCATGTTTCTAGGAAAGATTCTCTTAGAATTATCATGGCATTAGTAGCTCATTATGATCTCGAGTTACATCAAATGGATGTGAAAATAGCCTTTCTAAATGGAGACTTGGAAGAAGAAGTCTACATGCGTCAACCTGAAGGCTTCATAATTGAAGGACAGGAAGACATGGTCTGCAAACTTAAGAAATCAATATATGGACTGAAACAAGCTTCTAGACAATGGTATCTAAAGTTTCATGAAATCATTACCGCTTTCGATTTCACAGAAAACATAGTTGACCCTTGTATATACCTCAAGTTCAGTGGGAGCAAGTTTATAATTTTGATTCTGTATGTTGATGACATATTATTAGCTAGCAGCGACCTTGGTTTATTACGTGAAACTAAGGATTATCTCTCAACGAACTTTGAAATGAAAGATATGGGTAAGGCTTCCTATGTGATAGGAATAGAAATATTCCGTGATAGATAACAAGGAATTCTAGGATTGTCTCAAAAAGCATATATTGATAAAATTCTTGAGAGATTTGGCATGACGAATTGTTCCTCTAGTCCTGTCCCACTGCAGAAAGGAGACAAACTTGTTCTTGAGCAGTGCCCAAAGACTCCTATGGAACGAGAAGAAATGACCAAATATCCTTATGCATCTCTTGTAGGGAGCTTGATGTATTCACAGGTCTGTACAAGACCTGATATCAGTCATGTAGTTGGTATGCTGGGTAGATTTCAAAGTAACCCAGGAATCGCTCATTGGAAAGCTGCAAAGAAGGTACTGAGATACCTAAAGGGAACAAGGAATTACATGCTCACCTATAGAAAATCAAGTTACCTACAGGTAACTGGTTATTCTGATTCAGACCTTGCTGGATGTCCTGACACTAGGATCTGCACTCTTGGCTATGTGTACCTCTTATGTGGAGGTGCAATATCATGGAGAAGCCAGAAATCTAAGATGCTTTTCGGATCCACCATGATGGCTGAATATGTAGCATGTTATGAGGCTTCAATTCAGGGAACATGGCTGCGTAATTTTGTCTCACAATTTGGCACTTTAAGTTTTATCTCTAAACCACTAACTGTCTACTACGACAATGAAGCTGCAATCTTTTTCTCCAAGCATGATAGGATAACCAAAGGTTCAAAACACATGGACCTTAAATACCTACTACTGAAGCAAGATGTTAAACTAAAGAAAATTATTGTTGAATCGATAAGTACAGACTTACAAATGGTAGACATATTCACGAAAGGACTACCTCTAAAGACCTTTCAGAGACATACTGATAGCATGGGTCTTGTAGATGGTTCCTAATTATCTTCTTATTATGCCATTTATTTTGTACTTATCTAGACATAACAATTATTGAGCTCTTAATAATTTAGACATCTTTTATTTCTATTTTATAATGTGTACACATTTACATTTAGATAAATGATAACAGAAACAGTCTTTTTCTTCAAGACATTATGTGACCATTAAGTTATGCTCATTTACGGTCTAGTTATGAAAGTTGTCAATGTCATAGTACATGGAAGTAAGCATGTTGCAAAATAACGTGTACACGTCGTGACTTCCATTGACCACTAGATTAGCCAAGACACTTATGATAACTGACTAAATAAAAGTTTAGCATATCATGCGCGCCTTATGACCTTAATACAAAAACATTAATGCATTTTACTATTGACCAAGTGGGAGACTGTAAGGAAATTTGACCGTTTCGTTTTGTAAGGAAATTAATGCGAAACGTTTCCTTCTTCATTATGTGGTACATTAATGGACCGTTTCCTTCCTCAACGTTTCCTTCCTCATTATGTGGTCCATAGAATCTAAAGGGTTTTCCTATTAATATGCTAATAAATAAAACAGTTATAATCTAGAGCGTTAATTTCTCTCATCTTGATCTTGATGGACGATCAAGATTAAGTCTACAAATCTGGAAATTTGGTCCTCTCTCTACCTATAAATATTAACCTTTGCCCATCACAAAGAGATAAGAAAACACATAAAGAAAATATAGGAAAAGAGAGAGAAACTATTCTCCTTTATCCATTGATACAGCCTTCGACAACAACCATTGCTGATTCGTATACAAGATGTCTGGAGGTATGTTTTATTAATTCATTACATATGTGGTAATCATGTAATTCTAGATCTTAGGGTTTATATTATTCGCAAGATATAGATTACATTGGCAAACTCTAGGCATCTTGAGTTCGAGGGGGAATGTTAAAGAATATTACAGAATATTTCATAATTTATTATTCACCAATTATATTTACTAGTTTCCCTAGTTATAATAATGGTCTATTTTATAATCACTTAGATTTCAAGTAATCTAGATAAGAATATCAGTCATATATTCTTGAATCATCAATTAAGTTATTAATCAAGATGTAGCCTTTAGAGGTTCCTCCTCTCTTCCCATCTTCTTCTTTTCTATTTTTTTTCTTTATTCAATAATTTCAACAGTTTACGCTCACATAGTACAGTTTTCAAAGTCCCCCAAGTGGGGAGAGGGTTATGCTACTTCTTCTGATGCAAAGAAGAACAGAAGTGGTTGTTCATCTTTCGCACCTAAGGAGAAACCTATCCCAATGCAAAGTAAAATTTGACCTTGATGAGATGGAGTTAGAGAAAAAAGAGGATGCTTAAGGAGGAAGATATGAAGAAGAAGTATATGAGGAATTCAAAGCCCTAAAGGGATCCAGAATTAGTTATTTGCCTTTCATCATTTGTTTTGTTGTCGCATGTTTGTCTCAAACTATGTTCCTGTGTTTTGTTGAACCGTTTTTTACCTACTCTCGAATGAATAAATGAAACTTTTGATTGTTTCTTATTGTTTATGTTTCTATATCCGATTGGCGTTCTTAGTTTAACTTTTGTTTGTTATCATCTAAACTAAACAACTAACAAAATTTCAAACCTTTACATTCCAGATCGCAAGTTCTTTAGAAATCTTTATGAGGCGTTTGTCTACTTTGGATGCAAATATTTATTGTTCTCTCATTGAAATGTCATTCGTTTATCTTAGTTTTTTTTGGGTTTGATTCTCAATCCCACATAGACATAATGATTAAGAAACCACTAACTAGGCCAAATCACATTGTTGTCAGTGACCCAACCATGAAGATGGTCAGGTTAACCAAATTGGGAGGTTAATGGTGAGGCAAGGGAAGAAATCAATGGAATATCCAACAATTTACGATTGTTGCCTAACAAGGCAAATGAAGGTATTGTATCAACAATTTAAAGAAACAGAGAAGAGATGAATTTATACTTAAGATTAAGTTTTGAAAGTAGTGTCCTTGAGATTAAATTTTATTTTAAGTTTGTCATTTAAGCTAATTACATCTTTCAACATAATATGTTTTGTTTGTCTAAAGTAACCAATTCAGTTGAAATAAAAATAATAAAATTATTGATTTTAAAGTGTGTAGTGCGAAAATGCACTACTATACAATAATACGAAGAAAATTACATAATCTTTGATGTTGATTTTATTCTAAAATTTGCATTCATGTGAAATTTTATTTTTGTGATCAAGGTTGGGCTTGGGCATCATAATTGTTCAGGCAATGCCGGGCTTTTGGATTGTAATAGATGTATTTCCAGAAGAAAACAAATAGTGTTCCTGACGATGATTGGTTTTGTGTTAGATCCTCAACCGAGACAGTTCAGCAAATCAAACATAAAGGGTGTGTCCGCAACGAACGGTAACATAGCATTTGAATGAGGAAGTTGAGTGAACGCGGAATGCGTTTGGTGCTACGAACGCGGTATTTGAGCGAGGTATTTAAAATATGATTTTTAATTTAATCGATTTGTAGTTAATTAATTATTTGTTTTTAATCGTGTAATATGCGTTTAATAATTGCAAATAACATGAAATAAATTGTGAAATTTCATTAAAATAAACAAATACATTTTTAACACAAATAAATAAATTGTAAAACTTTAATTTGCTCGGATTCAGTTGAATCCGACTCCATAATGTAGAGCACTTGTCGCAACGCAAAAACCGCATCTTAAACGAATCTCATTTGCACAAAGTATTAATTTTACAAAATTATAAAAATGTAAATTAAACTAGTTTTAATATTATTAAATAATTTATAAACAGGGTAGTTGGTGCCAGTACATTGGCGTTCAACGTGAATGCATCTTTCCCCAACTTTCGTACAATGAGGTTATGTCTATTGCTGCGTCTGACGCGTCGTCAACGGAAACGGAACATTTAATTACTGCGAACGCCACCAAAGCTTCCTCTCATATTTCACTTAGCTACAAGAGTACAAGCCAGAGTGACTATTGCAGAATACGAGCAGAACTAAGATTAGATTCTATATTAATTATTGTACAGCTCATACATTTAATAATAAACAGGGTCCATAATAATGGAGTACAATACAAAAATGTTCATTTCAATATTAATGGTTGCTTTCGTACTTTTGGGATCTGACCATTTAAAGTTCCTCTATTTTCATGATTTATTCAGCTGTGGCAGGTAATGCTTTCATCATATTGAATTGGATGCACCATGCAAACAGGAAATTTGGTTTCCGTCCTTTATGTGCAATTGAATATCTATAATTAATGGTGTCATTTTGCCAGCATAACACTGTTGTCATACTAGTGTAAATAATGCACGAGATTGGTTAACAATTATTAAATTCATTTTACATACATGAATTAAATACCGAGCACAAAACGGCTACGGTCGACTAACCAGTATTTCCTTCCTTCTGTAACCAGAGTTGGAGTCTGTGGAGATAGAAATGAAACTTTATTGAGTGTATATAATTCAATATCTAGTTTACATTACAAACATAGACGAAGTTCATATATAATTGTCATTTTTCAGACGATAAACGCAAACATTTTAAATTTTTCTATATCTCACATTTCAGACAAAAATCTCAACAGTCGATATAGCAACAAAAGGGCAAATCTGTCAAATTACATCCAACATCATAAAAATTCATTCAAAATTCGCCCCAATTAACCAACTCCCTTCTACTACCCCCAACAACTTGAGTAACAAAACACCCTTCCAGGCTCCACCTGCGAAATAACAAAATAAACTACAAGACAATAACAACTCATTGCGATAAATTTCGCCTGGCGGTAAAGCAAGAAAGATAACACTAAACAAAGAATTGGTCACCGCTGTTAACCGACCTCATCCGTCTTCAGCCGCGGTTACGTTACCACCTGTGCTTTTTAAAACCTTTGCTGTCGGAACTGGAGTTGAATAGTAAGAATGCCGTTGGTTAGGTTCGAAGTGAGGAATGAGTACGGATTGGGGGATCCGGAGTTATATAATGCGAAGAATAGTAGGAATGATTACGATTTGAGGAAGAAAAAGAAGGACAATGAGTCAAAAGAAATTTTGGACGGAGCTGCTGTGGCTGGACTGGTTGGCATCTTGAGGCAATTGGGAGATCTTGCTCAGTTAGTTCCTATTTATTTTTATATGATAATATCTATTTAGTATATGTGCAATCTATATGGTTATCAGGAGATGTATTCATCTGGGATTATGGATGATGTTATCATACACAATGCATGATATATCCTACACAAAGAATAATATAGCATACATGGTAATACTGTTAAGCTTCTTAAATTATTTAAACCGCAGAAGTAAGTTTCTCTTACTCATTGGGTACTCTTTTTGCAAAAAAAAAAAAAAAAAAAGACTGATAATGATATGGAAGAATTAATTTAAAGGACAAAAATTTGTATATTTTTAGCCTCAAGGACACGACATCAATATTTTAACCACAATGACAAACATTTTTCTAAAAATTATTCATAAGGACAAATATTCTTTCAAAATTATTCATAAGGACAAACATTTTTTCAAAACTGCTATCGAACTAAAAACTGATACCTAAAAACTGCTACCGATAACTACAAACTGATACCTAAAAACTGTTAAATTTTGGTGATATAAAATCACAAATAGAGGGAAAGAAATATGCAAAAGAAAGAAAGAGAAGATTTTGTTTCCCCTAATTAATAGGCATATTGACTGTTTATTTCTTTCTCTAATTGGCTAATCAAATTATTTTTTGCCATCTAATGTTAACTTGGGCATTAAGTAATTGATTATATAAATAGAGACTAGAAGAGAGGGTAAAAGGATGGTGGAAAATCTATTTGCTAATTCCCTGTTCTCCATATTTGTTCTTCTTCTCCAACAATTTTAGCCATATAGTTATTTGCTCTCTTTCTCAATTTGGTTATTGATTAAATGGTATTTTGTTTATTTTAGCTTTGTTCTATTAATTGTAAACAAATTTTTTTGGTGAATCAATAAAGTGGGTGGTTGGGTGAAATATCTTGTCTTATTGCTTTTAATTTCAATTTCGTTTTATTTTTAATCCAAGTTATCTCTTTGTGATTTGGGTGACAAAGATCCGTTGATATAAGCTTCCGCAAAGCGCTACCATTTTTGCACAACAGCTGAAAAAACTGATATCTAAATAAAGTTGTCCTTCAGGCTAAAATACCGAAGGTATGTCCTTGAGGCTAAAATGTTGAGAAATTTTGTCCTTAACAATTATTTCCTGTAATGATATTGCTATTGGGTTGATTTACTCATATATATGGTTCATATGCTTATATGTGCATTAAGGTGAACTAGTCAAAAAGGAGAATTGTCCAATTTCACCCAAACATGTAGGAGTGAAGCCAGGATTAACTTAAGCACTACGCCTTAGCTTTCAATTGTGACATTTATTAGACCCTCCTAAAGCAATAAGTTTGGTAACTGAGTTCCACCCATTGTATCTATAAATTTGCGTAGACGATTGGAATCTTAAACATATTGCTACAAACCAAATTACTATTGAAACTGAAGCATACCACTTTCCAAAGAATAATTAGATATTATTCGCGTTCTTAATGGCATGAAGCTACTACAAACATATGCCACTGATAATAAATCTTGGGTTGAGAGTTTTCTGAAGCTGTTTTATTCGAATGATTGAAGCAATATGTCAATGAATCATCATTGTTGCACTATCCATTATTAAATTCATCGTTGATGAAGGGGAGTTGAAAGGATATGGGGGAAACTGATAACTTGTTTGTACTATAAATTATTATTAGGATATTCTGTTATTAGATGTTAACAAGAAACATTCACTCTTAACTATATGGAGAAATTACAACTGACACTGTTGGGATTTAATACTCTTTAAATCTAATTAATTATTAAACTCAGATCTGAATAGATAATCCATATTGATTTAATTGAGAAGAAATTATGGCAAATTAAATAAATTAGCGGAGAAAATAGAATTTGTGTAATTTGGGGACCATACACAAACACACATTAGTGTGATATTTTTAATTTGACCATTCAAGCAATTGAAAATCACTCCGGTCTCTACACGTTCTTTACATGATAGTTACATCTTTATGCCTTAAATGTTTTATTATTTTATTTGGTTACTTAAATTAGGCTTTATACCGAAATAACATAATACAATTTATTTTACATGTGTTGCCTACATGTTAGAAATATTCCAATAAACGTTTTATTCATTAGGCTCCAAAATATACTGTTGAGGAAGCCAAATATCATAATTATAAAAAGAAGTTTTGAACTATTAGAAAGTGTTGGGGGAAAATCTAGCATAGTCTCGGAACAAAAAAAAACACTTGGAAAGTATTTTTGAGGTCAGAAGACAACACCTTAGTCAAAAAGTCGTATCAATCCAAGCTATAGATTTGAAGATGTGGTCGTCTCAAAATTGATGTTTCACCTAACCAATTCGGGCCTTGCCTCGGTCAAATGGAACATCCGAAGACACTGAAGTGTTCCACTCGATGATACAAAGTCACTGGTTCAAGTTTCACTCAATTTCGGTTTAAACGAAGAATTTATGACACGAAGAAGATCGGTCCGAAAATAAATAGCAAAAATAGTCCAGGAGGAAGTAATGTCGAACATGAAAAATAGTTAGGTAGTGTGCTTCCTGAACCAAATACTACCTAACAGACTTTTACTGAACCGATAACCACCCAACCGACTTGGTCATACATGAAAAGTGTCCATTTTGTGGTAATCTCATACCTATAAATACCATATGGATATGACAGTAATGACAGATAAGTTTAGAGCACCACAAACTACCGAACCAAATTGACCGAATCAAATTTCTGAAGCACTTTTGGACAGCAAGAAACAATCTCAATCTTATTCAATCATCTAGTCCACCATCGAACATCGAGTTATGGCGGACTATTCTCAAGGTCTACGACATCAGAGTTTTGTCAATCACAGGTCTAGTAGTCCATAATTGTTGTAACAAATCCATGGAGATTTAGCAAGCGTCATAGCAATTTCAAATCGAAGAATCATAATAAAAGATATAAAGTGAATGTAGGGCAGAGATACCACTATAAAATTTCTATGTATCATTTATTTTTCTGCACTTTGTTTCATGCTTTCTAGAATATTTGTCTATGATCTGTGATCTAAATTAGATTAAAAACTTTGACATATTTAATGAATAGATATTTCATCTCCTAGAAACCAACACTAGGATCACATTAAGGATCCTAGGCTTTACCAAATCTCTATTTTAGGATGTTTAGTTATTTTTAAAATAAGCATTTCGGTGTTTTCACTGATAACTCAATTCGGATTATGAAGCCACCGGCTCGAAAGTAAGGATCGAAGAGGATGTTATTGGATGGAGAGCAGTCCGCTCATGAAGGCAGCTAGGAAGCAACGTTCGGTTTGAGTCAACCGATCAACCACCCTACCAAGGAAGAAGTGTGGACGGTGATGACAAATACAAAAGCTTCTTTGCTAAGCAGCATGTGATGATGGACGTGTTTTTTAAATGTATGGAGCAAGAAACACCAACTCGGGCTCAGAGAGGCTAGGATGGAAATAAGAATTGTACTGATAACCTACTAGAAGCCAATGTTGGAGAACGAATAGGGCATGAAGAAACCATGGAGATATGGACTTTCACACAGCTGAACTGTTTAGGGTCTAAACCAATTTGGCTCAGTTACAAACATGTTGGTACCTAACCAATAATGTAGCGCATGCCGGACCAAGGAAAGATATCCTATTGGAAATCAATGTTGATGCTGGAATTACATGTTTGGCTGTCCAAATGTGACTTTTGAGCTTGGACCGACTGGTCCATGAGTGGTTGTTCCGTTGCGCAAAGCGCATAAGTTAGCTCACCAAGCGACTCAAGAAAGCACTCCAATGGCTGAAGACCATGTCACTAAGATAATACATCGAGTATTAATCAAGCATAATAGGAGACCAAATGTTGACGAGCTGAACCAAAGTCCATTCACTTCAAGCATTCAATACGCAATTAACTCCCTAAAGTGTAAGATGTCGATCATGGAACCATACGTTGGAAAACCTAATCTTCAATGCATTTATGGCACTACATTTGGCATATAGAGGCAGTTGTAGTTATTGAGGAAGTAACGTGTCATTGCTTTCCTCCAATCTTGTCAGACTGTAGTTTAGTAATTTAAATCACGGATTCATTAACACTTAGGCCATGTTGATGGAAAAGTTCATGAATCAATTTAGAGTTTATGCCTTCAATATAAAAATTAAATTTGCTTGGTAGATATTAGGCAGAACGATGGCGAAACTCTATGGAGTTATCTTGCACGGTTCAATGCTATAGCGGCCGCTATACATTACCCAGACGAATAGATTGTTCATGTAGCTGTTGTCTCGGGAATCAACAGGAAAACGTAATTCTACAGAGAACTTAAAAAACTCGATCGCCAACCTGAAGAACTTATACTATCAAGCCAATAAGTACATGCGCTTGGAGGATTCCGATATCGAGACGGGACTGATCAATGTTAACCAAATTGGAGATGAAACGGCTTAGGATAAGGGCGAAAAATGGATGATAGTTCTGAAGGGAAGAAACGCTTCAAAGGAGTACAAAGCAAGTTCTCCATTCGGAGCTTATGGAAACTCTGGAAATAATCTATCTTACAACTAGAGAAATCGTGGATTATGATGAATCAATGTCTAGGGAGTCAAGGGCAACAGAAATGGGATCTAGCAAATGCTGCATCTTCCATGAGATCTAATTATGACAAATGAATATCAACATCTTAAGGATATCATCGAGAATCATATCTGGGAGAACATGTTGTTGCAATACGTTATAAGCTCACGGACAGTGGTCAAGCCAGCAGCGCGACAATCTTAGCTGCCAACGAACTAGGCAGTGATTACTGATAGCAGCTCGGTGGTGCGCCTGAGCGCATGGTCATCTCTTGAAGGCACTGAGGGATGATTCGTGGACTTCGCTTTGTTTATTTCTCGTTAAAATAAAATTTGGAAGTGTATCTTGGTATGCTTACACATGTAAAAGATCCAAAATAAATCTCAGAAACATGCTCTGGGATAAAACCAAAGGCTCATTTCGATTTGAACTCATAGATTAGATCCGATTTTTGTACTTTCTTTATGAACTCTGCTTGAACTGCTTAGTTATGACTTGACTTTCTAGACGAATAGATCTGGTGATTAGTTTGTGAACCAATTGAATAATGTTCTGTGTGATACGAACCGATAATATCGTGTTATGCTTAGTAGTTTAACACTATGGAAATAATATATGAATTACTGGGGTTGACTTCGCCCTTTTGCAGGTAACTCCGGTGAGAGAGCTATGAACTCTGGTCTGCAGGCCCTCGATAGACCTGAGTCCTTGCGGATGAAGAGTATAAACTGTTAAACCGAGTCGGTCGAAAACAAGTGAAATATGTAGATTTCAAAAAATTCCTATTTTTGGATCTATTGGGCCTAAGAAGTTTAAAGGGTTTATTAGATCTATTCTAATTAATTTAAATAAAATCATATTTTATTTAATTTTCCGAATTAATTAACAGATGAAGTTAATTAACAATATGTTTGCACCAAAAATGATCACAAACCCCAAGTGTAGTGAAAGCACCAGCGTATGAATACAGATCAACAATATTCACACACAAATCATAGATCTAAGCAAGTAACAAGCAGCAATCAAGAAATAATGAATAGTGACACACGATTTATAGTGGTTCGGCTATCTCCGGCCTACGTCCACTTCAAGGTTTTTATAATTTTATTGCTCGATGCTTGAAGATTACAATTTCGTGTGTTGTATTACAACTGATTTTCTGAGCTAAGTCTGAATCTAAGGCAGCAGTGGTGATCTGGAGTAAATCTGGCAGAGTCTGGGCGCTCTTTAGCTCTCGAAATTGTCCGACCCCTTTTCTGAATGACCAGGGGCTCTATTTATAGGTGTAGGAGGCTGATATTTCGCCTAAATTTCGGGAAGACCGCTTCTGGCACGTGAGGGGACCCACATGGCCGAAACCTGAAGATCCGGGCCCGCTTTGGGATCGATTCGACCCTTGGTTCGAATCGATCAAGAAATCATCCAATCGGGTTGAAATTTGGTGTGAACATTCTTTACCATGTGCTCAAGCTTCTATGAAAATTTCATGGCATTTGGATTTGTGGAACTCGAGTTATGATCGATTCAAGTTGAAGATTTTCGTGCTCTTCGTCCTATGGATTCGTTCGAATCGATATCGTTCGAATCCATAGGTTCGAATCCATGCTTCTGCACGTGAAGACGGTGACGTGGCGCGCATTTCTCGCATCGAGCCGCTTTTTACTCCGGGTTGACAGGGTCGAATCCATGGCTTCGGTTGCTTTGACTTAATGGATCCGAGGTAGTGGATTCGAAGGCGTGTTTGTTCGAATCGATCTAGGTATAACACGGTTGATCGATTCGAAGCTGGACGTGAAGTGTGGTTTCGAAGTAACTTATGTGATGGAGTCGAAGTGCATTGATTGCATGGATTCGAAGTGGATGAAAGCCTGAAGGGTCCGAAGCGTTGGATTCGAACGTAGCCCGTTTTGATGGATTCGAAGCAGGGAGAACCCGATGGTTTTGAATCGACTAAGACCTCATCGATTCGAAGTAGATCACGTGGGCTTGACGTGTTGGATTCGAACGGAACTTGCTCTGATGGATACGAAGACGATGGAGTCGACCTTGATGGATTCAAACAGTATTCCTACCTCATCGATTCGAATACATGGCCCTTTTATGGATTCGAATACAAGGCTGTCTCCTCCATTTTCCGTTGGTGACATCTTGAGTGTACGAACTCGGATTGACCCGAAATTTAGAACATTGGTTCTCAGGACTCTACTTGACGTGTCTTATCAATTGTAGCCCGATCCGGACTCGGACAAAATTCATCGATATTCATGGTGAACCTGCGACGCACAATCGATGTTCATGACTAATAATCATTGATTTTCAGTTAATCTTTGGGTATCTCGGCTTTGCCAAAAGTTGGGATAACATTTTGCCCCCCAAAACACGCCTTTTGGTAAAAGGTGTGTTTTGATTAGTCTCAAATTGAATGCAGTGAATTCATGTTTTATTCAGAGCTTATAGCATTTTTAATCAAGTCCATGGCTGTTCGAAGCCGAATTGTTATCAATTTCTTCGAGTGGAAGTTAAGAATGAGACTCTATGGTCTCTCCGTACTACTGATGGTCACTCCGGACCCTTGCCAAGCCCATTCCAGACTTAGCGATCGAATAGAAAGATCCTATTGCACTCCGGCGTTGCTTTCTATTCCTTGCACTCTGGTCCCGGTTAGGGCGTAAAGCGATGTCTTGGTCATTCTAGACCGATCATAGCCTCTCCGGGCTCCTACTGGATCTCATCCTGTCACTCTCCGGGGAAGGGGAAACAGTGTCAAGTGAGTTGATCCTGTCACTCTCTGGCGAAGCGACTCACTTCTTGCACTCCGGTTCAGTGTATTTGAACATTAAGCGATGTCATGGCCTAAATCGTGGGCCGATCATAGCCTCTCCGGGCTCTTATCGAATCCCGATCCAATCACTCTCCGGTGAATAGGAAACGATGCTTAAGTGAGTCGATCCTGTCGCTCTCCGGCGAAGCAACCCACTTCTTGCACTCCGGATCCTGCCTCTCCAGGTAGGATCATAAAGCGATCATGAAATAATGATATTCAATGTTCATCCTTTAACTCTCCGGTCAAAGGTTTATTTCAAGAAATTCAAGTTTATTTATTAAATTCAGGTCCTAGATGTTCAATCTCAAACATTAGGAAAAAACTAAACGTTGCCTCTCCGGGCAGATCGCTCTATCTCCATCTCAGAGCATGCCTAGGGATCTCTCCGGTTCCCGTACATGAGTAAGTGGAGTAGCCGTTTTATTTTGGAAATCAAATCTAATGAAATTATTTGACCGAAGTCCAAATCCTGAACTTGGCCCTTGCCATCTTAATCAGTGGATGACGAGTCGTGATCCTGATCCAGGATCGTTTCTGTTAGGTGGTGGCGGCAGTTGTTCAGACCTTACTGCCGCTGCCCGTTCTTTGACATACTGTGGCAATCTACCACTCCTGGCATGTTCTTCCACCTCATCCTTTAGGTGGCGGCATTCATCGGTTGTGTGCCCATCTAACTCATAGAATAGACAATATTTTCCGGTTCTACGTTCCCGCTCTGTGGGATCTCTCCTCGGTGGTTTTCTATAGGGGAGTTGCCTTCGAGTTTCGGTGTAAATTCGTTCCAGTCCTGCCACCAAGTCTGTGTATTGCCTGAATCTAGGCTCTCGGAATTTCTTCCGTTTATCAGGACCATCATGTGCATCATCTTGCTTTCTCTTTCCTTTGTCTGCCCTGGACTGTTCCCTGGCGGTTCCTTCGCCTTGTGCAGCATTTACTTCCTGCCTCTCGGCTCGTGATTCTTCTAATCGAATGAACTTCTCAGCTTCATGGTAAAACTCTCCAAGATCTTGTGGTGGATCTCTTGTCAATGAATCTTTGAATTCGGTGCCTTCTCCAACTCCTGCCACTGCCGCCATCAAAATCATCGATGGATCCGGGCGGTCTACAGAAGCCACCGTTGCGTTAAATCGTAACAGAAAATCTTTTATGGACTCTCCGGTCCTTTGCTTTATTGATGCCAAATTCATCACGCTCTTGGGTCGCGTTATGTGAACCCTAAACTGCTTCATGAAGCAATCCACAAGCTCGCCCCATGTCCTGATTGATCATGTCTCCAGCTGTCTAAACCAAAGCGCAGCCAAATCTGATAAGAATAAGGGGAAACATCGTGCCATTACTTCCTCGGATGCTCCCAGCACTTCCATGTGTCTGATATATCTGGTGATATGCATGGTCGGGTCTGACTTTCCGTCATAAGGATCCAGCATTGGTAGTTTGAACTTTGGAGGGTTCCTTGCATTTCGGATATTCAGAGCGAACGGACTTCGACTAACCTCTTCCAATCCTCCGCCTGACAATCCCCCTCTCATGATCCGTCTCACCAGGCCAATCATTCTTTCATCTCCATCCAGAGGTTGCCCCCTTGTCATGTCTCTGTCTTGCCCTCCGAGCCTTGTAGGGAATTCTGGTACGTACTCTTCGGGTGGCTCGTTAGCATTTGTGTTGGCCCTAGCCGGTTGAGCTCCTTCCAAAGGTCCTTCAGCGTTGGTTCCTGCGGGCCTGCCCCCAAGCCCTTGTTGATTGCCTTCTAGTTCTGTATTCTGTTCTCCGTTGGGTTCCATAGCCCTAGCTCCTTGTTCCACATTCACAGCCGCTGTAGCTGGTCCAAGGTTCTGTGTCCCTGCGGCTCTCATCTGCTCGAAGAAATTCTGCAGCATCTCTTGTTGGCTTTTCATCATTCTTTCCTGCATTAGGTTATTCATAGCCTCCATCTCATCTCTAGTAATGTAGATCGAAGCTCGTCCTTCTCCAGCGCCAGAGGATGCCTCTTGACTTCCTCCATGTTGGCTCCTCCCAGCTCTTTGTCTTGTTTGTCGAGTCATTGTAGAGTCAAATCTGAATCCTTAAAATTTCAAATCTAAACTTCGAATCTGGTGTAGCGGGGGCTAGTTCTTCTCAGTGAAAGCACCAAAGTGTTTGCGCCAAAAATGGTCACAAACCCCAAGTGTAGTGAAAGCACCAGCGTATGAATACAGATCAACAATATTCACACACAAATCACAGATCTAAGCAAGTAACAAGCAGCAATCAAGAAATAATGAATAGTGACACACGGTTTATAGTGGTTCGGCTATCTCCGGCCTACGTCCACTTCAAGGTTTTTATGATTTTATTGCTCGATGCTTGAAGATTACAATTTCGTGTGTTGTATTACAACTGATTTTCTGAGCTAAGTCTGAATCTAAGGCAGCAGTGGTGATCTGGAGTAAATCTGGCAGAGTCTGGGCGCTCTTTAGCTCTCGAAATTGTCCGACCCCTTTTCTGAATGACCAGGGGCTCTATTTATAGGTGTAGGAGGTTGATATTTCACCTAAATTTCGGGAAGACCGCTTCTGGCACGTGAGGGGACCCACATGGCCGAAACCTGGAGATCCGGGCCCGCTTTGGGATCGATTCGACCCTTGGTTCGAATCGATCAAGAAATCATCCAATCGGGCTGAAATTTGGTGTGAACATTCTTCACCATGTGCTCAAGCTTCTGTGAAAATTTCATGGCATTTGGATTTGTGGAACTCGATTTATGATCGATTCAAGTTGAAGATTTTCGTGCTCTTCGTCCTATGGATTCGTTCGAATCGATATCGTTCGAACCCATAGGTTCGAATCCATGCTTCTGCACGTGAAGACGGTGACGTGGCGCGCATTTCTCGCATCGAGCCGCCTTTTACTCCGGGTTGACAGGGTCGAATCCATGGCTTCGGTTGCTTTGACTTAATGGATCCGAGGCAGTGGATTCAAAGGCGTGTTTGTTCGAATCGATCTAGGTATAACACGGT
Organism: Allium fistulosum; assembly: GCA_030737815.1. Classification (NCBI taxonomy): domain Eukaryota; kingdom Viridiplantae; phylum Streptophyta; class Magnoliopsida; order Asparagales; family Amaryllidaceae; genus Allium; species Allium fistulosum. The sequence continues at coordinate 669,969,688 of CM060903.1, forward strand.
TGATCGATTCGAAGCTGGACGTGAAGTGTGGTTTCGAAGTAACTTATGTGATGGAGTCGAAGTGCATTGATTGCATGGATTCGAAGTGGATGAAAGCCTGAAGGGTCTGAAGCGTTGGATTCGAACGTAGCCCGATTTGATGGATTCGAAGCAGGGAGAACCCGATGGTTTTGAATCGACTAAGACCTCATCGATTCGAAGTAGATCACGTGGGCTTGACGTGTTGGATTCGAACGGAACTTGCTCTGATGGATACGAAGACGATGGAGTCGACCTTGATGGATTCAAATGGTATTCCTACCTCATCGATTCGAACACAGGGCCCTTTTATGGATTCGAATACAAGGCTGTCTCCTCCATTTTCCGTTGGTGACATCTTGAGTGTACGAACTCGGATTGACCCGAAATTTAGAACATTGGTTCTCAGGACTCTACTTGATGTGTCTTATCAATTGTAGCCCGATCCGGACTCGGACAAAATTCATCGATATCCATGGTGAACCTGCGACGCACAATCGATGTTCATGACTAATAATCATTGATTTTCAGTTAATCTTTGGGTATCTCGGCTTTGCCAAAAGTTGGGATAACACAATATATTGTATATTTTATAAGTGCATCATTATGTACTCATACGTGTATGATGTGTAAGTGCACCATAACATTGAGAGTACAGAGTTAATGTATACGTATATAGATATTGGGATTTGTATCTATATCATATACATTGGTCATTTATATATGCAATGAGTGTCACAAAACATTTTAAATTTATATGTAAATATTTATATATTTCAAAATTAATTTATATATTAATTGAAATAAATAATTTTAAGATATTTGAATGGTTTAACCAAGTCAATAAAAATCATATTCAAATTAAAAACCAAAATATCTAAAATTACCAAGTAAATAATTTTTAAATTTCAAATTTAAATTTATAAATTAGTTAAAAATACCTTTTAAATATTTAAAATAAATATATTTATATAATTATTGTAAAATAATATGTTGCTGAAAATAAATAGTTTTATTATTATTTCAAATATATATATATATAAACTATTTAAATTACATAAAAATTAATATATACATATAGTAATAAATAATTATTGATATAAATTATATTTAAATTAAAATCTTTTCAGCCAATATTTTTAATTTCTAGATCCTAAAGTTATTTTCTATTATTATCAATAAAATAAATATAAAAATTATAAATAATGTATATATATAAAAGGTTTAAACCATTGTTTAAACTATTATCAATTTGAAAATAATTATATTATATTAAATAGTTTTCGAATTTTTTTATAGCCAAAGCCTTTTTAATTATATATACATAAACATTGTTATATATATATATGTATATAATATGTATGAATAAACTAAATATAAATGATTTAAAACTATTTAAATGTAATTTAATATTTCGGTATTAAAAATAAATTATAAACAAGAAGTATATGGCTTAAAGTATTTCTTTTTATAATCTTATACAAAGATCTAAAACAATATATAAATGGTTCAATGATATGTATAAAATCAGGCAGGTAAAGGTGACAACGATCATACATATAAAGTCGTTCTATAATAGACATATGAAATCAAATGATTGATATAAAAGTAACAAAAGAGTATACCTAGAGATGTCGTCTAAAAGCTACACATCGATCTAGATAGCCTCTTTGATCTCTCAGATATACACTTTCTGATACAACCAGACGATGTACTAACATCAAATGTATTAGTGTTTGGTTAATGGGATGTGGTTGAAGTAGAAAAATGGAGAGAAGAGGAGTAAGGATCTGCGGTCAAGTATGAAGAGGAAGGAGGCAAAGTGGAAAGGAAAAGTGGAGGCCAAGCTCTTAATTTATAGTAAGGTGTTGGAGAAAATATCTCCATACTTCTCTCTCACTAATTCAAATACAAAGACCCATTTTCCTCCCCCTTTCTGGCCGGTTAAGAAATAGTCCATTGTGGACTAAAATCTCACTTAGTCCATCTACTTATTCATTTAATTTAAACCTAATTTAAATCCTTATCGATATTGTATATCGAAACACGTATAACTTTTATATATGCACCCAATAAATTATTACTAGCACCTCGAACATTTCTAGATGCAACTTCATTTTACTAAACATATCGCATACAATAAATACAGCAATAATTAATAATAAATATTATTAATTTATAACTGTTACAAACCAATTAAATCAAGCGGTGTTTTGAAGACGGGATAGATTCAGTTGTGTGACTCACATGTGTGAATTTAGCCAACGATTAATATTTAAACAATTTAAATACTAATGTTAACACGTCACCTTATCTAGAAGCGTGATAGTTTGACTTAATTCATCACATATAAATCTCATCGGAAAAATCCAATTTTACAAATTCAAGCGATGTATTTTAGTAATGATCATTTACATCAATTCTCTTCCTTAACGCTATATCACATTAGGACATATGAAATTTTGTTTTGGTCAAAATTCTATTAATGTCCGTATTCAACTCAGTTAATCCATAAACAAAATCCTTGGTTTAATAATAACATTTATTATTCCGTACTAACATGTCCAGAGATTTTGACTTTGAGTTGACTATATTTGACTGTGATACCCACATCATACAACCGAGGTGACGAATTCTTCATTGAATAGTGTTTCACTTTCAATGCTTCAATTTAGACCTAACTATAGTCGTTCGATGGACGTCAGGCCACGATGTAACTATAATCAAAGTGGAGATTTTATATTGAAGTTCAACAACATTCTCAAGTCGAGAAAACTATATAGTATCGTCACTTTGATATTTCCTGTTTGACCTAGTTGTTATTAACCAACATAAAATTCTCGAACGAGTCATTCCACAGTTATCCAATAATTATTAGTACGTAATGTCTTGGTGCCCTCAACAGCCATGGATAATACACTGTCCAACATTTGGAGAGCGTTATGTACTCAGGTTTCACGGATATATCGATATCCTTTCTCGAAACATCTTGACCAGTAATATTTAAAAATAATATGTTATTTATATATATTGTGATAATTTTTTCATAATTATAACTCCTTGTAATTATTATCAAATAACATATCATTTAAGGAATTTTTATTTTAATATACTTTAAAATAATTTAATTAATTATATCACTATAAAACAAAGTATATTATAGCGATTAAATACCTTTATTACAAATAAGATTAGTCATAAAGTTAGATATATGTAACAAATTACATAATTGTTCTTAGGACATACCCTTAACTCTTTCATAAACAACACTCGAGGGTACGATGTTGGATCCACACAGGCATCATAGCATGTCTTTCTCCTACTAGACATCTAGAGACAGATGTGCATTTAAAATGTAACGAACGGAATATCCATAAGTCCTTTCCATTTGACGAGCGACAATATGAGTTCACCAAAGCCTCCCGGCCTTAAGGACATAACCCCGTTTGCTGACGAATGAATGATGGATTTGTTGGACGCTTTCCGATCTAGAAGTTGTGAACCCATTTCATCTTCAAATGTTTGAAATGGCTTATCGGTTGTTCTCCTACTTTGGAGACGGCATTCAACTCTGTCAGAGACAAGAGAGGATAAACTAAACTAATTCAAGTCCGTCAGAGACAGCAAAGTATAAACTCATTTAACTCTACCAGAGACGGTGAAGTATAAACTAACGTAAGTTTGCTATATATAGTGGAGTATAAACATTCTAGCCCCAAAGTTTTGATTCAATTCCATCTGAGACAATGGGGTATAATGTTGTTCAACCTCTGAGACAACGTATAACGTCGCTAGAGACATTGAAATATCCAGTTGTTCAGCCTTAGAGACGAGACTCAATCTATCAAGAGACAGTGAAGTATAATTCTAACTAGTCCCAAAGATAAGATCTGGAGTAGAGTGTAATTTTTCCAAAGACGCCCAAAGATGAGGTCAACTTCATCTGAACATAAGTATGATGCTCCAGAGATTGAGTACCCTTGTAGATTGTAGGGACTGCGAAAAGATATGACTTTTATGAATAAATTTTGGTAGATATACTTGAAGTTATGATAGCACATTGCCACTTGAATACGCGAAACCCACATGATTGTGAAAAAAGACTTATGATTGGATAAGAATATATGTTCTTGACTCTATGGGTCAGATAGACCTCTTGATTTACAGACTAGACGAACGACCGCACCTGAGCATTGTGGCATTTTGTCTTGATTGCACCATTCTCCCATTACGATTGGATCTCGAACAAGCATGTTTCGCATCCACAAAGCATACTTTAAGAGGTAAAGTAACAGAGATAAATTTAGCACAGCCTCGAAACTGAACTAAACTAGTTGGAAAATACACTTGAGGTAAGAGATGCACCTTGATTGTGAGAAACCGTCCCTCAATCCAAGATACAGATTGAAAGATATGATCGTTTTAAAATCGATCTTCCACCTAATTGCTTTGGTCCTCACCTTAAAGAGCTACTCGTTACGTCATTCAAATAGAACATCCAAAAATATTGGAGTGTTATAATCGGCGATGCAAAGTATTTGGTCCAAGTTTAACTTAATTTCGACTTAAAATGAATAAGTCATACATAAAGAAGATCAATTTGGAAAGAAATATCAGAAAAGGTCCGGTACTATAGGGAGTAAGTGGCGAACATGGAAAACGGTATGGTAGTGTGCTTGCAGAACCGAATACTACCGAACCGAATGCGATTGAGGCGAATATTACTGAACATTAACAAACTTCTACCAAACCAACTTGATCATACATAGAAAATGCATATTTTGTAGGAACTTCATACCTATAAATACCATATAGATGAATATTAATGATCGACAAATGTGAAGCAGTAGAAACTACTGAACCAAGTTAGCCAAACCGAATTTTTGGAGCATTTTTGGGCCACTAGGAATCATCTCAATTTTTTTCAATCAACTTTAATTATCCGGTCCACGATTTAACATCGTTTTGTGATGGATCAATCTCAAAATCTACGGCATCAGAGCTTTACCAATCAGAGACCTAGTAATCCACAATTGTTGTAACAGAGAGATCTAACAAGTGTTGTAGCAATTGTAAATCGGAGAATCATGATAAAAGATATAAAGTGGATGTACGCCAGAGATTGTCAAAGCACTATACAAAATATACATGTCATTTATTTTTTGTGTACTTTGTTTCTTGCTTTCTAGAATACTTGTTTGTGATTTGTGATCTGAATTAGAGTAAAAGCTTGACATATTTAATGTACAGAGATCCCACTTTGTACAAACCAACACTAGGATCATACTCCGCATGGTAGACTCTATTGAATCTCTGTTCTAGGGTGGTTAGTCATTTTTGGTGCACACAGAAAGGCTTGAAGTTTAGAACTTTGCTATCTTAAACGTTATTCCATAAAACTATATGTTTGTGAAGTGCTTGAACTTACAGTTATATTTATTGTTGTCCTCACCTGCGGATGGTGGAGTTCTTCACTTGCGGATGATAAGGATTGGTTTATAAATGTACAGATTTGTGCCGAATATGCTTGGTCACACGTTAATAATTGAAGCCTGCTTACAGTCTACGTTCTTATTTACAAAGTTATCTTGTTCTCTTTCTATGTGTTTTTTCTTTCCTATTTTCTTTATGCATTTGCGAAGAGTCAAGGGCAACACAATATGGTTTGTTTGAGAACTTAAGTCCGTGGTTTAAATCTTCTATTTAAGCATATGTTTTGTGCTTCTACTTTGGGGAATTCTGTCTGTTCTTTCATGTTTAGAAAAATAAAATAGTTCTTAGACTCTTAAGCTTTTTAAACTAATATTGGTCAATTTAATCATTTAATATGACTCTATGTGTTTATTATTTTTGCTAAATACTAAATTATTCATTATGCTCTTTTCTAGTGAAGCTGTTATTAAGAAATTGAGATCGGTATGGTACATGCAATTACCATAAACCGATACTATTCATATCTAAATCATAATAAAAAGCTATTTTATACTTATTCTCTAATCTAACATTTTTCTATGTATATATTTTGTGAAATGGTAGATTAGCTTCTGATATTTTCTATGATCTGCATGAGCAACTGATGGTTACTTCTGCAAAAGGGAGTAAATTATCAACTCGCATCCAAAACTTAGAAACTAACCTCCCATTGCTTGAAAATGCAATCAAGGGTCAAAGAAGTCACATTCATTTTGCTTATGTTTCAGGTACTTCCAGTTACAGTCACATCTAATTAGTAGGTTCGTTGATATAGTTAACTTAATTGCACTTTTAAATCCTTGCCGGTCTGTTTTGAAATAATATCTTTTGGGTCAATTGCTTAAGCTAAGTCACTCATTGCTCTGTACTTATAGGTTGTGATTGGCATGCTAATCTTAGGCTTGAGCAGAGTCGTTTGCTTTCCACTGATTTGCCACAATATATGATTGATTGTTACGAGGATTGTAGGAACCCACCACAGCTGCAGCTTCTTGACAAGTAAGTGTTAAGTGTTCATTCATATCCAGCATCAAGTAAATAATTTAGAAACAATTTTGCTCATGATGTGTAATTTTGTTAAACAGGTTTGATACCAGTGGAAATGGAGCCTGTCTAAGAAGATATTCAGATCCATCATATTTTAAAAGAGTACGGGAAGCATTTGAGCTTGAAAAGGCTGAAAAGGTTCAGGGAGAAAAGAAGGCACACAAGTTCAAGGTTCGGCCATAATTTTAAGTGTGAATTTATGCAAGTTTGGTACATTATTGTGTTTATTTCGGCAGAGCAAAAAAAAAATTTCTCTACCAGTTTTTAAACCTTGACAACATGTAAAGATTGATACCGGCATCTTTATGTCTGATATTGAATTTTAAATTCAGATTTTGATCCACAATGACGCATAACGGCTTATAGAGAACTAGGCTTCCTGCAAATGTGCACATGTGTTAAATACTGCAATCACATAAATTTGTAGCATCTATGACTACTGTCTTTATTTCTTTTGTAATTGCATTGAATAATTATTTGTAATATCTAATAAGCATACATTTGTAAAGGATTTCATTCCATTCATAATGAGAAACTATGCTTTAGCAGTAGGGTAGTTATCATAATTACTCGAATTCATACACAGTTACAAATTGTGTAGGAATTTAATCATATTTTAAGCTTTAATTTTCAACAGAGGAAAGGGTCACAATTAACAAATAAAGAAAGTCGACAAGGTGCACCTTTATCTCGGTGCTTTAGCAGGTTTCTTTCCCACCTATCATGTCATTTATCAATATCTACTGAATTAGCAAATCGTATAGAATCAATGCCTTCAATAAGCAATCAACATATCTCTATTTATACTTGCATTGCAGCACACGGGTCACATATTCAATTGAGGATGAGCACGATTTTCCACCTGATACCGCTCCTACATCGGCTACAAGAGCAAAAGCTGATCTTGAAAGTAGACCCTCATCCTTTGATTCAAGAAGTTTGAATTTCGTCGAACCAAACCAAGAGTCAAATTCATCAAGGCAGCCAGATGAATCAGTTATTGATAGTTCATCTGTTTCCAAATCGTCTATCAATCAAGAAGGCATATTTGCCTTTAATAAGCATGAAAAATTTAGAGGAATTAGAACCTGCTCCAGTTCTCCTGTTACATGGGATGAAAAGACTGAGATATTGAAACCTGTTGGTCATCATGTATCGTGTGATAACATACCTGTGGATGATGCTCAATTAGAACCTACTCAAATAAGCTCTTATCATTCAGATTTGGAATCAGATATTTCTACACTCAGAATTCAAGATGCAGAGAATGTCGCATCTAATAACTTTGTTAATGTACAAAATAATGTTGACGAGATCACTAGCGAAGCTGACAATTATATGGATGCTCTATACACACTTGAATCTGAGACTGAAACTGATACTGAGTATCAAACTACACATAAGTTAAAATCTTCCGAAGATACATCAGAGATTTTTCGTGGTTCGATGATATTGGAGGAACCATTGATGCAACCAGACCAGAATACATTGGCTAGCCTGTATCCACATAGTTCCGTTGACACTGGAAACCAAGTTTCAAATGACGATAATTATGTTAATGATCAAGCCCAAGTGCTGGGTAGTTGCAACTCTTCTACGAACTCTGAAAATTCTAATGTTGATATTGCTGACAGGCCTCAGTGTACTCCAAAAGAAAAAGGGCGCAGTGAAAACACTTACCATCTAGCGACGCCTTATTTGACAGGGATTGTCCAAAATCCGGACTTTTCCATGGACACTCAGATTTCACACAGAAATTCTATCCACTTTGAAGTGGTAAACGATCAACCTACCGAATCAAGTACATGTAGTTCACCTAGGATTTTTGAGCATGGTACACACGAGTCTAAATTACAGAACTCGCCTTGCAATAAGATTTCAACTGGAAACTTTACTGAAATTGAAGCTGCAAATGATTGTGCTCCCGAATCATATGTTTACAATTCAACTTCTGTTTTGGAATCTAATACCAACGAGGATAAGCCTACAAATTCAACACCTTTTTATGCATCTAGCATTCCTACTCCAAAGTTATGGACCAATGGTATCTTACTAGGACTTGCACCATCTAAGCCTCCTGTCTTTAGTGTTTCAAATGATTCAAATGACGATTCGGTATCTAACACTATTGCTAAAGATTTGTCTTCTGGAAACCTTAACGGTGCTAAACGTGATCATGTTATTCAACAAATCCCTCAAAATGGAACAGGCAGTAATTATACCGAATCACAGCCCAATGACTCTAGCCAAAGCACTGTAGAAATTAAATCTAGTTTATCTTCTCTTGCACAAAAAATACTTGCAAACAGTATGCAAAGGAAACAGTCAACTGCCATAATTCAATCTGAAGTTGTGAATCCTGATTTCAACAGCCCACAAAATAATAAAGTAGCATCTGAGGCGTGCTTTACAGATGAAATCACATCATCGAAAACCACGGTACAATCAAATTCACAAGTATCTGGAAACTCATCTCCACCATTGGAACATATGAAAATATCTTTTCATCCTATGAATGGTTCGGAAACTTCAAAACTGAATCTGGAATACTCGGATGATTTAAAATTTCCTTCATTTCAGTTGCTTCCTAAGTTCGATACCCACTTAGAAGAGAATGATTTAGAAACCGATGATGATGATGATGATGATACTTTTTGTCGGTCTGATCACTATTCCTCGGAAGATCATGAATCTAACTCCGAGATGTGGGAGCAGGATGATCTGACTGGAGACAGTAACAATGGCACGTGCAATAATCTAAATAGGATTTCGTTATCAAGTTCTACTGTTTCTAGTTTTAAAGGCTTCTTTCAAGTAGGTCACAAAGAACCCACATATCAGTTTGAAAATTTGGATCTTGAGAACAGGATAATGTGTCCTCAAAAAAACAGTTTGAAAAACATGCCAGCTCTAGATTCTTTTGCATCTACCGGTGAGTCCCGAATTGAACTTCCACCGCCTCCGCCTCTACCTCCAATACAGTGGAGAACAGCAAATTGTTCCTTCGGAAAAGATGTAGAAAAGGAATCTTGTGTTAAAGAAATTGTTGAGCACTTAAATGATATCCACATGCAAAGTTTAACTGCTCATAAACGACAAGAGCAGAATACATCAATGGCACCGCCATTTACGGAAACAATGGTATGCGCATGTATATTTATTCTGAAATTGTTAGCGTTTACCTGTAGTTAAATTACAAAAGAACTTAATTCCTTTTTTCCGGATGACAAAAACTATTCCACAAGACTGGTTTAGGTAGAAAACACTGTAGCTCTGCATATTTTGTATTCACATGATGGTGGAGAAGAAATTATTTTGAAGTAGCATGCTGCTATTGATGTTAAATTTTCGTGTCTCATTTTTTATTGAATTTATTCTTGTAGCACGCAATCCAAAAGCTCAGTCGACATACAAAACCAAATTCTATTCCCAGTAACCAGGAAGTGAATGAAATGGAAGAGCTGCTGCTTCAAATCAGAAATAGGGTAGGCCAAATTTAACACTAATACACTTGATAATTTAATCAACGGAAATGTGAAATATGGAAAAACATAGGTAGTTATGTTAGATTGATTATCGAGTTTCCCAATTCTTTGATATTGACGTTCCCATGATATTAGCTTTTACAATCCAATAGATCAGTAATTGGGAAATAATGGTAGTATATATATGCGTGTGTTTTTGAAGAGATTAAGGAAGCATGAGTTTACTATAAGTTGCAAAATATGGGCAATGTAAATTTGTTCCAGTTTATACTCCATACATGCGATTATTTGTAGAATTTAGCCTTAAACTCACTTACTTATAATCTGAATATTTTAAAATGCCGCTTTTCAGTCATTTAACCTTCGGCGCATCTCCATACCGAAGTCAAGAAGTGTATCATTGCCTACTCCCAATGAAAATGTGGCTGCAATTTTAGAAAAAGCAACTGCTATTCGCCAGGTAAACCATATATTATCTCTTGGGTAATTTCAAAAATAGGTGCGGATTTTTACTTTTGATCTGATCGCCAAATATTTCGAATCTGTAAATGTCTTACTCTAATGATATGAGGGCTTTATGTAAATATTTGATTCAACAAACACAGACCGAATGCTTGCTCTTGACAATAGTGATCCTGGATCTACTTTACTTGACTGAAATCAACAACAAATAAAATACTTAATTCATCAAGCGATTAATCGTGCAAATGGTAGAAAATTAGAACAATCAATACACGCACACAAGAATTTATGCGGTTCAATTTATATGGGAGATTATAAGAATTCAAAGTTATGTTCGGTTAGAGCAAGTACTAACCTTGTATTCTGAAGAAATTCTTTGGAGAAATTTATCTCCAAGGTCAAACTACTTTGACATCTGTCATGAATTCTATGGAGCTAGGGTATATAAAACCCTTGAATCCAAAGATTTAAAATGACGTGATCTCGTGCTTCGAAACCTGGTCCAAAATCAGCCCCATCATCTCTATAGAGTGCCCGCTAGCGGCCGACCACAAGAAACTTCTTGTTTGCAATGGGAGCAACACTCTCTTACCGGCAGCCGATTGCTAGCGTCTCTCTGCCCCCTTCTGTGACTGTTGAGTAGCCGACTGCTCCAAAAGAAGGTGTTGACCGCATGCTAGGTTTTTCTGCTCCTTTCTTCATGCTTTCTCATCCACTTCTTTATACATTTCTTCTTCGCTTCTTCAACAAATCTGTGTTGTATGATTTCAATGCTCAATCTGGACACAAATATAACCTATTCTCAAATCAATCTCATATTCAATCTGGAAGAAAAAAAAGACTATTGTTGGGTAAGCATCCCATGACGCTATTAGCAGGTAAGTAGACTTATCAAATTTGAACAATGCTCAAACTTGTCCTTTGAAACCGTATTCATCATTATATTCGTCTGGTTGTCTTTTGTATTGACCTTCATTAGACTTATGTTGTTTAGTTCTTTCTCAAATATTGATTCGGAAGCTATGTGCCTATCTGCTCTTGGCATCAATATGTTTGTTCGTGAACTGGAGATTTGCTTCTCTATCAAATGAATCACACTTTGACTATCTTGATATACCTATAAAGTACCCACGGTGCGAATATCAAGTAACACCACTGGATGCTTATAACATCGAATAAAGTACCCACCGCGCAAGTTGCTACCTCGGAGTTGCTTTGGTGGGTTGTTAACTACCAACCTACCTTCCACTGTGCTTCTACTTTCCACTGGGAGTGGGTCAGTGATCGACCCACCCCTTTGGGGTTACTCTTTCTAGCAGTCAGCTGTTAATTCTTTTTCTGTCCTCTTTTCGCAACTGCTGAGCGGTCAACCGCTTCATTCAAATTTCACAAGGAGGTGCTCCATGTTACTTGCTGCTGAATTTCTTCTCTTTTCTTTGTACTTTCTCTTCCATTTTTTCATGCATGTTTTCCTTATTTTTTTTCAACGTGTTTGGATCGTATGATTTCAAATACCTTTAATCAACGTAGAACAGTTACATATATGCTTGAAAACTGGCACTTGTAACTATAGATGAAAAAGGGTTTGGATCTTTAGCTTGCTTTTTAAAAACTGAGCATTGTTAAAGAGACTACAGAAATGGATAATATGAGTTTGGAGTCTTTAAGATGTAATCATAAAAATACTGAAAATTGCGAGGTTCATTTCTGTAGTCCCTTTAACAACGTTCTGAAAACTACAAATTTATACAAGTTAAGAAATATAATGATACCGATTTTAATCAGTACTCCAATCTTTTCTATATGGTGTACTGAAAAAATAACGAATGGGGGTAATTTTGCTGATATGTGTTTATGTACTCAGGCATTTGCAGGTAACGGTGGCAATGATGACGACGACAACTGGAGCTGTAACTGAAGCTCTTGGACTTTTCAATTTTCATGTAAGCTTTTCTGATGTTTCTGTTTCAGTTTCAGTCTCTGATGAAGATTTTGACTTTAGAATTTGTGAATAGTATATCTGTATATGTTTTTGTTGTAATTACGATTTTCTTTTTCAAAATGTAATCCGTATATGTTTTTCTTGTAATTATGATATTCATTCAAGCCATGCCTTCAAAACCCACATGTAATTCAAATTTGATGCTCTTGACATTCTTCATTGATGAATAATATAAGAATAAGTAGTTGGATTATCTTTTGTTTTGTTGTGCTATCACTGTCAATATCTTTTGTCCAATCAAAAGCGTAAAAATAACGATATATGTATTTTTTTTATAAATTCTTTTTTGGTTTTTCATTTGACCGGTTATAAATGAAAAATGCAGTAGCAACTATAAAGGCTTGCTTCTTTTCCCTTAGTAACATGTATAGACATCACGCATGCGTCCCACGGACAAGGTGATCATCGAAAAGAGCCTGAATATAAGATTTTTTTTTCTAAAGTGGTTAATACAATAGGCCCAAAGTCCATAAATAAAATCGGGTAAAATATCCCTACCAGTAACCAAACAATACAATCATCAAAACTTGAGAAACTCTAGCCGTATTAGAGCATCTCCAACCCATGAACTATTTTGATGTAATGTCAATTACACGTCATCAGCATTTAATTTACTTTATATTTTCATCTCCAATGCCAATGTTATGATGACTTGGTAAAAAAATTATTAAACATTGTTTAGTGCAATGTCTAGTTTTAGACATTGCACTTCACAATGTGAGGTAATAAATATTCACAATGAAGTAATTTTTTATCTATTATTTTTATTTATTTAAATTTTGATTGAAACACATAGTCAATTTTTTTTCAATAAATACATTTGTATTGAAGTAGTTTTTTTGTTTTTAATGTGATGTTTAATTTTTAGAAATTACATTGAGTTAACATTGTGATTTATCCCTTGACACATAGGATTTAATTAAAATCACATCCTATTTGCATTGAAGATGCTCTTATTCATTTACTCCTCTCGACTTCTCAAAGAACATGGATCGGCCCTAGGAAATTAGGGTTCCATTTTTGGGGTGATTGCTTCTGAATCCCCATTGTTAGACCGATTGATAACTTCAAAGAGGTTTCCACGACAAGATCATCTCCTTGCTGTTTCTGTTTCCTTTGATTTGAAGTTCAGATGAACTTTTTCTTGAATTATTTCGAGATCCATACTCCGTTAAAAGTAGCTTCTTTTGCTCTTAAAGCATGTAACTTTGGTCTGAAGAGCTTCCTTTAATGCTGTCCAATGATTCATATTCGATTGCCATGAGCTTCCCTTGATCTCGAAGCTTAATGTTTTCGCTTTTTTCCTAAACAGATAAGTGATATATATGGTTGTTGATTTTGCTTCTGTAAAGGCTATCATCAATTCTCTAATTATTGATATCAAGTTGCAAAATTCTTTCCATTTGCAGTGATCGAATCTCGTCTTCCATGAAGCTGCGTAAGCGGTAGCTTCTTCTCAAATCAGGTATGAAAAAGTATTGATTAGTGTTTTTAATTAGCTTATTGTTTGATTCATAATTATTAATAATTGAATGTTCACTTTTCTTGCAGGATTTGCTCTTGGTTTGGTGACAGAAACAACCGTCTCTGGCAAATGTACTCTTGAGATTGGATCCATTCCTTCTTCTAGACTTGTTCATCCAGTAGTTACCACTGTGGTGAACTAGTTTACCATAAGAAATGTCAGAATTGGCTTTCCCTTTCTGTAAAAAAGCTTTTATCCTTTCTTCAAACTATCTGTTTTCCATAAGTCCTGATTTGGGTTGTCTAAATGAGTGCATTGTTTTTTAAATTTGTTGAAAAGAACCCGACTTTCGAATTCAATTGTTTTCCATAATTGCGTGCATTTTGTTTCTCTTTATGTATGAAGTCTCTGATTTCTCTATTTTCGAATATGAAATATTGCTGCGGTTAGTATTGTGCTTGCTTTCCTGAATTATTTTGATTTTGCCTTGAATTTTTGTTGGATGTATTTGATGTTTTTCTGATATTTTGCACTGCTTGATGTTGATTTATCTTTTGCTTTGTTTTGGCTATGAACCAAATATGCTTTGAATATACACAATCAAAAAACAAATGATCTATGTTTTTTGATTCACTTTTACAAAGAAGACAGATGGTTTTCCTTTTTTTGTTCCATTTTAAACATCTTTCTCTTGTTGATAACCTATTTATAATGGCAAAGTAAACACAATGAGACATTTTTAGGCAATTTGATGTATTCCAAATGGCACCGTGTCAATCAACTTCTGTTTCACTTTTTTTTTATAAACTTCTAGGTTTTTTTGAATGAGAATCTGCCTTCCTATGTGTCTTTTGTAAATTTGGGTCAATTGTGATTTTATCAATTGCTGCTCTAAATATTGCGATGGTTGGATGATTGTATGCATTCCAACAGCTGTTTAGAATTATACTGTTTACTTTTTATGAAGCTCCTCCAAACACATATATGTTATTCCATCCCAAACGACTTACTAATGATTTTCCATACAACCATGGATCAAATCACAAACTAGTTTGTTTTCCATCATCGAATTTTCTTTCTAATAACTTGATACCAATTTCTCTATAACTAAGTATATTTTTCCATGTAAAAGAGTAATGGTTTTCAATGCTAGTAGTCCAAAAATTCTTGTTTTTGAGGGTATTTTGCTTTCATCCATTTTGCCCTTAGTGGTTTCCCATTCAAAAATTTCCAAAATAATTTGAGTTTGCATGCTTCTCTTAAATCATTGATGTTTCTTAGTCCAAGGCTACCTGTTTTCTTTGTCTTGCAAACTTTTCCCATGCAATTTTGTGATGTTTTCCTCTCTCCGAATGAAGTATGTACACATTCTTTCTATTTTGTGAATTGCTTTTGCTGGGATGTTGTGAGATTGAATCCAATACATGATAATTGTTGTGATGACTGTGTGTTAGTTCGAGTTTGCCAGCTGATGACAACAATTTACTAGACCACCCTTCTAATCTATTTTGTATTAATTTATACAGTCTTGTGCAATCTCTGTTGTTTATCTGATTTGCACTTAAAGGCTGTCACAAATATTTTACTAGCAGAATTCCCTCCTTGAATTTTAAAATATTTAATATTTCTTCTTTCCTTGTACAGCCTTTACTAAAGTAAACATTTCTTTTATACTCATTAACTTTCAACCCAACATAGTCTTCAAATTTTCCAGAAATTCTGACTGTAGTCTTTGCACTTTGAGAGTCTGCATTAAAAAACAATAGCAAGTCATCGGCATATAGTAAATGTGAAATAAATGGTTTGGTTCTATTAATGGGTTAAAAATGTTCCATTTATTTGTTCAACTTCCATTAATATTGAAAAGCATTCCATAACAATAGTGAATAGGTAGGGAGAAAGTGGACTTTCGAGAACCACTCATTTACTAGAGCACAAAATTTTTCATTGAAGCCCATCCGTTTCATCATATGAATTATAACTTGTCCATTTATTTTATCAAAAGCTTTATGTAAGTCTATTTTGATACGCATGAGGTTCCTATTTTAATTATTAAAGTTTCTGATCAATTCATGAGCAAGCATTGTATTTTCTGCTATAAGCCTACCAGGTATAAAGACACTTTGATTCTCGAAAATTAAATATTTCAAAAATATTTTCATTCTATTGCACAATATATTGAAAATTATTTTATATACAAAGTTACAACATGCTATTGGTCTATAATTCTCTAAATCATTTGGAATCTTAACTTTTGACCCTAAAGTTATAAAAGTATGATTTAGATTTTTTAAATTTTCCCAGTCTTGAAAAATTCAGTGATTGATTCAAACAAATTTTCCTTGATTTTATCCCAATGGGTTTTATAAAATTTTGCACCAAAGCCATCAATCCCTGGGCTTTTATCATTATTAGAATAAAATATAATATTTTTGATTTCTTCCAATCTAATAGGAGCAAGTAATATATATTGGCTTACATCATTCAACATAAATTTTGTTTCAATCTTTGGGAAGTTATCTGTGTATAAATTAGTATTATATAAATTTGAAAAATAGTTTACTGCTTCCCTTTCAATGCAAGAAACTTCATTTATAACATTTCCCTTTGCATCTATCAATTTTCTTATACCACTCTTATATTTCTCGGCTAGACATTTTTGCATAAAATAATGTGAAAATTAGGCCCACGTCCCTAAAATCAAATTTAATAGCCCAAAATTTCTTCCGTTTTAAACTTGTAAATCTGGTCTCTATTTTTTTTACAATATTTTGTTTCATAATTACCCTCGTTTATTTCACGTCGACTATTCTCGTGTGATTGTATTGGCGATCAAGATTTGAAATCTTCGTAGGGAAATCAAATTTAATTCGATCTACTGTTTGATTTTTTTTGCGATTCATTATGGCTTCTTCATCTTACAGGTAAACACTTGATTTAATTTTCAATCGATTTTGTATTATTGTTTTTAAACAATTGCATACAAAGCTTAAAAAAGTTAAGTATGTGCATACAAATTTCCAATTATTTGAAACTAATACTGTTGTAATTAAAAACTGTATTTTAGTATAGATTTTAACTATATTTTTCATTAAATTTTAACTATGCAATACATATGTAGTCTTAAAATGCAGCAGTTCAGTGCTAAGATTTTTTTTAAGGATCTTTTCAGTTTTTAACTGCATATGTAAAATGCAGTTAAAATTTGCATTTAACAGCTGTATTTATTAACTGCATATCAAGTATGCAATTCAAAAACACATTTAACAGCTGCAATTTTTAACTGCATACGATATATGTAGTTAAAAATAATACAATTCATAACTTTATATTAGATATGTATGCAAGTATAATAAGAATCTTATGAATTTTTAACTGCGTAAGTGAAATGCACTTCAAAATTTGCATGATTCAAGTGTATGTTTTAACTGCATACGTTATATGCAGTTAAAATTTGCATTTAACAGGTGTTATTTTTCACTGCATAACAGATATGCAGTTAAAAATGGTGCAATTTATAACTGCATACGTGAAATGCAGTTAAAAATGCAGTTGTTCATAAATAATTACAAACATGTATGCAACTATTCATAATAATTGCATATATGTCTACAAGTATAATAAAAATCTTATGACTTTTTAACTGCGTAAGTGAAACGCACTTAAAATTTGCATCATTTAATTGTATGTTTTAACTACATATTTCATATGCAGTTAAAATTTGCATATAACAGCTGTAATTTTAAGATGCATATCGGACATGCATTTAAAAATGATGCAATTCATAACTTCATAAGTGAAATGCATTTAAAATGCAATTGTTAATAGTAATTGCAAAGATGTATGCAACTATTCATAATAATTGCATATATGTTTGCAACTTTTCAATAAAATTGCATGTAGAAATTTCTTAATAGATAACCTTCGATTTTCTGATTTGTGTTGTTTTCATCTTCTGAATCTCAACTTTCTTCAGTTATGGACTCGACTCGGACATCGATTTTTGAAGTAGCAACTAATTCCGATTTATAATTCAGGCGATTAGGGTTTTCTTTTTTTAAGATGTTAATCGATGAAAAGAATTTGAAGGGTTTTGGGTTTTGTTCGGAGAAGGCGTAAGGGTATTTAGGGAAATCTTTTTGTCGCGTTTGAAAATAAGGATGAGAAACTTATAATTAAAACGGAGGGATGTTTTGTGTATTTTCAAACCTATTAAGGATGTATGCCAAATGTTCCCTAAAATAATTTACCTACTTCATCTCTATTAATCAACCAATCTATCTTTGCTTTCTGCCTCATATTTACAGATTGCACATGAAATGACTTAATCAGATTATTTTGAGCATGAAAAAAATTGTTGACTTTACAAATGTCTGAGCAATCATTATCTAAGTCATTTTGCAACATCTCACATTCTTTTCTAATTTGTTTTAATTCATTTCTATTTCTATTTTTATTCCAATTTCATGTGTATCCTTGGTTATTTGAAGCATTTTATTAAATTTATACTGGGTAGTGCCCTGTACTTTTACAGTCAAACTATTTTTAACTACTTCTCTATAGTTTTCCTCATATACCCATCCATTTATAAATCAAAAGGGGGTATTATTTTCTTTGAAAAATTATTTTGTATGAGATATATTTGAATAGGTGTGTGATCACTAGTTGCCTAGGGCAGTGTGTAACATCTAAAATATTTAATAATGTTTATAAAATTTTGATTTACCAAAATTCTGTCTAATTTACAATGCTTGTTTTTAAATTTCCCAAATTTTCATGTGAACCTATTTCCAAATATAACTAGTTCAACTAAACCCGTTTTAAGTATAAAGTTATTTAGTTTTTCTAATTTCTTAAAAGGAATTGAATTCCCTCCTCTTTTTTCATAAGCATGCATGATGGTATTAAAGTCCCCAATAATTAACCGAGGATGTCCTATGTTTGAGTTTATTTGTTCTAGTTGATTCCATAATGTTAGCCTTTCCTTTTCACTGTTAGATGCATAACTAAAGTTGATTTCAAGATGAAGCCCTCCTTTATTTACCATTTACAGTGTATAAACTGAAAGTTGATAAAATGTTGATTTATATCCCACATATTAGGGTCCCAAATTACCATAGTTCTACCATTGCCACCCATCTAATTGTTGTTTAAAGTATTCCAATTAATTAAACTTTTAGCTTGATAATCTTCTATCTTAGAATTATCTAACTTGTGTTCTAATGAACCTACAATGCTAAGTTTAATAGTGAAAAATAGATTAGATAAATCTAATCTTCTTTCAGGGGAATTAAGTCCCCTAACAGTCTAAGCAATTATTGATATGATATACAGAAATATATAAATTATAAAGGATACACAAGGACACTGTCTTCTATTACAGAGAAGCTCTATATCTATTTTCTTCATCCATCACCATAAATTTTTTGCTACTTCTTTTGCATTCTTTTTTGTCTTGTACATTGAGTTTTTCCTCCCACAAAGCATTTTTGATAATGTATTTTTTTTTGAATTCACTATCTTCTGATTCCTCTGTATCATCAGCAGTTATAATGTCTTTTATGCTTTTCAGTCTGCTCTTTTTCCTTTTATTTTTGCTTGTTGATGTGGAGGAAGTTGCTATTTGATTTACTGCATCTTGTATTGCTTGATCTGAAACTGTCTTTTTGGCTTGAGGGGTTAAGTAATTTGCTAACCAGATAGTGTCAGATCTTTCAAAGGTTACTGCTGCAGACCCTATATTTCTTTGAGCATTTGGGATTGATTCTTCATCCAGATTCATAATTTCAATAATTGAAACTTTTTTTGAGCTCTCCTGTGCTAGAATATTATTTGTCCCTTTTTTGTTGGCTTATGATTCAGTAGCTTATTTATTTTCATTGCTTTTTATCATTGAGTTTGCAATGGGCATTGAAATGTTTTTTGAATGACGCCCTTTCCCAACTACATTCCTTTCCACCAATATAGGTTCTTGCATTGTTTTATCCGGATTTGCAGTTTCACACCGTATGTTTCCATAATCTGAAACATTTGGAGCATAATTAACTTTTTCTATTTGATGTATATTCTTCTACATGTTTGTTGTGTTACCATCCTTGTCTTTGCCCATATTTGCTGAATTTGTAGATATTGAGTCTATATTACTAAGGTTTCCAAAGAGGCCATTTTCGGTACTCACATTTTTATCCAC
The DNA here is from genome assembly GCA_030737815.1 of Allium fistulosum. Lineage (NCBI taxonomy): Eukaryota > Viridiplantae > Streptophyta > Magnoliopsida > Asparagales > Amaryllidaceae > Allium > Allium fistulosum. The sequence continues at coordinate 669,989,829 of CM060903.1, forward strand.
TTGCATCTCCTCATTGGCTTCATTTTGATCTTTACTCATTGAGTTTGCTTCAACACTGCTTTTTCCTTCGAGACTTTTTTAGTAACACAATTTTCAACATAATGACCAAAACACGCACAAGTTTTATATCTTGAAGGGATCCACTCATATTCTATCTTCTGCACTATATTTTCTCCATCATGCATGGAAATATAAGCCTCTTCTGGTAACTCTGCATCAGCTCTAATCTCAACCAGTATTCTTGCATAGCAAAGTCTAGTTTCTTTTGCAGTTGGTTCGTCCAATTTCAATGGGGTACCAACTACACTTGCAATTGCACTAAATGCATCTCTATCCCACAGTTTCATGTTAAGTTCTGGTAGTCGAATCCATATTGGCATAGTCGTGAGAAGATCCCTATCATTAAAATAATGAGTTTTCTATTTATGAAATATGGACCTTCTTTGATTGTATTTTCATAATCTACTGCATTTGAGAATCCGATAATTAAAAACCCATTATTGTGCGTATAAATTTTGAATTTACCTGTTGGGTTCCAACTTCTCATCAAAAACATCTTGAAATGATGATACGAGGGTCTGTTTCCATATACATATACAACAACTGAAAAACTCAATTTCATTTATGTTCTTTTGCTGGCCTCTTCCTTCACAACTATGATCTTTTTCTGATTGATGGAGATAAGAGAAACATAATTCAGATCAACATCTGAATTTAACCCCCATTCTTGATCATATCAGCCCATGTTGAAGCCTTCCTCAAGTTTTCTCTATTCTAGTATTGTAATCCCGTATTAGTTTGAATATTTCTTACTATATTACTTGCATCACGAGCAGATATGTAATTAGTGTTTCTTATTGTGTTTTTTGTATCAGGAGTAGATCTGAAGGAATTTGTGTTTCTTGCATCAAGAGAAGATCTAAAGTTTTCTTTTCCTGCATATCAATTAATTGCTGTCGGTTGTTTTATCTGCTTATCTTGGGCTCTATATCCATGATTGAGGTGTTGAGCATAGCTGCTCTTACGACGGTTGTGCACAGTTTGGAATCCATCATCATCAATGTCCGGAGGCTTTTCTTTATGATTTTGTTGCGAAGGCAGATTGAGATTTGGCAAACGAGGGGTTGATTGGAGGAGATGACGATGTTCCCCTATCTGATCAGGATTTTCAACAAAGGCTGGATTGTCTATTATTTTGATTGCAGCCATGGCTGCTAATCATTCACTTTTTGAAAAAAAAATTCACTACTAGTTCTAAGTTTCTTTTCCTGAATATAAGAATTCTAACAAAAAATAATGATCATGGCAAAACTTCCAAAGCAACAAAAACCACTAGAGTTAGACCATTATCAACAACATATCATTTTACTTATCTTTCTTACTTTTACACTGAACAAATGAGTTGTGCAACCAAAAGAAGAAAAAATAGCCACTAGACCACTTCAACAAACAATTCAAACAAATATAAAATGACAGAGTTTTGTTGAGACTTCACCGTTTAATTTCTTTTTCGTGCTATTGAAACAAACACAAGTTTGTTTGGCTAATCCGCGTGGCTTGAAGCATCTACCGTCGGAATAAACACGTGTCAAACATGAACATTGTTAAAACAAACACAAGTGTGTTTGTTTTAATTTGGCAATCCACGCGACTTGAAGCATCTATCATCGAAACATACACACGTCAACCGTTCGTGAATTCAACGATCCGCGTGATTTGAATCACCTGCTATTAGAGCATATACGTGTCAACCATATATGCTGTTGAAGATTTCACACACACACCTATATGATACTTCATTCTGTAGAAACAAAGAGCATACATATATAAACTAAATAAGCAAAGTTCAAATCTATCTAGTCAAAAATGAATCCTTATCTTTACTACTATAAACAAAACATGGAAGCAATGATCGATGATGAACAAGAGCCGCACAATCAAACTGTTGCCTTTGCTGCACAACAATTCTGATATGTTTTTTCTCTCTATTTTTTTTGTGAAGGCTCTTCCAGTAACCGCCGTGGTAGTATTCATGGAAGAATTGATCGTTGATACAAAATATACTATAAAAATAGACATGAAAGACTGATGAAGGACCAATTCATCGAAAATCCTACCTATGACATTACATTGTTTTGACGTCAATTTCACATGAGTCTAGAAATTTTCAATAGAAAATCCAAGTGCTTGACCATTTGTGTTTCTAAATATTGGTGACCTTTCTTGGGAACTTGACTCACTGCCTAGACTAGAATCAGAGTAGTTCATTTTTTCCTTGTTCCACTGCTCATGGATGAAGCTGTTTGGGTGCTTCCAATTTGGAAGAGTAGCAAGCAGATCAAAGCACTCTTGAAACATAAATGGGTGGCCGCACTGAGCTTAGAAGGCCTTACGAGCTTCTTCAATCTATTACAAAACCAAGTTGTATGAATAAACTACACAATCTCAAAAATTAAGATTAAAATGGTAAGCAAACTTACAACGTCGGAAGATGCGACACACTACTTCTTTGTCTATCTTCTTCCTTGGATAATATCATCAAAAGGTTTTGGCATGTAGGGTTCATTACTCGATATCTTGCTCTCAATGAATCCCAAGTCCATTTTATTATTTCTAGAGCATTGTAGTAGTCGGCAACCTTTTGCCAAAACTTCTCGCCTTTCAAGTTATTTCCTATAATAGTATTTTTTGAAATTCTAATCCAAGATTTAGCAAGTGATACATACCGTTGTGGAATAAATTTACTTGTCTCTTCCGTGCTTCGTTCAAGTCCGCTTCATCTTCGCCAGCTTCAATGTCTTCGATTTCTTTAATTCCTCCTGACGTTTCTTGTATTTATCCTTTTGAACTTTCGTCGATCATACAGTCAAAGATCTCCACTTCTTCTTCTTCTTGTACTCTGGGCTTTGAGTAACTTGCGTTTCTTGCACGTTCTCTTCAATAACTTCTTTGGCATTTTCTTCCTCTTCCATTTTTGCATCTTCTTGTTCTCCAGACGTACTCCCCTCTTCGACATCAACATTGATGTTTGGGGCATTATAGGAGAACTGTCTTGTTAAATTCCACATAACGTCTCAATCACGGGACTCTATTTGCTGAGCACTAAGATAATGTTGTGTTGATCACCTTACATCATCAACGACATGAATGATGAATGCTCTTCATACACACCAAGTTGATGAGTGCTGGGTTGGCGGTAGTAAGGTTGAGATGTGGTAGAATGATAAAATAGTCGTTGGTAGCGAGAGAAACCGTGTGGAGAGGTAGATAGTGGGTGTTTTGGTATGGTATATAACCATATTTGTGTTGTGGTAGAAGAATTTTATGTCGGTAGCGAGGACAAACAATTCAATAACTGGTGGGAAGGTATGATAGGTTTATTGCTTGAGTTTGAGGAGGCACATCAGTTTTTTGGTTGTTTTTTTGCTAATAATTGCTTTTCTACCGGTAGACATAACTGGGTAGTAGAAGAAGAATGTGTTAGAAGGAATTTGGTGTAGTGAATGAAAGAAGAAATGGTAATATATAGTGTAGGATATAAAATTAGCCGTTAAACTAGCCATTTTTTGAATGTTGGCATGGGTAAACAGAACGGTGAAGCCTTCATCATTTTAAATAAAACGACGAAGTCTTCATCATTTTAAATAAAACAGCGAAGAATTCACCATTTTATCAACTAGTCTTTTATTCACTCAACCAGCCATCGAAACAACTTGAACTAGCCATGGTTCACTGAACAAGCCATACCTGATTACGTTGTGGCTAGTTCGGTATGTTTTTTTTAGCTAAACAAGTCATTGCTAGTTATGCTCTTAGAAAACTTGTCGAGTATTCAAAAATCCTTGTATAGAACTAGTAAACAAAACAAAGTGTAGGAATTGGTATAAATTTACCTAAATGTTTGCTCACTCTTGAAAACTCGCACATTAAGAGTTCACATTTTGAAAACATCATATAAGGGAAAATTGATCTAAAAACAATTAACTTTAGCCACAATGGAAGGCTATATATAATCGATTATCGATGAGATAAAACAAATAATTTGAGCAATCACACTCAGTTTCACAATCCACAACCAAACATAAGCAATATTGAAATCAATAGGAATTAAAAACACACTGATTTATAGTGTCGACTTGATAGTGTACATCCACCTTAAAGAAGAGGAGTTTTATGGATAATTTGGAGAGAGTTTATAAAGAGATTAATATAGGTTATTACAAAAAGAAGAAATTTTTATTGCTACTACTTGAAATTTATATGGAGAAATGTATTTATAAGATCTTCAATCAATTACAAACCATTAACCAAGAGTTCACATGCAAAAACCAAAACGAGATTACCCATCATTTTGCGCCCATCCTTCAATTTTAATCGTCAATGGTCAATCAATATAGAACCAGGGGTCGATCGCTGGTGCGTTAAAACTACTATTGGTTGAACTTGTAGCCTGCTCTACTACTTGGACTTTGAATCTCCATAAAATCTTCTATGCTATTCTGATTGACGCTCCATCGTTTCCATGGATGCTATGATAGAATTCTCTTTATCTTGGATATATTTGTTTGGTCAAATTCTGATTCTAACCTATATACTTTAGTTAACGAGAATCAATGGTACTTGAGTCAAAGGAAAGTCTCTTAGGCAAGCATGCTTGTCAAAAGTCCGTTAGAAGTCATTAATGCAAATAACAAATTGTTCAGGTCATTAGTCATAGAGTCTTAATTTTAATTTGATTTAATTGTCACCAAAGTCTAAATTCCCAAATTTGTTTATTATGCTAAAGAGAAGTGAAAAATGAGGGAGAAGTACAATTCCAAATTCGTCCCCTTTTAGTAAGGGGTGTTAATACTTCAGTTCTTGATCTTGATAACAACAACCATATAAAATATAGATACTAATATTTTTCTAAGTTATATAGTATATAGTGCAGAATATTACACAGGTGCTGAACCGAAGACTATACAGTATAAAGACTCAAGATAAAGATTGAAGACTCATGAGTTTAAAGACAAAGATAAGAAGAGCTCAAGATTATAATTTAGTGGTTAGAGTCATTAGTATATATTGTTAAAGTCCTTGATATCAATTTTTGATCTCTATCTTCAATTTCCGATCTTTGATATTTTAAACAAAAATAAATTATTTTAATTTTCAAAAAATATATTTTAAATATTTTGTAAAAGTATTTTAAGTTCAAAAATATTTTAAAACTATGTTCAAACTATTTTACAAAGTATAGAATTTTCAAGACATTTCAAAGAAAACATTCTTCAATTTTAACTAGCATATATCGACATACTTATATATATATATTCATATATATGTATGTGTATGTATGTGTGTGTATGTATATATGTATATATCTACATACCTACCGCCAAATTGTTTTTTAAATTTTGAATGGAAGTGTCTTTTCGGTACAACCCTTCACGAATGGGTACATCTGTTCATTCACTATATAACTAGAATATGTTGACATACTTATATATATGTATGTATGTATATTTATGTATATATATTTATGTATGTGTGTGTGTGTATATATATGTATATGTGTGTGTATCAACATACCTGCCGCCAAATCGTATTTTAAATTTTGAATGAAGTGTCTTTTCGACACAATCCTTCATGAATGAATACATCTGTTCATTCACTATATATATACAGGGGAGTGCAAAACGAATTTTCATCAACTAATAATTTACTTTCTTCTCACTCTTTATTCTCTTGAAAAATATACTCTATTCTATTCAAGATCATATAGAATCAATTCATACTTCACTGTATTGATTCACTACTACTTTCTTACTGTTTTGCAAGCATCTCTCTCATTTCAAATATCAAAGTGCTATCAAAGAGGCTATAGGATCCATTATATCCAAAATACAACTATTTCTCTTTGGAAAAACATCAACAATATTCTTGTTTGTGTAGGCGTGCTTGTAGCCCATTCAAATCAAGTGGGTGTACTTAGTAGCCTGGTAAATCTAATGGGTGATCTTATAGCCCGGTAAATCAAGAGAGTTTGCCTCGAACTCGAAATATATGAGGATGTGTCTCGTAGCCTTGAAATCGAAATTGTATTATGGTTTTCCTTCTACCTGGTTAAAAGTTGGCATCTGAAAAGAAATTTGTCCAAGAAATTATACAAGATTGGATATATGATTGGTTAATCCGAACCACTATAAAATTCCTGGTGTCTTCTCTCTTACTTTACTTTATTGCTTTTATATTTATCTGTGATTGCATCTATGACTGATTGTTAGTATAAACCTATGTTGTTTATCTGTGATTTGGTATTAATCTTAAATGAATTTTAAAAAGATTTACATAAATTAGAAAACACTATTCATACCCTTCTAGTGTTAAATTAGCCTTAAGATACATAATTCCGCAACTCATGTTTGGTATCAGAGCACTAGGTTTTCAAAAACTTGTAATCTAATTTTTGGAAAGTATAAATGGCTAGCAACACAGTTAGTACACTTGTTAACACTTTTGTAGAAGGACAATCTACTGGTAGACCCTCACTTTTTTATGGCAGTGATTACACTTATTGGTCATGTAGGATGAAAATTTATTTACAATCTAATGGTTTAGATATTTGGAATATTACACAGAATGAGTATTTTGAACCCCAGATTGACTTTACACAATGGATTGCTGACCAAAAGACACAAGTACTTAATAATTCTAAGGCCATGAATATTTGCAACTAAGGCCATGTTAATTAATCAGTTTCAATTATTTAAAATGAATCAAAATGAGTCTATTTCTAACATGTATTTTAGGTTTCAAGATATAGTGCATTCTTTAGTATCATTAGGTAAAAAAAATTCTGAAGAGGACTTCACAATGGAATCAAAAGACATTAGCAAAAGAAGAGGCAAATTACATTAACACTCTAAAAATTGAAGAGTTGATAGGTAATTAAATGTCCTATGAAGCACAATTGCAGGGGATAGGAGAAAACAAGCAACATAAAAGAAATCCATTGCTTTCAACGCAATAACCGACGATCAGGATTCAGGCGATGACAATGATGAGGAAATTGTCTTCATCACCAAGAATTTCAAAAAGTTCCTGAAGTATAGAAAGATGAACAACTTTCATAGATCTGAAAACAAGACTCTTGGAAATGGAACTGCGATTAGATGTTTCAACTGTGATGAACCTGCTCATTTGCAAAGAGACTGTCCCCATCAGAATAAATAAAGGATCTTGTCAATTACTGATTCATCTAGAAAAAGAGCTTACACAAAAACATTAGATGATTCACATACTACTTCTAGTGACAATGAACCGGACACTGAGAATGCAAACATGTGTTTCATGGAAATAGTAGATTAATCTGAACAAATAAAAGGAAATGAGCAAAAAGTGGTACTTTTTTAATTTAATTTTTATTTCATTTCTTTTGGATTATTGAATTTAGGAATAAAATATAGATTAATAATAATATTGGATTCATGCAAGTGTGTGTGTGTGTAAGAATCTTTTACCTTAATTTTATTTTTGGATTTTTTAGCCTATATGTCGACATATACAAAATCCAGATCTCAACATATCAGCCTGAATTTTCAAATTCATTTTCAAATTCAAATTCTGAATTTCCTCTCTTTTGCATTTATTCCAAAAACTAAAAAGACATCTTTTCAAAACTGAAATGTCAGTTCACTCTCTATTAAATCATCCTATCTCTATCCATTCATTCACTCACATTATTTCAAAATTCAAAATATATCTTTACTCTCTTATCTTCTAAACTACTCAAAAATGGCTTCCTTATGCCGACCACCAAAAACCATAAGGCTCTCAAAAAGAATCAAAGACTTTCTTTTTAATGACAAAGAAGTCATTGACACTTATGTTGAATATGCTACTTTCGAAATGGTATTTCCTAGAAGATTTGCAAAATTTGGTGATTTTTCTTCTTATGGTCTTCATGATCTTTGTTCTCAAATGATATTCTTGGTTTAGTCGACTCTTCTCAAAATGATTTCTTTGTTATTCAGATTTGGTAAAATGTTTTGTGTGAACTTAAATGAAAAAATTTTAAAATGAGAAGAGGGACAAATTTTGGAGTAGTGTGAAAGGCACTACAACACGATTGATCCCATGCCATTTGCACTCGATCCGTGATCGATACGAACGAATTTCGTATCGATTAATATTTCGCCCAATCGAGTTGAGATCGATCATGAACATTCTTGAGGATGTAAGCAAACTCCTATGAAAATTTGGTGGCATTTGGAATTGTAGATTTTAAGTTACGATCGATGTAAGTTTAGATTTTTCGAAGGCTATTGAATTCGTATCGACGTTGTTCGTATCGATAGCTTCGTGTCGATGGTTCTGCACATGTCGATTGGATGACGTGGCGTTAGAACCCAGGGGAGATCCACTTCTCATGCGCGTTGACCGCTTCTTTTGGTTGACTCTGCCTTGCTCGTATCCATGAGTCGCCATATACTTCGTATCCACCCCTGAAACCATTTCGTATCGATGGGTGGCTACTGCCTTCGCATCGATCATGGGATTTGTCTTCGTATCGTTCCATTCGTATCGTTCACCTGAAGCCTCCTCGTATCTATACAATATGTCTTCAGGTGATGGATACGAAATAGGGTAGATGTGATCGATACAAAATGTGGTGCTTTTTCATGGATGTTGACCAGTGGTCACCTGATGGATACGAAATGATGTTCATTTGATGGATACGAACCAATATAGTTAATGGAGACGAACTGTTGGAGCTTAGTGGATGCGAACTGTTGAAGCTAGATGGATGCAAACAAGGCCTTTAAGTTGATGGATACGAGCCCATCCACGTGAGAGAAAAGGTCTTCCGAGATCTGAGCGAGATATTTGCAGCCTACGCCTATAAATAGCAGCCTAGAACCTATAGAAAAGGGACTTTTGGCTCTTCTATGCCCAAACTCTTCCGAAATCACTGTTGTACTCGAGTTTTACCGTTGTATTTCGTTGTAACCAGCAAGCAAAAATTAATAAAAATCAATCATTTAATAGTGGATGTAGGCGATACGCCAAACCACTCTAAATCCACATGTTTCCGTGCGTTTTTCTTGCTTATTATTGGTGTGTTTGTTAGATCTACCTCCTTTTACATTTATTTTCCTCACTTTATCTCTTTAAACGCATCCGAAGAGTGTTGCGCCCATTTTTTGAACAAACACTTTGGTGCTTTCGCTGAGAAAACCCAGTTTTTCTCCTGCTCGTTGGATCTACTATCAATATCGGATTGCATAAATCTAAGAAGAAGATCCAGATTCCAAATTTAAAGTTCTTCCATCCTATTCAGATTTGCGTCAAGTCTGGGAAAGAGCTTCGCTATCCATCATGGTTAACACTAGGACTACCTCAACTGCCGCAGATCCAGAAGGACGGGACAGAACCCCGTACAACTACCTCCTGCCGATCAGAATGCTACCGAACCATCAGATCCGCAAGGCCCTGTCACCAGGAAAGAATTTCAATTGCTAATGCAAGAGCTTACTCAAAGCTGCCAATAGCTTACTCAGCAATTGCGGGCCAACGAAGAACTGACCAATCAACTAAACTATCAAAGCTGAAGGAGATCCAGAAGGGATCAGGCTTCTTATTCATCTACTGAAAGTTCAGCCTCTTCTGATTTTAATCATAGATCCACGCGCCCACGGCTGGACGGAAGTTACACACAAGCCATGGGGCATCGGCACACATTGAACCTTAGGCAACCGAGAGTTGGCCCATCAACCAGCCATCAGACTGGACCCTCCTCCCGAGGAGGTGCTGCCCTATATCATATTACCAACAACCATACTACCACTGCTACTGAATTGGGAGTAGATGCTCGGAACCGAACGGATCCGACCCACCGCCAACGCAACCATACTCCTAAGCCTTATGTCCCTGAAGACATAGAACCAAGGAGGCGAGACATGGACCGTCGACCGTGACCGCCCCTCCTCGCATTGTGGAACCCGACCACACCTTGGCCCAACATGCTCAAAATGTCCAGATGTCGGACATCCCGACGATGATCCGTCAAATGATCCGTGAAAGTCAGGGTCTTACTAACGATGACTGGGGAATCTCCCAGTGTCATACCCCTTTCACTAACAATATACTTTATGCTCAACCACCTCGGCGATTCAGGATGCCAACTCTACCTGTTTATGAAGGAAGCTCTAATCCTAATCATCATATCTTAAAGTACGAATGGTTGATGAATGCTGCACGAGCCGATGATGCGGTTAAATGCCGAAGCTTCCCGTTTTCCATAGGGGGCATAGCAACTATGTGGTTTACCCGTTTACCACCTCAATCTATCTCGTGTTTTGACCAGTTGGCGACAGTTTAGTGAGCAGTTCCGCATGCACGTCGCAAGGCCGAAAGATGTTAATACTCTGTCCAGTGTCACTCAAGCTCCTGGAGAGACACTCGGACGTTATCTGGAGAGATTTCATGCTACATGTGTTGAGATTAGTAACCCTAATGATAACTCAATTCTGATGGAACTGAATAAGGAGATCGATCCCGATTCTGAGTTCGGCAACTGGTTGGCCAGAAAACCTCCTACGTCACCATTTCTATTCCAAGGCAGCCCAATTCTTGAGAAGGGAGGATGCGAAACAGTCTAGGAAGAAGGATGATGCAAGACCCAATATGGAAGGAATCCAGAGCAATGATGCTGTTAAACAAACCGGGGAGAGTTCCGAAAAGGTACAACTGAATATACAAAATAAACAGAATCAACAGAAAGGCAATGGAAACCAAAACAGGAAACATGATCAGAATCGTGGGCCACGATGTAGGGCTCCCATGTTTGATAATTATACCCCTTTGAATACGTCATTGGAGAATGTGTACTTACAAACTTACAATACTATTTAGTATAAGAAACCTGCTCCAAAGCAGTCATCGGAAAAATAGATTCAGACAGGAAAGTTTTGCATATTTCATGATAGCTATGGCCATACCACAAATGAGTGCCGTCATTTGTAGGATATCATTGAGAAGTTGATACGTGAAAGAAAGTTGGAACAGTTTGTGCGGGTGCCGCAGTCCGGAGGTGCGGGCCCATCGAATCAGAACCATATGCCAAATCAGGCAAGACAGGAGGAACCCGCTCGTACTGGTGGGTGGTTAATGATAAATAGTGTTAGTGGCGGTCCACATCTAGCAGATCAAAGCTGGAGGGAAATGGAGTTATATTCCAGCTCTATCAGGCATGCGGGCTTTGAATGTTGTAGTAATTTAGAAGATGGGGCTCCGGCCAAGTAACAGAAAATGATGGCTGACGACATCATGTTTCGAGACCTGGATGCCGACAGAGTCGAAGCCCCAACCATTGATCCACTCGTCATTTCAGCCCAAATAGGTCCTGCTTGGATGAAGAGGATCCTGGTAGACAGTGGAAGTTTAGTATATTGTTTAAACGAGCCTATCACCAGATGAAAATGGAAGCAAAGGATCTGAGGCCTTGTCAGTGCCGCATCCATGGCTTCAATGGAAGTGCAACAATACCCATTGGGATGGTGGAGTTAACAGTGGAATTGGGAATTGCAGAACGTCGGAGAGTCCGGATACTACAGATTGTTGTATTGGATATAGATTCGCCATACAATGCCTTTTTGGGCCGACCGGCCCTAACCGAGTTCAGGGCTGCCATTGCCCCTTGCTGTCTGACTTTAAAATTCCCTACCGACAATGGAGTCGGAATTGTTCAGGGAGACCAGGCTATTGGACGAGCCTGTTATGTTGTTGAGCTGCGGGAGGCGCAGCGAAAAGAAAAAGGAAAGGGAGTAGAGGAATCCCTCTGCGTCCGCTTTACTGAGAATTGACAATTGACGCCTGGGCCAGGCCCGGGCACCCCAACCAATTCCCAAGGGATCTTGACCCGAGAGATACTGAAAGTGAAGACGAAAATAAAGACAGTCAAGCATCCCCGGCCGAACTGACGATCGATGTTCCGATCGACGATAATGACGATTCTAAAATGAGAAAGATTGGATCTCAACTAAGCCAACAAATGCAAGAGCAATTTGTTGAATTTCTCCTGGCAAACCTCGACGTGTTTTCCTAGATGCACTCTGACATGTGTGGGATCTTGCCGGACATCGCGAGCCACACATTGAATATTGACCCGCGGCACGTCCCAGTCAAGCAAAAAAGGCATGGTATGGATCCAGAGAGATCTGCCGCCCTTAAGGAAGAGGTAGAAAAGCTCAAATCGAACGGGTTTATTCGAGATGCATTATACCCAGAATGGGTGTCAAATCCTGTACTTGTCCGAAAGCCAAACAGGAAATGGAGAACATGCATTGACTACTCGGACTTGAATAAAGCTTGCCCTAAAGACAGTTATCCACTTCCCCGAATCGATCAACTCGTAGACTAAATGGCTGGACATGAACACTTATCCTTCATGGATGCGTACTCTGGCTACAATCAAATACCCATGCACTTGCCCGACTAGGAGCATACCAGCTTCGTAACCAATATGGGACTTTACTACTATAAAGTTATGCCTTTCAGACTCAAGAATGCTGGGGCAACTTACCAACGGTTAGCTAAACAAATGTTCGCTAACTAGATCGGAAAAACCATGGAGGTATATGTGGACGACATTCTCGTGAAGTTGCGATTCTCCACTGATCATATCAAAGACCTGGAGTCAATGTTTAATATCCTTCGAGAATATAGAATGAAGCTCAACCCGTTGAAATGTCACTTTGGGGTTGCATCTGGAAAATTCCTTGGGTTTATCATCAATGCTCGAGGGATCGAAGCTAATCCTGAGAAGATCTGGGCAATCAGAAATCTTGAGACTCCAAGAACTATAAAGCAAGTCCAAAGCCTCAACGGGAAAGTAGCCGCACTGAGCAGGTTCAGCTCAAAATCCACTGACAAATGCATTCCCTTCTTCGACCTGATCAGAAAAGGGAAACGAAACTTTGAATGGACTACGGAATGTGAGGGCGCATTCCGAGCACTGGTACAACATCTTTCTACACCACCCATTCTGCTAAAGCCTATTGATCATGAGAGATTAGACATTTACTTGGCAGTGTCAGAGAACGCTATCAGCGCTTCCTTAGTTCGTGAGGAAGATCGGATACAACGACAAGTATATTACATTAGCAAACGACTGATCGGGGCAAAGAGAGAAATTATCCGAAGTTGGAAAAGTTGGTTTATTGTCTTGTTATTGCCTCAAGGAAGCTTCATCCGTATTTTTAGGCTCATCCTGTCATTGTCTACATCGACCAGTCGTTGCGACAGGTCCTTACGCGGCCTGAGATGTCTGGAAGGTTGCTTAAGTGGAATATCGAGCTAAGTCAGTTTGACATTACTTACACTCCAGGGCGAGCCATTCAGGGACAAGTCCTGACAGATTTCATAGCTGAATTCATTATCTCGGAGGACTTGCCCGAAACTAGTGAATCTCCGAAGTATATCTGGAAGCTGCATATTGATGGTGCATCAAATGACCGTTGCTCAGGTGTAGGGGTTGTACTTGAAACTCCTGAAGGTCGATCTATATGCTATGCTTTAATGTTCAATTTTCATGCGACCAACAACGAAGCCGAATATGAAGCCCTATTTGCCGGATTGAGGCTTGCCAAAGAATTAAGAATTATTACTATAGAGATTTATTGTGACTCGCAATTGGTCATGTGTCAAGTTCGGGGGGATTACCAGGCCAAAGACCGAAGGCTGGCTTCTTACCTAGCTCGGGTCCAGGAGACCTTGAATCAGTTTGACTGTTATGCCATTTACTGCATACCCCAAGAGCGCAATTAGAAAGCCGATTCATTAGCAAAGTTAGCCAGTACAGGTGAAGCACAGCAAACGGGAATCGTTCCCGTGAAAACATTATCTACCCCGAGCATCGATCAGATGGAAACAGATTGGGTATTTGAGGTCATTCCCGATAAGGAGTCATGGATGACTCTGTTCAGAAACTATCTCGAGCATGGGACCTTGCCAGAGCGCAGGAGTGAAAAGAGACAAGTTCTTCGAAAAGCTTCGCGGTTCACCATCCAGAATGGAGTCATGTATAGAAGAGGGTACTCTGTTCCTTTACTCCGGTGTATCGCTCACGATGAGATCAAACGAGTATTGCATGATGTACACGAAGGAGAATGTAGCGATCACACCGTGGGGGCAAGCTCTTTCCAAGAAAGTGCTCCGATATGGATACTATTGGCCGATAGTAAATCACGATGCATCGGACTACGCCAGAAAATGTGACAGATGTCAGAAACATGCTCAAATTCCAAGAGCCCCACCTACCGAAATAACTCAGATGGTCAGTCCATGGCCGTTTGCGATATGGGGCATTGACATTATTGGCTCTCTACCTCTAGCCAAAGGTGGTGCGAAGTACGCCATCAGCGCGGTTGATTATTTTACCAAGTGGGTGGAAGCTGAACCCCTTACTACAATCACAACAAAGAAAGTGATCAACTTTGTAGTGCGCAACATTATCCGCTGATTTGGTCTCCCGTATACCATCATCGCAGACAACGGAGCTCAATTCAACAGTGTTGAATTTAAGAATTTCTGTCAAAGGTTCCGCATCCAGAAGAAGTTCTCCGTAGTTGCACACCCTCAAGCTAATGGACAGGTTGAAGCTGTTAATAAAGTTATAAAGTCTATTCTGAAGAAACGACTGGAAAAGGCCGAGGGAAAATGGGTCGATGAACTTCTACGGCCCTTTGGGCTTATCGGACAACCCACAAATCCACAACCAGCCACACTCCATTCTCTCTTTCCTACGGTTCAGAAGCCTTTATTCCAGTCGAGATGGAAATACCTTCTCATCGCGTGACCTATTATGATCTGAAGACAAATGCTATACTACCTACCGAATCTCTAGATTTATTGGATGAGAAGCGTGAAGAGGCTGATTTGAGGGCAGCCGCATATCGAAGTCGAGTCGCCCGGTTATACAATGCCAAGGTCCAATCCCGAACCTTTGAACTCGGTGATCTCGTCCTCAAGAGAATTTACTCGGTCCCTTCACATATGAAGCCAACCTGGGAAGGGCCGTATGTTATTGAACGAAAGCTCGAAGATGGCACATTCAAATTATCGACCGTTGACGGTCTCACTCTGCCGAGAGCCTGGAACAGCGAGAGTCGTCGTCGCTACTACACATGATAGGCTCTATTTATTTATTCAGTCTTCTTTTCATTTGCAATTTATTTATGCATTTTGAAATTTGGATTTGTAATAAGACAACTGACTTTGCCATATTTTCTCATTTTAGCAATAAAATGCAATCTCTTCGAGCCAGAGCTGTGATTTATTCGAAATACGTCATATGACCATCACTATGCAGGGAGAGTTAAGTTCCACCGTACGGTTGGATTTATTCAAATAGGGAGTGACTGTGATACGACCGGTCACTCACTAAGTGAAACCCGAGCTCGGTGACAAGTCATCACACTGAAGCCAAAAAAGGATTGATACGCGACAATCCTCTAACTAACTCCAGATTCCCATAGTGCCAACTGGAGTATAAACCTGTAAATGCGGTTTCGGAGAGGGTGGATCCGTCCACCTAACGACTTCGCTTGTATTCGAACCAAGTTCGAGGAGGATGGATCCGTCCATCTAACGACCTCACTTGTTAACTCAGGGTGGATGTGAGCCGACCATCCATGATCCTGATAGATTTGTCGTTCTTGGAGTGCGAACGAAATCCTAAAGCCTAGATAGATGTGACTGACCATCTATCGGCCGACTCCAGACTCCCGGAGTGCGAGCTGGAGTATAAATATAAATACCAAGTGGGTGTAATTGACCACCCATCAACTAACTCCGGATTCTCAGAGTGTGAATTTGAGTATAAACATTAAATAACTCCAGATTCTCAGAATGTGAACTGGAGTATAAACATCGAATAACTCTAAATTCCCAGTGTGCGGGTTAGAGTATAAACACAAGCCGGGTGTGACTGACCGCCCATAAAATAACTTAATTCCCCGGAGCGTGGACGTATCTCAAAACCTTGTGCAGGTGTGACAGACCACCGATCTACAAGTGTAATCCCCAGAGTGTGGATGCAATCGCCAATAGACAAGCAAGTGTGATTCGACCACCTGAACTCGTCTTGTTTCAATTCTGCTTCAGCAAAGTTAAGCCCGATATATTAAAGGCAATCAACGATTGTTAACGAATCTTTTCAATTTTTCCCAGAACAGGGCGCAGAACTTAAGTGCCAGCCACTGATTGAGACAATGCAATATCAGAATTCGACTTAGCGCTCGATCGCGACCCAAAACCATGACTCCAGAACCTAGCAACTAAACCCAGGTCAAGTTTAAAGACTAAAACTCCATAAGAGTATTGAATGAAAAGTTCGAATGCCAAAGCACTTTAACAAATGAACACAAATTGAGCTGAAGACAAAATGAAATTTTATTTCGATTATTCTTTGAAATAAAAGGGTAAGTACAAAACTATACCAAAAGTCCTACTAGCAGGGGCCGAACCCGCATCTATACACGGCCTACAAAAAGAAAACAAAAGTAGATTCCTGTCTATCTACCAAAGATGAGCCGAAGAGACATATCTATTCTTTCTTTTTTATCAGCTTCTTCTTCGACGTTGACCCGCTAGATTCGCCACTTGTTTTCCTCTTCGAAACTTGCCTTTTGGCAGTTGATCTCCAGTTGGGGGCATTATGTTAACTTCCTCCTCCGAACTCAAGTGAATAGGAATGTTTCTCGAAGGCGGAGTCGGAGGGATAGGATCAATGTTAACAGGCGGAGGAGGCACACTTGTATCAACGACAGTTCCTCCCGGGGAGATCATCCGCAAAGGGGCCGGGCCAGGTCCCGCCATTACACCTCCAAAGCCACTACCCCGCGCACCTGCTTCCATCTCGGCGTTAATTTCAGCCAGTATTTCCTCTTCGTGAATTGTTTGAGCCTCGCTGGGGATGCTAGCAGTTGGGCCTGAAGAGCTAGTCACAGGTGCGCTCCCACTCATGACAAATGGCAGATCAGCAAAGGGGTCACTGTGATGACCAAGAAGTTCCTCCATCATCTGTTCATCGAAAATAATTGTTCTCCCTTGTACCCCATCCATAGGTGCAGCAGCCGTTGTCGTGGTCGCTTTCGTTATGATAACCTCATGCTCGTGGTGTAACTCTTGGGTTGCAGGAGGCATAGCGGATGTAGCTCCTATCACTGAACAGAGACAAAGATAAAGTTATTAGTGATTTCTTCAAATAAACCTTCCTACACTGAATGAGCACAAGAAATGCTTAGAATACCTTCCTCAGTTTGACTTGCAGGCGGAACTGGAGCTGCTTCAGTGACGTGCTCGTGAACTGGAGACAACCGCGGTTGATCGGGATTGTAAGCAAGAACGAACTGAGAATCAACCACGGATGTGGATTCAGGCTGAGTTGGCACCAGAGTCTCGGAACTTACATCATGGTGCTCAACTCCAGAACCTTCTCCAGCTTCCGAGTGCTGTGTGCCAAGTTTCTCCTTTTCGTATGCGATATCATGGAGAACTTTCCTTTCATCTTCACTCAACACCCGATTCTCAAGCTCGAACTCATCGACCGATTCCGCTTGTTGTTCAACTTTCTCATCCTGCACCAGCCAGCCCCAAGCGTTATACAAGTGTGTTGGATAATTATCGAGCAAGGTTAGATCCCTGTGCTTCAATACTCTAGCGTTGTATGTGATCATAAGATCTTCAATATCGGCCTCTAACCTGGCCTCTGCCATTTTAACTTCATCCTCAACCTTGGCCCCAATCTCCCAAATTTTGAGTACGGCCGCATCCTTTTCATCCCAGAGCACCACAGCTTGTCCACATGCCTCCTGGGCTGCTTTGTTTGTGTTGTATTTTTCTTTGACGATTTCGGAGAATTTGGCCTTAAGGTCCTCAAGCTCCTTCAGCGCGACATCCTTCTCGGCCGTAACAGTTGTGTTTCAATGGCCCATCTCCTCGACCAAAGCAAAATGCGTTTTCTGCATCCTTTCCATAGATTGGTTTGCCTCATCGGCTTTCTTGGTGGCCTCTATTTCTGACTTCCAGGAAGATTCGGCTTCATTATTGAGCATTTGTATTATAAGGTCCTTTTGAGCGATGTCGGTCTCTAACTTCTCAATTACTTTTGCCCGCTCAAAGGCCACCGCTGATGCTTTGCCCACAGTTTTCATCCACTCTCGATACTGGGTATATTTGTCATGGATGTAATCTTGCATAGTCTGCTCTGCCTCAACTGGAATTCTCTTTAAATGCGGAGGGAAAACGAAGCCATCGAAACAAATATTTGGGAAGTCTTTTTTCAGCTGGGCGATATTGATTGCTCCTTCCCCAGTGGGCTCGGTAATGGCCTGTTCAATGACAATGGGAGTTTCAACCTTAGTTCTACGGCGCTGTGAATCCGACCTGGGAGCTTGAGAAGACGGTTTATGGTGTGGAGGCTCTAGGGATTGTTTCCCGTGACCGGAGGGTGGTGTTGGAACCCGGGGTGGTGGAGAGCGTGATTGGGAGCGATATCTATATTTTCTGTTTCTATCCCTTTCCCTCTCATAACGCTCTTGACTAGAATAACCACGATCGTGATCTTTATCAGCTTCCCTCCTACGGGACTCATAGTATGCATTGGATGACTGGCGCGCAGAGCGAAGGCTTCCTAACATAGATTCTCGCCTAGTCATCGTATCTGTAAAATAGAAAGAAGAGTAGAATCAGTAATGTCCAAAAAATGAATAACTTGTGATTGGAAATCGTGTAGTGCCATGAAGTGTATGCATGTTTTAAACCCCCCGACCAACAGGATATGTCGGCCACACTTGTAGGAAGTGACTCGCTTAAATCTAAGACACTTTGAAGCCCTTCCAATCTGGTGTCGTGTTGAAGTGACACATAGTTCGGAATTGGTATATCAACGAGCCCTTCGAAAGGATTCTCTACTTGCGAGGGAGGAGCCTCTGAATTTTAACACCGGAGGCTGGCAGGGACACGACTATGGATTTCCATCTCGAATACTTATGACGCTTATGTGCTACTGCCTTGCCTTTTCTCCTTCCCTCTAAACCCTGAAAACTGTCAGAAGGCTCGGCTACGGGTTCGTCGTCAGTGGGCATATTTTCTTCATCGCCCTCCTCGGGTATTACAATCCCTGGCGCTTTACGCTTCACCCGCCTCGTCGGAGCTGCCCTAAGCATTCCCTTTAGTCTTATGCTTTGCTTTCGATCGATTAGCTCGACAATCCTCAAGTTTCTATCTGTTAGCACTGAGTCCATATCTCTCATTTCGCTCGGCACTTCCTGAAGAATCCATACTATTTCTTTGAACTGAGCACCTTTGCGTCGCCGAATTGCAGCTGTAAAGGAAAGAAGATATTAGTTTCAACATCAATTATGACCATCCCATTAACTACTGGAAAAATTACAGCACTTACGTCTGACTAACCATCGACTAGCAAACCCTGGAGGGCATCGGACGTAGAACCACTCCGTCTTAAAGTAGTTGAGCCTGGTCCATGAACCTGCCACCACTTGGTAGTTCCTGACTGCCTCCAAAAATGTGAATGAAGGACAGTCTCCCCGACTCTTGACATTAAACAAGTATCTGATTTCTTCTGGAGTAGGGAGTCGAAAGAGATGTTCCATAAAGACGATGAATAGACTGTTCAGAAGTGCATATCCATTTGGATGTAATTGCGACGGAGCCATTATGAAGAATGCTAACACTTCTCGAATGTACTGGTTGAATGGAGGAAGTGTTCCCGCTGTGCACGAATGTCGGTTAAAGGCTGTGAATCCTTCTGGGGAGATGTGGCCTGTCATTTGGCCTGGGAAGTAGAACGTCGTCTAATGATAGACCGTGCCTTAAGCATATTTGCTCTAGAATATCTTCGGAGAGATTGGATGGCATAGAATCTTTTGGATTCGCGATAAAAGTTACTCCCAGCAGCTCGTCCGGAGCTGGACCTATTACTTCGGCTGCAATGGCCAGCATCTCTATTATCGGAGAAGACGAGCTTTGAGGCTCCGGCTGCTGTGAATTTGTAGATTCAATAACTAATCAACTCATCAAAAACCATCATTAGATGATAATAAGCCTGTGTGTTCCCCAACGTGAAGTGCATGAATGTGTTGTGCAGTGCAGTGTTATATAATACTTAAAAGATTCTACAGAGTTTGAGAAATGTTCAAATGATAAGACTTTGAGATTCGACCGGAGTGACCGTCATCGCTGACCGTCACCACCACACCAATCAGGCTTCAAAGATCAATCCTGGTTAATGTTCGACAATTTTTGTCAAGTTACGGTTTCATCGACGAGCTTCGAAGGGCAGCCAAATGTACAGTGAAACAGTTAATTTCAATTATGCAAGGCAGAAGCTCGTCGGAGTCAAATGTTCGAGTGCGAAAAAATTTCGTATCCATTATGGTCAAGACTTGGATCGAGCATAGGAAGCTTCGTTCGTATCAATCTCTAGGAACACAATTCGTATTGATCACTGGAAACCGAGATTCGTATCGATTGTACAATGGAACTCTGTATCGATCACTTGAAGGTCGCTTCATATCGATGCAATAGCCTATACTTTGTATCGATCTACAACAACACATTCGTATCGATCGCCCAACCCAAGATTTCGTATCGATCGCTCCAGATCGTTACGAATGCCAATCATCAGCCGATCGATGCGAATGTCCACCAGCTATCGATATAAAGCAATCCCTCACTCGATACCAAATTCTATTATGTCTGAATCGATACGAACCTTCTTCTTCATCCAACGTCGATACAAAAACAGCTTTCGTGTCCATCATCCTTTCTATCTTCTTCTTCAAACAGTTCAGACTCCGGCTCCTCCTCCTTCAACCGTACTCCAACCCAATCTCGGCCTCATCGTCATTAGAATTGGCCACGATTATGGACGAATTGGCATTAAATCTAAAGTCTTATCATTTTAATGTGAGATTGTTCAACTAATTACCTAAGTGAGAGTATCAATTCGAAGGATTAACGAGCTATGATGATTTGAGAATGAAGGCAATTTCGATTCCTCGGTTTTTTTCTATCGATACGAAAACAAAAGTAAAATAAAGGCAGATAAAAATTTGGCTGAGTACAAATAGTATTTATATGGACACGAGGGATGAAGGGAAACGATTCGTCTCCCAGTTGTTTTGACCGGTTAAAAGCAGTTTCCCCTCTAGTCGATACGAAGAAAGCTTTTCGTATCCATTCTCCATCGATTCGAAGCAACCACAATTCGTATCCATCAACCCATCGTTACGAACGATACTTTGAAGACTGATTGAACTGTTTGTACCCATCAAATATCTATCGATATGAAATGACAAATTCTTGTTCATTACATTGAATCCAACAGAAATTCGTATCCATCGATACGAAATGTTTTAATAGGCTAACTAGTTCGTATTAATCACCATCGATACGAAGATAATTTCCCAACTCCTCAAATCGATCCAGGAGAGGATCGATACAAAGGAATACACCAAAACAACCACCAAGCGTTGTTACAACTCGAATTTCACATCGATTCAGGAGAGGATCGATACAGAATTCGATTCAAAAAAAACTGAACTGACAACGACTTGTGAACGTACGAACGTTAACGAGAGTCAGATTAGCATACATGCATGTCTGTCGAACTAATATTCAATTTTCAAAATTCACAGAAGTTGAATGCTCACCTGGTGACAATTACAACAATGGACAATGGTTTTCCATCATTCAATACTCAGTTACAACAATACACAGTACAATAATTAGCAGTCAACAATTCATTATTTATGTTACTAAAGATCAATAAAGGGTTACATCTTTCGACAAGTAGACAACAACTATCCAAACAAGTCAGATAAAACTATTCAAACTGAAGATTGCAGCTTTTCAAAGCACGTCATGTTCTCACAAGACGTACTTTGGGGGGCAAATGTTATCCCGCCTTTTGGCAAGGCCGTGACCCCAAGAAATTAACTGGAAACCAAGGACAGTCCGTCCCAAAGATCGGTTATATGCAAGTTCACTATGGATACTGGTAAATTTTGTCCAAGTCCGGATCGAGCTAAAATTGACAAGGCACGACAAGCAAAGCTATGAAGGCCAATGTTCCAAATTCCAAGTCAATTGGAGTTCGTATGCTCAAGGTATAATCGATGCAAGCCAGGGAAGCCAACTCATTTCGTATCCATCATTCCACCCCCTTCGAATTGCTTTTGTTCGTATCCATCAACTGAAAGGACTTGTTCGCATCCATCAAGCTTCAACAGTTCGCATCCATCAAGCTCCAACAGTTCGTCTCCATCAACTATATTGGTTCGTATCCATCAAATGAACATCATTTTGTATCCATCAGGTAACCATTGGTCCACATCCATGAAAAAGCACTACATTCTGTATCGATCACATCTACCCCATTTCGTATCCATCACCTGAAGACATATCGTATCGATACGAGGATGCTTCAGGTGAACGATACGAATGGAATGATACGAAGACAAATCCCATGATCGATGCGAAGGCAGTAGCCCCCCATCGATACGAAATGGTTTCAAGGGTGGATACGAAGTATATGGCGACACATGGATACGAGCAAGGCAGAGTCAACAAAAAGAAGCGGTCAACGAGCATGAGAAGTGTTTCTCCCTTGGGTTGTAGCACCACGTCATCCAATCAACACGTGCAGAACCGTCGTCACGAAGCTATCGATACGAACAACATCGATACGAATTCAACAGCCTTCGAAAAACCCAAACTTGCATCGATCATAACTCAAAATCTACAAGTCCAAATGCCACCAATTTTTCACAAGAGTTTGCGTACATCCTAAAGAATGTTCATGATCGATCTCAACTCGATTGGGCAAAATATTGATCGATATGAAATTCATTCGTATTGATCATGGATCGATTGAAAATGGCATGGGATCGATCGTGTGGGCCCACCCACATGAGAGAAGAGGTCTTCCGAGATCTGAGCGAGATATTTGCAGCCCACGCCTATAAATAGCAGCCTAGAAACCTACAGAAAAGGGACTTTTGGCTCTTCTACGTCCAGACTATGCCGAAATCACTGTTGTACTCGAGTTTTACTATTGTAATTCGTTGTAACCAGCAAGCAAAAATTAATAAAAATCAATCATTTAATAGTGGACGTAGGTGATACACCGAACCACTCTAAATCAGCGTGTTTCTGTGCGTTTTTCTTTCTTATTATTGGTGTGTTTGTTAGATCTACCTCTTTTTACATTTATTTTCTTCACTTTATCTCTTCAAA
Source organism: Allium fistulosum (assembly GCA_030737815.1). Classification (NCBI taxonomy): domain Eukaryota; kingdom Viridiplantae; phylum Streptophyta; class Magnoliopsida; order Asparagales; family Amaryllidaceae; genus Allium; species Allium fistulosum. The sequence goes on from CM060903.1 coordinate 670,013,136, forward strand.
TACATTTGAAGAGTGTTGCACTCAATTTTGGTACAAACAGAGGTGGAGGAAGGTTTGTTCATTTTGGGTTTATTCGTGCACGCGTGCACGTGTACGGGGAGTTGAGGAAGAAAGGGTTTTAAACTAATGATGGTAATTAGTTGTTAATGATGTAATTTATTTATTTAATTAATTCTAATTCTTATAAAATCAATATCTCACTCATACGAGGTCAGACTTGGACGTGGTCTTTTGCGTTAAACTCATATCAATGTTATCTACGCACCGAAGTTGGATTTGTTTAATTTAGAGCTAGTATAATATTGGGCTAAAATTGAATGCCGTTCGATTTCAGATCGAACAGGGACGCGAATGCGTCAATTGAAATTTTGGGGAGTTTACTCACCTCTAAATAAACTATATGATATCTGTGTTGCTATAGATTATTGTTGAATGCTTGGATGATGGTTTATATATTATTGTTTGATTGTTTGTTTGGATTTGATTCCCTCCTCGAAGCGGATGGCATCAATAACCATTGTGTTGTAGGAAACAAAAGCAAGTCAAAGTGTACGTAGTGAAAAGGTTGCTGTAGAACACTTCTAAATACCATACACATGTGTGATTTACATGGGACTTTTATAAGAGCCCTTAGGTGGTTTCTTACCAATGTTGATTTACTTATATTCTTATGTTGCTTATATTGATATTTGATTGAAATATTTGTGACATACTGTTTGATGTGTGTAAGGTCGTTATAGAAATTATCGTTATACCGACACTTAGGAAATAACATCTCCTTAAACCTATGTATATTTTGTTAACAATAAATCTTGTCAACACCCTAAGATTGAACTACGGAATAAGGTTTATCCCTTAGGTAAATGGAAGGGAGTGGAATGGGTATATCCTCCTTGAATTTCCTTTCGATTAGATTGCTGTAGTAAAAAGTTGTTCAGATTATCCGTTTGACTCAATCGAGAGGGTTAGCTTCTTCCCTTATCATCCTTTCGATTCTGTCGTGATAGATTGGTTTTCCCTTTGAAAGCCCACCTTTTGAAATGATTGAGGTACCCTGGATAAGGTTTTCCTTTGTGGGTTTTGACTATATTGAAGGTTTTACTTGTTCTGTGACTAGGACTTTATCCAAGAATCTACAATAGAGGTTTTGTCCCCATTGAAAGCAAGGTTGATTAGGTATTAAGACTTGATCCAGGAATCTGGGGTTGGGGTTTCGACCTTGTCGTAAGCTGTAGGTTTAAATGTCTTGGGTTTGGATTGGAAATCTCAAGTTAGAGTGATTTGGAACTAGGATCGACCTTGTTGAAAACTGTTCCTTTTGGCATCTTGTATTTATCAAAGGTTTCAGTAGATTGAGGCTTGGATTCGACCTTGTCGAAAGCAGAAGCTCAAGGGAAGGTTGCTTGGAATGAATAACTGAAGTTATTTGAATAAGTTAGGTTTTGAATGTGTTGGAAGGGTTCTTTCGGTATAGGCGACACCTGAAACACAATGTTAATCCTGATAAAAGCTTCAAGAACAATAAAGAAATCTATAAAATTGACAACTTCCCTTTCACAATCAAAAGAAGACTTTATTATTAAAAATCCCCAAATTAATTTGGAAATTAGGGTTTACAACTCTTTTAATTAAGAAAATACAAGATTAGAACGACAAGGTTCGGATCCCCAAAACACGACCCCTTAGGTCTTATTTGTAGATGCGGGTCAGCACCTTTCGACCCTAAAGCTTTCGACTTGGTCGAAAGCTGGCTGTCGAATAACTCAAGTATGCTTCCGCCTTTGTCGAAAGGAACGACTGCGCTTCTCTTCTTCGTATTGCCTTGTAAGAGCTTTCGACTCTGTCGATAGGCTTTGTTAAGTGGTTTCGACACTGATGGTTGCTCCTGAACTCTTGTTTGTGACTTGATGTGGAAGCCTCCTGGTTCTCAATGGCTTCGACCGGTTCGAAAGGCATATTATAACTTTCGAAGGGGTTTGAACGAAGGCGAAACCCATGGTTTCGAAAGGTTTGGCGCATATACAAAGAGCTGTTCTTCATTGTCTTTGAATGGTGTTGCTCTAACTCATTCGAAAGGTCTTCATGCATATGAATTCGCCTTGTCGAAAGGTAGTTACTGAAGGCGAAAGGGTGCTTTCAACTCCTTCGAAAGGTAAGAACGCACTGGATATTGATTGTTGCGTCCATTCGACACCTTTGATAGGTTCTGAAGTTTTGAAATTTGGTTGTGGCATCCCATCAACTCTTTCAGAAGGACTAGCTAGAGGTCTTTCCTCTTGTTCTCATTTATTCTTTGCTCCAACAGGTTTCGACTTTGTCGATAGGTGTTTTTTGGTAGTAACATTTGCCCCTATCTTGCGAAGGGATGCACTTGACTTTCCAAGTCAACTTTGTCGAAACCTAGAAACTTTCCACCTCTTGGTCTTCCTGCGTAAATCTGGGACGTCCATTTAAATCTGATCTAATGGCTGATAGTTCTTGGCGATTTTTCTTATAAGTACGATCTTCTTCTTCCCCTTTCACTTTTTTACAAACCAAATTTTCGAGTGAAAGTAAGGAGTTCTAAACAATTTCAAAGTTTCTTCTCAATCAAAGAAATAACCAGATCTAACGTAAGTTTGAGATTATTTCTGTTTTGCGAATTTCTCCTCTCTTTTTATTATTCTCTATATTTCACAGTGGGTTTTGAATTTTCAGATCTTATAATCAGGATTTTGATCTAAAAAACGTTCAAAATTTGATTTTATTAAAAAGCATGTGTTATTTGATTTTTTGAGATTGTTTGATTTCAAAATTTTGATTCATATGAGAGATTTTGCGACTCAGTTTCATGAATCGATAAGATCGGTTTCCCATTTTGAATTTATTTCAGCATTTTTGATTACTTTTACTTTTAATAGAATCTGAATTCTTATTTATAATTTTGAAATTGAAAATGGTGAGTTCATGTTGAAATCCGTCTTCTTATCGGGTTTGGTTTATTTGTTTAAGAAATTTTTTGAAATCCTGGATTTGCAATCGGGTTTGGGGAAGAAAAGAGTTTTTGTTTTCTTCGCCCTGAAGCTTAGAGCTATATTGTTGAATGTAATTATAGGTAACCATTCCAGATATATTGTTTATTTATTTTAAACCTAGACACTATTATAATATCACTGGATTCTAATAAAAATGGTTTGGTTATCGTAAGGTAAAAACATGTCCGTGTTTATATGCGAAATGGTCTTATGAGATACCTTTATTTTTGAAAATTTGTATAACATAAAAAATCCATATGATTTGTATTTCTCATGCTATTTTACCAGACTAATCTGGATGGTATTTTCTTATACTACTCGGGTCATCCTTGTGCAGTTAATGCCCCGCTATAACCCTGCTATATCTCATAGCGGATTTCTACCACTACAATTTTTCCACATAGCCTCAAATATAGCCTTTCCGCTTTAAGCCCCGCTATTTCCGCTATATCCCGTTATTTCCGCTATATTTCGCTATTTCCGTTATATCTACTTTAAAAGAAATGAATTAAAAATTGACATTTATACACTATCATATTTATGAAATTAATTTATTTGATTGGATTTTTAATATATTTTCATAAATGGAAATACTCTAATGTTCTACTAGATTCAATTATGTTATATAATTGTTTTACGTTTATTTACAGTATATTCGCACATGTTTTTATTTAAAATTATTTATGTATTAATTATAATTCAATTGAATGTTAATTTTTCATTTAATTACCATGTATATATTTGTAAAAACATTAAGTATGAGTTTTATATGCTATTTTAGAGTCATCCGCTATATCCCGCTATATCCTCGCTGTATCTCCGCTATGACTTTTTGGGCCTCCGCCGCACTGAATCTGCCAAGCGCTTTAACTGCACAAGGTCAGCCCGAGCATATTTCCAAATTTAGTTATGGATGGTTTAGAGATTTAGGAGATGAGCTAGATGCCTCCAAGACATATTAACATACCTTTTATTTCTGCTGCATTTCTTATTTTGTATTTATCAGCATTTGTGCGGACAGACTGTTATAACTATCAAACTTGATGATATATTAGTTTACACTGATTGACGTATGTATATTACAGTTTTCTTTTGTAAATATCATGTGTATATAATATGTTAATCGTCACGATGTAAGATTATGTTCTGTCTTTTCTTTAATTTCACCCCAACAATCTGTCATTCCGGCGTTTGGATGCTCGGCATATGAATATAGTTTTCTTTTGGGGTCAAGAAGGCTGGTCGTTACAATACTACCACGTACATTGCCGCATTCTACTAAGCCAATAAAGAAAGATTCTTTATTCCGCTACTAATCATAATCATCATTAACTTCCATCCTATGGGGTTTTAATGTTAATTGCTAACTTATTAATTATGCAATTAATACGTTGTTAATTATATGTTATTCATATATTAATATATATTTATAACTACGTAACTAATATTTCTAGGTGTGTGAAGATTGTGCCCTATACTAATCGTTAAATGCCAAAACGTCCAATTTATGCAAGTCTAATTTCATATCATAACATACAAATTAGCTAATATCATTAGCCCAACTATAGACTTGTATAAGAAAATAGAACTAATCACCAAACTTATTTTGTATTAAAATAGAAGAATCAACATCAATAGAATTTATAATTTAATCCTTTTGTACTCTATTCAACTTCCATATATAAAATGGAAAAGGGATTCGTATTTAAATATGGAAATAGGCAGTGCAAACTACGAATAGGAGAATCCATATTTTACACACCATTTCCTAAATTTTAGAACCCTTAATCAAATCAAAAGAGAAAATTGAGAAGTGGAATAGAATGTAAAATGTTAAAATTGCAATAACTACACAAATTCTGCTATTTTAATATAGAGTAATTAGGATTCCAAAACATAAGAATTGACATTTAATTTTGGGGGTTTAGATTTGAAGTTTTCATGAACCAGAATTCCTCAGCGCATATATCAAATCCAACCTATACTATACAATTACTAAAATAAGAAAAACTAAGATTTTCACTTATAGATAATCCCCAGGTTTCTCCTTTAGATTTGAGCATGCTTGCCTCTTCACAAATCTCTTCCTTCTGAAATATACAATAATTGGATTGTATACTAACTAGATTCAGAATTCCAGGGATTGGAGGAGAATAGAATTAGAAATTGAATATTAACACCTAAAATCCTTTACTTGAAACCTTTAAGAAATTTCGGAATCGTGAGGAAAAAAGAAACTAACAGAACACGGTTATGTTTCTAAATAGCTTGTGAATAAAAGTGTATGGGCTAGGTTCTTATTTATAGTGGTTAGAAGTCACCAGAACTATCGAACTTATGTCGGTTTAAAATAATATAATTCGGGCCATTTTTGGTCGAAATATAGCTAGTTGCCACAGCACGCACCGATCGTTCGGTCCTACCTAGGCGGTCGATGGGTTGCCTATAAATGGGAATGTTTTTATTTTGTAATTTATATTTATTTAATTCATTATTTAATTCAATATTTAATTTTTACAATTAACATTTCTTTTAACGTTTGCTTAAACCCCAATTCTAATCACCGTTAACTTTTTAAATTTCAAGTTTTAATACTAATTATATTTTTGAATTTGAATTCTATTTGAGTTATTTTGAATCTTAAAACTTAAAACATCAATAACTTTTCCCTTTGAGCTTCGATTTTAAAACTTTATATATGGAAATTGATCAGAAAATCGCCATGAACGCAACATCACAACTTTGTGGGCAAATTCCGACATTTACAAGATTTCCATTTTTATCCTTATGATTAATTAATTATTCCTTATTAGTTAATTTCTTATTAATTTTTACGGGGTATTACATTCTTCCTCCAATAAAAAGGATTTCGTCCTCGAAATCCCTAAGGGACAAACAGTGTAATGCGCATTAAGCATCCTTGTTATACAACCATGTTATCTACACAATCCTATACTCAACTAAAATGTGCAATGTGATTATGCATGCATACATACTATAGGTGAGCTCAATCCTACCATGTATGCATGATCATGATATATAAGCATGTATGCAACCATCCTAAACATGCAAAAAATTCTACATAAATGTAAAAAGACAGTTAAATGTCTGGCAATAACTCCTACCATCTAAAATAGCAATCACGATGCAACGAAAACCTAGTTTTGGAGTGGAAAAGTTTACTAGAGAAAAGCTTAGGAAGAGAATTCCTCATCTTCTCTTCAGTTTCCCATGAGCTTTCTACTGGTTATCCCACTATTGTACTTGAACCAGCCTAATTTATTTGTTGCGAAGCTTCCTAGTTCCGTGCTCCACTATGTGTGTGGTGGCATGGGGTGCCATCGGCTCCATTTCTATGTCTACTAACTGATCAGGCTCTACCACGGCGGTTGTGCTATGAAGGAATTTCCTTAAGTGTGATGAAATACGTCATGGACTGCTTCCAACTTATCTAGTAACTCTACTCGATATACAAGTTTCCCTATTCTTTCCAAGATCTGGAAAGGCCCAAAAAACCTTGGTGCTAACTTCCCCAGCTTACCAAATCTCATAACTTTTCTAAGAGGGGAAACTTTAACGAACACCATGTCTCCTACCTCAAATTCAAATTCTTTCCTTCGCTTGTCCGCATGAGAATTTTAACGATCCTATGTGGCCTTCATTCGCTGCCATATCAACTCTATCTTCTCCAAGGTGTCGCAAATCAAATCTGGTCCGATTGGAATTTTGTTAGTGGTTTCCTACCAATAATTTGGCGATTTGCATGGCCTTCTGTATAATTCTTCAAAGGGTGTCATGCCAATCGTCGCTTGGGGACTATTATTGTACGCGAATTCTACTAAAAGTAAGTGTTGCTCTTGATGTTTTACGAAATCCATTATGCAAGCTCTCAACAAGTCCTCCAAAATCCTATTCACCCATTCATCCTGACCATTGATTTGTGGGTGGTAAGTAATGCTAAGATTTAATGAGGTTCCTAATGGTGACTGCAAACTCCTCTAAAATTCGCTAGTGAATAACCCAATGCTTCTTCTGCTCTAGCCTAATGATGTCCATCAATGTTGGCCTAACCTCCATTGCCACCAAATAGCTGAAAGTAGGTTCGATTAGCAGTTGGAAATTGAAATGGGAGAGGAACTCCTATTATTGCTAGTTAAGTGCCCTTATGAGATCTCCTTATTTACGCTATTTTCCAATATACTTTATATAGCGGTTAAAGCTCGTTTGAACCATCAACAGAGTAATAAACTGGAACATATTTCATATCTTATAGTACGCTTTTCCAATCACCTAAAGGAGACAACTAGCGATTACTACCTAAAAACCCTAAAGAAAATTTTGTTGGAAGCTGCCATTCATCATCAACTGGTGTTAATGATGTTGTTGCCTTAACACTCCTTACAAAATTGAGATGGATATTTCTAGTATGCCATTCAATTATAATCCACATGTCTTAACTTACCCACTTGGCTTCTAATAAATGAGATCCATCCATTACTTCAATTATTAAACCCGACTATGGAATAAATTGTTTATTCTCATACTGTAGTGGGTAAGAAATATGAACTATGCACATTTAGATTAACTCATCAGAAAATTTGTTTGGTGAAATAAATTTCTTACCACTTATCTCGACTTCTTCAACCTTAAGTCAACCAACACCCTTTATGCTTGTTTGCCATTTTATTACTCACTTCCCAATCATATTACTATCTTCTCTAAATCACAATCTCTTAATAGTATCCTCAAACTTTGGTATTCACTTCCTCTCTACCCTTGATCCTTCACGGGAATATACTCTAGGACTTGCAAAATTGTACTTTGATACCATTCGTTGTTCCTTTAAGGGTTCTTCCTATGGTTTCCACATGTTTCCAGTCACCCATCCTAGATTCATACAAATTTCCTTATATTCAGTTGGGATTCCTTATTGCTACCTTATGAGCATCCATAATCATTTTATTCATAGCCTAAACCATTCCCTCATCTTACCTAGGCAGTCATCCCTATCCACTCTATATCAAAATTTGGTTTGGGTTTCACCATTCTTTATAAAACTAAAACTTCACAATCATAAAGTACATAATCTAAAACTTTTATCTTTAAAAATATAAACTTAGAAACATTTTTATTAAATTAAAAAATTGCTTGGTCACCAAAAAGGAGCCATGAATTTTTTTTCCTTTTTTCAATTTTTTTCGAAAACATCCACTATCATTTTAAATAATGAAAAGTTGAGTTTGCAAGGATAACTTCCATCCTATTATTTTCCTATTACTCATGCTATCTCCACTCCCACTTTTGATGGAGAATTTAATAGCATATGAGGAGAGACCTCTAAAAGATACGTTTAATTTTTGCATCTATTTAAGCGTCTATCTAAAATATATGCGCAGTTACTACATTGCTATGGAGTTTATCCATTCTTCCTGCCCTATTCATATTACTTCTCTCCTATATTATTTCTAACTAGATTACTAGTCCTATTTTATATAAATTCCTAATGCTATTTCTATCCAAATCTCCCAATATTGTAATTATTTGTATTTCTCCTACCTAAATGGATTCTACTTCAACTGTAATTCTCCATATTTTCCTTATATGGGAATGTTCCTCCTATCTTAGTCATCGGGCATTCTTACCCTTCTATTCTTTATACCTCAATTTAATCAAGTATCATATCCATTTATCCACTCCTTAAAAAGAATTTTTAAAACGAAACTTCCAAATTTATAAAAATAGAAAAGATCATCAAGCCAAACCTATGCTCCATTCTTCACTTATTTCAAAAACAAAAAATCCCTTTATAAAAAATCTTTAAATCAAAACTTTTTGACTCAACTAATTTTATACTAACAAATTCCAAATTTCCTCACTTTTTGAAAACAATAGCTTCCCAATAAATCTTATGAAAACCCATTTAAAACATTTTAAGAAACTGTTAAAATCTTCTTGTTAAATTCTTTCACATGGGCTTGGACTCGAAAATGGACTTTTATCATCCTTTCTTCCTACTGCTTAACTCTTCTTCGTCAAAATCCGGCTATGTTCCAGTGGTTATTATTGCACGCCTTCTTATGGGAACTTTCTCCACTCCTTCTTTATACCTTAATTTTGGATGCTTACAAAGTATAGTTTGTTACTTCCCATTTGTCTGGATGAAATGAGATTCTTCTATTGGCAATCCATCAAAATCCACGATTATAAGGCAACGTAGTCCCAACAAAGGAGTCCAATACCATCCAACATTTGAGATCCTTCTATATGTCGTGCTCATGCTCTTCTTGGTCAGTGCCTTGCGATACGGCCTACACTTCGTGAGGTAATCGGGTAGTGGATACATTTAACCCTATTTATTGGCCCAACTCATAATTGCTTCATCCATCCTTTTGGAATATGGTCGCAACTACTTATGTAGTCGGAACTTATAGAGTTTAGCATATGATATATATATATATATATATATATATATATATATATATATATTAAGGGTTTTTGGAAAATACTTCCAAAAATAAAATGCATGCACTCATACGTATACCTATACCCATTGAATAGGAACCTAAGATTTGAGACCAAATGTAACAACCCGCCTTGAGACAGGTCTAATTTTCGACCTAGAAAAGGCCTATCGAACATTAGAACAATTCCAAAGCTGGCTATTGGTTGGTAAAATTATACTACACACATAGCTATCTACTAATGCTATCAGAATCTCACAGTGGAAATGATAAAATATAATATCAAAAATAGTACACATTTTACCAAAATTCAAATATCATAACAAAACATAACATCCCAATATCCATGGCACAATAGATCAAAATACAATAATATCATGTCTAAATGGGTATATCAACATATAATATAAACATAAGTAGATATATAACTACCCTAAGACTCGGTCTCCGCCTTCATCTCCTATATTTGCATCGTCTTCCTTAACCCGTGTTGTGATGAGGAGGGAGTTAGAACAACAATGTCCAGGGAATAAAATCTAAAGCCTTCCACAATATTACTTGGGAAGTATAATTTAGATAAGAATATGTATTATGTGTCCTAATTATATTTCTTATAAATACCTTCAACTGTAAGCTTGAAGGCTTTCCCAGTCCAATCGTATAGCTTACACTAACCAATCTCTATAACTAACTTTCAACTGTAGGCCCAAGGCTAATTCCAATCCCATGTATCTACCATCAATCATGACCTAACAATGTGAGAGAAAGTACCTAGGCTACTCAATACCTTTTCAATGGGAATTAGGCAGACTCTGACCATTTAATACCTATATCTTAGACAGGCCCACATCATTTAATACCTAACCCAGGGTGGACCCCTTACAAGTACAATCTAGCTTGCATCCAACAGAATCTCATTCGGCCAACTAATACTTCTTTTTAGAAGAGGCAGACCCTACAATAGCCATTTAATACTACAAACCCAAAGCGGAGTATAACGACTAGCCTTTTCAACCATCGAATGTTGACACTAATACAACCACGTTATTCATGTGTTAAGCATCCTAGTGTTGGAAAGACAGATTGTTGGGTAAAAGAAAGAAAAGACAGAATAGAATCTCATGTGACGAGTAATATATAATGTACAAATGATCTTTACAAAACAAAATTGCAATATACATACATCAATCAGAGCAAACTAACCTATCATCAGCCTAGACAGTTTTAATAGCATGTCTACACAAATGTTGATAATACAAAACAACAAATGCAACGGAAATAAAAGATATGTGAATATGTCTTGGACGCATCCAGCTCGTCTTCTAAATCTCCAAAGCATCCATAAATAAATCTGGAAATATGCTCGGGCTGACCCGAGCATTATTCGAAACTAACAACCAAATCAGTCTGGTGAGCCAGTGTGAGAAACTCAAATTATGGATTTTTAATGTTATAAAACCTTTCGAAAATAAATGTATCTTGTAAGACTATGCCGCACCTAAACATGGATGAGTTTTTACCTTATGAAAACCAAACCATTTGTATAAAATCTTCTGATATTATAATATTTTCTAGGGTTTAAAATAAATATTGAATCATAGTTGGAATGGTTACATTAATTAATTCAACATCATATTTAGTATACAACTAAGTCTGTAAGGCACATATTGGAGAATGGATTCCAACAATGACAAGGTAAGGGACTACCTTCCATACAGTATACCTCTAAATAGAATTTATCGAAGCCTCAAACCTACTTCTCCTCTACCAACACAGAACCAACCTACCCCTTACTGGATAATATCGAGTATAATCATCACCCTAGCTGTCACCTAAACCAACCGTTTCTATGGCCATAAGCATAGATAATTTATAAATATCAATCAAGATACAAGTAATGACCATACCCTAATGATAGTGAACCACATCACCCTATCGCATCTACCCTGTTTTAGTCATTTTCGAGTGTGAGGTTTTATTTTACGTTTTACCTTTTAGCAGATCCCACTTGAAATGATAACACCGCCCTTCAGGTAACAATGCAATGCTAGCAATCATCCATACAAGTTGTTTTGGGACCAAACAAACCAAAGGCAATACTTCTACTACATCCTCATAATTAGTAGCAAGTAGCCCTTACACATCAAAGAACTCTGTCTTCAATTTCCATCATCTTCAAGATGCATTCAATACGAACACTAATGCTAAGTGGTTTTCAGATAATATATCCAATCCTGGTCTCTCCGAACCGACGAAGATAATTTCGAAACTGGCCAAGGTTTGATAGTCGGTTATTTAAGTATCAAATAAACAAACAATTCAACCAAAGATTTAATTCCATATGGAAACCAATCCTTGTTATGCACATAAGCAGCCACTGAGCCTTTTTAATTAACCCTTTCAATATTTAAAATCCCCTTTCAAATATTTGTATCAAAATACATTTTACAAAAGATATATTCCAAACTCTCTCTATTATTTTTCAATACTCAAAAAATTTAGATATACTTATCTCATCTATATAATTATACTCTCAAAACATTTAACTTTCAATACTTAGAAAACTTTTCCAAATACTTATATCAATAGTATAAATGTATTCACAAAACATAACATTTCTAATACTTAGAAAATGTACCCAATACTTATCCCAACGGTATAAGTATATTCACAAACATTGAGAAACATTTCCTTTCCAAACCATACTTAATTGAGTTATGTTAACCCAAAAAATGGATCAACGCCCTGGTTTGAGTGTGAAAGCACCAGCCTGTTTGTGTAGAGCAATTATACAGGTAATATGTATATAAAAGAACAGTAAAAGAAAGAACACAAGAGATTTTTATATTGGTTCGGTTGTTAATGAAGCCTATGTCCACTTTATAGTTTTATTATAGATTGATTGCTATTACAAGTAGTGTTTGGTTACAAGGCTTTTGATTGTCCTTAGCTAGATTGAATCTCCAAGGTTAGAATTCATGGGAGAATCACAGTGAATTCCTTTAGAGATCGTTATGAGGGAGGTAGAGAGTGAAGAAAGTTTCCAGCAGAGCTTCAGCGACCAGTCCCAAGAATATCCCGTTTATGTTGCAGGTAGGATGGTATTTATAGAGATCGGAGAGCTTCTGGGCCAAACCCGCTTATCAGTCACTTGCAGATGGACACATGATGATCCAGTAGAGTTTAGCTCGCGACCCGAGCCAAAAGCATGGATCGCGAGTGATCCATGGTCTATGGATCGCTGGCGAGCCATAAGCTTAGCTCGCGTGCGAGCTAACTACTTAGCTCCTCTCTTCATTGTGCTGCTATGTCAGGTCGCGAGAATTCCATGGCTTTGTATGGATCACTAGCGTTCTATAGTGTATCGATCACTAGCGATCCATACACTTAGTGTATTTTTGGCATTTTGTCTTCTAGGCTTCTTTGCTCCCATGTACTATAGCTGTTCAGTGACCCACTGATGAAGTTTAGGGATCGTTGGCGATCCATGATGTATGGATCGCTGGCGATCCATACACTTAGTCTTTTTCTGGATTTTGATGTCTGACATTCCCATTACCCTATATCGACGTTCTACACATAGTCCCAATGCGCGTTGCTTTGTTTTGATGACGATTTACTTGTTATTCACATTTGGCTACTGATTGGACTGAACGGGCGCTAGTCCCTTGATTTAGCCAGACTCAATCGATGATATAGTAATATGACTCGGCTCCCTTTAACTTGTTGCTTTAGCCTTTTCGGTTGAGTTCTGAGCCGTTCCAACTTCGTCAAGTCATTATGCCTCCTCTTCGATCCTGATGGGTTAAAAACCCGAAAAACATTTGCCCTTAGATAATGTCTTCATTGGAAACAAGGCGTGCTCTAAAAGTTATCGCTTTTAATATATGTTTGTCGAATTTAAGGAAATCGTATTAGAGTTCTGCGGATATGTAGCAGGTTACATTGCTGATCGCTTAGTTTTGGTCTCTACTGCTACTACTTATCATAAAGGATCAAACTTCTCTTCACAGTCTCTCAGTATTCCTTGAAGTGGTAGGAGCATGTCACGGTGCAAATTTGGAGTCGATGATGGGCGATTCTATGGATTGCTGGCGATCCATTGTCGACTGATGGATTGTTGGCGACCCAAGCACTTAGAAATTTTTTTCCTTTTTGGTTTTTAGTTGCATATATATCCAGTCGAGCCGAGCTACCTCTTCTCTTTCACGCGACCCGAACTCCTTCTTCGTGCAATCTGAAGATTTCCAACGACTCTAGCCTCCGACCCTTCGACTTGCAGCGACTCGATCCATACACTTCAGCGATTCGATCCAGTTTTTTCTAGAGATTCGACTTTGTTCACCGTCGTGATTTCTTCCATGTTGCCACCAATCGAAACCCTAGCCTTGCTTGCGCCTTGAATCGCCTCCGACCTACCATTAGATCGCTGCTGACCTGATTCTTAGCTCGCCACCAGCTTGTCTATGGTTTACTAATTTAAGTCTTCAACCAATTTCATGTTTAGAGTTTAATCTAAGATGGGTTTTCTATCATAGTGTTCGTTTAATGATTCGAAGGTGAGGTCGCGTTTGTGATGTTGGTCGTGAGAAGTTTGAGTTGATTGTGGCTTAATGGAGGAAGATAGTAAATCGAGTCTTGAGTTTCTCTCGGAACTACATTCGGGCCTTATCCCGATGCTTGACACGTTTTTCTATCTTCGTCCATTAAGCCGGAATTGGCTTGTGCCAAGTTCCATAGTTGGTATTGCACGACAAATTGCGAATTGGTCCTGGTTTTTCTAAAGAATTTTGATTTGCCTTACTTTCTTTTTGCATGCTCGGTGTCCCTGTAATGAAAAGAATTTTCCACGTTGCTTCGGACAATGGATCTGTTATCGACCGTTGATCGACAACGGGTAAGTGTAGTGGAAGTAAAAAACAAATAGAAACGATACGGGAAGTCCTTTTCCTTTTTCCACTTCGAGCGAACTATCTACAAGAGATAGAGTGTTTGTAGTGTTTCGGACGCCGAGCTCACCCCCTATAGACAACACACTGCACTTGCCCCAGTACATACTTGAACTCCGTTATGTGGCATGAATCAATATCTATCCTGAATTCAAGTGTTGTAGGGGAAATTATTAGTTTAGAATAGAATCACCTGACCGTTTTGAATGCGAGTTCCGTTGTTTTAGAATGATGCACCCATCTTCGTGCCGTAAATCGAGCGGGGGAAGCCCAGCACTTTCGGTAGTCGAGTCATCGTCCATCGCCCTTTCTCCTTCCACTTCGCAAGCTGAATACGACCAGTTGGTTCCAGTTGGTCCGGTCTTGGACCGAACGCCCCCTAATTTTAGAGTTCTACTCAACCCGCCAGAGAGAGCTTCTTCGGTGGTTTCCGCTAAAGTTCTGTACAATATTTACGTGCAACATGGTATACCAGAGGAAGACATATGTCTACTAGAGAAGAACAAGTTTGCTCACATGCCTCCTCCGGGATATACAGCTTGCCATCGGTATATGTGTCTGAATGGAGTCGTGCCTTCCTTTAACAGCTTTCTACACGAGACTCTTTCAAACTAAGGCATTGCCTTGTCCAGATTCATCCCAATGGTTACGCATATTGACTTGCTTGCATGTTCTTTTCATGTGAACGTTCAACCACGCTCCAAGCTTTGACGAGTTGTGGTACTTTTTGTCATTCAAGAGGAGAGATGAATGTCCATCCTTGATCGTGATTGAAGCTCAAAGGAACCGGAAAATTATTTTGCATCTACAGAGCAACTTATCCTAGTTCAAGACGTAGTATTTCTTTGTTAGATGCACCGAGGGGTTTAACCATCTTTGGACGATAGGGGATAAGTTCATTTTCATATTTATCGAGTTCTGGCACGTTGTTATGGAGTTTCTAACAAGCCGTATACTTCTTGCAGTTATCCCAATGCCAAATAGGGACGTGTCTTTTGATGAAGTTTTTTGGACCCTAAAGGCTATTGATGCCGAAGATAGGTCCATCAAAGTTTAGATGACCGATAAAAACTTGCTCCGATATGGATTACTGCATCCAGAGAGATCCACTGTTCAAGTTGAGGTCCCCTCCCCTGCTCGATCCATGGTCCGCACACAATCTACTTCTTCTCGCGGTTTCGAAGAAGGCGCTTCTCAAGAGAGAGAGGGCTTGTCTGAAGAGTCAGCCGAAGGCCTGTGAAGGAAGAGATGTTACCATGACTGGAGTTTGCAGCCTGGTCAGAATGCCTTCGATCCCGGAAGAAGGAGAAGAGGAGTTCCAACAGAGGGAAGGCAAGGCCGCAATGGAATTAGAGAAAGAGGAGTGGGAACTCGAGAGTAGTAGCGATGAGTCCACCTCTAGTAATGACTTCTACACAGAATCCGATGATGGGGATACGGAATCGTGCGATGAGACTACGAGAATGAGTCCCGTCCTTCCAAGCTCACCTCTTCCAGATACGAGCGATAAAGACAACGCCCCAGAAATTAAAGAGCATCAGGATTCTCCGAGTAAAGATCCTGGCGCGGAATTTGGAGATTTGAGTGATGCATATGTCGATTTCGATGTGCTTATGAAGGAGGATTTCAAATTTGTGGAGGTGCCACCTTGTTCGAGCGGTATTGCGCTGAAGTTTGCCCAATTTCACCTACGATGGCTGCCCGATCCAATTTGTGACGACGCTTTAGGACTTCCCCTAAAACTCATTACACATATCACTAGGATTACACTTGCTTTTGGACATCCTACTTATTTTATCCCCCGTTACTAAGATTTTTTTGTTTCTTCTTCATGTTAGGTATGACGAGAGGGCACAACCTTTATGATGACTTCAAATAATTCACCGACTCGCAGTGGTAGTCTAAGCGTCCTTCCGACCGTTATCAACGTCGAGAAACGGAGGAAGAGTATAGGAGAAGAAAGGATGTGGAGGCCGAGACCTATCGCCGTGATGAAAGAGAGTAAGGCCGGTCATACGAAGGCGGGATGAGAAGAGGTGGTCTTCTGATGAAGGGGAGGAGCCTTCGAAGAGACCAAAGTTCGACCACCGTTCGCATTCCTTAGAACATTAGGCTTTTGCTCCGACGCACTCCTCACCAGGTCAAGAAATCCCCGTTACTTCTGCCCCTGTTCCATCTTCAACATGCATCCCACCATCTTCTGTCCTGCTTGCCCCCGGCATTTCGCGTCCCCACTGGAGACCTGCATATATTCTTCCATCGGGTCCTCCCAAGCTTGAGGTGGCGCTCCCCAAGTGATTTTTGAGAGGTGTTAAGTTCGATCGCGATCTCCATCCAGTCAGTAGAGATTCTTACATGCTACATCTTCAGGCTATTCAAAATGATTTAGACCAGGCCGAATGGTGGGGAAAATTATGTAAGCAGCTGGCAGATACCAGTCGCAATAACTACTAGGAAATCCTCTCTTTTGAGTCGGAGAAGAACGATTTTGAAAGAGCGTTGTCAGAACGCGATGCCAATATTAAACGACTGGAGGAGGAGAAAGAAGCAGCGCTGCAAGAGAGAAAAAGGAACGCTGACTTGCTGAAAGAAGTGAAAGAGGCTCACAGAAGAATTGAGATGGTCTATAGGGACGAGATAAGAAAGGCTCATGCCAGGGAGGCAAAATTAAAACAAGAAGTGGTTGCTTGTAGTGCAACGATCGAAGCACAGAAGAAAACTATCTTCGACCATGACCTTATCGTTGAGGGGCATAACAAGACTATCTCTGATTAGGCTGCGATGATTGTCCTCTTATAGGACCAAGTTACGCAGCTTAGCGTTGATAAGTCTCGCGTTGAGGTCGGAAAGGCCGCCATTACGGTAGATTATCTGAAGCTTCGAAGCGCATTCGACAGGAAGATGGAATAAATGGACGAAACCATCGTGAATTTCTATGTCAATTCTCTACTTCATCAGGGGAGCCATAGCTACTTGGGCCCGAAATTTCTGTGCACCCTCCCCATGGTCTGGGAGGAAATCTTGACCCACTTTCGTGACAACAATGATGTTTACACCGAGCGAGAGTTAGAAAATGCCTACCATAACAAAGAATCAAAGAAGGCATTGCTGGAGGGTCAGGAGATATTGCGGATTGAGAGAGAAAAACAGGCCGCCGATGCCGCCATGACTGCGGTTGCCGAAGCACTTACAGAGCCTTTCATTTCTGGCGTTGGCCAGACATCGAAACACCCCCGCAATCTGCCAACAAGTTCTGGGCTTGGGGCTTCCCTTGAGGTAATAGAACCGTCTAAGGAGGGTGAAGGCGGTGAATATGAAGTTGACGTTCTTGGCTACTCTTCTGGTGCAGGTAATCCTCCCATTTCTCCCGAGTTTGGGAGCTTTCAGCTTACACCGTAAGAGCAGGAAGAATTTAATGCTTTCATTTTGATCTTATAGGTCCGTCTACTCTTCCTGTTGATGTGCCAGCTTCCTCGGTGCCTGGGTCTGCTTATGACGCCTCACCCCGAGACCCACATTAATAAGAGTATTACTAGGTAATATTGTTTGCTAATGCGGAGAATAGGGCTGGTTAGGAGCGACCATCTATAACTTTGTCTTAAACATCTATTAAATACATCGATTAATGCTCTAATTTTTTCTCTCAAGTGGATTGACATATTCAATAAATTCTTAACACAAAACTATAGTGGCTAACAGATCTATCAGAACAAAATACAACAACAAAATGTACATCACATCACAAAATAGCAAACAGACACATATATATACATATACACTAATACATCACCAGTACAATACAAAATGATACATCACAAGTGGTTCGAAGACCACACTATATACAACAAGTCAAAAATATACATATCGGAATCAAACAAAAAGACTGCAACTACACAAAAAGGGATAAGCTGATATCTAAGCGGAAGCATCAAAGCCAAGTCCAAAAGTAGGTATCTAACCTGAAACAACTCGGTCTGACCCGAGTATAAAATACACGGGTCAGTCTAGCTAAAACATCAGTTTAGTAAGATAAGTGATAATATGAAGCATAAGGTATCAGGTGATAATTCTTCTCAAATGAGAAGAAACAATAGTAAAAGCATGCCACTACTTCAAATGAGTTAATTCACTAAGCATGTATAGTCTCGAAAGAGAGAACTCAACATTAAAAGCAACTAAGCATAAACATGCCTCATACCATCGGCATAATCCTAAAACAACTATAATTGTTTAGAGAAACCATAAGTCCAAAATATGAGAAATCCTAAAACTTAAAACTTGCCATAAATGACAATCTCAAATATATTCTCAAAATAGAGAAATCCCAAATCTCGAAAATGCGCCATAATGGCAATCACATATATCTCCTAAAAAGGAGAGTATAAATCTCAAATTAACGCCAAGTGTTGGCAAACCCAAATCTCAAATATAGAACTCGAAAAAGAATTCAAATTTCCAAAGATGTAATCGCCATATATATATAATATTTGAACGGCTCAAATGGCCTATAATGTAAAAAGGCGATACACTTGGAAAATCACAAAGAAATCAGTGAAATCATCTCAAAGATATAGCACGTGCTTATGGCCGAAGCCCCGCTAAGTACCGTTCTCTCAAAATAAGGCGCCACGTCTCCTAGACAAACGTCCTGAAGGACAACATCCCGAAGAACAAATACGTCTCTTAGACAAACATCCCGAAGGACAAGTACATTTCAATGGACAAATACGTCTCTTAGACAAACATCCCGAAGGACAAATGACCTAAAGGTCCAGTACTGGCAAATACGTCTCTTAGACAAATGTGTCAGAAACTCTCAGATAAGAACTCGAAAAGTGTTAACAGTGTGTCCCATACCACACGTTCTCACTAATCGGTTTACTAACCGCTAGCTAATGCCACACCAAAAGCAGTAAAAATATTTTCTTCATCTCATCGGCAAATACGACCCGAAGGTCAAAACGATGAAACGGACAAGTTAGGAATTAACCAAAAAGATAAACGCACGTGTCCCATACCATGTGTTTTACCCAATCGTTTAATTCTCTTTCTCATTCGCTCAAATAGTGCAAAAACATGTATTTTATATGTAAAATAGTTTGTTTTGAAAACAAGCTTTTAAAACAATTTTTTGAAATCGTTTTTGGAAAACAAACTTTAAAATTCCCTTATTATAGAGATATATAGATTTTATAATTTGAAGGTAATTTATAAATATTATATAATAATTCTTTCAAAAGCCAATTTATTTTAAAATTTATTTCAAAATTATTTAGAAAAATCAGTGCTCGAAATCAAGGAAAAGCATTGAAAATTCCCAAAAACCGACATTCGAATTCATCTAAAAAAAGATTCATTTTGAATCACAAATTCTCCAAAATTTTGGCCAGCCTATTGATAGGCATCATAGCCTTCAAAGCAGTTCAGAAATATCACAAATACAAGATGCAAAAGTCGGAAATCGGATGGAAAAAGAAGGCAGAACACAAAATGCGCAGGCAAAAACAATACCCAGGTTTGAAATCTTCTCCGGGTTCAACTTTCAGACATAATTTGAATGGCTTAATGACCTCGGAATGGTCTGAAATTTGATATACACAAAGTAGGACAATTTATCTATGAACTGGAAAAAGATTCACTAAATTCCGACATGAAATTGTAAAGATATGAAATTTCAAACATGTACTCAGGCTATGTTGAATTTTTTCCAGGTTTGAATACCCTCTCGGGTTCAAATTACAGACATGAAACAGGTGACCAAACCACCTCTGATTGAACTGAAAATTGGTATGCACATAGTAGAAAACTTCAACTTTCAAATAAAAAAGAATCAATGAATCCCGATAGGAAATGAAAGGGATATGCTATCTCAAACATGGACTCAGGCCATGTTTGCAGCAGCTCAGAAAACAGAAATGTGTACGACAAAAATCTGGGTTCGTATTGATTTTCCAGGACAGTTTTCAGGTATCAAACGAATGAATTCAGATATGAAATTTTGCAGACATATACTGCAACACATGAACTATCAACAGAAGAAAATCCAGTAGCATTTTGTTACCGGAATTGAAAGAAATTGACATGCAAAGAGAAAACCCAAAACAGTTTTCACAGAAACAAAACAACTATAGAAAAAAACACAATACATAAGCTAATTTGTACAGCTTTTTGGCATTTGAAGCTTTGCTTCAGCTAGCATTTGTGAGCAGTTAACTCACCTTGCAATTGTAGAGCAAAACTCTAATTTATGGCTGAAAGGTGAGAGCTTGGAGAAAGATTTGGCTTCAACAACCTATAAAAGCTCAAAATAGAAACATGCAAGAGAAGAAAAAACTGTTACAGACAAACCCATTCACAAAATTAGGATTTTGATGAAATAATTTCATTTTGGAAGTGATTACCTGTAAAAATAAGCTTTAGATTGATTAAAATCAGCAAATACATGAAGAAAAGTGGAGATTTAGCCTAGGTTTTTCAAGAGAGGAAAGTTTGTTTTGTTTCTTTTGATTTTCTTTTACTGTAAGTGATGTAAACTGAACGTACAGGTGAAAATGAGAAGAAAACTTTCTCTTTTTCTTTGTTAAGGCTTAATTTGTTACGTGGGCTTGGACCCAAAAGAAAATCAATTAGCCTAAAAAACAAATTATCACCAAAATACACAAATACACTATGTTGATAAATAGAACAACATATTTTCACCTAGTTTCAACACAATAAAATTTATATAAACACATTTCTATGTTAAATAAAATATTTTACGACTAATAAAAAGATAATTTTGCTCTAAAAATATTTTTATTATCAAAAACTCTTATTTTTAAATAAATAACCAATTTACACTAATAAATACATAAAATGCTATTTTCAACACCAAAAATTACACAAAAATAATTTTCTTGTGCAATAAAATATAACAAACCAGTTTCCATCAATTTTATGATCAAAACTTATTTTTAGATCAAATTTCCCCTTTTTATTTATAATAAACACATATTAAAATCAAATACTTCCTTTAAAAATTATTAAAAGAAGCATTTGGCAATAATTATAGGAATTATTGCATTTTCACTAAATAAAAATCATATTTCATTCATTTTTATCACAAATAACCAAGATAAGGTTTTAAAAACTTTATTTTCACATTTTTTTTCCAAAATCCATTGTCTATTCCAAATAAACAATTTAAATCTCCAATTAATTTTTAATTCACAATATTAAATTATAACTACCATTATAATTTAATATTTATAGGTAATCACCCAAAACCAGGGTTGTTACACTACTGCTATTTCCACAGCCTCCGTGCTCGTTTTCGTTCATGTTCCAATTTCCACATCCGTGTCTGGCTCGCAACCGGGGTCGAAGTCCGAAAAGATAGTCGCGCTTCACGGCTTGGATGACCCTTCTGTATCTTTAGAAGGTGACGTAACAGCGACGGAAGTTAAGGAGCAGGAAGTTCAAACAAAGCAGCCTTGTAAGACTCAACATGAATTGGTCGCTATCAAGAAGGAGAAGGTTGAAGCAATCAAAGCCTCAAAGAGCTCCCGCAAATCATGGTAGCGCAAAGCGAAGGGAGAATCTTCTGAGAAAGCTGCGGAGCAAGAGGTGGACATTGCCACTGAGGTGTTCGTTGACATTACTGGCAGCGACACCACTTCCGAGATGAGGCAGAAACTGCAAACAAAGGGCGGAAAGGGGAGCGGTGGAAGGAAGCACTGAGGAGCTTGTGTGGAGACGGATCTGATTTTGGTTCTTTTTGAGTCATTTTGTTCAAGTGCAGAGTCTGCACTTAGTGTTTTTGTTGTGAAGTCTATATTTTTCTTTTTGTTGGCCGGCGTTGTGTGGGTATGGCCCCACGTTTTGAACCTATACAAAAGAAAATTATAAGTAATACATTGATATTTTGACTGTACTCTTATTTGTCTGTTCATATATGTTTTGTGCACTTGTGTTTGTTTACACTTATCTAGTTTTTGTGATTGCCGCCAAAAAAATTTATTTGGAGTAACAATTCTTTGTTTGGAGTAACATAACTTGTGAACTTATTATTTTCAAGTGTTTTATTTAAGTGCCGGTATATGCCCCCCCCAGTTCATAGGGTTGTTTACATCAAACAATTGACAAATGATCGGTAACTTATGGTTTAAATAGTCTGAATGTTAACACTCGAAAACACAGCTTGATTTTCCTTTTCTCATTAGTTTTGTGACTTGAGCACGTAGTCCAAGTTTTTTGGGACATTTTGGTAGGTATGCAATATATGCACGTTTGAGATGTGCACATCGCATAAGTTGACCATGGGCATGTACACGTTGTCAACGCTTAATGTAATAATCTATCATACTCCGATTTGGTTGGAGTCGTCCCCATTGTTTCCAACAGTTGGAGGGGCTTGATTCTGGTTATTCCTATATGGATAAGTTCCCTGGCATTACCGGGGCAATTTCTGGACTTGAAAGTGGGCGCGACCTACGGGATGCGTGGATTTTAGGATTAATATGCCCTGTCGATTCGAAACGGTTTTTGGGCTCCTCGGTGTTGCCTATCTTTGGGCAATGTGAGGAGTTTATGCTTTAGGAGCGTGATTTCACAGCTTGGGAGTTAACGCGCGGCTTATGAAATGCACGGCTTTTGGTACTGATATTACCCGTCAGTCCGGAACGGGTTTAGTGCTCCTCGATGTTGCCTATCTTCAGGCAACGTGAGGAGTTTAAGTTTTAAGAGTCGGTGTGTGAATTATGGAGTGTGTGGACTTTCATAATCCTCGGTGTTGCCTATCTTAGGGCAACGTGAGCAGTTGGTATTTTGAAATTTAGTGCGCGGCTTATGAAGTGCGCGGCTTTTCATACTCCTCGGTATTGCCTATCTTCGGGCAACGTGAGGAGTTGATATTTTGAAATTTAGTGCGCGGCTTATAAAGTGCACGGCTTTTCGTACTCCTCGGTGTTGCCTATCTTCGGGCAATGTGAAGAGTTGATATTTTGAAATTTAGTGGGCGGATTATGAAGTGCGCGGCTTTTCGTACTCCTCGATATTTCCAATCTTCGGGCAACGTGAGGAGTTGGTATTTTAGCCTTCCCGATGTTTCCAGAGCTACACAGATTTTTAGAAGGCAAAGGTCGGGTTCCGTCAATCCAATGGTTTAAGTCGATTTGCTTCCGTCGACCCGGCGGGTAGTTATTATGAGCACAGTTTTGCTGGTTCAAAGAGCGAATCAAATATTATTAAGGAAAGTAGGGCAGATTTTTCCCTATTTACAATTCCCCCAGCATTCCAGGATGGCTTATTTGCTGAAAAATAGGGAATACATGATGTAGTTTTCAAATGAAATAACGACGAAGTGATTCGCTATTCCATGCCCTAGGAATTTGGATTAAGTCGACGGTTGTTAGCTTGAAAGTTCCATCTCTTAGCTTTTGATTGATGATGTACGTTCCTTCCCAGTTTGGTTCGAAGGCCCCCAGAATGGGGTAGACTCGCTTGAGCACAAGATCTCCCACTTTGAAGGTTTGGTTGTGAACTTTAGAGTTGAAGTACCGTGCGACCCTTTTTTGGTGGGAGGCGGTTCTCAACTCGGCCTTTTCCCTTCTTTCATCGACCATATCTAGCGATTCAAGTAGGAGCTGCTCGTTTTGCTTTTGATTGAAATTTTGCCTTCGGTTCGAGGGGACTTCTAATTCAACAAGGATCATCGCTTCTGAGCCATATGCCAGAGCGAAAGGGGTGTGCCAGTTGCCGCCTTGTGGATAGTTCTGTAAGCCCATAGCGCGAGTGGAAGTTCATCAACCTAGTTTCCTTTTGCTTTAGTTAGTTGCTTCTTGATGGTTAACTTGATGATTGTTTATTGCTTCCACCTGCTCGTTTGCTTGTGGATGAGCCAACGCGGAAAAGTTCTTAATTCGGAAGCGTTTGCAGAAGTCTTTGAACTTGGCGCTTTCGAATTGAGTTCCATTGTCGGTTAAATTTTTTTGTGGCACACCAAACCTACAAATAACGTTTTTAGTAACAAAATTAATGACTTTCTTTATGGTTATGGTGGCCAGCAGTTCCGCTTTGGCCCATTTTGTGAAATAATCTACGACAACTATAGCATATTTGGCTCCTCCTTTTGCTATCGATAGGACGCCAATCAAGTCTATTCCCCATATTGCGAATGACTACGGGGTGACCATCTGCGTTAACTTTGTTGAAGGAGTTCTTTTGATTTTGCTGAATCTTTGGCAGCGATCACATCTTCTGGCATGGTCCACAGCATCGCGGTTTATTGTTGGCCAGAAGTATCCGTATCGGAGGACTTTCTTCGCAAGGGTTTGCCCCCCCAGTGTGGTCTTCGCATTCGCGTTCGTGCACTTCCTTTAGGATTCGTCGGGCTTTGTCATCGGACACATACCTAAGGAAATGGGTCGAGAATCCCCTTCGGTAGAGTATTCCATCTTGTACTATTAGAGCCAAAATTGGTCACTAACACCCAAATCCATATGAAAGCGCCGACCAACAGTCGCAGGTAACAGATAGAATGTGTGTAGAGAGTATGAATATAAAGAACAGTAAACATTAAAAAGAAAGTAGTAATGACACAAGATTTATAGTGGTTCGGCTGACTCCGTCCTACATCCACTCCAGAAATTTCCTTTTTATTGATGTTAGAATCAAATATAGTTACAATCCAGAGTATTCCAGAACAACAATGGCAGAGCAGCCTTAATATTGAAGATGAAGGGAAACAGAATGAAGATCCCCTCTTTGAAGCCCCTCCTGTTGTATTTATAAGCAAAAGCTAAGCTACTGGGCTTCCTGAGTGATACGGGCCGACTAAGACCATAACCGAGCCAACATCCTTCATCACGACCGAAGCCAAGTCCTCAATAAGCCGACCCGAAGTAGCCATAGTACTGACTCGAAGCAGACCTATCCAAGTCTCGAAGTAAACAAGGCCAAAACCCGGAGCAAAGATAATGCCGAACCAAAGCTTCATATGCTGATCCGATCCCCTTATCCTCAATGCTGATCCTATCCACCCGACTGACCAGGGGAAATGTCAATATCGACCCCATACTTGTTGAACCACCACAGGCCGAACCACATGACCTGATCCCTCCGAAGCCAATCCCATCCAAACCAAACCACCACAGCCGATCCCATCGAGGCCGAACCACCAATGCCGACCGACTTATGCCGACCCACCTTGACACTACCATATTCATACTCCAACACTGAGCCACTCATGACCGAACGACATGTCCTTCCTTCCTTTGTCCGATCGACCCCACTTGACCGATCCACTCTGACTTATCTACTCTAACCGATCCTACATGACTGATCCACTATGTTGTCGATCCACTCCAATATGCCGGTCCACACCATCCTGACCGAACCATGCCTCCTAGACCGGTCCACACCATCCTGACCGAACCATGCCTCCCAGACCGAACCACACCATCCTGACCGAACCATGCCTCCCAGACCGAACCACACCATCCTGACCGAACCATGCCTCCCAGACCGAACCACACCATCCTGACCGAACCATGCCTCCCAGACCGAATGACCAACACCGAACGATCCATGACTGATCGTCTTTCCATCCAGCTGAATCAAACCCATCGTATTCCAGCCTCAACAAACGAGCAGTCGATTTAGTTTAAATCCGCATGTCCACGGCCTTGCCAAAAGGCGGGTTAACATTTGCCCCCCCAAAACATGCCTTGCTATTGAAGGTGTGTTTTGAATAGCCTCAAATCCAATGTCCGAAGTCCATATGTTATCCATAGCCATACCTTCCGATTCATAATCCAATCCATTTTATCCAAGTGCCATTGTCGTATCCTTATCCAAATCTACGACTGCTCTGAGTCGATATCCAATTCCTATCCAGTACCCAATTCCTCATCCAATTCCACATCCATCCGAACCCGACAACTGAGTTCAAATCCATCCATATCCAATAACCACATCCACAACCTCTCTGGGTCAATATCAAAATCCAGGACCACTCCGGGTCCATGCCCAAATCCTTAGCTGTTCATAGCCAATATCCAAATCCGTAACCTCTTCGGGTTCTTGCCAAGCGTAATCCACACTCGACAACCTGTGTTAAGTAATGCCATGGTGTTCCTGGTTCAGTGTCCCTGAACGCTAAGTAATGCCGTCTCTTAAGTCCTAAGCCAAATCCTGGTCGCTTCGGATCCTTGCTGAGCATAGTCCATACTCGACGACCTGAAATAGTAATCGATAGACATTATGGGGCCTAAGTCCTTGGCCGAATCCTGGTCTCTCCGGACCCTTGTCGAGCATAATCCATGCTCGATGACCTTATAGCCAAAAACCAAAGGAAAATCCAATCAAAATCCAATCCGAAATCCAAATCAAACCAAAAAACCAAAAATCCATATCAAAAGTCCAAATCAAAATCCAAATCAAAAATCAAGCATCCAAACCAAAATCCAAACCAGAAAACCAACAAAATCGGGAGTTCAAACCAAACTCCTAAACCAAACCAGAAAAAGAAAGTGTCCAAGCCAAAAAAAAAATTTCACAAACCAGAGCATCACGGTTTATCATCATCTCAGAGCATGCCTAGGGGTTGTCTCCGTCCCCGTACATGAGTAAGTGACTTAGCCGTCTGCTCAGAGTTTTCTACTTATTCCATACCACCCTGATCAGTTGATGACCAACCAACCATCATTCCTAGGCCTCGCACTGTCATTGTTTGAGGTAGATGGTGGCTGCTCCTGTTCCACCGCCGCAGTCCGAGTTTTGACATATTGTCGCAACTGACCATTCCTTACATGCTCCTCGATTATACCCTTTAGATGTCGGCAACTGTTAGTATCATGCCCGTCCAGGTCATAAAAGAGACAGTGTCTTCCTGATGCCCTTTCGCGTTCTGAGGTTTCCCTCCTTGCCGGCCTTCGATAAGGAAGGCGATTCCAAATATCCAAGAATATCCGCTCCAATGTTGCATTCAATCCTGTGTAAGTGGAGAATTTTGGTTCTCCCCAGCGCTTCCTTTTCCCTTTATCCTTGTCTTTACCCGAACTTTCACCGGGCGGTCCTCCATCCTTAACCATGTTTACTTCCTTTGCCTTTATATCCAAACATGTATCCTCTTGTCGAAGAAATCTCTTGGCTTAATGAAAGAATTCCCTGAGATCGATTGGTGGGTCCCGTATCAACGATACCTTGAAATCCAAATTATCCTTGACTCCTGATACTGCAGCCATCAGAACCATTGATGGATCTGGCCGATCCACCGAAGCAACTGCTGCATTAAACCGAGTTAAGAAAGTCCTGAGTGATTCATCTGCCCTTTGTTTAACTGACGTCAGTGTCATTACATTCTTCGGCTTTTTTATGTGAACTCGATACTGACTCAAGAACTTATCTACCAGTTCTATCCATGTTCCAATAGATCCATCATCCAGCTGTCTGAACCACATAGCAGCTATATCGGTCAAGTACAGGGGGAAACATCGAGCCATAACCTCCTCTGATGCCCCCAGCACTTCCAGATTCCTTGTGTACCTCATCAAGTGGTCAGTGGGATCCGTCCTACCATTGTACACTTCTAGAGTTGGTAGCTTGAAATCGGGTGGATTCCTACCTATCCTGATGTTACGGGCAAACAAACTTTTGTTTACTCCCTCCAAATCCATGTTTGTCAAACCTCCGCGAATAGTTCGCCTGATGATGTGAGCCAATCCATTGTTACCTGCCAAGGGTTGCCCCCCATCTACATTTCCTAACTGCCCTCCAAGTCCTCGAGGGAATTCTGGCACATACTCCTCGTCACGTACTCCTGTATTCCTGTTGGCGTCGGGCTACGCAACGTCATCTGGTATCCCTCCATGGATTGGTCCAGCATTACCTGGTGGTGTGCCCCCGAGTCTAGGTCCATCCAGATTGATAGTTGTTTGCTGATTGGGAGCTGTCCCCTGCTGAACCACTCCATTTCATTGCCTGTTGAGTCCTTTTGATCCAACTCTATGGATCTGAGCTCTTGCAAGTTCCTGCTTGTCCAAATTGTCTAAAAAGTGTCTGCATCATTTCCTCTTGCCTTTTCATCAACTGCTCCTGCATAGAATCCATCATAAGCTGCATCTCGTCCCTAGTGATGTAGATTGAGGTTTGATAGCTCCGAAGGAAGACTCCTGACTTCCCCCTTGCTGACTCCTCCCTTTCCTTTGCCTCCTGGTTGATTACTTTGCCATAGTCTCCAGAATCCAAGTTCCTAGGCCGTTAAGTCTAAAATCTAAGCTTCTGAATCCTTGAGTGCTAGCTCTCTCAGTGAAAGCACCAAAATGTTAGCGCCAAAATTGGTCACTAACACCCAAATCCAGATGAAAGCACCGACCAACAGTCGCAGGTAACAGATAGAATGTATGTAGAGAGTATGAATATGAAGAACAATAAAAATTAAAAAGAAAGCAGTAATGACACAAGATTTATAGTGGTTCGGCTGACTCCGGCCTACGCCCACTCTAGAAATTTCCTTTTTATTGATGTTAGAATCAAATACAGTTACAATCCAGAGTTTCCCAGAACAACAATGGCAGAGCAGCCTTAATATTGAAGACGAAGGAAAACAGAATGAAGATCCCCTCTCTGAAGCGCCTCCTGTTGTATTTATAGGCAAAACCTGAGCTATTGGGCTTCCTGAGTGATACGGGCCCACTAAGACCATAGCCGATTCAACATCCTTCATCACGACCGAACCCAAGTCCTCAATAAGCCAACCTGAAGTAGCCAGGGTACCGACTCAAAGCAGACCTATCCAAGACTCGAAGTAAACTAGGCCAAAACCCAGAGCAAAGCTAATGCCGAACCAAAGCTCCATATGTCGATCCGATCCTCTTTTCCTAAATGCCGATCCTATCCACCCGACCGACCCAGGGAAATGTAAATATCGACCCCATACTTGCCGAACCACCACAGGCCGAACCACATGACCTGATCCCTCCGAAGCCAATCCCATCCAAACCGAACCACCATAGCCGATCCCATCGAGGCCGAACCACCAATGTCGACCGACTTATGCCGACCCACCTTGACACTACCATATTCATACTCCAACACCGAGCCACTCATGACCGAACAACATGTCCTTCCTTCCTTTGTCCGATCGACCCCCCTTGATCGATCCACTCTAACTTATCTACTCTAACCGATCCTACATGACAGATCCACTCTATTTCCGATCCACTCCAATATGCCGGTCCACACCATCCTGACTGAACCATGCCTCCTAGACCGGTCCACACCATCCTGACCGAACTACGCCTCCCAGACCGAACGACCAACACCGAATCATCCATGACTAATCGTCTTTCCATCCAACTGGCTCAAACCATCGTATTCCAGCCTCGACAAACGAGCAGTCGATTTAGTTTAAATACACCTATCCACAGCCTTGCCAAAAGGCGAGTTAACATGTACCATGAATCGAGGTGCTTTCCGGAGAAGCTTTTTCCATTGATTCCGGTCAGTTGGAAGAGTCCCTGCAAGTAAATATTCCTTTTATCGGTGTCATGCACGTATCTGGTTCGACAGTGTTCTCGAGGATCCATTCAACGTCCATTTCCTCTATGCTTGGGTTGGTTAGAATCTCAATTGGGACTAGCCCCAATGACTGAGCTTCTCCGGAACTCGCCAGTTTAGCCAAATAATCTGCCTTGGTGTTCTTCTCCCGTGGAATGTGATTTATGGTGTATTGTTCAATGTCGCTTAGTAGTTCTTGCACTTTGGATAGGTATGGGGGCAAGATTCTCCCTACGAGCTAGGTTTTCCACTTTTACTTGACAGATGACCAGCTGGGAGTTACTGTATATATGAATAGATTTTATCTTGAGCTCTTTCACAACTTTCGGTCCTACAATCAGTGCTTCGTATTCCGCTTCGTTGTTTGTAGCAGGGAATTCCAAGCACAAAGCATAGCTAATGGCTTGTCCTTCGGGGGTTTCAAGCACTACTCCTGCCCCCAAACAGAGGTTCTTAGATGCATCGTCGACAAAGAGCTTCCATTGCGTGTCTACTTCCAACTGAACTTCTTCCTCGTCATCCTGAATGGTAAATTCGGCAATGAAGTCTGCTAACGCTTGCCATTGATGGCTTTACTTGGGTGGTATATGATACCATATTGGCTCAATTCTATATTCCACTTGAGAAGTCGTCCGGAAGTTTTTGGTCGGTATAACACTCGCTTCAAGGGCTGGTTAGTCAACACTTTAATTGGATGAGGCTGAAAGTATGGCCGTAATTTCCTAGACGTAATCAAGAGGCAATACGCTAATTTTTCTAGTTTCGGGTAGTTTTTCTCTACTTCCGTGAACCGCTTGCTAATGTAATATACGGGTTGCTAGATTTTTGCTTCTTCACACACCAGGGCGGCGCTCAATGCATGGGGTGAGATTGCTATGTAAATGAATGGGTCTTTTCCCTCCACGGGCTTTGGTAGGATTGGCAGAGTCTCCATATGCCGCAATAATTCTTTGAATGTTGTTTGACAAGCTTCACTCCATTCAAAGTTCTTCTTTCCTTTCTTCAACGCATCGAAGAATGGTATGCACTTGTCAGTAGCTTTCAAGATAAATCGACTTAGCGCTGCAACTTTTCCATTTAAACTTTGTAGTTCCTTCTTATTCTTCGGAGCTTGGACTTCTCATAGTGTCGTTATTTGTTCAGGTTTTGCTTCGATGCCCCTGGCACTTACGATGAATCCTAGGAATTTTCCGAAGGCCACTTCGAAGTGACACTTGAGTGGATTGAGTTTCATTCCATACTTTCGGAGTATTTTGAACATTTTAGCGAGGTTATCTAGGTGATTAACAGCTGCTCGTGATTTGACTAACATGTCATCCACATAAACCTCCATCGTTTTCCCGATCCGAGGCTAGAACATGGTATTTACAAACCTTTGATAAGTTGCCCCTTCGTTCTTCAAACCAAATGGCATTACTCTATAGAAGTATAGGCCCAGGTCGGTAATGAAGCTGGTGTTTTCTTGATCGGGTTCATGCATCAGGATTTGGTTGTACCCAGAGTATGCGTCCATGAATGATAGCAGCTCGTGTCCTGCCATTCCGTCCACAAGTTGGTCTATTCTTGAGAGAGGGAAGCTGTCTTTTGAGAAAGCTTTGTTTAAGTCCGAGTAGTCGATACAGGTTTTCCATTTCCCATTGGACTTTTTGACTAAGACCGGATTAGATACCCACCCTGGATAAGTTGCATCACAGATGTAACCATTGGCCATTAACTTATCCACCTCTTCTCTTAGTGCCTTAGACCGTTTGGGACCTAGGTTGTGCCTCTTTCACTTTACTGGTGTGAACTTGGGGTCAATGTTGAGCGTGCGACATGCGATTTCTGGATACACCCCACACATATCGTAATGCGTCCATGCGAACACATCCAAGTTGGCGCGAAGAAATTTACTAAGCTCCAGACGCATCTTGTTTCCAAGGTGCGATCCAATTTTTAAAACTTTAGTTGGGTCGTCTATGTCAACTGGGACGAACACCATCAATTCTGCCAGTGTTGCTCGTTCCTCCCCCGAGCTCTTCTTTCTAGGGTCCAAAGCCTTGTCGAATCGGCTATGGTCCCCAAGCCCGGGGTGGCTCTGTAGTTGCTATTCGAAGGGTTCACGGATGTTGAGAGTTCTCCCTACATCCTTCCCTTTTACCTTTCTTCTGGATTTGTGTAATTCTGCAATGTAACATTCTTTGGCAGCACACTGATCTCCTTTCACCACTCCGATTCCATTTGCAGTAGGGAACTTCATGGTTAGAACACCATTGGGCCAGAGCTATTATGAAATCTGCTATAGCTGGCCGCCCCAAGAAGGCGTTATATGCTGACATTTCATCCACAATTAAAAAAGTCTGAATGAAGGTGACTCTTTGATCGCCCTCTCCAAGCTCCACTGGCAGGACGATTGTTCCCATAGGTTGCTTGGCTCGCCAGTGAATCCTTGGATCTTTGTTTGGCATGCATACACGCTTTTCACGCTGATTTTAATCTGGTCAAAAGTACGTTTGAAAAGAATATTAACAGAGCTACCACTATCTACCAACACTCGCCGAACAACAGCGAAACAGATTCCCACTGTTATCACCATTGGATTGAGAGTTGGGGCTTCGATCCCTTCGGTGTCTCGATTTTAGAACACTATACCATCACTCGATACTTTCTGCAGCTTGGTTGGGGTTTTGTCTTATAGTGCGATACATGATTCCTTTGGAGCATGCTTTAACGAACTTGCATATCGCTCCATCTCTCCCTAACTCTTTGCACGGGGTGTGGTCCCCCAAATATTGTTTCAATAATGAGTCTTTGGTCAGTTCGTTTGGACCCTTCCTCACTAGTTCCGGCTTGATTCCTTCGTTCCCTAGAGGGCTGAGCAGCCATGGGTTGATCAAGGTTCTGTGGTTTTCTCACGTACTTCTGGAGCTTGTTTTCCCGAATCAACTCTTCAATGAGATCCTTCAGATGGCGGCATTCGTTTGTGTTATGTCCATGAGTCTCATGGAAACGGCAAAACTTTCCCGAGCATTTTTGCTGCTCGGTTGCTTCCTTCCTAGGGGGTTCCTTGTATTCTTCAGTCCCCTATATTGCAAGATAAATATTCTCCGGAGTGTCGTTAAGAGGGATATATTCTTCCCGCCTGAACCCTTTAAACCTTTTGATGGAAAGGGATGAAGAGAGACATTTCGCTTTTCATAAACTAGTGTGCGAATTGTCAATAGGTTAAGAGTGACCAACAGAAGCCGATGGGTTTGCTCCAACCATTATAGATACCGAATTAGAAGTGGGAGCAAGTATCCATGGAAGATGTTAATGGAATTTGGATTAAGACAACACTAATGGAGAGAACTGCATATTTCCAGGAAGAAGACCCTAATCTAGCTCGGCTTAAGAAGGATGTTGAAAATGGAATTATTTCTAATTTTTAGATTGACTCTCGAGACATTTTAAGAATGAGTGGATGGATTTGTGTGCCAGATGTTAACAGAATTAGATAGGATGTGCTGAGAGAGTGTCATCGGTCAAAGTATCTATCCACCCAGGAATAACTAAAATGTTTCAAAATATGAAGAAAACCTTTTGGTGGAAAGGGATGAAGAGAGACATTTTGCTTTTCATAAACTGGTGTGCGAATTGTCAACAGGTTAAGAGTGACCAGCAGAAGGCCGATGGGTTTCTCCAACCATTAGAGATACCAAATTAGAAGTGGGAGCAAGTGTCCATGGAGTTTATCGATGGGTTGCCCAGAAATAGAAGATGTAATGAAGGAATTTGGGTAATTATAGATCAATTAACAAAGTGCACCCACTTTATTCCGACGGAGTCAACAAGAAATACAGCTTCTTTGGTAGGGATTTATTTGAGGGAGATCACTCGACTGCACAGAATTCCAGTAAGTATAGTCAGTGATCGAAAACCTATCTTCACTAGTCGATTTTAGGGAGAATTGTAAGCCGCTTTAGGATCGGAGTTGAATTTGAGCACAGCCTATCACCCACAAACAGGCGGACACACCGAAAGGGTGAACCGGATTTTGGAGGATCTCTTGAGAGCTTGTATTTTGGATTTTGGAGGTTCTTGGAAAGATCATTTGCATTTAGTAAAGTTCTCTTATAACAACTATTACCAAGTTAGCATTGGCATGGCACCCTATGAAGCTTTATATGGATGGCCATGTAAATTACCTTCATGTTGGGTTGAGACTGGAGACCGATTAATTCTTGGACCAAAGATGATTCGAGAAGCATCAGAGAAAGTGGCTATGATCAAGGAAAGGATGAAAGAAGCCCAGGATCGACAGAAAAGTAATGTCGATCAACGGAGAAGGGACTTAGAGTTTGCGGTTGGGGATTTGGTATTTGTGAAAGTTTCCCCGATGAAAGGAGTTATAAGATTCAGAAGAGCAAGAAAGCTAGCACCCAGATTTATGGGGCCATTTAGAATCCTTGAGAGGATTTGATCATTGGCCTATAGAGTAGAATTGCCTGAAAGATTGTTAGAAGTCCATAATGTTTTTCATGTATCTCATCTGAGAAAGCATGTTTATTATCCGTCGTTGATTGTAGAGACGTCTATTAAGGAGGACTTAGAGATAGAACCAAATTTGACGGTAGTCCAACATCCAGTTCATATTGTAGATCGTGATGAAAAGAGACCGAGGAACAAGGTGGTTAAGCTTGTGAAGGTTAAATGGAGTGATGATCCTTACGATTTTACTTGGGAGACTGAGGATCATAATAGAGAAACTTACCCTGATGTAATGCCAGATTAGTTGTTTGTTGTTTGAATGTTCTTGTATGGCATAGTTGCATTGCATTTTATATGAATTTCTAGGTATAATAAATACCTTTTGGATTGTCTTTTGTTAGTTAATTTTGAGGACGAAATTCTCCTAAGGGGGGAGAGTGTAACGACCCGTAAATTAATTTCTTTGTATTTTTTAAATATTTAAATAATTTTTAAATATTTAAATAATGGATTTTAATAAACTAATAAACATATTTTAAATATTAATTAATGGTATTAAAATAATTTTTTAATTTTGTTTATCAAAATAAATAGTTCAAATAAAAATAGAAAATGTGACCGAAAACCGTTTTCCGAAATTTCAACTTTTCGGCTTTAAAAAGTCGTCGGAAACGTTGTGCACATTTTCGTATCACTCATGTACACATGCACATGTCATATGGTAAGTTAAGTAAAGTATTAATAGTAATAAACCATGATTAATTTAAATATAAACATGATAAGACATATTATTTTTAAAAATAAAGAAAGAATAAAATAAGGAATAAGTTCTCATGTTTAACCATACTCAACACCATACCTTTGTACACAATATGGTGCATGTCATGATCTAGCATGTTGTGGGGGCCACCTTGGCCGTGAGTTTGAGAGGGGAAGGGGGTGAGGTGGAGCTTTGTGATTGGTTGAAGTAAGGCAAGGGTAAATTAGTAATTCCACATATTTTCATGTCTATAAATACCTATACCATAACTCCATTTCTCACTTTGTTATCTCATTTCTCATTTTCCTAAGAAGCTCTCTTCATGTTCATGTCCACTCATGGCTTCTCTTCTTCATCCTTTGAAAAATAAAAATCACCTCCTTTCACTTTAGATCTCTTCCTTAGTTCACAAAAAACCTCCATATATTCATACACAAACACTCCTATACCAAAACCAAGGCCACTTCCACCTCCTAACTCAAAGGCCGAGCCCACTATAGCCCAGGTTGAGCCCAATTTGTCCCTTGGCCAAGCCATGTTGCACCCTACAAGTCTACACTAGGTCCTAATTTGAAGTTAAGGCAAGTTGATAAGAACTTAGGCAAGTTCGGTAAAAGTTAGTAATCGTCTTGGTGAGTAACGCTTCCACCTTTGAACCATAAAGTTTAAACTATATTCATTCTCATATTTGTATAAATTCTTATTACATAATTGTAATAACGGTTTGGTTGACGGTTTGGTTTGTTGCATAAATGATAGTCGCTTTGAAAAGTTAGTAAGTGAATTATTGGTTCTATGGAAATCTAGTAGTAAAACTAGTGTCGTTGTTATTGCTTGATATATGTTATATTATTGTAAATCATCATGTATGTATGCTTATTCCTTTGTTATGTGATGTATAGTCGTGTTGCAAATGTCATATGCTTGTATTCCGAACTGCCCGTATAGCGATAGTCGCTATATCGGCACTTTTGGAAAATCACCTTTTATCGAAACCGTTTGGTTTCATTATCGTGCTTGAAATTATTTTACAAGTTAAGCAAGCTTTTGATTAATGATGTTTCCAAAAATAAGTAATTATTTTAATAATGATTATTTAATTTAATTTAAATTAATAAAGATTAAGGTCTACTAATTAACTTATTAATGAGGTGTTTTAAATTTAATTAATTACTTAGTTAATGATATTTTAATTTTAATTAATCATTTTATCTAATGATGTTTAAGGCTAATTAATCTTTGGATAATGATGGATTAAGATTAATTAATTTATTAATCAATGATATTTTAAAATTAATTGACATGTTTAATTAATACTTTTAAAAGTTAATAAATCTGTTTAACCTTAAATAAATATTTTCTTAAATAAAGTTTAAATTAATTTATCACTTTTAAATTATGATATTTATTAATTTATTAATTATATTATTAATTAATTAAACTAAAGATGTTTTAAAGGAGATTTACCTATTTTTAATTAAAGGTTATTGAAGTAAATTAATTAACTAGTTAGCAAAGTTTTAAAGTTAATTAATGAATGTATAAAGATGTTTTAAGTTGTTAAATCCTTCTCATAATGATGTTTCAAAGTTAGTAAACTCATTGACAAATTGTTTTAAAGCTAATACTTGTAATGTGAAGCTAAGTACGAATTCGGTTTTTTTTAAGTTTGAATTGTTTATGGAAATGAATTAATTTCCGTAAAGCGATTCACTTGTATGGAAACGATTTATTTGTATAATTAGCACTAAACATCGAAGAAGTAGATTTGTCGCTATTTCAAAAGTTAAGAATAATCGTGCGACATGACTTTGACGTAACACTACCTTGACTTGTCTGGTATTATTGTTAACCAAGAAATAATACAAGTTTGAATTCGATGAGTAGTGATAAGTATACAAGACTTAATTTCCGTATATGATCATTTTATATCCTCGATAGTGTGTTCCTCAACTATCGGTTACTTCAGCTTCTTTATTATCATCATTCTAAGAGGATTTGTTGCTCCGTTAAGCTTTGTTAATACTTTGTTGGTAAATGACTGAACCCAAAGCGAGAAAGATCGTCTAACTATGTGGGTTTGCTCCCATTAGTGTATTTTCACATCTAATCTAGATCGGATTCATTTACGCATTTAGATGTGAAGTATTCAGATACTCGGTAAGGTTTGGCGAGGTCCGGTTGGTACATTTCTTAGAAGTTTTGTAGAGTAAACGAGCTTCTCAAAAGTATATTACTAGAGGTATACTTCAAGGGTGGTGCACCTTCCTAGTCATTTGTTGGAGATTTTCCTTTATTATTTGATTCGAACCTTCAAATTTATCTCCTTATTTACACCGAAAAGAGTCAACCACTCTTTGGAGTGTTTATTTATTTATCCATTCTTTACATTTGCATACTGATTTATGTGAGAGTAAACCTATTCCATGTTTAGCAGCCTGATCTCTCGTGTTTATGTTTAATTACATACCTTTGCTAAAAGTTTTACTCATACCAGACATATCGCCTGACCCGAGTTGTTTGTTTCTATAAACTCTCGGGTACTCATTTTTGTTTGAGTAGTCTGAGAGTAGCAGGTCTTTGTTCGGCTCTTTTGAAGACGGCGTCCTAGTTGGAGGCTTTTCATCTTCTTAGTTACCTATTCCGTTGTATTATCTTGTTTGTGTTAGTTTATTTTGTTTCAGCATTTGTAAAGGCAACCGCATAAGCTGGTTTGTAGTACTTTTGTGTAACTCTGATAACTCCATGTTAAGGAGTAACCTAATGTACTATTTATTGTTATGTTTTATTTAGCATTTTCATTGTGAGGTTTTCTATTCTGTTCTTTACTTCACCTCATAATGATTCATCTTTCTGATGCTTGGGCAAAGGCACACAAACACCGAGGATGTGTTAAGTCCCGTTCCTAAGGGTCAGAAAGGTGGGTCATCACAAATATGTCAAACGATAATTTAAATATTTTTCAAATTAAAAATTATGGAAAAATCATATAAATTCATTTCAAAAAATATGTTATCAAAAATCAAATCATTTTATTAAAAGTTGGTTTTCTTATTATTTATCACATTCGAATCAAATTTGAATATCTAAATAGATTAAATATTCACATTCGAAACATTAAAAATTTCGAGTTGTTACATTCTACCCCCCTTAAAAGAATTTTGTCCTTGAAAATTCCAAAGGAAGAAATATGTCTCCAAACCCTTAGACTTATAAAATATCTTACTTAAAATGAGTTATTAAGCTCATAAAATCCTTAAGTTAGGAAAATTTCGGCAGAACCTCCTTTGCGTGGGTATGTTCGAAAAAATCAATATCACTGTAAGCCCATATCTAGGACCTCCCATATCTAGGGACAACAAAACAACAATATATACTTATGATATACCTTATAGAGTGTGTATAACACATAGCAAACACACTCATTAAGTAATAAACACATACCAATTTGTCGAGCAAACAAACTATATTCATGAAAACAAAAGTAGCAAGCTAGGCTTCCACATACCTGAATTTCACTTACATAATCCAAAAGAGAGTTAAACACGACGATGAATCAATACAATATATTAAAGCTCGTATAATGTACGTTTGTCATCTGTATGCAATATCAAATCTGTTCACTTGCTCGATCATACAAATTTCACTTTCAAACTAGTATCGCGCACTCGACTTCCCTAGTGCGGACTTCGATCAGGTTCCTTGATTAGAAACATCCATTTTCCTTGCATAGCCATATACTATGATAGAAAACTTCGGAATCATATCAAGAATCCATATCCGGTGTTCGTCATCAAGAATCAAGTGAAAATTCCTCGTTCGGATCGGTGTAAATCACTTCAAAATCGTATACTCAAATCTGGATCAAGAACAACTATGCAGATAAAATGATCTATGTACAACTTATGTATTTATTCCACTGGTTTCTCAACTACACCAATTATTTTTAATTCACATTCACTTTTACTTACAGTATGTTTCCTTTAATACTAAAATCATTTATAAACCATTTCATAACACATTACTACCTTTATTTTACAAACACTTTATAAAGACTTATCTTCACTTATAAAACATTTCACTAAAACAGAATTTCATTTAAAACATTTCAAGACTAAGTTCATATTCGTATAATACTCCACTACATCCTAAGAGTATATATCAAATATAAAATTTGTTTACTTAACCAAGATGTTCAACAAATTTAAAACTTGTTTTTACCTACTATCTTTCCATCTTAGAGTTACAAGTCTCTACTTTTATATTTTCACAAACACTTAGCTTCATGTTCTCAATCAATTTGGAAGTTTTCAACTATCCAAAATCGTCGAAAACTCCTGTAACACCTCGGAATTTTACCGCCTAGATTTGTGAATATTTAATCAATTTTAATTATTAAAATAATAGGTTTTATAATTAAAATATAACTCTTTTAAGTAATAACAAATGACGGTAAAATTAATTTCCAAATTTTTTTACAAAAATAAGTAGTTCAAATAAAAATAGAGAATGTGACGGGAAAGTATTTTCCGAAATTTCGACTTTTCGACACCGGAAAGTTATCGGAAAATGTTGTACACACTTGTGTACATGTACACAAGTATACATTCATGACATATGATTAGGTTAAGAGTAAATTTGGATTTAAAGTAGGATTTAGTTAATTAAGTAATGATGTGACATTAAATAATCAAGCATGGTGCAAATAGTATTAAGTAGTAACCCTAATTTTATAATACCTTACCTTATGTACACATCATGGTAGCTCCTTGATTTAGGGGTATGGAGGGGCATAACCAACGTGAGAATGGGATAGGGGTAGGGTGGACATGTGGCATTTTCTAGTGGTGGGTAGGTAGTTTAGTAATTTTGCATTTCTATGCTTATAAATACCACCTTCTCTTCACATTTTTCACTTTGCATTCTCACTTCTTCATTTCCATTTCTAAAATTCCAAACACTCTTCGTATACTCATCCATACTTTCATTGCCACTTAAAAAAATTCCCAAGTAAAAATGTTGTGTATACACTTCTAAAATCAAGTTTGAACCCTCCTACTTCACTTCGAATATCACTCCTCTCTAAAACAAGCTCCATCATCCCTAAACTAACCTTGGCCAAACCCATTCCTCCTAGGGTTGAGCTCATCTAGCTTCCAAAAGCCCACAAAACTATCTTATTTCTAAGGCAAGGCGTGGATCTAAGTAGTGTGATGACCTACCGTTTTGAATGGTTTAAATCGACAATAAACTACACATGTCTAACTAAAACCATTCAAAAGGGTAGATTATCAATGGGGTTTAATAAGAAAATAAGAGAAAAGAAGGAAAACAAAACATAGAATCTCACAGCGGAATGATAAAATATAATAATCAAATAAACGGTTCATGAAGCTGTTTTACAATATACATTTGATTACATAAATTTTAAAACATAATCAGAGTACAATCAACAAACATACCAAAATAATGCAGCGGAATAATAATAGTAAATATGGTCTAGCAAACTCCATCTTCATCTTCAAGAATAATGTCTTCAACATTGAAATACTCAAGCTGACCCGAGCATAATGAAAAGGCAAAACACTCAAGTCAGAACTAAAAGTTCTTATGTAATTTAAATCAACAATAAGTAAATATGAGTGTAATAGCTTCAGAGATGTTTACGAGATTTTACATCTCTTATCAAGTGTACAACGTGAGTGCAGTAACTTAAGAGATGTTACGGGATTTTCCATCTCCTAAGGATCCATCAAACTATCTATATGTAGTAAGATACGCTATATATGTGGTGTCTATCAGTAAAGTAAAGTATTAAAATAGCGTTAAGACTTTACGTTGATCCTATTAACAAATTTTTAAGCAGGTAGTCTATGCAGGTCCTCTAACACAACCAGTAACGTCGGTAGCCAGCGAGTCCCCTATAGGTACCATACTAAAAAAAATCGTAGTGGTTGCATATAAGGATAAAAGTATGACAAGTACGTGAGGCAATGCCCAAGGTAGTATTCTACCAGTTTACCCTTTCTGACTGATCGTAACACATCATCGTAGCGACTACCGACCGAGTCCACCACCCCCAAAATCAAATCAAGGTGCATCGATCGAGTCAAAAGTCAATATAATATGAAGGGTTGGGGCCCCTAAAGGTAGCTAATCCACTATGACCTTTAGTCATATTCTATGATCCAAATCGATAGATCCGCAGCGACTGCCGTAGCTAATCCCTGGGCCAGACATAGGCTCCTGTTTTAGTCATTTCAAATTAACAAAAGTGTCGGAGTCATCCATCATCGTTCTCTTTCTTCAATCCAGTAAACGTTGCCAATTCAACCTCTACATTCTAGATAACATCCACCACGTACACGGTTGTTAAAGTGGTTCCGGTAGAATGACAGAGAGTATGTCATTCATCCGGCCCCGGTCTCTTTAACAACCAATCGTCCATTTTACACACCAGTCGGTTCGTTTAAATTTCAAGAACACGTCATACTTCATATCAAAATATCAAATTTGCTTCAAAAATCATTTCGAATTCAAATAGGTTACAAAAGGTTCCGTGTTGTC
Organism: Allium fistulosum; assembly: GCA_030737815.1. Classification (NCBI taxonomy): domain Eukaryota; kingdom Viridiplantae; phylum Streptophyta; class Magnoliopsida; order Asparagales; family Amaryllidaceae; genus Allium; species Allium fistulosum. Next base: position 670,054,873 of record CM060903.1, read on the forward strand.
CGAGTTCGTATGCAAAAGTTATTGACGTTAGAACAATTAAATTTTAAAATTAAATAAAAATAGACTAAGGGCAAAAACGTAAATAGTAACACCTTCCTCATACCCTACGCATAACCATCGATCAGACCTACGCTAACATCCGCCACCTTTCAAATCGATGCCGCTGCACCTACATGCGTCCATACCAAGATCCGAAGCCACCACGCCCCTGCGCAAGCCCAGGCGCACCCCCTGGACCCATCGCTGCCACCTCCGGTCGAGCCTAAAGGCTCCGTCGGCATCGACCTTCATAGCCCAGATCTGGCGAATTCGAGCCCATATTTGATGATCCAAATCGATAGATGCACTCGACTCAGCCCCCTCAACAAGCTGCAACTCCCCGATCGTCGAATGGTCGACGATCGACTGTTAAACGACAACCCCAAACATGAACGACCGTGACTGTTTCATCAATTTGTAGTCAATCCGAAACTCGAATCAAAAATCAAATTTCAAACGCTAATTCCATTCGTCGAGAGCTTCGCGATGATATATTATATGATAGGATTTGAGCATTTTGAATTTTTGGAGTTTGATTTGAAATTAGTAATTAGGGTTTTGGCTAATCTCCATTGAGAAGGAACAAATTAGAACTGAATTGTACGTACAGAAATAGAATAGAAGGCTGCTAGGGTTTATACATACATATATATATATATATATGCAAAGATGGATAAGAATGGATGGAGCAGATCGATTGGGTCGAAGCGATAACAAAGACCCGAAAAGCCCGTTTCGTTCCCGAAATAAAAATAAGTCATCCTATATATTGAAATATAGGTTTTCAATATTTTCAAACTCAATGAAACTAATTTCAAACCCTAATTCTATTGTATATAGAAGTTAGCTTTTAAAATCAAATTATTTTAATTAAATTCCTTTAATTAATTTCTAAGCGTTCGAGCTCGCACGATCAGACGATAAGCCCGCTCGCTACGAAACTTGAAATCTTATAATAATTTACTATTATGGATCCGATGAAACTGGTTACGTTGAAATCCGAGACAGTGCCCAAAAAGACTAATTTGACACGTTAATTAAAACAATCTATTTTAAAAATCAATTTAATCACTTTTAAATTCCAAATTAAAAGTTTTCTATCATCATTCTTGGTTAAACAGAATTTAATAATCTATTAAAATTTAATTTTCAATGTTAAAGTCAAGATTTAAATATTAAATTAATTTCAACGTTAAATTACAACTTCAATAAAAATCCGTTCATTATATTTTAAATTTCCAACAAATTCTTTTATTTTGATTTAAATTCTTTATATTAAATCAACAATTTTCTTATGTAATATATTTAACATTAGTTTACATTTTATTTCACTCATTACTCTACAATTAACGTCTTTGCTCATATTAACTGCAATATTTCAATTACATAAAAAATTAATTGACTACAAAAATTTAATTTCAGAATAGATTAACTAAATGAGTGAGAAATAAAACAATTGTTTTATCTTAGTAATTTAACATATTTATGAAATTATTGTTTACAAACAAAGGTTAATAAATTTACGTACTAAATAATTGATTTCATACTCCATATTAAAACCAATTTCAATTATATAACATATAATTTCACTATTTGGTACATCATTTATTTTATTCCTTATTTACCTTTATTATTACAAATTTGAAATTACATTAAAACTGTTGTTAATTTCATTCAATCAATATTATTAAATTATATTATAACATGCATTACTATCTTCCATTTCATTAAATTTTGTTATTTTTAAGATTTTATCTTAAACTCAAAATTTATAATTTAATAAAATCCGCGTTGATAAATCATAAATTTTAATTTCTGACAATATTAAATTCCAAAGTCTTATTTAATTTAATATTTTTAATTATCAAAATACGGGTCGTTACACTCTCCCCTACTCAAAACTTTTTGTCCCCGAAAAGGAACAAGAAGGAATCAAGTGATTTGATGTATTTTATTTAAAATAATCAATTTATAAACAATTAATCTTACATACTTAAGTTTAATAAAAATTTGAAAATAACTCAACTTCTATGAAAAATTTCTAAGTCCTAAATTTATGAAAAATTTCGGCAGCATCTCCTTTCCACGGTTAGGTCTGGAAAAATAACAATATCAATAATTACATTATATAAATCATATTTTAATAATAAAGCATCCCATGGGAAAATAATAAAATACCGCAACAAAACCATAATCCGAAAACGTACCTATTTGTCGGGCAAACAAAACTCTATTTATGAAACCAAAAGCGTTAGCTATTGCTTCCATAAACCTGTATTTTACTTACATAATCCAAAAGAGTTAAAACTATGTAAAAAAGAGTAATATATTAGTTGTTCCAATTAATAGCACAAGCAACACAACGTATATAATAATCATATGCAAACAAAATCAGTATGACCATTATATGCAACAAAAGAATCCATCACACATTCATAGCAACAAAAACTAATGGTTTGTTTAGGTTCAGAAACATTCATCTTACAAGGGTGATAAATAAACTACTAAGGGTACCTTTTGCTCAATAGCCTTAGTTAATTACTCGATAGATTATTCATACAAGCTCAAACGATTTGAAATGTCATTTCCCAAACTTTTATAAGCCAAACGACATAGAATTTAAATATTATTTATGTTTGTACGATGTACATATATCATTTTGTACACAATATCAATTCTGATCGCTTGCTTGAATACACAAATTTCACATTCGAACTAGTATTATTAACTAGACTACGCAAGTGCGGACTTTGATCCAATTTCTTGATTAGAAATCTCTGTTTTCCTTGCATAGCTATCAACTATGATAGAAAACTTCAAAATCATATAAAAAATCTGTATCAAATGTTCGCCCTCAAGAATCAAGTGAAAAATCCTAACTCAGACTGGTGTGAATTTCCATAAATAATGTATTCGAATTTGGATCAAAACTGTTATGCGAATAAAATGATCTACGCACAACTTACATATTTTATTCTATTGGTTTCTTTTTACACATTATTTACTTTTCATTTATTTTAAGTTCTTATCCATTCATACAAGATCATCTTTTATTAATTCACATTCATTTACTTAAATTATTTCCCATTCAATATTTGAAATCATCAATGACATACATTCTTAAAGTATTACATACATTTCTTTGTAGTTTAATTCACATTTATTATTTACTTAACTTGATTAATAGTCATTAATGAATCATTTCAGTATTTTCTTAAGTTATTATCATTTACTTAAATAGTATTCACTTTCTACTATTCAATTTAATTTTTAAGCCTTTCAAAACGTTAGCTTAAGTTTATAACATTTCTTGTACATCTTAATTCTTTATTTATAGACATAATTTCATTTTGAAACATTTTTATTACTTAAGTTTTTACTTGTATAATATTCCATTAAATCCTAAAAGCATATACCAAAGTCTTATTCATTTTACTTACAAAAAATGTTCAATAGTTTAAATCTTCTTAAATTTCATTGTCTTTTCATTTAAGAGTTACAAAACTTCAAATTTTATATTTTCATTAAATACTTCGCTTTTAATTTCTAATTTTAATTTGGAAGTTTCCAATTACTAAAATAGCCCAAGATTCCATTCTACTTCAACAATTGAAAATCATTGATTAAAAGAAAATTTGAGAACTAAATATCAAATTTTGTTTCAAATCATCTTGAAATAATATACACTTATATCTTTTTATAAATATCAAATCATACTTAGGAAATTTAAATAAAAATTTGTTATCAAAACAGATGTGTGGCAAAGCAACTATAGTGGTCTTCCCACTTTGAAAGTCGAAAACGAATATCGATGATGCCGCGGTCATCACCGAAATTATTTTCCAATGATAAAAGAGGGGAGTACAAAACTTATTTTCTTTTAAAATTTCTTTTGAAACATTTCTTCCAAGCACCATTTGAAAACAGTTGGGAAACATTTCTATTTGCAAACACTTCCAAATAATACTAATATTATTTTTCCAAATCTTTGAAAACCAATTTCAAAACACCAGAATTTAAGTTCTCAAATTTTCAATTTAAATTCATTTTATCTATAAATCATAATTTATAAACCATATTTATAAATTACATTTTCTTATAACATATAATAGTCAATAGTTTTAAGAACCTTGACGAACCAACCATAAATGACAGTATCAATATTATCATTTCCTATCAAACAACACAACAAAATATCTATATCAATTTATGAATTATTTTGAATACAAAATATAATACTAGGTAAAATTATTTCATTTACCTATTTTCAAAACAATATTGTATTGGTTTACCCTGTTCAAGTGTTTAGAAATCCTTATCTATGCCATAGCATCCTATGTACCAACCAGAATTTATAAATACTCAACGGAACAAATCAACATCATACAAAACATTTTTATATAGCACTAACAAATACGCTTTCTCGTATATATATACACTCGAACTCATTCTAGGGTATTACTGTAACGACCCGGAATTTTGGCCCAATTAAATTGAGAATATTTAATTGATTTTAAATATTTGAATCGATATTTAAAAATAGTCATTTTTCAAACAGTCTCGGAATTTGACGAAACCAGTTCCATCGGATCCGTAGTGGGATATTATTGTAAGGTTTCAATTTTCGTATTTTTCGGTGCTTGTATGTGAGCACACGATAGGAAAACGCATTTGAATTTTTAACGAAATTCAAATTTAAATTTATATTTTTATTGGTCAACTATAGCACGTTCTTCCCTAAATCCACGCCGAGCATCACGAGACTATCGTGCAACCCATCTCCTTTTCCTTCCCATCCTCTCAAGCTCCAGTTTTAAAAAAATCAAACGAATTAACAGCCGAACTCCTCTTCGTTTTAAAAGAAAAAAAAATCAAATCTCGTTCAAATAATGGCCGCCTCCTTCTATTTTTTCAAATCAAGTTCAAATGGAATTCGCGAGTTAGGGTTGAGGCTCTCGGCGATTAATGGCGACTGCGACCGCGATTATCATTCACGATGATTTTCAGGCGAGGGCGACGTGGCTCGTGAACGCGAGGCAGGACAATCTCGAGCAACTTAGGGTCTGGGTATTCGATGTCGCGACTGATACGAGGGTTGCGTTCGATCAAATGATGGTCGCGTGCGCACGTCGTGGTCTCGAGGAGGAGCAAGATCGATGGGGGACACGCGAGCAACTGGGAGGCGAGGCGATTCGCTAGGTTGGAGGGTGCGGCGGCGCGAGATGGAGTCTGGGGCACGAAGCCAGTCTCGAGTAGGCGAAGTTCGATGATGAGGATTTGGGGTCGCGATCGAGGCTTTTGTTGGTGGCGATTTCTGTTGGTCGAGGCCAGCATGGGTCTCGAGCTCGAGTTCCGTGGTTGATCGCGTGAATAAAGTTTGGGTTTCGTTCGAACTTGACTGTAAGCATTTTTATAAATTTTTATTCAACGATATTTTTGAGATAAAGTAATATAGAAGATAAATTTACATGTTTCATCAAAGAAATATTTAGGCAGTTTTGTATATATGAAGTTCAAAGAAAAAAATTGTGTATATTTTTAATGTACCCATTTACTAATAAGGGGATTGATTTAACCGGAAAATATATTTTTGTTAATTTAGATTTTCAAAAGGAAATTCGATTTAATTTAATAAATTGATAAGAGATGTTAATAAAAATAATTTGGCTAATTTAATTTACCCAATAGGAAATCAATGATTAGATTTGTTCAAATTAAAAGTGTTGATTTATTTAATCTATTGAAAGGAAATTAAATGTTCGATTTGTTCGAATATTAATAAATCCTTAATTTTTATACAAGGTTAAGAATGGAAGAAAACAAACTGAGATGGAAATGGATGACAAATTAAAAAGCTAAGGTGAGATCTTCTCACTCAGATTTAAAATTGAATTGCAGTTATTGATTGATTTGTTTGAATGTGCTATTAGATATGATAGGATATATCTATATATATAGCAGTATATACATATTGGCATATGTATATATTGGATTGATTGATTTCCCGCCTCGTATAGCGGATGAGACCCTATTGCGCCGTTAGTAAGCGGATTTTTATAAAAACCCATATACCGCGATATTCCACCTCGAAGTGGAATTGGTATTGTGCTAACGTCTTTGGATGTAGGGAAACAGGTTGGAGGGATCCAACTGGACCCCTCACATTGATTGAATTTATTTATACTGTGATATGAATCTGTGAATGATTATATTGATGTTATTAATCATATTGATATCTGGAAATGGTTTGAAGCTAAAATTTAGCCGAATGGATGTTTGATATCATTGGATTCCAAAAATAAATGAAATTGAATTTTTGAAATCAAAATAGGAATTTTTAAGTAAATAAATTTTTAGAAGTTGAATAAATTCGAAGAAAAGAATTTAAAAGTATAAAAAATGATTTTTATAATCTTATTGAATTATTTCCAGAATAAAGTGAAAATGCTAAATAAATGGATTTCATAAAACAGTGATTTTAAATTGAAGAATTCAATTTAAACTTGGATTTTTAAATAGATTGAAAGAGACAAAGAAATTTATTTTCTTTAAAAGGAATTTATTTAAAAAGAAATAATTTGGGAAATCCAATTTGAAATTTACTTGGTAAATTGAAATGATCTGGGAAATCAATGTAAAATGATTTCAATTTAAAGAATCCATTTAAAAACAGGATATTGAATAATTTGAAGGAAAATAAGGAATTTATTTAGTAGGGATAAATAAAATTAGAAATCAATCTATAATTGATTTAATATTTGGAAATGAAATTTTGAGAAATCAGTATGGGAATTTTATTTAAAGTTGAAAATAAATTTACAAATCAATATCGAAATTGATTTGGGATTGAAGTTTTATAAATAGAATTGGAATTTATAAAAGTTGTTTATAAATCCGAAATCACTTATTTTGATAAGTAAATTATAGAAGTAAATAAAAGAAAATTTATAAGTCAAAGTTGTTATTAAAATAGAAATAGAAATTATAAACGTGTTTATAAATTCAAAATCAGTTGAATTTGAGAAATTAAATATAGAAGATTTTTAAAGAAGACATATTCGCGATTTTGGATAGCGAATTTTTATTGAGATAAAAATGTGTAGAAATGATTGAAATTGGGGTAAGTAAATTATATTCACGATTTTGGACAGTGAATATATTATTAAATAAAATGGATTTATTTTTGAAGAAGTGACATTAAAAATGAAGTTAAACATTTTAAAGATGTTTAAAATGTATTATGAATCGAAAGCATAGATTTCCGCAGTTCTTGTTGAAATAGACGTTTTCGAGAAATAAGGAAATGGTAGACTATAACACTGTTGTTATAGTAAATGATTTCCGAAAGGAAATGTTTTTATATAGTATTGGGATTTATATATCTATCTAAATTTCGAATCCCTATACTAGTGATTTTGAGTCGTCGTAACGATGTTTTACGTAGCATTCGTTTTGACTCAAATAAATGCTGTCAAAGTAAATGATTTCCTTAAAGAACGAAATATATACTTAATATTGATTTAAGTATATCGAAGATTTTCCAAGTGTTGAAATTAAAAGGTTTGTGAAATACTTATTATTAAATAAGTATGGAATTACTTTTCCAATATGAAATGAACATTTTGAGATTTATCTTGGTAAAGATAAATCGAAAGTGAATATTGACATCGATTCGAAAATCGTATATCAGTAGATATTTTTGAAATATAAATTCACATGGAATCTATAAAAGAAATGGAAACTGTTTAGAAAAATAAATATTGATTTATTTTTGAAGTGTGGAAATTTTAAATCTAGTAAAGATATTTTTGAAGATGAAATAATTTGGAAAATTATTTGGAATCTGATGATGTTGCGCATCTTTATTGATAGTTAAATAACCGACTATCAATAATTACCTTGAATATGGTATTTGTTGTGAATTGGATGAATTTGAATGCCACACTTATTTTTGAATAAGCGCTCACTATTCGGGTTAGCCGGGAAAGGACCATGGGGTCGTATAACCCATTCCGAATATGTGATACGTCGTTATGAATTGCATTTGAAGACCGGTGTTGAAGACCGGATATTTTTGAAAACGGAAGGATTACCGTCGAGTTACTCTACATCGGCTGATCTCTGATTTAGAGGTTTTATCACCCTTAGTGACGGGAAGTCCTGACGTGATTGAAAATTATCCGGATGTGCAAGGGCTTCGTGAGAAGTGCCTTCGGTTCTGTTCGATCCCGGAACAGACTTGTATGGATTGTGTGTCTGACGTTACAATTTGAGATATTGAGCTGATTTCTTTCAAATACATTTCTGTTGGTGGCGGAGAATTTATTCTCTTAGCTTAACACCCTTCTCTGAGACGTACGAGCTCAGAGGTTATGTAGTTGAAATTTATCAGCGATATATCCCAATTTGGTAACGTGGCATACTGAGTGTTGCTGTGAAATGATCAGTGTTTGATCATTTGTGATATGATCATTTGTTTGATCTTATATCTTGGTGATCATAGGTTGATCATTTTGTTTGACCCGAAGCAGGGCTTTTTGAGAAAGCGTAGCTTTGTGGACGAGACTTCGACGAGCCTCACACCCCGGAAATGGTCGAAACAGGAAGGATGCAGCAAGGTTCTAGGGAGTAGCGCCCCTTAGTGTATGTCATTCCTTCTGGATAGAGGTGGTATCATGGTATGGAGCCCAGATACTTAACCTATGTGGTTGCTGCATCATTATCTATGTGGTTTGTTGGAAATCGGGGATCCTCGGGAAGATCGGTTACGATCGGGGGATGGCATACGCGTGTCAGTAGTTACCTACTTTTGCAGAGGTAACCCGACCTTGTGTTGGCAGAGATCTAACCGTAATGTTAGGTTATTTCTCGGGTCGTCTATTCCAGGGACGTACCCATCGTGGATAGGAAGTTCCTTAGCCTGACCATTTGTTGGAAATCCAAACTCCAATACGAACCTTGTACGGTATTAGTTGTAGAACCTGCCATTTACGTACGGTGGTCACCACTGTTTAGATGGTAGCTATAGTAGGCATACGATACTGGTCGTATGTTGGCTAAGATTAATATTATACTTTCGAAATGTTTCTACACTATGCACTAATAATAATATAAAAAATGATTTGATTTTGCGTAGTAAGCATTTTTGACTATCATAAGAAGAAATCTCCTCCAATTCTGCGTTTGCATTGTGTGTGTGGTGGGAGGTCTTATGGTAGTTTCATTTTCCAAAAGCATTGCGAATTGACTTTAAATTTCTCTGCTGTTTATTTTTAAAGAATAACCGTTTTACGATCTCACACCAGTCACCATGACTGACTCGGAGTTTATTGTTCCCTTCTAAACTCTGGGTGCCCACCAATTTCCACACGGGCAACCTAGAGTTATATTATCAGGATATTCTGGATATTCTGGAGCTTGGAGATAAGCTGGATGACGAGACGTAATATTTGTATCTGATAGTATTTATTCCGCTGTGTATTCTGTATGAGGACAAGTTTATACAACTGTCCATTGTTGTTTATTGACTCTGATGATATGATGTGATGTAATGTAATAACAGATATAATTCTTTTGTTTTTAAATGATATTCATTTATCTATTATATATTGTTCCGCTGCGATATGTGAGATTCTGATATTGTTTTCTGTTTCTGTTCTGATGTGTTGTTCTTCTTTTCCTTTTCTGCTTCCTTCTTCTTCTCTCTTTTTTTCTATCTTTTCTTCTACTTTTTCTTTCTAAAACCCTCACTATTGGAGTTTCCGGCACTCGATTGCTCGGCAGTCGATAAAGTGAGTATCGATGTCGAATTTTCGAAAGTCGAAAAATCCCGTACGTGACAGCGTGGTATCAGAGCATATGGTTAAGCGACAACCCTGCTCTGTTGGGTGTTACTCATTAGAGATAGAGTCAGCAGTACTCTAGAATGAGTTGAGTGTAATAATAGATATGAGCGCGTATTTGTTATTGAATATAAAATTGTTTTGTATTGTGATGATTGGTTTATTGAGTGGTATATGAACCTTCGTCGGCACAGTCTGCGCAACTGGATCGAAGGGGTTTCTAAACACTTGAATAGAAAAATTCGACACAGTATTGTTTTAAAATAGGGTGAATGAGATAATTTTGCCCAAAACTATTTTCGTATAGAAAAGAAATGATTTTCTATGAATTATCATAGTATATGGATGTTTGGCTGTTAGAAAGTGATAATATTGAAATGTTATCATTATTATATGAAATTGAATACGAAATGGAAATCGTAACTCCAAAGTTAAGAAATAAATTCATATACGAATGAAATTTAAGAATGTAAATTATAATTGTAACTTATAATTTAAAACGGAATTCCAGAGAAGTTTTTGGAAATGTTTTGAAAGGAATTTGAAAATTTTGGAGATTTGGAAAGTTTAAATCTTTTTGAATTTGAAAATGAATTTCAAAGGTTTGAAAAGTATTTTAGAGAGATAAAAGCTCTAAACTCTTTTCGGTCGCTGGAAAATAACTTCGATGATGACCGCGACATCATTGGTGTTCATTTTCGGGTTTCCAAAAGAGAAATTGCTGCCAAATTGTTTTAAATGGAAGTTGTTTGGAAAATTTGGGGTTTGTTTTGGAAATTCAAAGGATAATTTGAATTGTTTTCAAAATGATTTTGAAGTGTTGGTAAGATTCTGGAATACTATATAAAAATATTATGAAGTTGATAACTTGTAAAGTTTAAATAAAAATCTAACTTAAAGAGGTGAATTCATATATGAATAAAATTGTGAATATAAATTGTAAATGAATTTATGATTTGGAAGGGAATTCCAAGAAGATAATTGAAATTAAAAGTCGTTAATGAAATGAGACATGAATCAAGTGAAATAAAATCCAAACCTGAGAAAACTGAAATGGATTGAATCCGAATAAACTACTTGGATAATTAATAAATTCATGAAATGAAAGTTGAATTAGATAAATTGAGACTTGAATTGTGAACTAAATAAAAGAGATGGTTCGAATTTAAAGATAAATTCAAGTAAGTAGAAACAGATTTGAATAAGTGGATTAGAATTTGAAATGAATTAGTAATTGAAACTAATCTAAGAATAATCAGTTATGAATGGAAGTAAATTGATAAATTCATTATTCAGAAGAATCCAAATTAGATTGAAATTGAATTCGAATGAGATTTGAAATGTAAAATTGAATGATAAAAGAATATATAACTTCAACAGTGAAGTAAAAATGTATAAGCAGTTTATATTGAAAATTTTGTAATGGAATTTGCAAAATGATTTGAATGTGTAACTAGATATTATGGCTAGTAGGACATACAGGTGTTATAAAAGGAATTGGAATTTTGATTTTGAAGAGAATTTGAATTGCTCGGAAAAGGTATGTGTTTAAATTTGAATATGAGATTTGATGACTTATTTCTCTAGCCGCTTGGCTTTTTCTTTTTCTTTTTGAAATCTGAGAGTCCGTAGGGACGTTTTGTAGTAGTGCCGTATTAGCCGCGCAAAGGAGACGCTGGCGAAATTTTTTGAAAATTTCGAGTGTTAGAAAATTTTTTGAGAAAATTTGGAAGTTTAAATTTGAATTTAAACTTAAATTTGAATTGTTAAGAAAACAATGTTGTTTGAAATCTGTAATTGAAGTTGAAAATATAGTTGGATTAATAACGAATCTTTAGTAGAAAGATTTGTTTTGATAATTTGATAAAACTATTGGATTGTGAAAAATAGTAGACGAGTTAGGGACCATTTTTTTCTAACTTGTAATTTCGAGGACGAAATTCTTTTAAGGGGGGAAGTCTGTAACGACCCGGAATTTTGGCCCAATTAAATTGAGAATATTTAATTGATTTTAAATATTTGAACGATGATTTAATTTGAATCCCGATATAACTCTGAATTTTTACGAATAAACTTTAAAATTTAATCTGTTGAATGTTGAATTAAAATTTGAATCTTCAATTTAAAGCTAAAGAAAAATATTTCGAAAGGTTTTAAAATTCGTATTGACAACACTGAAGATAATAAAAGCTTCAGAATTTAAATTTAAACTGTTCTGCTCAGTTTTGAATTTAATTGTTTGAATCGATATTTAAAAATAGTCATTTTTCAAACAGTCTCGAAATTTGACGAAACCAGTTCCATCGGATCCGTAGTGGGATATTATTGTAAGGTTTCAATTTTCGTATTTTTCGGTGCTTGTATGTGAGCACACGATAGGAAAACGCATTTGAATTTTTAACGAAATTCAAATTTAAGTTTATATTTTTATTGGTCAACTATAGCACGTTCTTCCCTAAATCCACGCCGAGCATCACGAGACTATCGTGCAACCCATCTCCTTTTCCTTCCCATCCTCTCAAGCTCCAGTTTTAAAAAAATCAAACGAATTAACAGCCGAACTCCTCTTCGTTTTAAAAGAAAAAAAAATCAAATCTCATTCAAATAATGGCCGCCTCCTTCTATTTTTTCAAATCAAGTTCAAATGGAATTCGCGAGTTAGGGTTGAGGCTCTCGGCGATTAATGGCGACTGCGACCGCGATTATCATTCGCGATGATTTTCAGGCGAGGGCGACGTGGCTCGTGAACGCGAGGCAGGACAATCTCGAGCAACTTAGGGTCTGGGTATTCGATGTCGCGACTGATACGAGGGTTGCGTTCGATCAAATGATGGTCGCGTGCGCACGTCGTGGTCTCGAGGAGGAGCAAGATCGATGGGGGACACGCGAGCAACTGGGAGGCGAGGCGATTCGCTAGGTTGGAGGGTGCGGCGGCGCGAGATGGAGTCTGGGGCACGAAGCCAGTCTCGAGTAGGCGAAGTTCGATGATGAGGATTTGGGGTCGCGATCGAGGCTTTTGTTGGTGGCGATTTCTGTTGGTCGAGGCCAGCATGGGTCTCGAGCTCGAGTTCCGTGGTTGATCGCGTGAATGAAGTTTGGGTTTCGTTCGAACTCGACTGTAAGCATTTTTATAAATTTTTATTCAACGATATTTTTGAGATAAAGTAATATAGAAGATAAATTTACATGTTTCATCAAAGAAATATTTAGGCAGTTTTGTATATATAAAGTTCAAAGAAAAAAATTGTGTATATTTTTAATGTACCCATTTACTAATAAGGGGATTGATTTAATCGGAAAATATATTTTTGTTAATTTAGATTTTCAAAAGGAAATTCGATTTAATTTAATAAATTGATAAGAGATGTTAATAAAAATAATTTGGCTAATTTAATTTACCCAATAGGAAATCAATGATTAGATTTGTTCAAATTAAAAGTGTTGATTTATTTAATCTATTGAAAGGAAATTAAATGTTCGATTTGTTCGAATATTAATAAATCCTTAATTTTTATACAAGGTTAAGAATGGAAGAAAACAAACTGAGATGGAAATGGATGACAAATTAAAAAGCTAAGGTGAGATCTTCTCACTCAGATTTAAAATTGAATTGCAGTTATTGATTGATTTGTTTGAATGTGCTATTAGATATGATAGGATATATCTATATATATAGCAGTATATACATATTGGCATATGTATATATTGGATTGATTGATTTCCCGCCTCGTATAGCGGATGAGACCCTATTGCGCCGTTAGTAAGCGGATTTTTATAAAAACCCATATACCGCGATATTCCACCTCGAAGTGGAATTGGTATTGTGCTAACGTCTTTGGATGCAGGGAAACAGGTTGGAGGGATCCAACTGGACCCCTCACATTGATTGAATTTATTTATACTGTGATATGAATCTGTGAATGATTATATTGATGTTATTAATCATATTGATATCTGGAAATGGTTTGAAGCTAAAATTTAGCCGAATGGATGTTTGATATCATTGGATTCCAAAAATAAATGAAATTGAATTTTTGAAATCAAAATAGGAATTTTTAAGTAAATAAATTTTTAGAAGTTGAATAAATTCGAAGAAAAGAATTTAAAAGTATAAAAACTGATTTTTATAATCTTATTGAATTATTTCCAGAATAAAGTGAAAATGCTAAATAAATGGATTTCATAAAACAGTGATTTTAAATTGAAGAATTCAATTTAAACTTGGATTTTTAAATAGATTGAAAGAGACAAAGAAATTTATTTTCTTTAAAAGGAATTTATTTAAAAAGAAATAATTTGGGAAATCCAATTTGAAATTTACTTGGTAAATTGAAATGATCTGGGAAATCAATGTAAAATGATTTCAATTTAAAGAATCCATTTAAAAACAGGATATTGAATAATTTGAAGGAAAATAAGGAATTTATTTAGTAGGGATAAATAAAATTAGAAATCAATCTATAATTGATTTAATATTTGGAAATGAAATTTTGAGAAATCAGTATGGGAATTTTATTTAAAGTTGAAAATAAATTTACAAATCAATATTGAAATTGATTTGGGATTGAAGTTTTATAAATAGAATTGGAATTTATAAAAGTTGTTTATAAATCCGAAATCACTTATTTTGATAAGTAAATTATAGAAGTAAATAAAAGAAAATTTATAAGTCAAAGTTGTTATTAAAATAGAAATAGAAATTATAAACGTGTTTATAAATTCAAAATCAGTTGAATTTGAGAAATTAAATATAGAAGATTTTTAAAGAAGACATATTCGCGATTTTGGATAGCGAATTTTTATTGAGATAAAAATGTGTAGAAATGATTGAAATTGGGGTAAGTAAATTATATTCACGATTTTGGACAGTGAATATATTATTAAATAAAATGGATTTATTTTTGAAGAAGTGACATTAAAAATGAAGTTAAACATTTTAAAGATGTTTAAAATGTATTATGAATCGAAAGCATAGATTTCCGCAGTTCTTGTTGAAATAGACGTTTTCGAGAAATAAGGAAATGGTAGACTATAACACTGTTGTTATAGTAAATGATTTCCGAAAGGAAATGTTTTTATATAGTATTGGGATTTATATATCTATCTAAATTTCGAATCCCTATACTAGTGATTTTGAGTCGTCGTAACGATGTTTTACGTAGCATTCGTTTTGACTCAAATAAATGCTGTCAAAGTAAATGATTTCCTTAAAGAACGAAATATATACTTAATATTGATTTAAGTATATCGAAGATTTTCCAAGTGTTGAAATTAAATGGTTTGTGAAATACTTATTATTAAATAAGTATGGAATTACTTTTCCAATATGAAATGAACATTTTGAGATTTATCTTGGTAAAGATAAATCGAAAGTGAATATTGACATCGATTCGAAAATCGTATATCAGTAGATATTTTTGAAATATAAATTCACATGGAATCTATAAAAGAAATGGAAACTGTTTAGAAAAATAAATATTGATTTATTTTTGAAGTGTGGAAATTTTAAATCTAGTAAAGATATTTTTGAAGATGAAATAATTTGGAAAATAATTTGGAATCTGATGATGTTGCGCATCTTTATTGATAGTTAAATAACCGACTATCAATAATTACCTTGAATATGGTATTTGTTGTGAATTGGATGAATTTGAATGCCACACTTATTTTTGAATAAGCGCTCACTATTCGGGTTAGCCGGGAAAGGACCATGGGGTCGTATAACCCATTCCGAATATGTGATACGTCGTTATGAATTGCATTTGAAGACCGGTGTTGAAGACCGGATATTTTTGAAAACGGAAGGATTACCGTCGAGTTACTCTACATCGGCTGATCTCCGATTTAGAGGTTTTATCACCCTTAGTGACGGGAAGTCCTGACGTGATTGAAAATTATCCGGATGTGCAAGGGCTTCGTGAGAAGTGCCTTCGGTTCTGTTCGATCCCGGAACAGACTTGTATGGATTGTGTGTCTGACGTTACAATTTGAGATATTGAGCTGATTTCTTTCAAATACATTTCTGTTGGTGGCGGAGAATTTATTCTCTTAGCTTAACACCCTTCTCTGAGACGTACGAGCTCAGAGGTTATGTAGTTGAAATTTATCAGCGATATATCCCAATTTGGTAACGTGGCATACTGAGTGTTGCTGTGAAATGATCAGTGTTTGATCATTTGTGATATGATCATTTGTTTGATCTTATATCTTGGTGATCATAGGTTGATCATTTTGTTTGACCCGAAGCAGGGCTTTTTGAGAAAGCGTAGCTTTGTGGACGAGACTTCGACGAGCCTCACACCCCGGAAATGGTCGAAACAGGAAGGATGCAGCAAGGTTCTAGGGAGTAGCGCCCCTTAGTGTATGTCATTCCTTCTGGATAGAGGTGGTATCATGGTATGGAGCCCAGATACTTAACCTATGTGGTTGCTGCATCATTATCTATGTGGTTTGTTGGAAATCGGGGATCCTCGGGAAGATCGGTTACGATCGGGGGATGGCATACGCGTGTCAGTAGTTACCTACTTTTGCAGAGGTAACCCGACCTTGTGTTGGCAGAGATCTAACCGTAATGTTAGGTTATTTCTCGGGTCGTCTATTCCAGGGACGTACCCATCGTGGATAGGAAGTTCCTTAGCCTGACCATTTGTTGGAAATCCAAACTCCAATACGAACCTTGTACGGTATTAGTTGTAGAACCTGCCATTTACGTACGGTGGTCACCACTGTTTAGATGGTAGCTATAGTAGGCATACGATACTGGTCGTATGTTGGCTAAGATTAATATTATACTTTCGAAATGTTTCTACACTATGCACTAATAATAATATAAAAAATGATTTGATTTTGCGTAGTAAGCATTTTTGACTATCATAAGAAGAAATCTCCTCCAATTCTGCGTTTGCATTGTGTGTGTGGTGGGAGGTCTTATGGTAGTTTCATTTTCCAAAAGCATTGCGAATTGACTTTAAATTTCTCTGCTGTTTATTTTTAAAGAATAACTGTTTTACGATCTCACACCAGTCACCATGACTGACTCGGAGTTTATTGTTCCCTTCTAAACTCTGGGTGCCCACCAATTTCCACACGGGCAGCCTAGAGTTATATTATCAGGATATTCTGGATATTCTGGAGCTTGGAGATAAGCTGGATGACGAGACGTAATATTTGTATCTGATAGTATTTATTCCGCTGTGTATTCTGTATGAGGACAAGTTTATACAACTGTCCATTGTTGTTTATTGACTCTGATGATATGATGTGATGTAATGTAATAACAGATATAATTCTTTTGTTTTTAAATGATATTCATTTATCTATTATATATTGTTCCGCTGCGATATGTGAGATTCTGATATTGTTTTCTATTTCTGTTCTGATGTGTTGTTCTTCTTTTCCTTTTCTGCTTCCTTCTTCTTCTCTCTTTTTTTCTATCTTTTCTTCTACTTTTTCTTTCTAAAACCCTCACTATTGGAGTTTCCGGCACTCGATTGCTCGGCAGTCGATAAAGTGAGTATCGATGTCGAATTTTCGAAAGTCGAAAAATCCCGTACGTGACAATTACTAACCCTATCTCTAATGAGTTAACCCCAACAGGCTAAGGTATCTCTAAACTAAGCCTCTGATACCAACTATGATGACCCACCTTTTTGAACGGTTTAAATCAACAATAAACCACACATGTCTAACTCAAACCATTGAAAAGGGTAGATTATCAATGGGGTTTAATAAGAAAATAAGAGAAAAGAAGGAAAACAAAACACAGAATCTCGCAGCGGAATGACAAAATATAATAATCAAATAAACGGTTCATGAAGCTATTTTACAATATCCATTTGATTACACAATTTTTACAACATAATCAAAGTACAATCAACCAAACATACCAAAATAATGCAGCGGAATAATAATAGGAAATATGGTCTAGCAAACTCTATCTTCATCTTTAAGGAATAATGTCTTCAACACTGAAATACTCAAGCTGACCCAAGCGTAATGAAAAGACAAAACACTCGAGTCAGAACTAAATGTTCTTATTTAAGTTAAATCAACAAGTAAATATGAGAGTTATAGCTTCAGAGATATTTATGGGATTTTACATCTCCTATCAAGTGTACAACGTGAGTGCAATAACTTAAGAGATGTTATGGGATTTTCCATCTCCTAAGGATCCGTCAAACTATCTATATGTAGTAAGATACGTTATATATGTGGTGTTTATCAGTAAAGTAAAGTATTAAAATAGCGTTAAGGCTTTACATTGATCCCCTTTAACACATTTTTAAGCAGGTAGTCTATGCAGGTCGTGTAACACAACCAGTAACGTCGGTAGCCAATGAGTCCCCTATAGGTACCATATTAAAACAATATCGTAGTGGGCACATATAAGGATAAAAGTATGACAAGGCACGTGTGGCAATGCCCAAGGTAGGATTCTACCAGTTTACCCTTTCTGGCGGATCGTAACACATCACCGCAGCGACTGCCGATCAAGTCCACCACCCAGAAATCAAATCAAGGTGCACCGATCAAGTCAAAAGTCAATATAATACGAAGGGGTGGGGCGCCTAAAGGTAGCTAACCCTTTGGCAAGACATAGGCTCCTGTTTTAGTCATTTCAAATTGAAACAAGTGTTGGGGTCATCCATCATCGTTCTCTTTCTTCCATCCAGTAAATGTCGCCAATTCAACCTCTACATTCTGGATAACGTCCACCGCATACACTGTTGTTGAAGTGGTTCCGGTAGAATGACAGAGAGTATGTCATTCATCCGGCCCCGGTCTCTTTAACAACCAATCGTCCATTTTACACATAGGTTGGTTCTTTTAAATTTCAAGAACACATCATATTTCGTATCAAAATATCAAATTTACTTCAAAAATCATTTCGAATTCAAATAGGTTACACCTTCAAAACATACGTATTTAAATCAATGATTTATATCTAACAATTCCCACTTTTAAAACAGTTTGAATATAAAAAATGGTTTTGAATAATGAAAATAGTTTGAATATTGAAAATAGTTGGATACTAGTTTTAATATTGGAAATAGTTTGGAATAATTAAAATGGTTTAAGATTGAAAATAGTTTGAATATAAAATAGTTTTAATATTAAAAATAGTTTAGATAATTAAAATAGTTTATATATTAAAATAATTTGATTACTAAATAGTTTATATAATTAAAATAGTTTATGTAATTCAAATAGTTTATATAATTAAAATAGTTTATATATTAAAATAATTTTATTATTAAAATAGTTTTTATATTAAAATTGTTTATATTAAAAATGTTTCTTTCTTTTACAACAATTTGAACTCATGTTCCAAGTCATGACGAAATCAATTATTCGACCTCCAATTCAAGTAAACTTCATATTCAAAATTTAATTTAAACCAACCTCAATTCAAACGATTACCAACTTTACTTCCAATTTAATTTAAATGATTTATTCAAAGGCTAAAAGTTTCAATTCAAATTCTCAATTAAACAATTTAGTTTAAATCCATTTCATGTCCAAATTTGGAAATACCAATTTAAACTAATTTAAATAAAGTAAATTCAAAGTTTAAATTAAAAATTAAATCTTTCAAATAATTCACTTCCGATAAATTCAAATCATATCTAAATTTCAACTTAAGGTTACAAATTAATCCTTAAATAATTTCATTTAAACAGTTTCAATTTCAACATTTCAAATCTTGAATTAGAAAATAATTTAATTCATATAAATCAAATTTCATGATTTTAAAACCATTAATTTAACCAAATTCGGTGTTCGTATATAATTTTCTACCCTATGGCCAAGTGATCAGTTATTTCAATCTAATTACATGGATGGATGTATATCATTTCAATCCAAATCAAATTGTCATAGGTATATATCATTTCAACCTATTTCTTAATTTATTAGAATATAATTCAAATAATAGTTTATATATTGCCAAATAATTGATAGGGTAATAACAGGAATATATAAAAATAAATAAATAACCATACATCCAACACATCAATCAATAAGCATCCAATTGCAATCAACATCCAAAACAAATAGTATATCACAACACTTACTAGTTATCAAGTATCCGTGTTTAACAGGCAACTAAATTCAACATTAATTTAAATGCCAATTTAATTCAAATTAAATTTAAATGATAATTTAAATTACCAAACATCAATTAATAAAATTTTATCACTTAATAATTCAATTTAACTAACATCCGAACATTTAGTATTGCGTGAGCGGGTTAAATCACTCACCTTTGATTTACATCCCATTAAAATCCCAACAAAAGCCCAAAATTTCAGCAGTCTCCCAATTCAACCAAACCAGTTCCATGTTGTCCGGAATTTCGATACGAGTCTAATGGAAGAAACCGCGTGCGAATCCGAGTTTGTATGCTTATTGATGTTAGATCATTTAAATTTTAAAATTAAATAAAAATAGACTAGGGGCAAAAACATAAAAAGTAACACCTTCCTCAAACCCTACGCGTAACTATCGATCAGACCTACGCTAACAGTCGCCACCTTTCAAATCAACGCCGCCACACCTACGTGCGTCCATCCCAAGATCTGAAGCCACCACGCCCCTGCGCAAGCCCAGGCGCACCCATGGACCCATCGTCGTCGCCGCCGACCTTAATCGCCCAGATCTGGCAAATTCAAGCCCATATTCGATGATCCAAACTGATAGATGCACTCGACTTAGCCCCCTCAACAAGCTGCAACTCCCCGATCGTCGAATGGTCGACGATCGACCGTTAAACGACAACCCCAAACATGAACGGCCGTGACTGTTTCATCAATTTATGGTCAATCCGAAACTCGAATCGAAAAAACAAATTTTAGACGCTGATTCCATTCGTCGAGAGCTTCGCGACGATAAATTTTATGATAGGATTTGAGCAGTTTGAATTTTTGGAATTTGATTTTAAATTAGTAATTAGGGTTTTGGCTAATCTCCATTGAGAAGGAACAGATTAGAACTGAATTGTACATACAGAAATAGAATAGAAGGCTGCTAGGTTTTATAACAACATATATATAGGCAAAGATGGATAATAATGGATGTAACAGATCGATTGGGTCGAAGCGATAACAAAGACCCAAAAAGCCCGTTTTGTTCCCGAAATGAAAATAGGTCATCCTATATATCGAAATATAGGTTTTCAATATTTTTAAACTCAATGAAACTAATTTCAAACCCTAATTCTATTGTACATAGAAGTTAGCTTTTAAAATCAAATTATTTTAATTAAATTATTTTAATTGATTTCTACGCGTTTCGAGCTCGCACGATCAAACGATAAGTCCGATCACTACGAAACTTGAAATCCAATAATAATTCACTATTACGGATCCGATAAAACTGGTTTCGTCGAAATACGAGAGAGTGCCCAAAAAGACTAATTTTACACGTTAATTAAAACAATCTATTTTAAAAATAAATTCAATCACTTTTAAATTCAAAATTAAAAGTTTTCTGTCATCATTCTTGGTTAAACGGAATTTAATAATCTTTTAAAATTTGTTTTTCCATGTTAAAGTCAAGATTTAATTATTAAATTAATTTCAACGTTAAATTACAACTTCAATAAAAATCCGTTCACTATATTTTAAATTTCTAACAAATTCTTTTATTTTGATTTAAATTCTTTATATTAAATCAACAATTTTCTTATGTAATATATTTAACATTAGTTTACATTTTATTTCACTCATTACTCTACAATTAACGTCTTTGCTCATATTAACTGCAATATTTCAATTACATAAAAAATTAATTGACTACAAAAATTTAATTTCTGAATAGATTAACTAAATGAGTGAGAAATAAAACAATTGTTACATCTTAGTAATTTAACATATTTATAAAATTATTGTTTACAAATAAAGGCTAATAAATTTACGTACTAAATAATTGATTTCATACTCCATATTAAAACCAATTTCAATTAAATAACATATAATTTCACCATTTGGTACATCATTTATTTTATTCCTTATTTATCTTTATTATTACAATTTTGAAATTACATTTAAACATTGTCAATTTCATTCAATCAATATTATTAAATTATATTATCACATGCATTACTATCTTCTATTTCATTAAATTTTGTTGTTTTTAAGATTTATCTTAAACTCAAAATTTATAATTTAATAAAATTTGCGTTAATAAATCATAATTTTTAATTTCTAAAAATTTTAAATTTCAAAGTCTTGTTTAATTTAATATTTTTAATTATAAAAAATACGGGTCATTACAAGTAGATTGCTGGGGCTAGTAAAGACCAGAGTTAGTTTGGAAGCTTTAAAGTGAGTAAAGTTCTCCATTTTGAACCAAGTTATTACCTTTAAATTTGAAGTGTAATTAGTAGTCAATAATGATGCTTATATGGTGTAATTATAATGTTTAATGGTTATGCATTGATGTACTTGGATGTAATGATGATTGGTTGTAGATGTGTATGTTGGTTTGTGGAATAAGTTAACTTGAACTTCAAAGTTAGTTAGTAAAGGTTGTAAATGATGTTGCTAATGCTATTGGTTATTTGATATGATATGAATTGTGATGTGGATGTGAAGCTTAGTGTTGTTAGTTCATGTTGAAGAAAGTTAGCGCTTACTAACTTAAAGCGACATGAAAATCCCTTATTAAAAGTTTGAAATTTGAATTTTTTTTCAAGTTAAAGTATTTCAGGTCTAAATCTTTGTTTTGGATTTCAAAACAAACCTTTATGTTTTAGAAAGGATAATCTTTCAAAAAAATTAAGTTTAGAAAGTTTGAAAAGAAAATTTTAAGTTTTGAAATTACGGTTCATATAGCGATAGTCGTTATACGCGCAGTTCGAAAAATTTAACTAGTTTTCTAATCCAAACTTGTTTTCACTTAGAAATCTTTTTGGAAATGTTTTCTAACTTTAATTAAGTAATTAGAGAACCGTTATTTAATTATTTAATGATCATTTAACTGATTAATTAATTAATAAAAGTAATTAGTACTTATTCATTAGTTAATAATGGTTTTTAAACTTAAATGTTAATTAATTAAGTTAACTACGATTTGTTACTTAATTAAAATTAATTCTTATTTAATTATTAATTAAGGATTAATTAATTATTATTTAATTATTTATTTAACATAATTAATAATTAACTAATAATTTAAAGCGGGTTTATTTAATTAACCTTTGATGAAAGTTTAATTATGTTTTAATAAGTTTAATTACTTTTAATTAGAGTTTGATTACTGTTTAACAAGGATTTGATTCAAATTAATAAGATTTTAATTGTTTTAAAATAACTTTGAGTTTAAGTAACCAGTTCAGTTCTAAATTGTTTTCTTTTCAAGTTTTTTTCAAATCAAGGGATTTCTGTGTCGCTTACTTTTAAGTAAACCTATATGATTAGGAAAAACTAAATGACATCTATTAGCAAAACAAACACCATTCTGCTATTACAATTAGCTTGGACATTTACTTATGTTGATTGATTGTTATATGTTGACCCCTTACATACCTGTTGTTGTGTAATACCCATGTTACACTGGATAAGTAAAACCAAATTAAAAGAACTATTATGGTCATTAAGCCTCTGTTTGATTTTGTAAAGATAAATATTTCATTTACTTCTTGAAGCGGTTTCAAAGTTATTTCTTTTTGAACAAGATATTTAAAGGATGGTTTGGCAAATGGTCTTACTAAAGATGTTTTTAACCAATGAGAATAGTTTTTAATGTTATAAAAACAAGTTTTATAAAGAGTTTTATAATGAATTTGAAGTTTAGAAAGTATTTTGAAATGGATTTGGATTTCAAGTAAAAGAGATTCCATGAATGAAAAATATTTGATTAAAAAAGATTTATCGAAAGACATATAAAAAGAATTTGAGATCTATGTTTCTCTAAACTGAACTTTTAAAAATGGTGGTATAGGACATACGTTCCACACTTAACACCGAGGGAATAATGTTTAGGATTGCCCTTACCTCCAATTTAAACAACATTTGTTTAATCCTTTTTAACATTATTTGGAAGTAAGAAGTTATTCGCAAATGTTTTGTGAATATACTTATGCTAGAGAGATAAGTATATGAATGTTTTAGGCAAATGTTTTTGAAAGAAATTTATTAAATAAAGATTTTTTTTTGGGATTAGTGGTTGTTATGGATAAATAAATCTCAAATGAAATTGGTTGTTGTTTGTTTTTTTTATAGTTAAATAACCGACTTTCAGATCTGGACCTGTTTTGACTTAGGAGGTATGTTAGGTATATTCGAGTTCCTCGGTGAAGACTCGATTACTTAGTGCACACTTTCGAAAGAACCGGAATTGTGTTAACTAAAAATTATCGCTTAGTTTTGGAGAAACCGGTTCCCGGATTTATCCGAACCACTCCAAACTAATACCGTTCGTAAATCATATTGAAGTATGCTATGAAGTTATTCTATTCTTCCTTAGGGTGATTCCCAAATGGAAGATATTAATGTGGAATGTTTGTTCAATCCCCGAATAACTTATGTGGATGAATGCTGGCATTGCATCTCTGCCTGAAGGGCAGTGTTAGCATTCCTAGATAGTTTGCTAGTATGAAAGAAGGTAAAGCGTAGCCTCAAGCCTTATAACCATAAAATTGGCATAAACAGGGTATGTGGCAAAACTATGTGGTCAGCTACCATTAGGAGCCGCCATCCCATTCTAGACTATCCACAATCGAGTTGTTTTGCATGCAAACAACGAGGTAGTATAAGGCCTCAGTGTCAAAAAGGGATGAGGTAATCCGGTTCGCCATGTTAAAGGGCCGTCGGCTCTGTGTAGCAGGGGTACAAGAAGTTCTTGTCTGACTCCAGGTGCATTTTTTAGTGGTGTACCATCAGAATGTAGTCCTTTACCTTGCCATGGTATGGAATCCATTATCCAGTACATGCCTCTATGGTTATAAATGTACCCAACTATGTTGAAATGTGAGATGCAAGCATTTTAGCTATATTCATATTTTATTTGAAACCATAAACATTGTTATAATATCACTTGATTTTATATAGAAATGGTTTGGTTATTGAAAGGTAAAAATTCGTCCGTGTTTATATGCGGCATGGTCTTACGAGATGCCTTTGATTTAAAGGTTTTTATAAAGTTAAAGACTTACGCTTTTCTCACACCAGACCCATGTCTGACCCGGAGTTTATTTTCCCTTTTCCTAAACTCTTAAGTGCTCATATTTGAATAGGCAGCCAAATAGTTCAGGTTTTTCCATAAATTCATTTTGGAGGAGCTTGGAGCAGGTGGCTTCATCGATAGCTAGTTAATTTTCTTGTTTCCGCTATATTGTATGTATATTGTACCTGTTAGGGAAGGACAGACTGTTATAGTGTCGGGTAGAATTTGTATTAGTATGACTCTGATGTAACATTTTTGAAATGACTTTGTAATATATTATGTTGAATAATATATATTGTTTCATTGCATTGTGAGATTCTATGTTGTTTAGTTTCTTCTGTTCCGTCCTTTCTTTCTTATCCCCTAACAATCTGTTTTTTTGGCACTTGGTTGCTCAGCATGCAATACAGTGGATGTATTAGTATCAATTTTCGAGGGTCGAAAATTCTGGTTCATTGCATTTGGAATCGGAGCTTAAGTTGAGTGAACACCTAGGCTTTGGTGGGGTAAACTCATTATTGATAGGGTCAGTAGTGCCCTAAAATGAGTCTGAGTGTAATCTATATATGAGTGCATATTTGCTAATGAATAAAAATGTTTTATATTGTGTTGTTTGACATGTTGAGTGGCTTAAGAATTCTGGTCGATGCGCCTAATCAACATTATCGATGGGGATTTTCTAAACACTTGAACAATTTCAATAGACATAATATTATTTTAAATTTGGTAAATGTAATAATTTTACCTAGGAATATATTTTCCATATGAAAAAGGGATCATTTTCAAAATCTATGTAGTTATCTATGACGAGAGTGGGTTAGGAGTTAATAATATTTAAATTATTAGCATTTAAGGTCTAACTAGTCATGCTCTCCCAGTTTTGAGCATTAACTATTGTTAGATTTTATAGTAGATTTCCTTTTTCCATCATGGGTTGGGTAGATAAAATTTGTAGGAACATTGAATCGAACACCTTGTGAGTTAAGTTTCACAGTTTGACTATAAGGCGTTCGACGATATATAGGGTTAAAAAAATTGAATTTTAATAAAGGAGTTTATTAAAAGAAAATCTTCATATAGTTTTATAAGATGAATTAAGAGAGATGATTTTACAAATTATAACTATTAAATGTGTTTTAAAAATGAAAAGGGTGTTGAGAATGTTAAATCCCGGTGGCTTTGGTAAATTCCAAATGATTTTTGGAAAATAGTAGTGATCTTTCTTAAAGATATTTTAAGATATAGATATTTTAAAATAAAGTTTGGGAGTAAGGTTTTCTTTAGCAGTTCGGGAATAAGTTGTGATCTATTTTGTGATGATCAGAATAATCTTCTAAGTGGCAATCGAATGTTTGCTTAGGTAGCACACTTGGTAAATTATTCTCCTTGTCATTATACAAATCGAAACAAGTTCAAATCCGAATGAATCCAAAGCAAGTGGATGATTTTGTTAAAAACTATTTGTCTATAAATAGTATTGTTTTCAGAAGAAATTTGGAAAAAGAATAAATATTTTTATTAACTAGTTCGATTGTCTCGGAAATGACTAAAAATGGGTAAGAGACGTGTTTGGATGGCAAACACTTCTCTTGAGTATTGCCCTTCTTAGTAAAGGGGTATATGATATTATTTCGTAGCACCCAGTTCCTTGACATCGTTTTGGAGTTACTCAGGCTATGTGTATGCTTTCAAGAGATTTTTGAAATAAAACCTGGGTATTGTGTCCTTAGATCCCTTAAAAGGAAGAGTTTTCAAAATAAAAAGATATTTTGATCAAAAAGGTGGATTAATAAATGAAGTTTTAATTAGGTTAAATTTAATAAGGAGGTTTAATAAACTTTGTATATTTAAACTGTGTCTTTTGATTTTAACATTTAGGATGTGAAGAATTATTTGATGTTATTAGGCCAACTAATAGACATTTTTACCTTAGTAGTGTCTAAGAAAAAGCAGAATCAAGGATGAAGTTTGGATACCAGCATCCTACTCTTCATAACTACTTATCAGACCAATTAAAGTAAGAGGGTTGATTTGGTCAACTTAGTTTCAAGACCCAAACTATTTTTAGCCTATATCTAATACTTAAAATTAAATTGAATTAAAAATCTGATGTTTGTATATACTCTTAGGATGTAGAAGAGTATTATATAAGTTAATAAATTTAAAAATTGATTATTATGAAGCATGGTGGGAGGTTATAATGTAGTTAGATAGTAAGAATCGTTAGATCAGTACGTAGGCTGTATGAAGATCATTTCTCCTTTCGCATAGTTCTCGATCCAAGATTCGAGTACATGACTGGTGGTGTTTCACCATTCCAAATAAGGATTTATCACTCGATTTTTGACGGGGAGTGTTTGGTGAGGGTTCTTACATGGAACCAAAAGTTGTCTATCTTAGTTTATGGCTATGCAAGGAGAACAGAAGTTTCTAATTAAGAGGCCTGATCAAAGTCCGCACTAGGAAGTCAGGTGAGCGATACTAGTTCGGATGTGAAGCTATGTGTTCAAGTGAATGATCGAATCAGAATATACATAGGATTGATCTATGTATATCATACGGATTGATAAATAGTTTAAGTGTTTCTGGGAATTAGGATCGTGGTACAATTTCGGGGATGAAATTCTTTTAAGGGGCGAAGAGTGTAACGACCAAGAATTTTACCGCCTTGATTTGCGAATATTTAATAAATTTTAAATATTAAAATAATAGGTTTTATAATTAAAGTATAACGCTTTTAGATAATAACAAATGATGGTAAAATAGAATTCCAATTTTGTTTACAAAAATAAGTAGTTCAAATAAAAATAGAGAATGTGATCGAAAACCGTTTTCCAAAATTTCGACTTTTCGACACCGAAAAGTTATCGGAAAACGTTGTGCACACTTGTGTCATTTACACAAGTACACATTCATGTCATATGATTAGGTTAAGAGAAAATTAGGATTTTAAAGTAGGATTTAGTTAATTAAGTAATGATGTGATATTAAATAATCAAGCATGATGCAAATAGTATTAAATAGTAACCCTAATTTTATAATACCTTACCTCAAGTACACATCATGGTAGCTCCTTGATTTAGGGGTATGGAGGGCCATAACCAACGTGAGAAAAGGATAACGGTAGGGTGGACATGTGGCATTTTTCTAGTGGAGGGTAGGTAGTTTAGTGATTTTGCATTTCTCTGCTTATAAATACCATCTTCTCTTCACATTTTTCACTTTGCATTCTCACTTCTTCATTTCCATTTCTAAAATTCCTTACACTCTTCGTATACTCATCCATACTTCCATGGCCACTTAAAACAATTCCTAAGTTAAAATCTTATGTATACACTTCTAAATCAAGTTTAAACCTTCCTACTTCACTTCGAATATCACTCCTCTCCAAAACAAGCTCCATCATCCCCAAACTAACCGAGGCCTAACCCATTCCTCCTAGGGCCGAGCCCATCTTGCTTCCAAAAGCCCATAAAACCATCTTATTTCTAAGGTAAGGCATTGATCTAAGTAGGTTTCTAGACTTAGTAAAAGCCGGAGTTAGTTTGGAAGCTTTAAAGTGAGTAAAGTTCTCCTTTTTAAACCAAGTTATTAACTTTAAATTTGAAGTGTAATTAGTAATCAATAATGATGCTTATATGGTATGGTGTAATTATGATGTTGAATGGTTATGCATTGATGTACTTGGATGTGATGATGATTAGTGGTGGATGTGTATGTTGGTTTGTGGAATAAGTTAACTTAAACTCGAAAGTTAGTTAGTAAAGGTTGTAAATGATGTTGCTAATGCTAGTGGTTATGTGATATGATATGAATTGTGATGTGGATGTGAAGTTTGGTGTATGTTAGTTCATGTTGAAGAAAGTTAGCGCTTACTAACTTAGAGCGACATGAAAATCCCTTATTAAAAGTTTGAAATTTGGATTTTTTTTAAAGTTAAAGTATTTCAAGTTTGAATCTTTGTTTGGGATTTCAAAACATTCCTTTATGTTTTAGAAAGGATAAGTTTTCAAAAAGTTTAAGCTTTGAAAGTTAGGAAAGAAAATTTCAAGTTTTGAAATTACATTTGTATAACGATAGTCGCTATACGCACAGTTCGGAAAAATTTAACTAGTTTTCTAATCCGAACTTGTTTTCACCAAGAAATCATTTTGGTAACATTTGCTAACTTTAATTAAGTAACTAGAGAATAATTATTTAATTGTTTATTTATTTAATGATTAATTAATTAATTAATTAATTAATGTAATTAGAACTTAATCATTAGATAATAATGGTTTTTAAAATTAAATGTTAATCAATTAAGTTAATCGTGATTTGTTACTTAATTAAAACTAATTATTAATTAAGGATTAATTAATTAATATTTAATTATTTATTTAAGATAATTAATAATTTATTATTATTTTAAAGGGGGTGTATTTAATTAATCTTTGATTAAAGTTTAATTATGTTTTAATAAGTTTAATTAAGGTTTAATTCCTTAATTAGAGTTTAATTATAGTTTAACAAAGCTTTGATTCAAATTAATAAGATTTTAATGGTTTAAAATCGCTTTGAGTTTAAGTAATCGGTTTTGTTTTAAACTGTTTCATTTTAGGTTTGTTTTAAAACAAGGGATTTCTGTGTCGCTTACTTTTTAGTAAACCCTTATGATTATAAATAACTAAATGACATCAATTAGTAAACAAATACCATCCTGCTATTACAATTAGCTTGGACATTTACTTATGTTGATCTGTTGTTATGTGTTGACCCATTACATACCTGTTGTTGTGTAATACCCATATTAAACTGGATAAATAAAAACAAATTAAAAGAACTATTGTGGTCATTAAGCCTCCATTTGATTTTATAAAGATAAATATTTCATTTCCTTCTTGAAACGGTTTCAAAGTTATTTCTTTTTGAACAAGATATTTAAAGGATGATTTGGAAAATGGTCTTACTAAAGATGTTTTTAACCAATGGGAATAGTTTTCAATGTTATAAAAACAAGTTTTATAAAGAGCTTTATAATGAATTTGAAGTTTAGAAAGTATTTTGAAATGGATTTGGATTTCAAGTAAAAGAGATTTCATGAATGAAATAGATTTGATTAATAAGATTTATCGAAAGAAATATAAAATGAATTTGAGATTTGGGTTTCTCTAAACTAACCATTTAAAAATGGTGGTATGGAATATCGGTTCAACACTTAACACTGAGGGAATAATGTTTAGGGCTGTCCTTACCTCCAATTTAAACGATATTTGTTTAATCCTTTTTAACATTATTTGGAAGTAAGAAGTTATTCGCAAATGTTTTGTGAATATACGTATGTCAAAGAGATAATTATACGAATGTTTTAGACAAGCATGTTTGAAAGAAACTTATTATATAAAGACTTGTTTTGAGACTTAGTGGTTGCTATGGATAAATAAATCTCAAATGGAATTGGTTGTTGCTTGTTTATTTGATAGTTAAATAACCAACTATCAAATCTGGACTTGTTTTGACTCAGGAGGTATGTCGGGTATATTCAAGTTCCCGGTGAGGATTCTATTGCATAGTGCATACTTTCGAAAGAACCTGAATTGTGTTAGCCGAAAATTATCACTTAGTTTTGAAAACATCAGTTGCTGGATATATCCGAACCAATCCAAACTAATATCATTTGTAAATCATATTGAAGTATGTTGTGGAGTTATAATATTCTTCGTGAGGGTGAGTCCAAAATGGAAGATAGAAATGTGGAATGTTTGTTCGATCCCAAATCAAATTGTATGGATGAATGTTGGCATTGCATCTCCGCCTGGAGAGTAGTGTTAGCATTCCTAAATGGTTTGCTAGTATGAAAGAAGGTAATGTGTAGCCTCAAGCCTCATAACCAGGAAAATGGCAAAAACAGGTTATGCAGCAGAGTTATGTGGTCAGCTACCATTAGGAGCCACCATCCTATTATAGATTATTCATAATCGATTTTTTTTGCATGCAAACATCATGGAACTATAAGCCTCAGTTTCAGAAAGGGATGGGGTAATCTGGTTCGCCATGTTAAAGGGGCAGCCAGCATAGTGTAGCAGGGGTACAAGAAGTTCTTGTCAGACTCCAGGTGCACTTTCTAGGGGTGTACCATCGGAAGGTAGTCCCTTACCTTGCCACAGTATGGAATCCATTCTCCAATACGCGGCTTTATGGTTTTAGATGTACCCAACTATGTTGAAACGTGAGATGCAGGCATTTTAGCTATATTCATATTTTATTTGAAACCATAGACATTATTATAATATCACTGGATTTTATATAGAAATGGTTTGGTTATCGTAAGGTAAAAACTTATCCGTGTTTATGTGCAACATGGTCTTACGAGATGCCTTTGATTTAAAGGTTTTTATAAAGTTTGATTTATGCTTTTCTCACACCAGGCCCATGTCTGGCCTGGAGTTTATTTTCCCTTATCCTAAACTCTCGGGTGCTTAAATTTGAATGGGCAGCCAAGTAGTTTAGGTTTTTCTACAGATTCATTTTGGAGGGGCAGGTGGCTTCATCGATGGCTAGTTATTTTTCTTGTTTCCGCTATATAAAATGTATATTGTATCTATTAGGTAGGGACAGACTGTTATAACTGTCCTAGGGTAGAAGTTGTATTAGTATGACTCTGATGTAATATTTTTGAAATGAATTTGTAATATATTATGTTGAATAATATATATTGTTCCATTGCGTTGTGAGATTTTATGTTGTTTAGTTTCTTCTGTTTTGTCCTTTCTTTCTTATCCCCTAATATTTTATCTTTTCGGCACTTGGTTGCTCGGCACGTGAATACCATGGATGTATTAGTGTCGACATCTAGGGGTTGAAAAGACAGGTCATTACTACTCCATTTCATTTTAGTAGTAAAAACTACCTGTAACAACCCATAAATTTTAAACAGTTTGAATAACTTATTTAATTGAATTTGTAAGAAATTTTAGATAATAATATTTTGAAATAAAATTTAATGTTTGGATTACGTATAATTAAATATAAGTAGTTGAATTAGATTTTTATTTGATTTTAATACGAAATTTATATTTGTATTTGTTAAAATCTTTCCATTAAGGAAAGAGAATGTATTAAAATGAACATTTAATTTGGTAGTTAACATAATGATATTTTATTTATAAGTTTTAAAAGAGAAATTTTTTTTTTCAAAATGTTTTCCAAATATAATAATTATTATAAGAAAGATATTTTGAAATAAAAGTAACAGATTGTATTCTGTGAATTTACAATTTTTTTATTTACTATAAAGCAGTAGATAGTTGTTATTATTTTATATGTTAATTTAATGATTTAAAAGTTAATATGATTTCAATCGGGACTAATATTTATTTTGATGTTAAATAATAAATTTATCTGTAGCCTTGCATTCCAAGTAGGAAAGAAATCTTCCCTAGACGTTCAATTTCTTTTAAATCTAGTTTTGATAAGTTACGTGTAAATTTCTATGCTTCCCTTTTTCCTCATTTTTATAATAGGAATAAAAATTCGCGTAGCAGTTTCAAGCAAATTTATTTCTCTTTAGAAGTTCAAAACCCGTTTCAAAGATTGTTTGAAATTCACATGTATAAGTGTCTCTTCTTTTCCATTTACTCCTTTACAATTAATAGGAACAAAACCTTTGATTTTCATTACCATTCAAATGAAATTCTTTTATTTCCTTAATGTTCCTATACCATTAATTAGTACGTTTCTTTATTTAATCTATCCAACGCAATTATCTCCTAAATCAAATATCAGGCGCAAATTCCTCCTCATAGGAATTATTTCCGGCCATTTCTCCAAGCAATCAATACTAGTTTCATTTAAATACTCAGCCTTGTACGCAAATAAATTTTCACCACCTTCCCATGTTATAAATATTTCTTGCGTTTTAATCAATGCATTTACTTCCTAATAAATTTTAAACGTGTATAAAATGTTTGCCAAAGATTTCACGCAATCAATACCACTGTAAATATTCGCTCAAATCTTTCTTGCCTTTATTCTCTCACCTCAATTAATGCAATCGTGTATAATTGATTTAAATTTATTTCTTGCCTATATTCTCTCACCTCAATGAATGCAATCGTGTATAAATATAAGCCTCGTACACAAATAGTTTTCAATTGCATCTCAACATTTTTCTTTATTTCTTCTTGCGTGCATAAGCTCTGAAGGTATGGCCTCAATTTTCTTCTTTTTATTTTATATATATATATATATATATATTCTTTTCCATGCTTTGCTTCTCCCCTCCCTGTCCTCTGCTTCTAATATATTTGACAAATCCATCTTTATATTTCAACTCGCGTTCACAAATTTTCACATTATAACAGTCTCCATTTAATTGATATATAGCATAAAAACTATATCTACATATATTTTTATGTTTAATGCTTATGTGAATTTTAAGCCAAGATTTTCAGAGACGTATATATATACGTTAGTCTTATATCTTATTTGTTATTATAAAATATTAGTAATATACATATTTTGAAAATATAATTAGATTTTTATTCCTATTCGAATATAACATATATTAGTATGGCAGCTGAGTGTTGTAAAAGCATTTGTGATTTATGTTGTAAAACTAAAAATTTAAATGTATAATTTTCATCTCAATTCTAGTGTATATATATAAAGTATGTGTTGTTTTTTTGTCTTTTATGTAGTGCTTTCATAATGTACGGTCTATATATATAGATTGATTTTCTCAGTATATGCTTTGAATTTTGAGTAAACTATATATAAATATGTTATTTTAAAATGCGTATTTTTAAATAAGTGATGATTGATATATATATTATGCTTATATTTTATTTTATGTGTGTGTTTAAAGGTAATATTGATTTAAGAGGAAAAACGTTTATGTGTTTAAATTTAAGTATTGATTTTTCAATAATATGATGATGTTTTGTTTTAATATGTATTTTAAATTTAATATCAGTTTCAAACAATGTGAATATTTTATTTGAATATCTGTCTTAAATTAAATTTATTTAGATTTTAAGGAAATTTAAATAACACATATAATATGTACTCTGTTTATATCAAACCGATTGATTTTTTTTTTCTCATCGATTTCTATCTATCAGCTTTGTCATCAAATTCGTGCCAATTTTGCTTTGCTTCAAAGTTCGTGTTGGGATCCATAACTGACCTCATTATCGTTCTTCTCTAGCCTCGAAAGGTGAGCAATCACTCACGATTAACGTTCTTTTATTTATTAAATTTGGTTTCAATTGAAATGACAATTGAAATATACTACTGAAGTTAGTAAATCTGTTATATATGCTATTATCTGTAACTGTTCACCTATGGGATATGACACCATATCCTATTGTTTATACTTTATTTAATTACTGTTGATATATGCATGTTGTTATATTATTATCATATCATGTTATATTATTATTATTATCTGTTATCACTCTACAAGTTCCCTGTAGTTTAGAATTCACTATGGGTTGAAATGATACATACCCGAACGGACGTTAGAATAGGAGAATTTCGTTATGGGTTGAAATGATAGACCCAAGCGATTTTCATTAAATTGAATTTGGGATTACGGGTTGAAATGCTATCCACCCGTATATATTTAGTGTACGAATTGAAATGATTAATATCCATATCACTTGACCATATGATAAGAAATATATACAGATACCGTTGGTCCATATATAAATATTTTGAAAATAATTTCTATGGTTTTGGAAAGAAATATATGCTTTAATAAATATAGATTCTTTAGACATTAGATAAATGATAAATTATATATATAAATTTAGTAGTAATTTTTTATTTAAATTAGTTGGATTTAATACGTAGAATATGGTTAAGTATATATGTAAATCTATATTCCAATAGATTTTCTTGCAATAAATTGAATAAGTAAGGTTGGGAAGGTAAATTTGGGTATTGTAAATGGTATTTAAATAAGGATTTTAATTAATCGATTTGAATTTATTGAATGGGAAATTTAAAGGTATGATTTTTACTGGATCTTGATTTAACTGATTTAATGAATATTTCACATCTAAAAATAAAAATATTTAGTAAAATGTAAGTTAAGGTTACTTAAATGATATTAAATCTAATGAGGGAATATTTCAAGACTAAATAATAATGGGGTTAAATCGAGATCTATATGAAACCGTCAACTAAACTTTGAATTGTAGAATATTAAAGCTTTGAACTATACTAAAATTTAATTGGTTTATTGTGATTCATATCTGTATTTGAAATCAATATAATTCGAATTTATTATTTAGAAAATTTAATTGAATAAAAAATTTAGTTTGAAATATTGAATATTTAAAGGTTTGAAATAATATTGAAATGTAAAGGGTATTTTGTGATTTCAAATTCGGATTTGAGTTCGATAAAATGTGAAATGGTTATTTAGGAGTTAAGTTGAATTTTAAATTAATAAATTGAGATTGGACTAAAAATTTGAATTTGGAATTTGACTAGATTTGAATCGCAACTTTGAAAGT
Organism: Allium fistulosum; assembly: GCA_030737815.1. Lineage (NCBI taxonomy): Eukaryota > Viridiplantae > Streptophyta > Magnoliopsida > Asparagales > Amaryllidaceae > Allium > Allium fistulosum. The sequence continues at coordinate 670,090,421 of CM060903.1, forward strand.
GATAAAAAAAATTATATATATTCTAGATGAAAGAATACTTTGGTTTTGAAGTATAAATTAAATTGAATTGACAACGGTGTTATAGTATATATTTCAACATTGTAGATAGTTCCACGGATCCTTGGAGAATGGTTATCCCATACATCCTCTAAGTTACTTGTATTTCAGTCGATATTTCACTTGAGTTGGATTTATTGATATAAGAATGTTAATCCTGACTCGAGTGTTTTGTGTTTTGCTTTATGCTCGGGTCAGACTGAGTGATACAGCATTTGAAACTCACCTTCGAAGTTGGAGCTTTGCTTGAAGATCTAGTTATCTATCCTTTCAGTCACCCAGTCAATTGGTTCAGAAAAGTCATCTGCCCGTACCGGTGACTTCACTGCATCTGGGATATTCTGATGTATTCTATTTTTAACTTGTTTATATAGTAGCTTCATGAACTACTATTCATTTATTCCGCTGTGTATTATTGTACTACTCTGTATCTGTGATTCTGTGATTGATTAATTTACTGTATATGTTAAGTTTTGCCAAATTTAAATTAACAATACGGTATTTTGAATTATTCAAGTCCGACTTGTGCGGATGCGAATGGTTGAAAATAGCGGGTCGTTACACTACCAAACAACATATCATAGTGAGATGCACATACCAAACTACCCTAATGCATATGATGATACATGCATTCGTAAAAACCTAGGTTTTATTTCAACTCTATTTGAAATAATAATATGTACTTATAACTTTAGTATATCAAATCGTACTTTTGGGATTTTCAAATCACGATCTGTTTTACCAAAACAACTGTATAGGAAATTACTACGGTAGCATTCCCTACTTAGAAACTAAAAAATGAATGCCAATGATGCTGCAGAACTATTTCCTAGTGACAAAAGTGAGTTCAGTGCTTTCTATCTCCTTTAAAATCCTTTTAAAATATTTCTATTCAAAATATCTTTCAAATAATACTATTATTATTTCCCAAAACTTTGGTAAAACAATTTTCAAAACACTGGGTTTTAAGTTCTCAAATTCTCAACTTTAAATCCTTTTTATTTATAAACCATATTTATATAAAGTTACTTCCTTTTAACAAACAATGGTCAATACTCCTAAACTGGACGAGCTTGACTAATCAAGCAATAAATGATAATAACTGAATATTATCATTTTCTAACAAAAAACACATCATAAATTACTTACCAATTTTTTAAAAAATTATTCTTTTATATATGAAATATGAAATCTAGGTAAAATTAATGCATTTACCAATTTTCAAATAATACTGTATCGGTATGCCTTCTTCAAGTGTTTAGAAACCACTATCAATACCATGGTGTCCCATGTATCGACTAGAATTCATGAACTACTCAACAGACCAATCAACACAATATAAAACAATGTTATAGCACTGACAAATACTTGCTCTCATATATAGTACACTCAAACACATCCTATGGTGTTACTAACCCTATCTCTAATGAGTCTACCCTACCAAAGTCTAGGTGTTCGCTCAACCTAATCTTTGGTACCATGTGTAATGACCGAACTTTTTGACCCTCGAAAGTCAACACTAATACACCCACGATATTCACATGCAGAGCATCCAAGTGAACGAAAGATAGATTATTGGGGTGAAAGAAAGAAAAGACATAATAGAACTTCACATCGTAATGAGTAATATATAATATACAACAGATCTTTACAAAAGAAAAGTTTTATATACATACATCAATCAGTGTAAACTAACATATCATCTGCCTGGACAGTTATAACAACTTGTCCTCACAAATATTGATGAATACAAAGCAACAAATGTAGTGGAAATAAAAATGTGAATGCATCTTGGAGGCATCTAGCTCATCTCTTGATGTGACGGCCCGGATTTTCAACTCTCGAAAATCGACATCAATATGTTCACTGTATTACATGCCGAGCCATCGAATGCCGAAAATACCAGATCGTAAGAGAAAGAAGAAAGAGGTAGAAGAAGAAAATAGAAATAACAACACAGAATCTCACAATCGCAGCGAAACAATATATAATAGATAACAACTGGTCATTATACAAAAAGAACTATAATTGTTATTTATACATTGCATCATCAGAGTACAACACATCAATAACTCAATACTTGACAGTTATAATAACTTGTCCTCATAAAGCTGAATATACAGCCTACAATACACGGCGGAATAAAAATCAAGTACGTGCGATACGTCTTCGTTATCCAGCTTGTTTCCTGAGCTCTATAGCATCATATCCTATATCTGTAATACTCGGTCTGACCCGAGCATTATAATAAAGTAACACTAGAGTCAGTCTGGAAAACCAGCGTGAGGAAACACACTCAATTTTAATTATTAAAGTTATCAAAATCCCTTTGAAAATCAAAGGTATCTCGTAAGACCACGCCACAAATAAACACGATGGGTTTTTACCTTACGATAACCAAAACATTTTATATCAAAATCATCTGATATTATAATAGTGTCTAAGTACATATACTTATTCAAATAGCTGAAATTGTTACATTAATTAAATTCCAGCATACTAGGCTCTACAACTAAAACCGCAAAGGGCACGTATTGAAGAATGGATTCCATATGAATGACTAGGTACTGGGGTACCACTTGCCACAGTACACGTCTAGAAAAATGTACCGAGGACAACGCCAGGATCCCCTGCAACACAAGACCGGACTACCCCTAACCTGGATAGACCGAATATGGTATCACCTCGGGTGTTCCCACCCTTTCCGAGTTCTTCTTCGCACCACAGTAATAATATCTGAGGGTATCTAAAAAGGTGATAAACATACCCTAATTGGGTGCGACCCACTAGCCTTGCTGCATCTCCTTTGATTTTCAGTCATTCCCGGTTGATGAGGCTAGAGGCTACAATTAGTATTTTAAAAGGAATTTGTACTTGGAATGCTCATTGTCCTCCAATGATAATGTACTAATAGCATTCATCCATACAAGTCCGTTATGGGTCTGAACGAATCCGAAGGCACTATTCCTACTACATCCATTTTGGACAAATCCTTAGGATTAGTCGCGATTAGCCCTTACACTACACTGCTCCACCTTCGACTCCGTGTTCTTATTTTCACTTCGAAAACGTACTCGTTGGATCGAAGTGGTTTTTGGATAACTTATCTGATTCCGGTCTTTTCGAAACAACGTTCGATATTTCCGGTAAACTCAACCCCGGTTATTTAGGAAATAAACAGATGAAAATAAGATCGAAGATCACCCCTAAAAACTTAGTGGACGGATTTCCTTATCCTCGTTCTAGAAGAACGAAATGAGTTTATACGTACAGTATAGCACCTTCCGACGGTAATTGTACCATATAATTCCCATGTTTCCTCTAGATATTTCCAAAGTTATATTTTGGGTCCAGATTTTGATAGTCGAATATTTAACTATCAAATAACAATCATTCAACGAAATATTTTCTTTTCCACTAAAAACACCAAGTCTCATTTTATTCAATTTTAAATAAATTAAATCTCTTTATCAAAAGGTATGTACTTATCTCATTGGAGTAAGTACATTCACTAACCATCCATTTCAAAACATTTGAAAACCTTTTTAAAATGATAAGGAAAGTACCACTACGGTATCATCCATGGATTCACAGCTCAATGGTTACGTCTCTATCCCAGAGAAATCCAAATCTTAACTGCAGGCACTCATTGCCTCCGATTTCGCCATGAAAGTATACCATTACTTTCCAAAAACTTTATTTAATAATTTTTTTTCAAAAATAACACTTTTAGGCAAATACTCTTTTATAAAAGTTATTATATAAAATAATATTAATATTGAATAATTTATCCTTTAAAATAAAATACTGATTAATTCTTAATAATAATTAACTTAATATCAACTCATTATAAGCTAACTTAATTAATAATTAAATATACTTAAAAAAAATTAAACAACTAAATAATTAATTTTCTGAAATAATCTTAAACACTTTTTAAATTACCTAATCAAAAATCCTCCTTTTTAAACAAACTTAACTTCTTAGAAAAATATATTTTTCAATTCCAATATAGCCAGTCTAATATTTATAAATCCCTCTCGATTTATCACCAATTTGATTCACGTCCTAGTTTCGTAAATCCCCTTTTCACATTTCTAAAAATAAATCTATCATTTATTTTTAAGCCGATTTACCCATCTTCTTATAAATCCTCATCGTGAATTTATAACTTTAATTTATCCACTGATAATCACTTCACTTTATTTATAAACCTTGTTTATAAATTTCATGGTCTCATTTCCCATTTATAACGGTTTCACAATACTTAATCGATTATAAATCGATTTCTAAATTGAATTCCATTTTTAAATCAATTTCTTAAATAACCCAACTATATTCCAAAACAAAACCAAATATCGATTTTTACTTCTATTTCAAAATTTAGAAATCTTACTTTAGGTCCAATATATTCAATTTAATATTTACTTCCTAATCCACTTCTATTTTTTTCCAATCTATTTTTAAATCTCAGTTTTTAAAACCTTTTATATTTGACAAGTACCACTTACGAATTATTATTAAAAATCCTTTATACACATTATTCCATAAATCGCTTTTGACAATATTCTAAAATAGTTAAGTATTAATTTAGAGTCAAACTATTTATTTTTTTTTTCAAATTCATTTCTTTAATTTAATCCAAAATTCATTATAAACATTTCACTCCCAAATTTTCTTTTTGATTTCTTCCCAAATTAAAAACACATATTTATAGTATTTTTAAAAAATACCAAAATCTAAACCAGTAATACCATAGCACCAAATAAATTCAAATCACGCTATAATCTATCACACATTATTCAACATATCATATCACTGAATATGAAAATAATTTCAATATTTTTGAGGAATCCAGCTGGATCCCTCCAACCTGTTTCCTTGCATCCACAGATGTTAATATAATATAAAAATAACAATCCCACTTCGAGGGGGATATCGTGGTATATAGGGTCATTCGCTATTATATGGGGCACATAGGGTCTCATCCGCTAAATATATGCGGGAACAATCACTCCAATTATTAATATATATATACTATATATAACATTACATTCAACTGATAAAAATTTATCAATTCAACTAATCGATCAATAATTAATTTTAGCTATTAAAATTAATTGCAGTAATCCAAATTTGAGTGAGATTAACTCACTTTGCTTTCGTCAACACTGAAACGATTCGTTTGAATTTAAAATTAAACGGACGTTTAAATTTAACCAAATTTTTTGTTAGCTCCAAATCCATCCAAACCAGTTTCATTGCGAAGCTCTCGTCACCACGATCACAACGCAAAATGTCTCGTTCAAAACGGATCTCGTATGAAGGAGATATACATTTTATAAGTTCGTCGATAAATTAATTATATTAAATAAAATATAATATATATCTTAAAACCCATACCCCACATTTCAACCCGGCCAGCTTGAACAGTGTTCCTCCCCAATTCAAAAATGCCACCTCCAGACATTTCAAACCCACCATTGCCGCACCTTCGACCTCCCTTAGCTCCTCCTTCGCTTCACCGAATGAAATTCCGACTTCACCAAACTTTTGCTTTTCCAAATCTCCATCTACTCAATGTAAACACGTCAAGCTCGAGGCCACCAGACAAAACACATATGTGCTTCCCATGCATACAGCAAAAACATCAGACCACCCTATTTTGAACCGCTACCCACCAAACTTCGGTAAATGGTGTACTTCGCCAAGACAAAACCAATGGAACTAGCCTCAAATTCTAACTCGGCCTAAATCAAACCCAAACCCTAGTTTCCTCCGCTTCACGTCTACATGGTCGAGCAAAAATAATTGCAGTCACACCATACATGATTTATACTATCTTGAAGCCCACGCCATAACTTGAATTTCAAAACAAATTTTAGAATTTATCGATGAGTATATAAGGAGAAAGGGATTTTTGAAGTGTCCATGATTTTATTTTTTTCTTGCTTTCTCTTTACTGTAACTTGTGTGTGCTTTAAAAAGATGAGGGAAGTGTATTTTACACGGCAAGTACTAGTAAGGTGGCTGGTCAAAAGAAAGAAGGGAAGTTTGATGGGAATATGTTCAAATCAATCAAAGTATATATTATTTTTAAATATACAAACCGTCTCGATTACACAACTTAAATTTTTAAACCCCTAAAGAGACATGCCGCTAGGCATTCATAATGTTATACCCCTATTCTGAACGCAATGGAAAAGGTGTCGAGTCCTAATTCGATCGTATGGAGAAGATAGCTTTTTGGACCCAATTACTATATTGAATTTTCGATATTAATTTCAACGCGTTTATATCCCGTACGACCAAACGTTAACTCCAAACGTTACGAAATTTGAAATCCGATAATAATACACTATTACGGATCCAATGGAGCTGGTTTCGTCGAAATCCGAGACTGTGCCTCGGATGATTATTTATATACGTTAATTCAAACGATATATTTTTAAAATTGAGTAAATCACTTTTAAATTTAATTTAAAAAGTTTTATTATCTTCATTATTATAAATATAAATTTTATAAGCCTTTAAACTATTTTTATCAAGCTTAAAACTCAAGATTCAAAAATTTAACCGGTATCCAATTATTAAATTCAATAATTAAATTATCCGATAAATGGTTATATTTGAAATTCAAGTTTAAAATTAACTTTTAAATATTCAAAATCAATTAAATATTCCAATTTCAAATAACCAAAATTCTGGGTTGTCGCACTTGAACCTTAAAGTATCCATAACTAAATCTGGAAATATGCTCTGGTTGACCCGAGCATTATAAGAAAATAATGCTCGGATCAGTTTGGTAAACTAGCGTGAGAAATGCAAATCACATGGATTTTTAATGTTATAAAACCTTTTAAAATAAAGGTATCTCGTAAGACCACGCCGCACATAAACATGGACGAGTTTTTACCTTACGATAACCAAACCATTTATAGGAAATCTTCTGATATTATAATAATGTTTAGGGTTTGAAATAAATATTGAATCATAGCTGGAATGGTTACATTAATTACATTTGACAGCGTACATAGTACAACTATGTAACAACCCTAGATTTTTGCATATATTTTAAATTTGACTTTATTTTATTTTGAAATCATTTTTAAACTTTTTTTTATCTCAAACAGTTCATTTTATAATATAAATTTTGATTATTATATGAATTATAATTTCAAACTGGTATAAATTGAATATTTTCCTGAAAAGTATATTTGTCGTCAAACTGGTCAAACTTTGACTTTTAAATTTTAAATTTAAATATTTAAATTATTAAATTTTATCTTTTATTATGAAAATGTATTTAATAACATGAATACTGCTTTTCATTTCGTTGAAAACGGATTTAAATTGTAAAAGTTATACATTTTTCAATATTGTGTGTGAATTGATTTATTTAGCAATATTGTCTATTTTAAATTATATAAATTTTATTTTTATGGTCATACTTTGTTTTAATATAGGTTAATATGTAATTTTATGTCTTTAAATATTTTAAAAGTGATAAAATAATTTTTCCAAAGATTATTTGAATTGTTTTCAATTTATTTAGCCTGGTTTTATATATATTGTTATTTTCTTCATTTAAATTATATAATTTAATATTTATTTATTTATTTTTCTTATTTACTTTATTTCTGAGATTATTTATCTCTATTATCAGCCTTTTTAATATATATATAAGTTAACAAGAAATAAAAAGAAATTTGAAAGGTTTTAAACTCTTGAATTTCCAAAGTCTTTTTATCTCCCGACCTTTCATTTTCTCAACCTCCTCTTCAATGTTTTTGGTCGTGCATCTCTATTATTTTCAGCCAACTTCTCTTTTCTTTTTTTCACGAAAAATATTATTCATTTCTCAAGAGAAAACTCACGGCCATTGTTGTGGAGAGTTTGGGTAAATTTCATCTTCTTCTTCCTTTGTTTTTCTATTGAATTTTTGTATATGGTTCTCAACTTCATGGCTCCACTCCTCCTCAACCAGATCTGACCTGACCTTCACCACCTTGTATTCTGATCAACCACCCCCTAGTACCCCACCATGGCCAGGCCGAGCCATCTAGGCTAGAGATCACCACCAAAAATCCAATAAAACCATCACAAACTATGCAAACAAGCCTAGAATTGCCACATTCACCTTCTACCACCTTTAGCCGCCACTACCTCCACCACCACCACCTCTGACCTGACCTCCACCCTCTGCCACATCAACCACCACCACCTGGAGCCACTAGCCATGCCCCATAGCTTCTGGCCAAACCTATATTTGCCTAGAAATGATGTTGTTGCCTTGTGTGTAGTAGTTTATGCACCTAGATCTTCACCGCCTTGTTAACCCATGTAGGCCGACCCATATGGAAACCAAACTAGACCCTTTTCCATCCCTAGGCCGAGCTTAATCACTGTCTAACTGAAGGACATGGAGTTGAGAACAAGTACAATGCAAATGGATATTGTTTTGGGTATTGTTTCCAATGTTATTTGATGTTTAAATCATGTTGAACTTATGCATACTTGTATTGTTTTGTGTAATGTTTTCAAGGGGTATAGCTTTGACTCTTCCAATCTCAAATCATATTTGTGTTGTCGTGCTTTTGTGCCTCTGGAAATCTGTGTTGTGTGTTTTGGTCGTCATCTCCAGCTTAAACAAGTGAGTAATTCTCACCAGACGATGTGTACTTATATAACTAGTAAACTGACACCTTTTGAATCTGTAAAATTTTATCATCCTATTATAACTGTTATATTATGATCATATGATGCTCACCCCTGTTATTACCCATGTTATATCATCAGTTACTGTTATATAATGCTATTCTGTTATTTATATCAGTTTATCACACTGCAAGTTCCCTGTAGATTAGAAATCACTATGGGTTGAAATGATACATACCCGAACGGACTTTAGAATAGGGAAAAATCGTTATGGGCTGAAATGATAGGCCTGAACGGTTTTTATTTATTTTGTTTAACTTGGGATTGCGGGTTTGAAATGATAAAACCCGGTTTTCTTTGTAAACTACGGATTGAAATGATATATATCTGTATCACTTGACCCAAGCTAGAAAATTTTATACAGACCCGTGGTTTATATATTTTTCTGAAAATTTTAAAATATTTTAAAAATGTAAATATTATGATATTTTGATTTAAATTTTATTAAAATAATTTCTATAAAATATTAGTGATTTTCTACAAATTAAATAAGTGAATTAAGTAAATGGTGAAGTAGAATTTGAAATATAAGTTAATTTTGGAATTTATGATTTTGTTTATAAATGGAATTTAGGTAAAGTATGAATATATGACAAATTTGATTTAAAAGATGAATTTAATGATTTTTTTAAGTAATAATAATTTTAAAAAATGTTAATGATTTTGTATAAATTAAAATATGAAATAAACGAATGTTTAAGTTGAATTTTTTTGAAATATAACTTAAATTTGGAAATTGTAAATTTTGTTAAAAGTGAGATTTTAATTAAGTAAAATAAATGGAAATAAGTTATATTTTGGAAATTTAAACTTAGTTGTTAAGTTAAGAATTTAATTAAAGAGATGAAAATTTAATTGTTATTTAATTTGATTTTTGTATAAAAATTTGACTTTATAAAATCATAGAAATAAAGGTATTTAAATGATTGTTTTTAAATGTGAAAATATATGATTTTATAAGTTAAAATGGTTTATATTAAAAGTTAGTTATGCGTGAAATTGTAAATAAAACTCTGAATTTGATTTGACAGCATTTTTGAAATGTAATGTAAAGATATTACAGCATTGGAAAATGCTGTAGTTGTTTTAAATGAACCAAATAGCAAATTTGAACTAAGGGTTATTATAGCATTTTGTTAGTGCTATAGTTGTTAAATTTAACTAAAATTTTAACTGAAACTAAATTAAGATATTACAGCATTTAAATGCCGTCTTTTGTTAATGAACTGTTTTTAAACATAACATTTCGTAGCATTTTCTAAGTGTTGCGAAAGTTGAATTTTCTTTGTTTAATAAATTCAAATGAATAAATGATCTTTGAAAAAGAGTAAATTTTGGAAATAAAATATTTAATTATTAAATATAAATAATTGACTTTAAATGATTTAAATGGAATAGTTGATTTGGGAAATACAACTATTTTGAAATGTGATTAAATGGTATTTAAATTTAAATTAAATAAATGATATTTTGGAATGAATTTGAAATGATATTAAATCTTGGAATGAATAATTGAAGTTTATATTAGTATGAAAATTATTTGGTTTACTTGTAATTTGAATCTATTTAAAAGATATTGGACTTATGAAATATAGGATAATAAAGCTTTGGAATTTATTTTATAATTTGAATAGTTATTTTGTGGATTAAATCTATATTTGAAATTAATAAGATTTGAAATGGTCTATGGAAATTTAATTGAAATAAATGATTGAATTGAATTGAAACTTTGGAAATTTTACTACTTGATTTAAAAGTATAATAATTACACTTTTAAATGGTTTAGATGGGATATTTTGATTGAAATATAAACTATTTTAAAGGTGACTTGAAATGATAATAAATGAATGATATCTTTAAATTTAAAAAGTATTTAAAGTTGAATATTTAGATTTGAACTCAAATGATATTTTGATATATTAAAATGATTTGAAATGATGTTTATGGAAAGATTTGATATTTTGATATATTAAAATGATTTGAAATGAAGTTTTGAAAGGATATGATATTTTGATATATTAAATGATTTGAAATGAAGTTTTGAAAGGATATGATATTTTGATATATTAAAATGATTTGAAATGAAGTTTTGAAAGGAAATGATATTTTGATATATTAAAATGATTTGAAATGAAGTTTTGGAAAGATATGATATTTTGATATATTGAAATGATTTGAAATGAAGTTTTGAAATGATTTGAAAAGAAGTTTTGAAATGATATGTTATTTTAAATATATTGAAATGATTTGAAAAGAAGTTTTGAAATGATATGTTATTTTAAATATATTGAAATGGTTTGGAATTGATTTAATCTTCATTTTGATAAAGATTTGGATTTGAAATGATATTCTATTTTGAAGTATAAAATATTATTTTAAAATTATAACCATGGGTTATAATAACGATTGGTTGTTAAAGAGACTAGGATCGGATATGGACATACTCTCTGTCGATACCGAAAACCACTTTGACAACTGTGTACGCGATGGAGTTTCCAGAATGAAGTAGGATGGTGGCAACGATCCTAAGGTATATACGTGGACCCAACTCCCATGAGTTGGCATAAGGTGGCTAAAACAGGAGCGATTGACGGACCAGTGAGGTAGCACCTCTGATCGGACACACTTCTTCGATACCATTCTATTACTTGTGATTGATTTGGTGCGCACCCTTGATTTGGGAGTGTTGTTCGAGGTGGGCGGTAGTGGCTGCTATGCGTCACCACCAGTCCGGATGCGTAATTGGTATATCTACCCTGGCATTGCCTTGTGTGCCATGTCACCTACCATATCGAGCTTTACTACGATTTGTGATTTCTCCCGTAGCCTGTGGAGTATCGAGGGTAGCCCCCATTTTGGGAGTATGCTAATACTGGATAGACTACTGGGACTATTACATGTTAAGGTGGAAAATGTAAAGCCTTAATGCTATTTAAAAGTATGTTTATTTTATATTAGACATTATTATAATAGCGAATATTACTACATAGTAGATAGTTTAACGGATCCTTAAAGAATGGGCGAGCCCAAGCATTCTTTAAGTTACTTGTACCTTTATTACAGTTCACTTGAGTTGGTTTACATTGTATAAGTATAATAGTCCTGACTCTAGTGTTTTGTGTTTTGCTTTACGCTCGGGTCAGCCTGAGTTATTCATAGATTTGGATTTCCACTCTCTTGGAGATTTGAATCGCTGGAGATTATCTGCTTGTCATGTCCTATCTATTTCAATTTCGTTGTTCTACTCAGCTTGTACTTGGTTATTTTATTGAGACTTTTGTTGTATTCTATTTCTTCTGTTATACCTTATGTAACTCTGATATATTTATATAGTAGCTTCATGAACTACTATTTCTTTTACTTCCGCTGCATTATTTTACTCTGTGTCTGTGATCTGTGATTATTTATTTATTGTATATTCTGAGATTTGCCAAATTTTATTTACAACGCGGTATTTTGAGCAATTCAAGTCCGACATGTGCGGATGCGAATGGTTGAAAATACCAGGTCATTACAAACTAAGTCTGCAAAGGCACGTATTGGAAAATGGATTCCAACAATGACAAGGTAAGGCATTACCTTCCGTACAGTACACCTCTAGATAAAATGTACCAAGGCTGCAAACCTAATGCACCATTACCAACGCAGAACTGGCCTACCTTTTACTCTATAGTACCAAATATAATCATAACACCGGCTATCACTTAGACAAACCGTTTTCATAGCTACAAGCATACATAATCTGTAAATATCGATCTAGATACAAGTGAAGTGATAACCATAACCTAATGGTAGCAAACCACATAGCCCTGCGGCATCTACACTGTTTTAGTCATTTCTGGGTGTGCGGCTTGATTTTATATTTTATCTTTTAGTAAATCCCGCTTGGAATGTAAACACTGTCCTCTAAGCAACAATGCAATGCTAGCATTCATCCATACAAGTTGTTTTGGGATTGAACAAATCGAAGGCACTACTTCTACTATATCCTTAGGATTAGTAGCAGGTAGCACCTGCATTTAAAGAACTCCATCTTCGATTTCCATCAACTTTAATATTCTTCAATTCAAATGCTAATGTCGTTCGAAGTGGTTTTCGGATAATATATCTGATCCTGATCTCTCCAACCGACAACGATAGTTTCAAAAGTGGCCAAGAATTAATAGTCAGTTATTTAACTATCAAATAAACAAAAAATTCAACCAGAAATTTAATTCCATATGGAAACCAGCCCTGGTTAAGCACATAAGCAATCGCTAAGCCTCTTTAATTAATCCTTTCATTAACTAAAATCTCCTTTCAAATATTTGTATTGAAATACCTTTTACAAAAGATATATTCCAAACTCTCTCTACTATTTTTCAATACTTGAAAAATATTGATATACTTATCTCATCTGTATAAGTATATTCACAAAACATTTCACTTTCAATACTCGGAAAACTTTTCCATATACTTATATCAATAGTATAAGTATATTCATAAAACACTACATTTCTAATACTTAGAAAATGTACCCATATACTTATCTCAATGATATAAGTATATTCATAAAACACTACATTTCCAATACTTAGAAAATTTACCCATATGCTTATCTTAACAGTACAAGTATATTCACAAACCTTAAGGAAGATTTCATTTTCAAAACTGTACTTAATCGGGTTCAAACAAATGTTAATTAAAACATTGGTAACAATAAACCCAAAACATTTACCATTTGGTGTAAGTAAATGGATCGTATAGAAATTAGACCAAATATATGTACCACCACTTGCCGATTTCAAACTTATACTGTCCTTTAATTAACAATTTAGTCGGACAATTTAGCATACTATCTTTACCTCGATATACATTCTTCACCCTTAGGATGGGGACGAGTTTACCTTCCTGAGAATTTGGTGTTAAGTATGGAAAGAATACTTTCCATACCACCATAATTTAAAATTATTATCTATGGAAATCAAACTTCATTCCTTTTATAAAACTAGTTTACAAATCTCAATTATATTTACAAAACTCCTTTTTTTGAATCTCCAAATATGATTATAAACCTCCTTTTATAAATCTCATTTCTAGTTATAAAACTCCTTTTTATAATCTCATTTCTATTTATAAACTCTTTTTATAAATCTTATTTCTATTTATAAAACTCATTTTATAAATCTCATTTACTTATTCCAAATCTTTAGTTTCAACATATGTCTAAATACTTTCCATAAAATGACCATTCCATATATTACAATAAATCTACAAATGTGATTTATTATTCTAAATTATAAAAATGATATCATTTCCATTTTTATAAAATACCAATTATAAATCTATTCTTTTATTTATAAAATACCATTCATAAACTATCTTTTTATTTATAAAATAACCTTTATAAACAATCTTTTTATTTATAAAATAATATTTATAAACTACCTTTTTATACAGCATTTTATATAAATCATTTCATAAATATTTATTCTAAAATATTGATATCTTCATTTCAAAATAGAATTACATTATTACAAAGGATAAATTGCCCTTTATTTTCCTTTAAAATAAACATTCGTTTTTATATTAACTTTTCTGTAAAATAAAACACTTCCCAAAATACTTTAAAACATTTCTAAAAAGGTTAGAATAAAATAGAGAAGTTCAAAAGCCATTTCTAAATAAAATGCGTACAAAATTCCAAAATCATTTTTCCAAATCAAAATCATTTTCAAATCAAACAATAATCCATAGTATCTCAAAATACTATAATGAGGCCAATAACTACCATAACACTTAACCAATGCTAGTACTACCTTTATCACTAAAAAGTTTCAACTTTTAACACATATCAATGTCACATCCAATATGGCCAAACTATCAAATTTTGACATTCAACAATTTCTACAACATGTATATAATTGAAATTAAAATCAATAGTAACGAGGAATCTGGATTCCTCTACAAAATTCTCTTTATTTCATTTTATATGTCATTCTCTTTTCAAAGTGGAAATTCAACCAAACCAAACCGATAATCCATTCAAGCATAAAAACAATAACTTATGTCTACTACATATCATATAGTATTCATCCAAAGGTCAGATAACTTTCTAAAATTCCAATTGGCACTTAAGCATTCCAGTTTGATCTAAAATCGAACGGCGTTCGATTTTAGGTCAAAATTCCACTTGTTCCAAACTTGATGAAATCCATTTCAATGTGTAGATATCACTCCTATGAGCGCAACACAAAAGATCACGTCTCAATTAGACCTCGTACGAAGAAGTTATTGATTTTATCACTTTGAGTTTTAAAAATATAATTATTTAAACAAATCACATTTTAATTTAATTACCCTCACTCATCTTCTACTTCCCCAAACTAAAACCCTTCTTCCTATACATGCACACGACCACTATTGTGCACGCACGCCACAACTCCCTCTTCGGTCCACCGTTCGATGAACCAACTTCATCATCGCATCACTCTCCATCTACACACCACAAAGCACCCCATGACCTCAAGCTCGACGGCTCACATTAAATCAGCCAAAAAACCTGCGCACGACAACCCTAATATCGCATTCGTCAAGAAGGAGCTGCAACCCCCAAAACTTCCATCATTGACTCGCCCTTGCTTGAGAAGCACGAATCCATACTCGCCTTGACCCAACTCTCCCCAATCACCATCAATCACAAACCCTAGCTCATGACAAAATGGTCGGTCATCTCCAGTCACCACCGTATCCTCCAAACTTCAAATGGATTTAGAGCTTATATCCTCACGAGTTTAACGAATCTAATATGGTGATTTTTAGTGGTCTATATCTTTTGATTTGAATTTTGAAGGAGGAGGGTTTGATTTTTTTTACTGTAAATGAAATAAGAGTGTGGAGGGAAAAATGAAAATGTGAAGAAAAGTTTGAGTGTAGGATTTAGTTTATTTTGAAATTTCTAGCACTACGCTACACCATATTTTGTTCGCGTATGAACCGTGAATGTAACAACCCGCATATTTGTCAATATTTTATTTGAATATTTTAATTGTTAGTCGGACGTTAGTCCAAAAAGCTAATTTTGCATACTGTCAAATTAGGACTCGAGACCACCTTCATTGAGTTCAAAATGACGTTTGCGATCTTTTTGAGTGTAAACTTTGATATGTTTGGAGTTAGTGAAATTCTTGCTACTTTTTCCCGCTTGTGACTTTGGTTTGGACTGCACCTTCTTTAGTTCTGCCCAACCCTCTTCCTCACTTCATTCACCATTTGTTTTAACATTCAAGCTTCATCAAAAATGGTGGTGGGAAGTGGAAATTAAAACTCCAAACTCAAATTCAATTGCAAATCCAACATTCAACTCCAAATTCAAGTAGAAGATATTGGATTCAAGCTTTGGATTGCTTCTCCTTGCTTTCAAGCTCTATCTTCATCCATTTTAGTGAAAAGGTGAGATTTTTAATCTCACATCTTGCCTATAACTGTCATTGGACTGTTGGGAATGATTCCCTATCGCATTTTATGAACATTTGCTTTTGGTTTGGGTTGGATTGGCGAAAAACTCCAATTTTCAGCGTTTTTGGAAAATTCCTGCACTTAGGTCGTTCTGGAGGGAGAGTCGCATCGAAGTTAGGTCGCTAGGTTAAAGGTCGTAGGTCGCTCTAGCGTAGATGTGACTCTGCCTATATTTAGCTCGACCTGGATTTAGGTCGTCCGTCCCTAGGTCGTAGGTCGCGTACCACATCTTAGGTCGCTCGCGAGTTAAGCATTAGGTCATTTGGCCTTTCTAACGTTAGGTCACTTGCGTGTTAATATTTTAGGTCGCATGGCCATCTTACTTAGGTCGCAAGGCCACTAGGTCGTTAGGGCTTTAACTCCTTAGGTCGCGTGACCTTGTTTTATAACTTTAGGTCGCTTCCTCCTTTAGGTCGTTTGACCATTAGGTCGTTCGAGAGTCTTTAGGTCGCGAGTCCCTTAGGTCGCTCGTCCCTGTTTTGACGTTCCATTGTTGAGCTCAGTTATGAGTTAGGTCGCTCACGAGCTAACCCTTAGGTTGCTTGGCACTGTGCCGCTAGGTCGCTCGACACTTTAGGTCGTTAGGTCGTTAGACCTTGTTTTCTACTAGGTCGTTTGACTTTGTTTAATGCTAGATCGCGAACACCTTTAGGTCGCTAGGTCGTTTGACCTGCTTGCAATTCCTTAGCTCGAGACTGTTAGGTCGCGTACCTTTTTAGCTTGGTTTTGGTAGGTCGAGACACCCTGTTAAGTCGTGCAGCAGCTTATTTTGCTTCACTTATAGGTCGTTCGACCTATATTTCCTTAGGTCGCTCGCATGTTAGGCCGCACCTCCTATTTTCTACTTGGATGCTTTTGAGCTGATTTTCATGGACTTTACTCACGTCTTTGAACGTGAATTTATGTGATTCGATTTGTTTCAGCAATCGTTTTGTGACTTGTCACTCTAAAGATATGAAGGTTTCAATACTAGTAGTAAATATCAAAACTCTTTCATCAAAACATTTTCAACACTATTTTAAATATAAAACACGTTCTCTCAAACTATTTTTCAATCTAATAGTATATACAAGCCTTTGCTTCACTCGGATGAGAAATCGAATTAAACGACTTAGTAAAACGAGTGGTATGAAACGCTTGCGTTCACTTCGTCGGTTAGCTCTTGGACTTGTTCGATTGAACCCTTTTTGTGACAATTTCCTAGTGGAGATCTACAATTTGTTCGTAAATATTTAAGTTAAGCTAGTGGTTATGGGACATGAAGCTAAACTCATATATTTACTGGCTTAGTGTAATTGACACTTCCTTATGATCATGACGATCATTTTTGTGATTTAGACTAGCGATTGAGCGATGTCTCTTTGTCTGCGAGGGAGACTAGACCCCGCTTTTGTGATGTTTCGCCATCACATATATGGGGTAGCACCCCATGGTCTTCGGGCCATTCCTGTGTGAAAATTTAATGGATAGATTCCATGAGATAGCTTCTCGTTCATGTGTTATACGCGTTGGTGAGTTTTCATGCTCCCGTTCATGTGTTAGGCCTCCCCCTTTTTATGTGTTTTTCTGGATTTCTTGTGATGATTTATGGAATTTGTGCTTCACCAATTTTCATGATTTTCATTGATATGATATCAGTTTTTGTGCATTGGTGAATTTATGTGTTATTGACTTGTTATGAATACAAGTTTAGGGTATGATACCCTATTTTATCTTTGAGAAGATTCTTGTGATATTGATTGATCTTTTGTTGATTATCATTTACATACTTATAGTAGTATGCCGTTATGATTGTTACATGTTCATGCTATATTATTTATCCTATACCTTATCATCTGATATTTATAGCTAGACTGATCCGTTTATTATTTTCTTATAAATAATACTCGGGTCAGACCGAGATGTTACAGGTGCTTCTGCTTGATTTCTCTTCAGGATTACTCTGACTTTTGGCTAACTACTTAGATTAGTAATTTTTGATTGTACGCATTTGAGATATAGACTCATTGATGTATTCTTTTGTATAGCACATGTTGCTATTCCTTTTGTATTATTGTGGATCTTTCTTACCACTACTCTGATGTACACTTTCATGTGTTATATAAATATTCATATCTTTTTCCGCCTTTGTGATATGGATGTCTATGACTGATTATGTTATGATTACTTCTATGTTTGCTTCCGAAGATTATATATAGCCACCGTGTGATAGCTTTGAGTTTGTATCGGTATGTCGGATTTCCTCCTTAAAAGATATGCATTCTAATCTATCTGACATATCGGTGCTCGCACAAAGAAGTTACATGGATGGTCGCTCCTCCACAGCCTTATTCTCCGTGCTAATTGACAACACTACCTTGTAGTGTTCTTGGTTAGCGTGGGTATAGAGGTGGGGCGTCACAGCTTGGTATCAGAGCCAAACTTCGGAACAATGTAGAATAACTTAACAAGGATCATCGTCCTAAGTCCACCTTAGGAGTTGTGTTTCAGGATTTAGTTCGAATCTTCGAACCGATTCATCCTATTTTCTTTATGATTCCTTGTTTCATCTATCAAGATTGCTTGATATTCATTTGGTGAATAAACTTTTTCTTCTTCTCTCTTTCTTAAAGAAGAGAATGTCTAGACCAGGCCGTCCCAGAGCTAGACCATCTACTGTTACTCCCCAGGGTGGAGTTTTTATGACCGCTCAACAACTTCTTGATTTAGTAAAGAATGCTCAAGCAGCTGGTCCTAATCAGGAACCTACTCATCCTAAGTCTGGATTTGCACGTTTGTGCAACGATTATACCAACTTAGGAGGGAAACTGTTCAAAGGTTCCGAAACTATTATGGAAGTCCAGACTTGGTTAAGAACATGCGATAGAATCTTTTCTCGCATGAATCTTGTCGATCTTCACCGTGTTAAGGTGGCTTCCAGTATGCTCCAAGAAAGAGCCCTAGATTGGTACGAACTTCTCATTTCTGAAATTAATGAAGCTGATCTCACCTGGGAGAAATTCCGGGAACGCTTCGAATTAAAATTTGTACCAGAAGCATAGAAAGTGACATTGGCTCGACGTTTTATAGACCTTGTTCAAGGTGAATCCTCTGTGACAGATTATGTCGCATCCTTCGAGTCACTGTCCAAATATGGGGTTGAATACATCAACACCCCATTGAAGAAGAACCAAAGGTTCATCTATGGCTTAAACAAGAATCTCAAGAAGCCATTACTTCTAAAATTAGAAGTTTCTTTCGATCAACTGATTGATATCGCTCTTCGTCTTGAAGAGGCTGATAAGGACAGTGATGTTGAAGTGGTGGCTGCCAAACCAAACTTCAACAACAAGAAAAGGCCTAACAAGTTCAAAGGTCCTTATCCCAACAAAAAGGGTAAACAAGCAACTCCTGCTGCAAAGGCATTTTTCCCCGGTGATAAGAAATGTTTCAACTGTGGTGCTAAGGGCCATTTTTCGAACAAGTGTTCAAAGCCCCGCTCTTGTCGCTATTGTAAAAGTCCAGATCATTTTATGCACCAATGCACAAAGCTTCAAGACAAGGAGGGAAAGTTAAACGTTGCTCAAGCCCCTGGCAACACATCTCGCGGTCAAGGTATGTCTCATTCTGTCCTTGATGGCATTATTATATTTCATGATCAACCTATTAGAGTTCTCTTTGATACGGGTGCATCCCATTCTTTTATATCAAAGGAACTTGTCGATACTTTTTCTTTAAGTGTTGTTGCTTTAATGACTTCTTTGAGAATTGCGAATCCGGTTGGTGGATCCGCAACTCTTAGTTTACTTTGTAAAGACGTGAAGATTATTTTGTGTGATTTATCGTTCCTAGTCGATTTGCATATCATGCGTTACTTAGGCTTTGGAATGATTTTGGGTATGGATTGGCTTACTCGTTATGAAGCTCATATCCTATGTCCTGAGCGGACTATTTACCTCAGTCATCTGCAATCTGTTAATCAGATTTCTATTGTTCTTAAAGATTCGGATTTCGCTTTGGTTGCATCTTTATATTCTTTAAATCCTCGTGATGATGATAATGATGACGAGGAGGATGTCATTTCTCTTATTCGCATCGTTCGTGAATTTTCCGACATCTTTCAGCCCGTTTTAGGACTACCACCTAAGCGAGCAATCGAGTTCAAAATTAATCTTATACCTGGAGCTCAACCTATTACCCGTCCTCTTTATTGCATGTCCAATAAGGAGAATGAAGAGATGCGCAAACAATTATCCGAGTTAGAGAAGAAGCAACTTATTCGCTCTAGTTCCTCGCCTTGGGGAGCTTCAGCTATTTTCGTAAGTAAGTCTGATGGTACACTTAGGCTTTGCGTTGACTACCGCAAGCTTAATGATCTTACTATTAAGAATAAATATCCTTTACCTCGGATTGATGATCTATTTGATCAACTTTGTGGTGCTAGAGTCTTTTCACAATTGGACTTGGCTACCGGTTTTCATCAGCTTCGTATTGCAGAGGATAGTATTCCTTTGACTTCGTTCCGTACACGTTATGGATCTTATGAATGGCTAGTTATGCCATTCGGTTTAACGAATGCTCCGGCTTATTTTGTTGACCTTATGAATCGAGTATTCAAAGATTTCCTCGATCGGTTTGTTCTCATCTTTATGGATGATATCCTTGTGTATTCTAAAACCGAGGAGGAACATGAAAAGCATCTTCGAATTGTATTGGAAACTCTTAGGAGCAATCAACTAAAAGCAAAATTTTCCAAATGCCACTTTTGGCAATCTAGTGTGAAGTTTCTCGGTCATATTATTTCTGAATCTGAAATATCAGTGGATCCTTCAAAGATTGAAGCGATTCAAAATTGGAAGAGACCGGAGAGCGTGACTGAAATCCGTAGCTTTCTCGGATTGGCAGGTTATTACCGCCGCTTTATAAAAGACTTTTCTAAGATTGTCGTGCCTCTTACTGGCTTAACAAAGAAAGGAGTTAAATACATTTGGTCGGACAAATGTGAAACTTCTTTTCAGAAATTAAAAGAACTTCTTACTGATGCTCCTATTCTTATTATTCCCGAAGGGAATCAAGACTTTGTTGTTTATACCGATGCTAGTCGCGTTGGTTTGGGTGTCGTTCTTATGCAAAAAGAATGTGTTATTGCTTATGCTTCTAGGCAATTGAAGCCGACTGAGACTAGATATGCCACACATGATTTTGAACTCGCGGCTATCGTTTTCGCCCTTCGAATTTGGCAACATTATCTTTTGGGAGAAAAATTTGTACTTTATACTGATCATAAGTCTTTGAAATATTTATTCTCTCAAAAGGAACTTAATTTGCGTCAACAGCATTGGCTCGAGTTCCTTGCCTCTTATGATCTTGATATCCTTTATACTCCCGGAAAGGGAAATCGAGTTGCCGATGCACTTAGTCGCAAGCAACAAGCGGTTGTTTCGATGATGATTTCCGAATGGAGGGATCTCGAGGTTTTATCCACTTGTGAAATTCGAGATCGTGTCTCCGATTTATGTTCATCTCTTGTTTTATGTAGCCTTGAGGCTCGTCCTTCTCTTTTAGACCGCACTCTTGAAGCTCAACAGCTAAACCCTGAATTGGCTTTGCTTGGCCAAAATCTTAAGGATAAAACCGATATTGAAGGTTTGATAGAATTTGATATCGATTCTCGTGGCGGCATTCGAAAATTTGGTAGACTTATCGTACCAAATATTAGTGATCTTTTTAAAGATATTCTTGAAGATTCACATCGTTCCAAATATTCCATTCATCCCGGTAGCAGTAAAATGTACGCAGATATGAAGCGACTTTATTACTGAGAGGGAATGAAATCGGATGTTGCTAACTTTGTTAAGTGTTGCATGACTTGCCAACTTGTTAAGGCTGAACATCAAAGGCCTGGTGGGTTATTGCAACCGTTGGAAATTCCAGTTTGGAAGTGGGATCAAATTTCCATGGATTTTATTGATGGCCTTCCCCGTTCTCGTTCGGGTCATAATAGCTTGTGGGTGATTGTTGATAGACTTACTAAATCTGCCCATTTTATTCCCGTTCGGTCAAACCGAACCGTTCCTCTTCTGGCCAAACTTTTTATTAAAGAAATTGTTAAACTTCATGGAGTTCCCTCTTCCATTGTTAGTGATCGTGATCCATTGTTTACTAGTGGATTTTGGAAGAGTCTTCAAAAAGCTTTAGGAACGAAGCTTAATTTTAGCACCGCTTATCACCCTCAGTCCGATGCACAAACTGAGCGTGTGAATCAAACTCTTGAAGATCTTCTTCGTGCTTGTGTGCTTGACTTTGGTGGAAGTTGGGAAGATCATATTTCACTTGTTGAATTTTCCTATAATAACAGCTTCCAATCTAGTATTGGTATGGCACCTTTCGAGGCACTCTACGGAAGGCCATGCCAATCTCCTTCTTGTTGGCTCGAGGCCGGTGAGATGTTGGTTTTAGGTCTAGATTTTATTCGGGATTCCACAGAGAAGATTGATCTTATTCGACATAGGATGAAAGAAGCCCAGAGTAGACAAAAATCCTATGCCGATAACCGATGAAGGAAATTAGAATTTTCTATTGGTGATCTCGT
Organism: Allium fistulosum; assembly: GCA_030737815.1. Lineage (NCBI taxonomy): Eukaryota > Viridiplantae > Streptophyta > Magnoliopsida > Asparagales > Amaryllidaceae > Allium > Allium fistulosum. Next base: position 670,113,264 of record CM060903.1, read on the forward strand.
ATTTATTCGTGTTTCGCCTATAAAGGGTGTTGTGCGTTTCAGTCGATCGGGAAAGTTAGCGCCTCGATATATTGGGCCATTTCCTATCACTGAACGTATTGGTTCCATGGCTTATCGCCTTTTATTACCGGCTCAGTTTTCTGCCATGCATGACGTGTTTCACGTTTCTCAATTACGGAAGTGCCTTCGGGATTCCGATTCTATTCTTGAGCCCGGTTTTGTGGAAGAGATTGAAGTTTCGCCTAATTTAACTTATGAGCAGCAGCCTGTTCGAATTATTGCTTCGGAGATCAAACGACTTCGAAATAAAGATGTTCCGCTTGTTAAAGTTCAATAGTCCTCTAATCCTAAGGACTGCTCTTGGGAAACTAGAGAATTCATCGAGCGAACACATCCGGACTTGCTTCCTCATGCTCTTTGAGGTAAACTTCTTATTTCAAATTTCTTTTGTGTTAATATGCATTCATGGTTGTTACTTTTTATTTTTCGTCTTATATATTGCGAGGACGCAATTTCTTTAAGGAGGGGAGTCTGTAACAACCCGCATATTTGTCAATATTTTATTTGAATATTTTAATTGTTAGTCGGACGTTAGTCCAAAAAGCTACTTTTTGCATACTGTCAAATTAGGACTCGAGACCACCTTCATTGAGTTCAAAATGACATTTGCGATCTTTTTGAGTGTAAACTTTGATATGTTTGGAGTTAGTGAAATTCTCGCTACTTTTTCCCACTTGTGACTTTGGTTTGGACTGCACCTTCTTTAGTTCAGCCCAACCCTCTTCCTCACTTCATTCACCATTTGTTTTAACATTCAAGCTTCATCAAAAATGGCGGTGGGAAGTGGAAATTAAAACTCCAAACTCAAATTCAATTGCAAATCCAACATTCAACTCCAAATTCAAGTAGAAGATATTGGATTCAAGCTTTGGATTGCTTCTCCTTGCTTTCAAGCTCCATCTTCATCCATTTTAGTGAAAAGGTGAGATTTGTAATCTCACATCTTGCCTATAACTGTCATTGGACTATTGGGAATGATTCCCTATCGCATTTGTATGAACATTTGCTTTTGGTTTGGGTTGGATTGGCGAAAAACTCCAATTTTCAACGTTTTTGGAAAATTCCTGCACTTAGGTCGTTCTGGAGGGAGAGTCGCATCGGAGTTAGGTCGCTAAGTTAAAGGTCGTAGGTCTCTCTGGCGTAGATGTGACTCTGCCTATATTTAGCTCGACCTGGATTTAGGTCGTCCGTCCCTAGGTCGTAGGTCGCGTACCACATCTTAGGTCGCTCGCGAGTTAAGCGTTAGGTCGTTTGGCCTTTCTAACATTAGGTCGCTCGCGTGTTAATATTTTAGGTCGCGTGGCCATCTTACTTAGGTCGCAAGGCCACTAGGTCATTAGGCCTTTAACTCCTTAGGTCATGTGACCTTGTTTTATAAATTTAGGTCGCTTCCTCCTTTAGGTCGTTTGACTATTTGCTTTAGGTCGTTTGACCATTAGGTCGCGAGTCCCTTAGGTCGCTCGTCCCTGTTTTGCCGTTCCACTGTTGAGCTCGGTTATGAGTTAGGTCACTCGCGAGCTAACCCTTAGGTCACTTGGCACTGTGCCGCTAGGTCGCTCGACACTTTAGGTCGTTAGGTCGTTAGACCTTGTTTTCTACTAGGTCGTTTGACTTTGTTTAATGCTAGCTCGCGAACACCTTTAGGTCGCTAGGTCGTTTAACCTGCTTGCAATTCCTTAGCTCGAGACTGTTAGGTCGCGTACCTTTTTAGCTTGGTTTTGGTAGACCGAGACACCCTGTTAAGTCCCGCAGCAGCTTATTTTGCTTCACTTATAGGTCGTTCGACCTATATTTCCTTAGGTCGCTCGCATGTTAGGCCGCACCTCCTATTTTCTACTTGGATGCTTTAGAGCTGATTTCCATGGACTTTACTCATGTCTTCGAACGTAAATTTATGTGATTCCATTTGTTTCAGCAATCGTTTTGTGACTTGTCACTCTAAAGATATGAAGGTTTCAATACTAGTAGTAAATATCAAAACTCTTTCATCAAAACGTTTTCAACACTATTTTAAATATAAAACACGTTCTCTCAAACTGGTTTTCAATCTACTAGTATATACAAGCCTTTGCTTCACTCGGATGAGAAATCGAATTAAACGACTTAGTAAAACGAGTGGTATGAAACGCTTGCGTTCACTTCATCGGTTAGCTCTTAGACTTGTTCGATTGAACCCTTTTTGTGACAATTTTCTAGTGGAGATCTACAGTTTGTTCGTAAATATTTAAGTTAAGCTAGTGGTTATGGGACATGAAGCTAAACTCATATATTTACTGGCTTAGTGTAATTGACACTTCCTTATGATCATGACGATCATTTTTGTGATTTAGACTAGCGATTGAGCGATGTCTCTTTGTCTGCGAGGGAGACTAGACCCCGCTTTTGTGATGTTTCGCCATCACATATATGGGGTAGCACCCCATGGTCTTCGGGCCATTCCTGTGTGAAAATTTAATGGATAGATTCCATGAGATAGCTTCTCGTTCATGTGTTATACGCGTTGGTGAGTTTTCATGCTCCCGTTCATGTGTTAGGCCTCCCACTTTTTATGTGTTTTTCTGGATTTCTTGTGATGATTTATGGAATTTGTGCTTCACCAATTTTCATGATTTTCATTGATATGATATCAGTTTTTGTGCATTGGTGAATTTATGTGTTATTGACTTGTTATGAATACAAGTTTAGGGTATGATACCCTATTTTATCTTTGAGAAGATTCTTGTGATATTGATTGATCTTTTGTTGATTATCATTTACATACTTATAGTAGTATGCCGTTATGATTGTTACATGTTCATGCTATATTATTTATCCTATACCTTATCATCTGATATTTACAGCTAGACTGGTCCGTTTATTATTTTCTTATAAATAATACTCGGGTCAGACCGAGATGTTACAGGTGCTTCTGCTTGACTTCTCTTCAGGATTACTCTGACTTTTGGCTAACTACTTAGATTAGTAGTTTTTGATTGTACGCATTTGAGATATAGACTCATTGATGTATTCTTTTGTATAGCACATGTTGCTATTCCTTTTATATTATTGTGGATCTTTCTGACCACTACTCTGATGTACACTTTCATGTGTTATATAAATATTCATATCTTTTTCCGCCTTTGTGATATGGATGTCTGTGACTGATTATGTTATGATTACTTCTATGTTTGCTTCCGAAGATTATATATAGCCACCGTGTGATAGCTTTGAGTTTGTATCGGTATGTCGGATTTCCTCCGTAAAAGATATGCATTCTAATCTATCTGACATATCGGTGCTCGCACAAAGAAGTTACATGGATGGTCGCTCCTCCACAGCCTTATTCTCCGTGCTAATTGACAACACTACCTTGTAGTGTTCTTGGTTAGCGTGGGTATAGAGGTGGGGCGTCACAGTGAATGACAGAAAGAAAAATATGATCACACACAACAATGTGATAAGATTCCAAAACAATAATAAAATACGCTGGTTATCTTATTCTGTGAAATTCGAATAATACCCACGTTTGTCGAAAAATACTCAAACGATAATTTAAATATTTTCCAAATTAAAAATTATGAAAAATCCTATAAATTCATTTTAAATAATACATCATTAAAAATCAAATCGTTTTATTAAAAATTGAATTTCTTATTATTTATCACATTCAAATCAAATTTGAATATTTAAATAGATTAAATACTCATTCAAAAGGTTAAAAATTTCAGGTCATTACAACTGCCCTCCAAGTAACAGTGCAATACCAGCATTCATTTATACAAGAGGTTTTGGGATTGAATAAACCGAAGGCACCACTTCTACTACATCCTCAGGATTAGTAGCAAGAAGCCCATGCACTTCAAAGAACTCCATCTTCGATTTCATCATCTTCAAGATATCTCAAATTCTAACGCTTATGCCAATTCGTAGTGGTTTTTGGATAACATATCTGATCCCGACTTTCTGAACCGGCAATTGATAGCTTCAAAACTAGACAAGATTTGATATTTGGTTATTTAACTATCAAGGAAGCAAACAACCAAATCATAGATTTAATTTCACAAGGAAACTAAGCATGGTTAACCTTTTAAGCAACCATTGGGACTCTTTAATTAATCCTTTCATTAATTAAAATCACTTTGTAAATACTTGTATCAAAATATTTTTACAAAAATTTACATATGTATACCACTTATTCACTATTCATTTATACTCTTTCAATGCTTGGAAAATTATCCATACACTTATCTTAACGGTATAAGTATATTCACAAAACATTACACTTTCAATACTTAGAAAATGTAACCATATACTTATCTCAGTGGTACAAGTACATTCACAAAACTTATGGAAGATTTCACTTCCAAAACCATACTTATTTAGGTTAAAAAATGTCATTTAAAACATAGATAACAACAAACCTAAAACGCTTTTGGTGTAAGTAGATGGATCGTATGGAAATTATACCAAATATACTTGCCACCACTTCCCGATTTCAAACTTGTGCTATCCCTCGGTTAACAACGAAGTCAAACAAGTTAGACAACTATCCAGCCTTGACATATGTTCTTAATTCTTAGGATAGGGATGAGTATCCCTACCTCGGAATTTGGTGTTAAGTATGAAAAGTGTATTTTTCCTACCACTATGATTTAAAATGATCACTTGCAGAAATCAAATCCCATTTACTTTTTATAAAAATCCTTTTTATATTCTCTTTTATATTTACAAATTCCTTTTTATAAATTTCCTTTCTATTTATAGAACTCTGTTTATAAATCTCATTTCTATTTATAAAATTCCTTTTATAAATCTACTTTATAAATCTCATAATTGTAAACCTCATATTCTTATCACAAATCTTCTATTTTAAGATAGGACTTACTTTCCATAAAATGATCATTCGTATATTACAATAAATTTACAAATGTGATTTATTTTCCAATTTATCAAAATCATATTAATTTCCCTTCTATAAAATATTATTGATAAATCTATTCTTTTATTTATAAAATACCATTTGTAAATCATTCTTTTATTTAAAATATACCATTTAAAAATATATTCTTTTATACAACATTTTATATAAATCATTTTACAAATATTTCTATCTTTAAAAAAGGGAATCACTTTATTATAAGAGATTAATTCCTTTTTTCTTTATAAATAACCATTTGTTATTATATTAACTTTTCTGTAAAATAAGTACTTCCTGAAATACTTTAAAACATATCCATATAACTTAGAAAAGACTAACAAAAAGGTTGAAGTAAAATAGAGAAGTTCGAAAATCATTTCTAAACAAAATATAATCAGAAATTCCAAAAGTCACATTTAAAAATTATTCTCTGAATCAAAACCAATTTCAAATCTAAACAGCAAATAATGGTATTTCCAAAATACTATTATGAATCCAATAGCTACTATAGCGCTTAACCAATGCTATTACTACCTTTATCACTATAAAAATTCAACTTTTAACATATATCAATGTTACATTCAACATGACCAAACTACCAAACTTTAACATTCAACAATTTATATATTAAGTGCACAAATTAAATGAAAATCAACAATAGTGAGGAATTCGAATTCCTCTACAAAATTCCCTATTTCATTTTATATGTCGTTCGCTTTTCAAAGAGAAATTTAACTAAACCAAACAAATAAGTCATTTACATATAAAGACAATAATTTATATCTACTACATATCATATAGTATTCATCCAGAGGTGAGTTTAACTCACCAAAATTCCAGCGGATGCTTAACCCTTCTGTTTGATCTAAAAATTGAACGATGTTCAATTTTAGCTCAAAATTCCACTTGCTCCAAACTCGACAAAATCAACTCTACTGCATAGATAATGCTCTTACGAGTGTAATGCAAAAGATCACGTCATGATTGGACCTCGTATGAAAAGGTTATTGAGTTTATAAAGTTTTGAATTAATTAAAATAATTAATTACACTAATCACTTTAATTAAATTTAATTACCCAACCTCGATTCTTCTTCCTAAAATAAAATGTGTATCTGTACACATACATAACACACCCACCATTACCGCACCTACAACCCATGACTTCTCCACCTCTACTCCACAAAATCCAACACCATCACCTCCGTTCAACTCCTCTTCACATGAGCTTTACCCCGATCCTTTTGTGTGACATCAAAATTGTAGCATTCCCTTATACTCAATCGCAACCCACCAAAATCTCGATGTCGAAGCTCCTTCGCATGAAAAACTCAAATTCAACCTCACCTTAGCTAATCTTCTCCCCCAATCAGCTACAAAGGTTAACCCGATCTCCTCCTTCACGTCGAACACCTCCAATCGATGCCACACCCATCTAAACTCTCATGGCTTCGAAGCTAACACTCACACAAGTTCAGTGGATCCAATTTCATAATTTTTGGTTGAGTGTGGCTTTTGATTTTGGTTTTAGAAGAGGGATGTACGGTTTTACTGTTTGCAGTAAAAGAAATAAAAGAGGAGAGGGGAAAATGAAAAGTAGAGAGGGAAAATGAAATAAAGAATTTTTTTATGTGTGGGGTTTGTTTATTTTAAAATTTCCGGCACTTCGCTACATAGTATTTCAATCGTGTACGTACCTCGAACGACAAAAATAAAAATATAACTGCACACAACAATGCGACATGAACCCAGAACAACAATAAAATACATTGGTTATCTTATTCTATGAAATTTCAAAAGTACCAAAGTTTGCCCAAAAATGTGTCAAATTATAATTTAAATATTTTTCAAACTAAAAATTATGGAAAAATCCAATAAGTTCATTTAAAAAATACCTCATTAAAATCGATTCATTTATTAACAAAGGATTTTCTTATCATTTATTACATTTGAATGAAATTTGAATATTTAAATAAATTAAATATTCTCATTCGCAACATTAAAATTTATGGATTGTTACACGAACCCATCTGAATATTTCCATCTACTGTGCCTACACGCTATCTCCTACCATTTAATATTCATAATTAGGGAGGAAGCGGACTATATAATGGCCACTTATTACCCCTGATCTTCGAAGCAGGTCCTACGTATTACGACATGTAACCCAGGTGTGACATCTTACGTTAGTCCAACCATTCATACGCCTTGGTAGCCAGGTTAACTGGGTAAAATTACCCTATAGAATTGGGACAAGCTCATGTCCTTCGTAGCTACTTATTATAGGAGATGTCTCACATTAGCCCTAAAATCACACTATTGGTATCCAGATCAACTCTTTGCTCACGGAAGACTTCTTTTGGAAGAAGGAGGTGAGATTTCTTGGGCACACTGTTTGGACACATTGTTTCTAAGAAGGGAGATTTCTTGGACACGTTGTTTCCAAGAAGTCACACATTAAATTCAAATTCTCAAAATGTCACTTTTGGAAGAAGGTGGTGAGATTTATTGGAACATTGTTTCGAAGAAGGAATTATCTGTAGACCCCACAAAGGCGGAAGCTATTCAAGATTGGAAGATTTCAAAGAATACCTCGGAGCTTAGAAGTTTTCTTAGGTTGGAAGGTTACTATAGAAAATTCATTAAGGACTTTGCGAAGATAGCTATCCCACTAACTCGTTGAACCAAAAAGAACCTAGTTTTTGTATGGGATGAGAAATGTGTAGAAGCATTTGAAAAGCTGAAGGAGCTATTGACTAGCGCATGGGTATTAATTATTCCCGATGGTACAAAGACTTTCATCATTTACACCGGTGCATATGGTACGTGATTAGGAGCTATTCTTATGCAAGAAGGAAGGGTGATAGCTTATGGTAGTAGACAGTTGATGGACCATGAAAAGAAATACCCAACTCATGACTTAAAGCGAACGACCATCGTTTTTGCCTTAAAGATGTGGTGGCACTATCTTTTGGGAGAGAGGTTTGAGTTGTTCACCAAAAAAAAGTCGGTCAAATACCTATTTTCCCAAAAAGATTTAAATCTTAGGCAGTAGAGGTGGTGAATTTTATAACATCATATAACTTTGGGATACAGTATAACCAGAAAAAGGGAATGTCATTGTCGATGCTCTAAGTTGAAGGCATGCTATTTTATGAGCTATATATGAGTGGAGGCAGTTGGATTTCCTCTTTCAATTCTCAACCGCCAATAGAACCCACTCCAGGCCAATTGGTAGCAATGGAGGTTAGGCCAGAATTAATGGAACGCAATATTCTAGAGCAGAAGAAGGATGAGACGATAAGGGATATTTTGGACAAGATGAGGAGAGGGGAACACTTTCCCCGTGATGATAGGTATGCAATTGATGAAAGAGGATGTTTAAGGAGAGATGGAAACCTTTGTGTTCCTATGGTTGATGATGTTTTAAAGGAAGTGCTTGCGAAGTGTCACAATTCTAGTTTAACCATTCATCCCGAAGGGGATAATATGTATAGAGATATGAAGAGAATTTTCTATTGGCTAGGGATGAAGAATAGCATATATCAATGAACTTTATAGATGGGTTGCCTAGGGGTCAAGAGGCAATAAAGTTATTTAGGTTATAGTAGATATACTCACTAAAAATGCCTATTGAATCTCGTTAGAAGTAATAGGACCACGGCATCTTTAGTGCAAATTTATATCAAGGAGGTGGTCGACTTCATGGAATCCCAGTTAGCATTGTTAGTGATAAGGACCCCTTATTCACTAGTGATTTTTAGAGGAGTTTGCAGTCAGCTTTAGGATCTTCATTAAGTCTTACCACTACTTACCACTCACAAACCAATGGTAAGACTGAATGGGCGAATAGGATTTTGAAGGACTTGTTTAGAGCTTGCATCATGGATTTTGAAGGACAATGGGAGCAGCACTTACCTTTAGTAGAATTTGCTTACAATAATAATCACCAAATGACGATTAGCATGGCGGCCTTTAAAGATTTATATGGAAGGCCATGCAAACCGCCTAATTGTTCATGGGAAACCACCGACAAAGTTCTACTCGGACCACGTTTGATAGGCGAGACCTCCGAGAAGACAGAGTTGATTAGGCAGTAAATGAAGGCCGAATAGGATTGTTAGAAGTTCTATGCTAACAAACAAAGGAAGAAATTGGAGTTTGAGGTAGGAGACATAGTGTTCGTTAAAGTTTCCCCACTTAGGAAGATTATGAGATTTGGTAAGTTGGGGATGTTGGCACTGAGATTTATTGGGCCTTTCCCGATCTTGGAAAGAATAGGGAAACTTGCATATCGAGTAGAGCTACCGGATAAGTTAGCAGGTATCCATGACGTTATTCATGTTTCGCACTTGAGGAAATGCCTTTATAGCACAACCACCATGGTAAAGCCTGATCAGTTAGTAGACATTGAGATGGAGCCGATAGCATCCCATGCCACTGCATCCATAGTTGAGCACAGAACTAGGAAGCTCAGCAACAAAGAAATTAGGATGGTTAGAGTACAATGGGGAGATAATTTGGTGGAAAGAAAATAGGAAACTGAAGAGAAGATGAGGACTTCTCATCCTAAGCTTTTCTGTCGCAAACTTCCCCTCTCCAAAATTTAGGTTTTTGGTTGCTTCATGGTTGCTATATTAGATGGTTGGGGATGGTTGCCACACTTTTTACAATTATTTTTGCACTCATATAGAAATTCTATACATATTTAGGATGTTTAAATACATGCCTATATGTCACGACCTTGGATTCATGCTAGGAGTGAGCTCGCCTATAGTAGGTCTGCATACATAATAACATTGCACTTTTGGTTGAGTGGATGGTTGTATAGTTAACTTGGATGTATAACATGGATGTTTAGTGTGTGTTACATTGTTTGTCCCTTAGGGATTTCGGGGACGAAATCCTTTTTAAGGAGAAAAGAAAGTAACACCCCGTAAAAATTAATAAGAAATTAATTAATTACTATTAGGGTTAAAAATGGATATTTTGTAGGTATCGGAATTTGACCTTGGCGGTTGAGCCGATGAGTTCGTGGTGATTTTCAAATCAATTTTCATATTTAAAATTTTGTAATCGGAGCTCAAATGGAAAAGTTATTGACGTTTGAAGTTTTCAAATTCTAAATAATTCAAATGAAATTCAAATTCAAATTTATAATTAATGTTAAGAATTTGGAATTTAAAAAAATTAACGTTGATTATAAATTGGGAGTTATGAAAACGTTAAAAGTTAATAAGTAATTAAATAAAAATTAAAACGAAAGAAATAAATATGTACCAAATACGTTCCAAATATAGGCTAACAGTCGACCGCCTTCCTTAGGACGGTCAACCGTTAGCGGTCGATCGCTTAAGGAACGGCGGTTGACCGATGCGTGTTGTGCCGGCTAAGGTTTTGTGAGGCACGAATGGCCTGGATTTTATTATTTTAAACTGACTTAAATCCAATGTTTCTGTGCCTCTTAACCACTATAAATAAGAGGTAAGCCCCTTACTTTTATTCACAAATTATTTGGAACAACAACAAAGCTCTATCAATTTCTTCTCTACGATTCAAAAGATTTTCATGTAAGAGATTTAGATATTCAATATTCAATTTATAAATCTATTCTCTTCCAATCTCTAAAATTCTGAATCTAATTCATATACAATCCAATTGTTGTATATTTCTAAAAGAAGAGGTCTGAAAAGAGATTAAAAAGCAAGCATAAACAAATTCAAGAGGAAAGGCTAGGAATCATCCATGAGTGGAAATCATAGTATTTCTCATTTTTAGTATTTGTATAGTATATGTTGGATTTGATTTATGCCTTGGGGAATTTTGGTTCACAAAAACAAATCCCTAAAATTCCCCCAAAATAAAATGTCAATTCTTATGTTATTGGAATCTAAATTATTTTATATTAAAACAGTAAAATTTATGTATGTAACGACCTGGATTTTGGTACATTTTATAATTAAATATTGAAATCATTAAAATATTTAAATATTTAAATCATGGATTTAATGTGAATAAAAATAATATTGAAAGCTTATTTAAATTCTGTTTAAATAAGAATGATAATAGTAAACTTTTAATTTAGAATTAAAAGTGATTAAATTATTTAAATAATAATTCGTTTTGATTAACGTGTGAAATTATCATTTCGAGGCACTATCTTGAATTTTGACGAAACTAGAGCCATTGGATACAGAATAATGAATTGTTATATGTCGATAAATTTCGTGACGATCGAATGTGCTAGGTAGTCGTGCGTGCTCGAAACGTGTGGCGTTAAATTTAAAAGAATAAAATATAATAAATATTTTCCTATAAATACATCCTCAGTTCTTAAACCTAAATCCCACTTCCTCTTTCTCTTTCTTTTTTTAAATTTTTCCTACCGCCACCATTTTCAAACTTTAATCAATTAAATTACGAGCATTAGGCGATGAAATCGTTCGAGTATGGATTAGTTGGCTTCGTGTAGTCCGGGGCTTCACGATGGTGTGTATCTATTAGGGTGCGATGGGGTTCGGGAGTGTACGACTTTGTATGGCGGAGCTAGGGAAGAGGTTAATGGTCGATCGAGGTGGCATTTGGTCGAATTGACGGTGTCGTTGGGTTCTGGAGTGTAGATGAGCTCGTGTAGGTAGTTCAGGGGTTCGTAGTGCAGGGTAGGGAATCATGACTTTTGTCGCTTTGGATCGCGACTTGTACGAAGGGTGCGGAGGTCAAATCGGTGGCATGGTTGAGTTCGAGGGGGCATGGTGTAACGATTTGCCTTTCTTACATCTAAAGAGGACACTTAATACATCTTCGATATTCGTGTGCCGATCATTTAAGTGTTCAAAAGATAGGTCATTTGGGGTGAAGAAAGAAAAGACAGAATAGAATCTCACAAGAACGTGACGAGTAATATATAATATAAATGTGCCTTTACAAAAACAAATCATCTTTATTATACACAGCATTAGAGTACATTAACCTATTATCAGCCTGGACAGTTATAACACCCTGTCCTTACAATTTTCGATAAATACAGATAGAAAACAATGTAACCAAAACAACAGAAGAATATAAGATACGTGAATATGTCTTGGAGAATCTAGCTCGTCTTCTGAAAGCTCTAAAGAATCCAGCTAAATCTAGAAAATATGCTTAGGCTGACTCGTGCAACATAGGAAAACAACGCCTGGTTCAGATTGGTAAAACAAGTGTGAGGAAACTCGATCAAAAGAAATTTTATTTATTTAACTTGTAAAACCCTTTAAAATCAAAGATGTTTCGTAAGACCATACCGCACATAAACTCGGATGATTTTTTCCTTACGATAACCAATTCATTTTATATTATAAAAATGTAATGATATTATAATAATGTCTAGGGTTTAAAGTATTTAATAACCAAGTAGATGTGATGCGTGTACATGACAGCAATAATAGGTATACAATCAAAAACCGAAGGCGCTTATTGGAGAATGGATTTCCAAAAAATGGCAAGGTAAGGGACAACCTTCCATACAGTACACTTCTAGATAAAATGTACCGTGGGCTGCAATTACCTTTGCAGCCCGCATGACAAGACTGGCCTATCCCTGACTGGATAGTACCGAATACAATCACCCCTTGGTTGTGATCAACAACCAAAAATGGGCCTCAAAGCATACATAGAGATATCGACACTAGATCTTAGGATGATCATACTCTAATGGGAGCAATCCACATAGCCTTGCGGCGATCATATTTTAACCATTTCCGAGGTGTAAGGTTTGGGAGGCTATGCCCTAACCATTTCCTCATAGCAATCCATCTTGGAATGTTAACACTTCCCTTCATGCAGAAATGCAATTCTAGCATTCATCCATACAAGTTCGTTCTGGGTCTAAACGAAACCAAAGGCTCTTCAAGGAGCATCGTCTTCAATCAACTTCAAGTTGTCTTCCATGCGAACGCATATGTTAGTTCAAAGCGGGTTTCAGTTAATATATCCGATCCCCGTCTCTCTAAACCAACAACTATAATTTCTGGTTGACTCATTCCTGATTCTTTTGGAAGTATACAAGTATTTGAGTCCTTACCAGGGAACTCATATATACAATCATACTTCCCGAGTCATAACAGGTCAAATTTGATAGTCGGTTATTTAACTATAAAATAATCAAACAACAACAAATTTTGGGATTTAATTATCTATAGCAACCACTAAGCCTCATTTAAATAAATCTTTCATTCGGTAATTCTCTTTTAGAATATTTATCAAAATATTCATATATTTATCTCATTGACATAAGTATATTCACAAAACATTGTAGAAGATTTCTTATTTTCAAAATCATATTAAAAGGATCAACAAATGTTATTTAAATTGGAGATAAAGATAACCTCAAACACTATTCCTTCGGTGTTATGTGTGGAACGGATGTCCATGCTACCAGAGTTAAGAGGTCGATTAAAGTAAATCTAAATCTCAAATTCTTTTATAATTTACTTCTATAAATCCTTTTAATAAATCTCTTCCATTTATGAAATCTCCTTTACTTAAATTTCAAACCCATTTATAAAACTCATTATAAATCTCCAAGTCAATGTAAAAAACTCCTTTATAAATATTAAAACTATATATATAACTCTTTATAAATATCCAAAATTATTTATAAAACTCTTTCATAAATTCCAAAATCATTTATAAAAACTCTTTTATAAATATCCAAAATCATTTATAAAACTTTCTTTATAAATACTCCTTATTTAAAACAAAACTCCTTTAATAAATCTCATTTAATAAAGTTCCTTTGATAATCAAAATGATTATTTAAAACACCTTTAAACAAGTTTTATTTAAAAACATCCTCTATTTAATTATCTTTAAACCATATTAACAAAACAATCATTTTAAAGTATTCAATTGACTTCAAAAACACCATTAATAAAATCATTGCCTATTTATCCTTTAAATATCATATTTAAAAATGATAATAACTTTAAACCCTTTAAAAAAGGATAAAATGAAATACTTGACTTTATAAAATCATATAGAGGCTTAATGACCACAATGGTTTATTTAATTGAGTTTAACTTATCCAAGTTATAACATGAGTATTTACATAACAAGCAGATATGTAAAGGAAATCAACTAATAACAATCAATCACATATAGGTAAATGTCCAAGTGACCTTAATAGCAGAACTGGGTTTTATTTCTGCTTAAATAGATGTTATTATAATCTACTTGGTGAATTATGACAGAACTGTGATATATTCTACCAAACAATTTAATTAGCAGAACGATGTTTTATTCTGCTAAATAGATGTCATTGGGTTTCTTACCCATTTGAAGTTACATGTAACGACCCAATTTTTCGACTTCCGAAAGTCGACATCAATACTCCCACTGTATCAAATGCCGAACCATCGAATGCCGGAAAACCGAATCATTAGGGTTAAAGAAGAAAGAGGTAGAAGAAGAAACAGAAATAATAACAGAATCTCACATTCGCAGCGGAACAATATATATAATAGATAAATGAATAATCTTTAAACAAAAGAACTATATCAGTTCATACAATACATCATCAGAGTTTACAACAACAACACACAACACTGGCAGTTATAATAACCTGCCCATATGATTGAATACACAGTGGAATGATAATAGTATACGGAAGTACGTCACGCCATCCAGCTTGCCTCCTGATCTCCACAGCATACTTTTCTGACTTCGCTCCAGAACAACTAATTACCTGACTCTAGGCTGCCCGTGTGGAAAATAATGGGCACCTAGAGTTTAGAAAGGGAACAATAAACTCCGAGTCAGTCATGGGACTGGTGTGAGATCTTAAAATAGTTATTTTCACAAAGGAATAAAAAGAAATCCGCTATGCTTTTTAAAATGAAACTACTATAAGTAAATGGCAGGTTATACAACTAAAACCGTACAGGGCGCATATTGTTTCTTTGGATTTCCAACAAATGGTCAGGCTAAGGAACTTCCTACACCATATGGGTACGCCTTTGAAGGGACTCCCCGAGAACCTAACCGGATCTCTACCAACACAAGGCCGAGTTACCTCACGCTTCTGGTGCAATGAAGCTGTAACTAGATAACTCCACACACGAGTATGCCATCCCCAGTCGTTACCAACCTTTATCCGAGGATCCTCAACACCAACAACCACAAAGCAATAAATTTGCAGCAACCACATAAGTTAAATATTGGGCTCCATACCATGATACCACCTTTTTCCAGAAGGAAATGGACATACCCTGAGGGCGCTACCCCCAAACAACCTTGCCGCATCCTTCCTGTTTCGACCATTTCGGGTTGTGAGGTCCGACGAAGTCTCGTCCACAAAGCTACGCTTTTCACAAAAGCCATGCTTCGATCAACAAATGATCAGCAACACTTAGCATGCTACATTACCAAATTAGGAATATATCACTAGTAACAATCAACTACATAACCTCTGATCTCGTACGTCTCAAAGAAGGGTGTTAAGCTAAGAGAATAAATTCTTCGCCACCAATAGAAATATATTTGATAGAAACCAGCTTTATATCTCAAAGTGTAATGTCAGACATACATCCAAGTCCATCCTGGGTCTGAATGGAACTGAAGGCACTTCAAAGAAGTCCTTGCAAATTCGGATATTCCCTAATCACGTTCGGACTCCCATCACATAGGGTAATCAAAATCTCTATACTGGAGCAACTCGGTGCAGAGACATTCAACAAGCCATCCTTTCATTTTCAAAAATACTCGGTCTTCAATCACCATCTTCAAATGCGATCCCATTTCATTGTATCATTATTCGGAATGGGTTTTATGACTTAATGTCCTCTCCTGGCTTAATCGAATAATGAGCGCTTGTTTTGAAAACAAATTCAAGTAACGTTTCAAAGGCCAATATTGATAGTCGGTTATTTAACTATCAAACAACATTCACAACAATCACCAAGCCTCAATAATTTCCCAAATTGTTTATACTGATAGTTGGTTATTTAACTATCAAACAATATTCTTTTTAAAACCAATTCTAGAACTTTTAATTTATATTTTAAAAGCTACTTTGAAACCATACTCGGCTTTCCAGGGAAAATAGTCTTTCCATTTCAAAATGGTCCATTTAAATCAATTACTAAATCCTTCTGGATTTATTTTAAATTTACGTTCCAAATTCGTAAACTTTCTTTCCATACTTTTAAAAATAAACCAATATTTATTTTTAAAACAAATCTCCCTTTTCTTTATAAATTCCCATTGTGAATTTAAATTTCCAAATATACACTGATATACGATTTTCAAATCGATTTCCAAATATTCATTTTCAAACACCAAATCAAATTCAAAATTGATTTCCAAATTTATTTCAAACACCAAATCAAATTTCAAATTGATTTCTAAATTTATTATCTTTTAAAACCAATTCATTTATTTCTTCCAACTATTTAAAATCTGAATTTTAAATAAATTCTCCAACTTTTAGAAAATATCACTCGAAATCCATTTATTAAAATCTTTTTCCCATATTTTGGAATTGATTTGATAAGGTTACAAAAATTAACTTTTATACTTTTTAATTCCTTCCTTTAAATTTATCCAATTTTCTAAAATTAATTTTACTCCAAATTTTCTACTTTAATTTCCAAAAATCCAATTTTATTTATTTCTGGTATCCTACGATACCAAAAATATATTCGGCTAAACTATAGCCTTCAAATAAATTCCATTTATCAATATAATCATTCACACCAATATAATCATTCACAGATTATCACATCACAACATATACAAATAAATTCAACAATGTGAGGAATCCAGTTGGATCCCTCCAACCTATTTCCCTACATCCACAGATGTTAGCACAACAATTAAATACCAATTCCACTTCGAGGTGGAATATCGCGGTATATGGGATTATATAATATCATCCGCTATTATGCGATGCATAGGGTCTCATCCGCTATATGATGCGGGAAATCAATCAGTCCAATATATAATATATATATATATATTACTACTATATATACTATCACATCCAAACAATCAATCAATAATTGAAATTCTAATTATTTTAATTGAGTGAGAAGATCTCTCCTTTAACCTTTTTATTTGCAATCCATTTCCAATCCAGTTTGTTTTCACGATCTTTGAACTTTAACACGCTTTCGAACCCAGGCCATTTCTCGACTCGAGATCACCGCCGCCACCTACCGCGTACGCACGCGAGAATGCCCACAGCCAAGCAACTACCACCATCCTCAATCAGGACTCCACCATTAGCCCAATCTCGGTCACTCGATCGACTTCGTCCCTGACCATCGCACTCGCCATCCAGCTACAAATCGCGACCCACAAACCCCGACTTCCCTTGTCTTCAGCCTGAGCTTCCATCGCGCATGCATTTGCTTTGACCCAGTCCCAATTTCGATTCGTCTATGCAGCCGCGGCCTCCCCTGAGTTTGATTAGAACTTGCCGAAGTCGATCGGCATATCGATTGCATCGCTCGCCAATTTTTTTCCTTTCAAACTAATTTGGAAATGAGGAAGGGAACGAACATGATTTGTTCAATTTGAATTCTACTTGGCCATTTCGATTTGAACACGAGAAACAGAATAAAGAACGAAGATATGGTTTCGTTTGATTCGATTTTTCTTTTTATTATTTTTTTTGTTATTAAAACGAACGCGTGTGGGATTTATAGAGAAAAGGGAACACGTGTTATAGTTTCCTATACTTGTTAGAGCTAGCTACAGTGTTCGTTTTTATTATATATATTTTTTTAAATTTAAATTCAAATTTAAATCATCTCGATTATCGCAACTCACAATCTCGATCTCCAATCGAGGCATGCCGCTAGGCATTTATAAGGTTATACCCCTATTTCGAACATAATGGAAAAGATTTCGAGTCCAAATTCGTATGGAGAAGATAGCCTTTTGGACTCAGTTATTGAACTGAATTTTCAATATAGATTTTAGCACGTTTACAAACCGTACAATCACACGACAACTCCGAATGCTACGAAAATTGAAATCCGATAATAATACAATATTACGGATCCAACAGAACTAGTTTCGTTGAATTCCGAGACTGTGCCTCGGAAGGCTATTTTTAAATATCGATTTAAACAATATAAATTCAAAACTGAACAAATCACTTTCAAATTCAATTTTAAAAGTTCTATTATCTTTAGTATTATCAATATGAATTTTCTAAACCTTAAAAATATTTTTAACAAGCTTACAAACCAAGGTTCACCATTTTAACCAATTTCCAATTATTAAATTCGATAATTTAATTGCCAAATAAATAGTGATATTTGAAATTCAAGTTAAACTAACTTTCAAATATTTAAAATCAATTAAATATTCTAATTTTCAAATGTCGAAAATTCAGGGTCGTCACATTACATAAGGGTAGTCAACAGAGAAATCCTTTGGATATAAAATACTCTTTGAAAGAGAGTTGCTTAAAACAAAATCCGATCTTTTGAAATAAAATGGTTTAAAACTTTAAAACTTTTATTTAATAATTAAATAACATTTAAACTCTTTACTTAATAATAATAATTAAACCTTTAAACAATAATTAACTATTAAATAAATAATTATATAATAATTACCCTTAAATAAATAATTATATAATAATTAACCTTTAAATAAATAATTAAACTATAATTAATCTTTAATTAACTATTAAATAATAATCTAAACTTTTAAATAATAATTAAATATTAATTAACCTCAATTAATTAATAAAATAATCCTTAATTAAAACTTAAATAATAAATTAAACCTTTATCTAAAATGATTAAATCACAATTAAGTTTTAATCAAATCTTAACTTGAATTTAACTTGATTAGTAATTAATTAATAGTTAAACCCTTTTGTAAATAAATAATTAATTAATAATTAACCTTTAATAAACTAATTAAAATAATAATTAATCCTTAAAAAATAACTTAATAATATTTAATCTTTAATTAATTAACTAATTACAATTAACTTACTTATTTAAACTTAAGTACCAATTATCTTTGTTAATTAATGATTAAGTACTAACTATCTTACTTAATAAATTAGTTCAATAATCATTAATTAAAAATAATTAAATAAATAAATAATAATTATTTTTAAATACTTAATATAAGTTTTGAAAACACCTTTCAAAAAGATTTTGAAGTAAAAACAATTTAAATTTTGCAAAAAGATTTAGTTTTCGCAAACTGCGTTTATAACGATTATCGCCATAAGACCCGAAATTTGAAAACTTGTTTTGTTATCTCAAATAGCTTAAAATTCTTATTTTGATATTTTAGCCACCTTATAAACTTAGAATAATGCTTTGGAAAATAAGGGTAAGGTTTTTGGGACTTTTCAAAAAAAATTCAAAAACATAAAGTAAATGAAACTAGTTTTGAACCAAAGGACCTCAATGTCACTTTATCAAGTCAAGGCACTAACTTCCTTTTTAGCTTACTACACATACAGTATGCTCAACATTATCACATGCCATACAATATAAATAAAGTAAAATCATTACTTTAAACCATAACTTGCAAAATATACTTGACTTTAACATTTTAATTTCAAGTCTAAACAACATCATATCTAAACACATATATACACATATTTGATCATACAAACCAACATCAACCTCATCCAAATAAGCAACATACTTTTACAACCAATATAAGAAACAATTTAAAATTTTAAAACTTAGTTTAAAGATGTGAACTTTACTTACCAAAAGCTATCCAATCAAACCGAACTCTTACTAACTTTTGCGAACGACCTAAACTCTTAGCTTTCTTTAACCAAAATGATATTTTGGTGGCCTTAAAGTGGAAAGAGGGTTCACCCATGTAAGGGAAATGCTCAGCCCAAGGTATGGAGGAGACTGGCTTTGAATGGTGGAAGGATTTCGGATCATCATCGAATACACAAAAATCAAACGCGAAAATGGATCATCTTCCAACTGATTTTCGGACAAGTTACTCATGGAATTTGGAAAATTTGCCAGAGGGAAAGTTCTTGTAAATTCTCTTCTCTTTAGTTTTAAAAAAATAATCAGTCAATTTGGATCGTCTTTGAGGGAGATATGGCCTAAGGAAGAAGAAGTGTTCTCGAAATTAAAAAATGGGTCCGAAAACACTTTGCAGAGAAACGAGATTAAGGCATTGCTAAGCTCAAAATTTGAACAAGTGGTACGCATGTATGTTATAGCCACTTGAATTTGTGACAGTTTGAAAAAAAGAAATACTCCTTTCAGATAAGATATGAGAAAGATATGGTAAAAGGAAAAGGAGGTGAAATTGAAGAAGTGAAAAGGCTATTTATAAGCAAGAGAACAAAGTAAATTACCTTAATGCCCTTGTACCTTACCCTCCATTCTTAGTTTGCCATATCACCTTGTCCCCTCCACCCCATGGTACCAGTGCCTACAAGCTTTTCCCCCTCCTAAAACCCCATGAGCCAACATGTTTAAACATGTTTCTAATGACATGACATTAACTTTTCCATTTATTTATAAAATGCAACATATATTATCCTAAATATATATATATATATGTATGTATATACATATATATACACTACTATAATACATAACCCTAACTTATAAATGTATATGAATATTTATACTCTAGGGTTTATAATGATTTCGACAACTTTTATTCAATGAAAAGTCGAAAATTCAGAAAACGAATTCCGGTCACATTTTTTATTTTTCTTCGAACTAAATATTTATTAAACTATGTTTAAAACCAATTTCACCATATTTATTACTTAAAACAATCTTATTTTAATCATAAAATCTATTATTTAAATATTTAAAATTAATTAAATATCCGCAAATCAAAGCAGTAAAATATCAGGTTGTTACACTCTCCCGCGCTTAAAAGGATTTCATTCCCGAAATTTTACCACAACCCTAACCCATAAACACTTAACACTACTCATCAGCCTGTATGATGTACATTGATCATTTCTGCAGAAAACTCTAATTTGGTCACTCATTCGAATACATAGCTTTACTTCCGAACTAGTATCGCCCACTTGACTTTCTAGTGCGAACTCTGATCAGTCTTCTTAATTAGAACCTCTATCTTCCTTAAATAACCGTAAACTATGATAGAAAACTTTTGGTTCCACATTAAGAACCCTCACCATGTGTTCATCGTCAATAATCAAGTGATAAATGCTTATCCGGAATGGTCTAAAACACCTCAAGTCATGTACTCGAATCTTGGATCGAGAACTAATGTGAAAGGGAAATGATCTACGTACAACCTACGTACTAATATGAAGATTCTTATTTACCCAATCTTTTTACCCTCCCACAAATATTTATAAAATCATTTCATAGAAATTACAACGTAGGTTCTAACTTTTAAATGTTACAACTTATCTATGAAGCCTTTTCATAAAATTATTTTAACTTATTAACTTGTATAATCCTCTCCCATATCCTAGGAGTATACACAAACATCTGATTTTAAAACCTATTCATCTTTTTAACTGTTCAGGTGTAGGCCTAAAATGATTTGGGTTCTAAAACCGAGTCGACCAATACAACCTCTTTACCCAATCGGTCTGGTAAGTAGCTAAGAAGTGTAGGATGCTAGTATCCAAACTCTATCCTAGAGTCTACTTTTTCTTAGACACCTCAAAAGTATAAATGTTTATTAGCCGGCCCAATAACATCTAATAAAATTTTCACTCCCTAGCTGTTAAATCCAAACGGCACATTTTAATAAAGCAAAGTTTATTGAGCCTCCAAATTAAAACTTCATTTATTTACCTACTTTTTAAATCAAAATACTATATTATTTTGAAAATTTAGGAGACGGATACCCGGGTTTTTTTTGTAGAAATATTTTTAAAATTATACTTTATATTTAACCTTTAAAACATAAATATAGCCCAAGTAACTCCAAATAATGTCAAGGAACTAGGTACTACCAAATAGTATCTTATATCCCTTTACTAAGAAGGGTAATACTCAAGAGAAATGTTTATCATCCGAACACATCTCTTACCCATTTTTAATCATCTTCGAGACACTCAAACTAGTTAACTATAAAATTACTTCTTCATTTTTAAATCTCTCTTTGAAATAATATTATTTATATATTTCCAGCCAAATAGTTTTAACAAAATATTTGTCATCCACTTGCTTTGGATTCATTCAAATTCGAACTCATTTTGATCGTACAATGACAAATAGAATAATTTAATAAGTGCACAATCACACCTGCTTAAACAAACATCCAATTGTCACTTAGAAAATTATTCTGGTTATCACAAAACAGATCGAGACTCATTTTCGAACTGTCCAAAGAAAATCTTAGTCCCAATTTCCTTTGTGAAATTATTTATATTTTAAAGTATTTTTAAGTAATATTATTACTATTTTTTCAAGAATCATTTGGAAAACTTTATGAAAACCACCGGGATTGTATTCTCCAAAAATGCATCTGATTTTCAAAGCATATTTTATAATCTCGATCAATCTTTTTTTAAAAAATCGTATGAAATATTATTTTTTAAATAACGCCTTATATTAAAAATCCAATTTTAACCCAACATTTCAATGAACACCTTATAGTCAAATGGTGAAATTTAATTCACAAGGTATTCGATTCAATGTTCCCACAAATTATATCTACCCAACCCATATATTAGTAAAGAAAAACTACTAATATATTAGACATAGTCAATGCTCAACTAACCAAATCCTATATGATATTATCAACTCCTAACAACAACCTTATCATAGATAACTGTATATATTTTTGAAATTTTTTACTTTATATATATATAATATAGTCCTGGGTAAAATTATTTCATTTACCAATTTTAAAACAATATTGTGTCGATTGGTCTTGTTCAAGTGTTTAGGAAATCTCTCTCGATAACGTTGGAAAAACGCATCGACCAGAATTATTAACCCACTCCATAGATCAAACAACACAATTTAAAACATTTTTATATCACTAACAAGTACACGCTCTTATATATAATACTCTCAAACTCTTCCTAGGGTCTCACTTACCCTATCTCAAATGAGTCAACCCCACTAAAGCCTAGGTGTTAGCTCAACCTAAGCTCTGATACTATGTGTATCGACTTTCCTTTCTTACACATAAAGACGATACTTAATACATCCTCGGTATTCATGAGTCGATCAATTAAGTGTCCGAAAGACAGGTCATTTGGGGTGAAGAAAGAAAAGACAGAACAGAATCTAACAAAAACACGATGAGTAATGTATAATATGAATGAGTCTTTACAAAAGAAATCATCTTTATTATACACAACATCATAGTACATTAACATATTATCAGCCTGGACAGTTATAACACCCTGTCCTTACAATTTTTGGTAAATACAGATAGAAAACAATGTAACCAAAATAGCGGAAGAATGTAAGATACATGATAAATATTGGAGAATCCAGCTTGTCTTTTGTAAGCTCCAACGAATCCAGCTAAATCTGGAAAATATGCTTGGGCTAACCCGAGCATTATAGGAAAATAATGCACAGGTTAGTCTGTTAAAACCAGCATGACGAAACTCAATCAAAAGGAATTTTATTTATTTAACTTATAAAACCCTTGAAATCAAAGGTATCTCGTAAGATTACACCGCACATAAACACGAACGGGTTTATACCTTACGATAACCAAGTGATTTTATATTATAAAAATGCAGTTATATTATAATAATGTCAAGGGTTTAAAGTATTTAATAACAAAGTAACTGTGATGCGTGTACATGACAGCAATAATAGGTATAGAATCAAAAACCGAAGGCGCTTATTGGAGAATCGATTTCCAACAAATGGCAAGGTAAGGGACTATCTTCCGTACAGTACACCTCTAGATAAAATGTACCGTGGGCTACAGTTACCTTTGCAACCCGCATGACAAGACCGGCCTACCCCTGACTGGATAGTACCGAATATGATCACCCCTTGGCTATGATCATTAACCAAAAATGGGCTCTGAAACATACATAGAGATATCAACACTTGACCTTGGGATTATCGTACCCTAATGGGAGTGACTCACATAGCCTTGCGGCAACCCTGTTTTAACCATTTCTGTGGTGTGAGGTTTGAGAGGTTAAGCTCTTACCATTTCCTCATAGCAATATATCTTAGAATGCTAACACCGCCCTACAAGCAGAAATGCAATGCTAGCATTCATCCATCCAAGTTCATTCTGGGTCTGAACCAAACCAAAGGCTCTTTAAGGAGCATCGTCTTCAAACATTTTCAAGATGTCTTCCACGCGAACGCATATGTTAGTTTGAAGTGGGTTCCTTATTTAAAACAAAACTCCGTTAATAAATCTCATTTAATAAAATTCCTTGGATAAACAAAACGATAATTAAAAACATCTTTAAAAAACAAGTTATTATTTAAAAACAACCTCCAATTAAATATTTTTAAACTATATTAACAAAACAAAGATGTTAAACAATCATTTTTAAAAGTATTCAATTAACTTCAAAACCCCTTTAATAAAATTATTGCCAAATTATCTTTTAAATATCATATTTAAAAATGATAATAACTTTAAACCCTTTCAAAAAGGATAAAATGAAATAC
The DNA here is from genome assembly GCA_030737815.1 of Allium fistulosum. Classification (NCBI taxonomy): domain Eukaryota; kingdom Viridiplantae; phylum Streptophyta; class Magnoliopsida; order Asparagales; family Amaryllidaceae; genus Allium; species Allium fistulosum. The sequence goes on from CM060903.1 coordinate 670,137,821, forward strand.
TTGACTTCACAAAATCAAATAAAGGCTTAGTAACCACAATGGTTCATTTAATTAAGTTTAACTTATCCAAGTTATAACATGGTTATTTACATAACAAGCAGATATGTAAAGGGAATCAACCAATAACAATCAATCACATATAGGTAATCGTCTAAGTGACCTTAATAGCAGAACTGGGTTTTATTTATGCTTAAATAGATATCATTATAATCTACTTAGTGAATTATGATAAAACTACGATCTATTCTACCAAATAAATGACAAATACATTTTAATTAGCAGAACGGTGTTTTATTCTGCTAAACAGATGTCATTGGGTTTCATACCCATTTTAAGCTACTTAAGTGTAGTCGACAAAGACATCCCTTGGATTTAAAATACTCTTTGAAAGAGATTTGCTTAAAACAAAATCCGATCTTTGGAAATAAAATGGTTTAAAACTTTTAAACATTTATTTAATAATTAAATAACAGTTAAACTCTTTACTTAATAATAATTAAACCTTTATTTAATAATTAAACAATAATTAACTATTAAATAAATAATTGAATAATAATTACCCATAAATAAATAATTAAACAATAGTTAACCTTTAAATAAATAATTAAACCATAACTAATCTTTAATTAATTATTAAATAATAATTTAAACTTTTAAATATTAATTAACCTCAATTAATTAATTAATTAATTAATCCTTAATTAAAACTTAAATAATGAATTAAGCCTTTAGTTAAAACAATTAAATCACAATTAGGTTTTAATTAAATCTTAACTTGATTAGTAATTATTTAATAGTTAAACCCTTTTATAAATAAATAATTAATTAATTACTAACCTTTAATAAAATAATTAAAATAATAATTTAATAATAATTAATCTTTAATTAATTAACTAATTATAATTAACTTACTTGATTTAAAATTAAGTTCTAATTGTCTTTGTTAACTAAGGATTACGTACTAATTATCTTACTTAGTAAATTAGTTAAATAATCATTAATTAAAAATACTTAAATGAAAAAATAATTGTTATTTTTAAATAGTTGATATAAGTTTTGAAAAGACCTTTAAAAAGGATTCTTAAGTAAAAACAATTTAAATTTTGCAAAAGAGTTAATTTTCGCAAACTGCGTTTAAAGCGATTATCGCTATAAGACCCGAAATTTCAAAACTTGTTTTATTATCTCAAATAGCTTAAAAATTCTTATTTTAATACTTTAACCACCTTATAAAATTAGAAGAATGTTTTTGAAAACAAGGGTAAGGTTTTTGGGACTTTTCAAAAACATAAAGTAAAAGAAACTAGTTTTGAACTAAAGGACCTCGATGTCGCTTTAGCAAGTCAAGATACTAACTTCCTTTTTAGCTTACTACACATATCATATGCACAACATTATCACATGCCATACAATATACATAAAGTAAAACCATTACTTTAAACCAAAACTTGCAAATTATACTTGACTTTAACATTTTAGTTTCATGTCTAAACAACATCTTATCTAAACACATATATACACATATTTGATTATACAAATCAGCATCAACTTCGTCCAAACAAGCTACGTACTTTTACAACCAGTATAAGAAATAATTTAAAGTTTTAAAACTTAGTTTAAAGGTGTGAGCTTTACTCACCAAAAGCTATCCAATCGAACTGAACTCTTACTAACTTTTGCGAATGACATAGAGTCTTAGCTTTCTTTAACAAAAATGATATTTTGGTGGCCTTAAAGTAGAAAGAGGGTTCGGCGATGCAAGGGAAGTGCTCGGTCCAAGGTATGGTGGATCTTAGCCTTGAATGGTGGAGGGACTTCGGATTATCATTGAATTCACAAAAATCAAACCCAAAAATGGGTCATCTTCTAACTGATTTTTGGACAAGTTACTCACGGAATTTGGGAATGTTGTCAAAGAGAAATTCTTGTACATTCTCTTCTCTATAATTTTCAAAAAAGAATCACTCAATTTGGATCTATTTTGAGGGACATATGGCCTAAGGAAGAAGAGGCGTTCTTGCAATAAAAAAACCGAGTTCGAAAATATTCTGCAAAGAAATGAGATTTTGACATGGTTAAGCTCAAAATTTGAAGAAGTGGTACACAAGAAAGTTGTGTGCCCATTGGAATTTTTTATGGTTGAATAAAAGAAATACTCCATTTGGATAAGATATGAGAAATTCTCTATAAAGATATGGTAGAAGGAAAAGGAGGGGAAATTGAAGAAGTGAAAGGGTTATTTATAAGCAAGAGGACAAAGTATATTACCTTAATGCCCTTGTACTTACCCTCCATTCTTAGTTTTCCACATCACCTTTTCCCCTCCACCCCATGGTACTCTTTCCTACAAGCTTGTCCCCCTCCTAAAACCCCTTGAGCCAATATGTTTATAATGACATGACATTCACTTTTTCCATTTATTTATAAAATACAACATATATTATCCTATATATATGTATAGTATATAACCCTAACTTATAAATGTATGTGAATATTTATACTCAATCCAATGTGTTGATCCATTTTTTGGGTTAATATTTTAGTGCTTTCGGTGAGAACCCAAATCAGGCTTAGATCTAGCTATCTACTTTGGATCAGATAGGTTCAGAAGTTAGATCCTCAATCTTTGCTTAGAAGATTTGCTGTTGAGAACCAATGTCACCAGGAAGAAAAAGAACTACCTCTAGAAGATCCATAGGATCTACCATTGCTAGAGAAGAAAAAAACCCTTAGCAAATTGAAATCGACAACCCTAATAACCTGCAACTTGGAACTAACATTGGAGATCATGTGCCAGGATCCTCCACTCAGCATGAAGTTGTGACTAAGGGAGAATTGAACCAAATGATTGATGAAATTAACCAGAAAATGGTAAATGGTCAAAAGGCACTTATGGAAAAGATAGATGCTCTCGTAGCCCTCCATTCACCAACTACTCCTAGAACGGCACCCGAAGCCATGACTGCTACGAAGCAAGAGCTTTCTTCTGTTTCTAGCTCAAGTAGAAGAAACAGAAAAATAGAAGCAAAAGGAAGTAATGGGTGGAGCTCAAGATGTCACGACAGTGGAAAATGTTAATACTCCGCCCACTGTAAAAGCGCCTACTGCAAACCTGAACTTAGGAGTGAAAACTCCATGAGAGGACATACTAGTAGCTGATACTGACTCTGAGGAAGGCGAGCAACTTAAGGAAGGAGGATTGAACTCAAATGATCAAACTCCACCCACAAGACCAACCGCCTGCCAACGGACCTTTACAGGAGTGGCTCACCTAAAGATTGGAGAGCCTAGGCTTCATCCTGTTAACAAATATCGTTTGCAAAGTCAAACACATAACACAGCTACTGATAGTCGACCTGCGGATGAATGGACAAGTGAGGCATACATTGCAGACATAGTCTGACACTTGATGGAAGAAAGCAAGGGTAGAAAGGATGATGATTGGGGTTCCGCTCCGAGCCGAACTTCTTTCACCAATAGTATCCTGAGGGTGGAGTACCCTAATAAATTCACCATGCCACCAGTTATGCTCTCCTACAATTGAACTACTGACCCTCAATGGTACTTGTACAAGTACATTTGGAATATGGATGGTGCAGGGGCAACATATGCAGTTCGCTGCAGATGTTTCCCCATCTACCTAGAAGGAGTTGCCTCCATATGGTTTACCAGACTTCCTCCGCGATCTATCTCAACCTTTGACAAGTTTGCCAGGAAGTTCTTGGATCAATTTATACTGCACATGGCTCAACCAAAGGACGTGATGTCTCTATTCGGTTACTTCCAAGGACCCAACGAATCACTAAAATCATTTATGAACGGCTTTAACACAGCCGTAACCGAAGTGAGCAACCCAAATAAGGATATGATTTTCATGGCTTTAGTCCGCTCATTCTTGTCATTGGCTCTCGGATGCATTTTATATGCTCAAGAGTCGTCACCAATTCATTCTAGTTTAATTGCAATTTGATTGCAATTCCTTGTTTATATTTTTTGTGAAATAAGGGTTGTAATCAGCCACTCGACGAGAGGGGACTTCAAGTTCTATAGGGATGACGGCCTCGGAGCCTTAAGCAAGGGTGAATGGAGTACGACCAGTCGTGGACTCATGGGTAGTTCTATAAGCCCATAATGCTATTGGAAGTTCATCCACCCATTTACCTCTAGCCTTTTCCAAACATCTCTTCAGAATGGACTTTATGATTTTGTTCACAGCTTCAGCCTGTCCATTTGCTTGAGGGCAAGAAAATATCGCAAATCTCTTTTCAGTATGATGCCAGCGGTAGAAGTCTTTAAATTTAGTGCTGTCAAATTGGGCTTCATTATCAGTTATAATGGTTCGTAAAAGATAAAAATGACAGATGATGTCCCAGACAATGAAGTTGGTTATTTTCTTCGTCGTGATTGTTGTTAAAAGTTCTACTTTAGCCCATTTGATGAAGTTATCAACTGCTACAATGGTGTATTTCGCTCCACCTTTAGAATCACCAAGAAGCTGATAATGTCAATACCCCAAGTGGCAAACGGCTATGGACCGGCCGTTTGAGTAGTTTTAGTCAGCGGGGCTCTAGGAATGTTTTGCAAACATCTGCACTCGTCGCATTGTCTAGCGTGATCAGCTGCATCTCGATTGACAGTTGGCTGGTAATACCCACAACGGGGTATTTTCTTTGTCAGGGTTTGCCCCCTGGTGTGATCGCCGCATTCTTCTTCATAGACTTCTCTCAAGACTCGTTTGATATCATCATGGGTGATACACCGGAGCAGGGGAATTGAGAAAGCCTTTTCTATACATGACTCCTTCTTGGATGATGCAGCATGAAGCTTTGAGGAGGATCTATCGTTTTTCATTCCTTCGTTCAGGAAGAATTCGCCATTGTAGATAGACTTTGATAGGAGTCATCCATGACTCCTTTTCTAGCTCCGTCTCTAAGATCTAGTCGATCCTCATCCGTCAATGCTTGGAATATTAATTACTTCAACCGGGACAAAGTCTATTTGTCGCGCATCCCCAGAACTGGCCAGCTTGGCTAGTGACTCGGCTTTTTCATTTTGTTCTCTAAAGGTGTGTAATGGTGTAATACTCGAAGTCGGTTAGTAGCTCTTGGACCCAGCTGAGATAAGGAGCAAGACGCTGCCCCCTAGTAAGATAATCTTCCCTGACTTGGCATACTACTAACCAGAATCACAAAGGATATGTAAAGTTTCCACTCCTGGTTCTCTAGCAAGTTTGAGTGTGGCGACCAAGGCTTCATACTTAGCTTCGTTATTTATTCCAGGGAAGTCGAGTTTCAGGGCGTAGCAGATCGATCATTCCTCGGGAGCCATTAACGTAACTCCGACGCTAGAACACCGATCATTGGAAGTTCCATTTGTGTACATTCTCCATCGGTTGGTCGGTTCTTCACTGCTCTTCGGATAGTCGTCTGATGCAATGAATTCAGATATGAAGTATGCTAATGTTTGACCATAGATAACTCTCCGAGGGAGATAAGTGATATCGAATTGGCTTAGCTTGATATTCCATTTAAGTAACCTTCCAAACATCTAAGGTTGCTATAGGACCTGTCGTAACGGCTGGTCGGTATAGATGTTAATGGGGTGAGCCTGTCAATAGCTTTCTTACATCATATGCTGGTCTTTGGATCCGTTTCTCTTCACGTAGCATTGCGATGCTGATGGCGTGTACTGACATAGCTAAATAGATGTATAAGTCTTCACGATCTAGTGGCTTGGATAGGACAGGAGGCCTCTCTAAGTTATTCAGCAGAGCTTGGAATGCGTTTTTACAATCCTACATCCATTCGAAGTTTCCTTTCCCTTCCTACTTAATCGTCTTCGGTACCTAAATGTTTTGAATTGCTTGAATCTTCGTAGGGTTGGCTTCAATTCTATGAGAGTTGAACATTAAACCCAGGAACTTCCCTGACACAACACCAAAGGAGCATTTCAAGGGGCCGAGTCTCATTCCATATCTTCGGATAAAACTGAACATCTTCGCTAAGTCATCGATGTGGTCATTTGATCATCGTGACTTCACAAGCGTATCATCCACATATAGTTCCGTCGATCGCCCGATCTGATCTTTGAACATCTGGTTGACTAGTCTCTGGTAAGCAGCCTTAGAATTATTTAGTTCAAATGGCATCACAATATAATGATATAATCCTAGATCGGTAATGAAGTTGGTGTACTCCTAGTTGAGGACGTGCACCAGGATCTGGTTGTACCCGGAGTACACATCCATAAATGAAAGCAGTTTATATCTAGCGGTTGAGTCTACCAGTTGGTCGATCCTCGAAAGTAGAAAGCTATCTTTTGGGCATGCCTTGTTCAGGTCTGAGTATTCGATGCATGACCGCTACCCTCCATTAGCTTTTCTCACAAGAACTGGATTTGATACCCATTTCGGGCAGAAGGTGTCGTAGGTAAACCTGTTGTTTTTGAGTTTATCAACCTCCTCTTTAAGTGCAGCGAATCTTTCCTCATCCATACCGCGTTGCTTTTGTTTCACTAGGACATGCCTTGGATCGATATTCAATGCATGGCTCGCGATGGTCGGTGAAATCACATGCATGTCAGAATGGGTCCAAGCGAACCCATCAAGATTCATTTGGAGAAAGCCATCAAATTCCTTTATCATCGTTGCACTGAGTTGTGATGCGACCTTCAGTACCCGTAATGGGTCACCATAGCTGACCGAAATGTTTATCATTAGCTCTATGGGTGTAGCCTTGGATTCCTCGAGTTCAAACGTAATTGTTTCACGTAACAATCAACATGAAATCTGGTTGGGACGTTCAATGATGACGGTTACTCCGGTCGAATCCCAGAGTCTTGTCATGAGTTATTGAGTCTGATAGTGAAGGGCTCTAAGTGCTTTGAACGATTATCTGCAAATGGCCAAAGATCAGGCTTAGAAGCACCTTGAAGAAAATGTTGAGTAGGGGTCAGCCTCGAGTTGCGTGCAATTGCATAGCTGGCTCTTGCTTTGAGTTTGAATCTGCTTGTGTATTCAAGTAATGTGTTTTCCAATCACTGTACTGGCGAACTTTTGCTCGTCGTTCAGGCTCAGTTGCCCATGATTTTGGGCATCGATTTGATGATTCTATCTCTAGGCATCCTTTCAGTCGTAGCCTCGAGTGGTTGTAAACACTATATATAAGTTAAAAATTGAGCTATCGCAGCCAGTCTTTGGATGATCAAACTTCTTCTCCTAGTCTCGGGTTGATAAATGTACTGCATGGACGGTCGAGTCTCGTCCTAACTATGTTTATACTCCCACCTAAGCTCCAAAGACATAAAGTTGATCGTTGAATGGTCGGTTCACATTCATCTTGTTTCTCACTCGTGCCCCCAAGTCTGGGGCATACATCGATAAGTAGGAAGGCAAGCCATGTCCACTTTAGCTTTACACTCTTTCCTGTTGAATCATAGGGTCAGGTTAGTTGATGGAATGCTGAGTCTCACCTATCCTGGATTGTATTCTGGTTTTTCCTTCCAGGGGGATTACTTTGATGCTCCGTCGGATTTCGGGCATGAGTTGGGTATTGGACGGTTGACCACGTCCACTTTGATTCATATTCTCTAATCAGATCTAGGGGTAGAGTTGACTCAGGTGCAATCAGGTCATGCTCATCCGGTTTCATACTCCTCCTGACAGATCGAAGGAGGGTGCTGAAGAATTAATGATCAAGTCTTCGTGGTTTATTCTCCTATCTACACTCTGGTGATCATAGTTTTTCGAGGGACATTCGGGTCACATCTGTTTGTTTGGTGTGGATCGATATTGACCGTCGACCCAATGACACAATATTTTTAGTCGCTCGTAACATCGGACATCGTCCTGATCAATTTTGTATTAAGGCCTCCTTGCGGTCGTTGACTTAAGTCATAAAGAATGCTAAACCGGAGCTATAGTGAGCTATCGTATTTAGCTTTTAGTGATTTGTACTCCTTCCCCCAGCATTGATTTGGTGAGGCCATAAGTCGGACGGTCGAATTCCATCCTTAGCGATTTTATACTCCTCCTGTCCATTTCAGGTCGGAGTTGCTGGAAGAGAGAACAATCAAAATCCATTCATCTATTCATGGAGTTTTCATTCTAGTCCATACTCTAGGGGCTTAGAGTTATTCTACGAGCGATCGATTCGCGCTCGATCCGCATTCATATTTCAGTCCGCACTACGGGGACTTAAAGTTCTTCCATGGGCAGTCGCATTTCCGCCGAATGTTTATACTCTAGTACGTAGTCGGGGACTTAGAGTTTTGTCGTGGGCAGTCGTGTCTCTGCCGAATGTTTATACTGTAGTCCGCAGTCGGGGACTTAGAGTGCTCTAGTCCGTAGTCGGGGATTTAGAGTCTTTGTCGTAGGCAGTCATATCTCTGCCCGTTTGTTTATACTCTAGTCAGCGGTCGGGGACTTAGAGTGCTCTAGTCTGCAGTTAGGGACTTAGAGTCATTGTCGTGGGCAGTCGTGTCTCCGCCGAATGTTTATACTCTAGTCCGTAGTCGGGGACTTAGAATATTTGTCGTGGGTAGTCGTGTCTTCACCCATTTGTTTATACTCTAGTCCGTGGTCGGGGACTTAGAGTGTTCTAGTCCACAATCGGGGACATAGAGTCTTTGTTGTGGGCAGTCGTGTCTCCGCCCATTTGTTTATACTCTTTTCCACAGTCGGGGACTTAGAGTATTTGTCGTGGGCAGTCGTGTCTCCGCCCGTTTGTTTATACTTTAGTCCGCAGTCGGTGACTTAGAGTTTTTGTCGTGGGCGGTCGTGTCTCCGCCCGTTTGTTATACTCTAGTCCGCAGTCGGGGACTTAAAGTACTCTAGTCCGCAGTTGGGGACTTAGAGTTTTTGTCATGGGCAACCATGTCTCTGTCGAATGTTTATACTCTAGTCCGCAGTCGGAGACTTAGAGTGCTCTAGTCCGCAGTTGGGGACTTAGAGTTTTTGTCGTGAGCAGTCGTGCCTCCACCGAACGTTTATACTCCAGTCCGCAATCGGGGACTTAGAGTGCTCTAGTCCGCAGTCGAGGACTTAGAGTTTTTGTCATGGGCAGTCATGTCTCCATGCGTTTTACTTGTACTTCATTTACCGTGTCGAGGTGTAAGTTGCAGAATGAACGGTCGAACCACGTTCATCCATGGAATGGGATTCTGCCTCCAGCATTCAGGATGAAACTTGGCAAACAGACAATCGATACTCGTCCACTTAGTGATTGTAGCTCTTCCAATCAAGTCAAGGAAGGAGGTACATGATGGATGGTTGGATCACATCCATGCTGGGGTTGGATAATCAAGTCTTGTACAATTTACTTCGTATTCTTTCTAGCAAACGGAGGTAGAGAGTTATTGAGTGGACAGTTAGGTCGCATCTATTTCAGGGTGCAGTCGTGTCAATGTGTTGAGAGCGGTGGTTGATGAGTAGGCAGTCCATCACGGCTACTTCAAGTTGGGCTTTCGAACTGCCTCTTGTGTTCAGGGCAGGAGTAGATGTGTAGATGATCAAATAGCGTCCGCTCTAGTTAGATCCTGGCATCACTGAGCTTCAGGAGAGGCATATGTATTTTCTTGAACTTTATTTTATGACCCGAGGAGTGGATGATCGGGCCATATTCGTTCCAAGCTTTGCTTAGGTCTCCAAGTCAAATATAGAGGTCGATGAATGGACGGTCAATCATGTCTGCTTTGTATTGGATTCTGAACGTGACGAGCTTTTCCATCTCTAGTCCTTGGCCCCAAATCAGAGGCATATGGTTGTTGATGAGCGGTCGAATCACGCTCGTCTTGATGAAACTCCACAGGTCCGATCACGGTCTACGGGGATTGGATGGCGGCCAACTTTGTGTACTGGTCACCTGCATCGTTTTGTAAGTAGTTTAGTTTAAGTTGGTCATAGTTCATAGTACAATTGAAATTGAAATAATTCAATGAAGATCGGAATAAATCTCATTGATAAGTGAAGCAGCTTCGTATGCTCGCTATTCAACTTTGCCCCTAGCTCCTTTCAATGGGATGTCGACCGTTAGCGGTCCAATTGATAACCAGAGTTCTTTATTGATAGGCATCAGATGTTCCACACCCACCATTCTGCAGGGCTTGCACATACTATTGAAGCTTTCCTTTTCGAATCAGCTTTCCGATCACATCTCGGAAGTGTTTTCAATCGCCAGTGTTAGGACCGTGTGCATCTTGGAATATACAACATTCCTCGGTTTTTCTCTGGGCTTCGGTGGACTCTCTCGAAGCTGGTTTTTAGTACTGCTCTAGATCATGAGTCTCCAAGCAGATGTTATCGATTGAATCATTCAAAAGAGTATATGAGTCGAATTTTGAGATCCTGGGTCGTCTCCTGGAATCTAAGTCCTTAGCCAACGGGCTCATGTTGTTCGTTCTCCTAGTCTGCTCTACCTCCTCCTTGCTTAGTTTCTGATTCACTTTGTAACAGAGATGATCCAAGGTCGTAGGAGGCTCTCTAGCTAACTAGCTGCCAAAATCTGTTTGGGGGTTGATTCCCCTCATCAACGCCATCAGTATGATTTCCTCGCTAGCATCTCGAATAAATTGGATAATGACATCACATCCTTGGTGTGAGTCGCGTGCATTCTAAACTACTCGACAAACTTCTGATCTGGTTGATTGAATGAGAAGATAGATTTGGGCGATAATCGCATAAACCACATGATCGATACACCTTCGAGGAGTATAGGAATTCATGAGATGTAGTCCAGGGTCGATTATCCCTGAGTAAACCAATATGATTGGTACATTGAATCTCCTCGAATATATTACACACTGAACGACTTCAATGAATAGGCTTTGATTGGGGAAGATGCTTCATTCATCATCAATTCGGTTTGTTTTTAAGTTACACCTACTTGTCATGCTTGTGAATGATGTATGCATGCCCAAGATATTAGCAAAGCAAGATGGATCGGTATTGACGGATCAGTGGTAAGTTACTTGGAGTCGGACCCGAGAAAATCTGCTATTTACTTGGAGTCACTGAATTCGAAGTGCTGGGTCAGTGAAGAATGGTGCTCGGAGTCATCTTGGCGTTTTCTTGGAGAAAATCTTGGTTTTACCCGAGTTTGGCTTTGGGCCAAAATTTCTTGGGTTTGCTTAGAGTCACATCACCTATGTTCTCTAACCTTTGGGAGTATCGTTTGAGTAGCGGTTGCTTGTCCGTTCCTTGATTGTAATTCAGAAGCTACCGCTTGATCCTCTATGCGCCAATCAATCACAGGACGTAAGGGAAGTGGATAGAATGCACTGTGTTTAAGTTGAGTTTTGAATCTAGAATGTGGGGGCACTACGCTGCGGCACGGGTTCCGATTCATAGATTTTTTAAATAAATGGATCGTACCCGATTCATAGATTTTTTTTTCAAATGGATCGTACCCAATCCATATTTTTTTTGGGTATATGGATCGGTAGTATAGGAATCGGTCACATGGGTTTTTGAGATAGGGATCGGCAGTGTAGGATTCGACTGAAATGCCTTGATGATGGATCGGTAGTTTGCTATATGAGAGGGATCGGCATAGCTGTTTCGCAGGGGGATCGGTATATATGTTTTGTAGAGGGATCGACACTTAGTAGAGGGATTGGTATATACCCCTTGCAGGGATCGGTATATACCCCTTGGAAAGAGATCAGTATACTTACTAAAGGGCTCGGTACTGATGTATCTGGAGCGATCGGTACATATGGTTTTTGGAAAGATCGGTACATATGGTTTTTGGAGCGATCAGTACATATGGATGGATCGGTAGTGCATGTAGTACTTCAATAGAGGGGTCGGCATTTACTCAGTATATATGCTAGAGGGGTCGGTATAAATATATCTGCCTTAGTGAGGGTTCGGTTATTTAGGCTAAGGGATCGGTTGCAATTGAGATTGGAGGGGGATCAACCATCATGGCCTTGTGAGAGGGATCGACCATCATGGCCTTGTGAGAGGGATCGACCCTTTGTTAACTTAAGTGTGAACTTCAACATCTAATCCCAAGGACTTGCATCATGAGTGAATCCGATCCCTTCCAAATGGACATAAACACATGAACGATTCCAAACAAGAACACTAGCATAATTAGATCCTCCAAAAACATGGGAAGTAGACTTAGTCACTTTAACCATGGTTATTACCTTCCTTTAGATCTTCTTCAAATCTGAGTAGAATAGAAATTTTATCGTTTGAAAGCTGGATCTATCTCGCGAATATGGAAATCCACGAGTAGATGATGAGATCCAATCAAGCTGAGAATTCATTTCTCAATGAAAGCACCAAAATGTTGACACCAAAAATGGGCATCAACACCCATATAATCTCAAGGAGATTAAACAAAGAATGGAACTAAAAGCAAAACAGAATAAAGTAAATGAACACACAGATTTTTATAGTGGTTCGGCAATCTTGGCTTACGTCCACTTCATATTTATATTGATCTTTCACTTGATTATGATTACAAGAATGTTTGAATTAGTTGGGATCCATTAGTACAAAAGTGAAGAATAAAAATGGCAGCACCTCGGTAGAGAAAGTAGAATCCCTTTTCTAATGCCACGCCTACTGTATTTATAGGGAAAGACGTGCACGGATCAGACCAAAATTTTGGCAGAAGGTTCAGGAGACCAAGACGAGACGACCCAAAAATTTACAAGCCCATCGGGGCCCACAATAGGGATCGGTGATGATCCCTATAAATGCATCCAAATGGGCTGCGATCCCTATGAGGGATGCCCCATGATGTTAGCTACTAGCTCTCCAAATTTCGTGCAATTCCGACGTACGGTTTGTGAGATATGAATTTTCCTTGAAGTAGTGTTGCTTGAATTCTGATTTCTGCCGATCCCTCTAGAGAGATAGGTACTGATCCCTCCAACTTGCTCCAAATGCCATGCGATCCCTATGGGGTGTTACACATGTCCAAATTAGCTTATACTCTAAGTTTCATGTTGATAGCATCTGTAGATTTTGAGTTATTGACCGATTATTGTTGTAATATGTAGTGAAAGCTGAATATGGACGTTCCCTTTTATACCGATCCCTTTTGATAGGTGAAGTAATTTGTCCATAACTTGAGCATACGAACTCCAAATGACTTGAAACTTGGAATGTAGCCTCATGGGGCCCTCCTTATCACTTTGTATTGATCTTACCAAGTTTGGGGCATTAATTGCGGATATGTACCGATCCCCTAAGGAAAGGGATAGGCACTGAACCCCCGCTTGGGGGAGGCATTATTCCATACTTAGAATATTATAGAGAGTCTATCCATTGGCCTCAGTTGATCGTCGCTTCATATCATTACCTGCGCTTGATCTCTGAGCCTAATAATCATCTCTCCGGGCTATCTTCCTCGATAATCATCTAGTCTAACTTGTCCAGTCAATCTGAATATAGCCAAGCCAAAAGGCCGGATAACAAGTAGCAACAAAGGGATCCGAATAAGCTGAGAATCAAGTGTTCTCACTGAAAGCGCCAAAATGTTTGCAAAGAAAATGGGCACAAACACTTAAGAATAGAATAGTAAAGAAATAAATGAAGGATAATCAAAATTAAACAGGGAGCAATAAGAATTAAGCAGTAGTAGAAACATAAGGATTTATAGTGGTTCGACGTTTCATGCCTACATTCACTTTGAAGGGTAAACTTTATTGATCAATTGTAAATCCTATTACAATGAATTACTGATAATTACACTTGATTACAATGGAGTTCATAGCAACAAGCAGCGTAAAGGATCCTCTAAATGAACAAAGAAGCCTGTATTTATAGGGGGAGATGACGAAATATCTCACTGGAAATTCGACAGAATACTCTCCAGATCCGTAGAGGCCCACACAAATGATCGCAGGTGCAAATCCGATCGTTGGAACAATAGGTACCTATCATTTGTGATTGCTCCAATGTGGGTGAAATCATTCCTACAAGCTCCCTTATGCCTCTAATCCATGTTCCCAAAGTTTAGTGTCATTCTGACTTGCCGTGAGTGAAATATTGATTAATCTTCATGATGAATCGTTGAAGCTAAAATGATACGATCGTTCATAAATGATATATACCGACTGTTCTTAGCAGCTCATCTTGTCATGCGATCATTTATAGGGGGTCCTCTCTTCAATATATTGATGTTCACAAGTTTCATGCGTAACGGATTTGTAGATTTTGAGATATCGATCGATCATCATTGAGTTGAGCTATGGAATCATTACGATATGACCCATAATTTTGCATATGGATCATACCCAATCCATCTTTAGGGAGTAGTGAGCTTTCATGCTTCTACTTTGCTACTACTTCAGGTCATTGTACTTGTCTGATATCTAGACTTCATAATTGTTAACCTGATGCATCGATTTTGATGACAATTGAGTCTGTCCCGTCTGATCAGTCCAGAGATAGCCGGGCCGAAAGGCCGGATAACAATATCCATAATGACTTCAGAGTCATGTTAAATAAAATAGTGGCTGATAAGATCATATTCTCTTATGTATCATCTATGAAAGAATTTTTTTAATTAAGTCATTTAAATTGACTTAAATATTAATTTGTCCTATCGTTTTAAGACTAAGCCTGTATTGTTTAGTATTATGATCCATTTTGAATCAATGCAAACATGATTAGTACTATCTTATGTCCAAGGAATTATTCTTTACTCATTTGCATTATTATGTATTTTCACTTAGACTTCCACACTATCTAACAATTCACCAAGGTATTGTGCTATTATCTATTACTTCATCAAAATATTATGTTATTACCTGTCAGTTTAATAGGATAATGTGCTAGATGTTGTATACTTTCAAAATATCAAAACAAAATTTTAGGAACATGTTTTTTTGGAGTAAGAAGAAGGGAGCGTGTGGAAGAAGGGAAGAAACGAGATTAAAAATGAAAGAAATGAAGAAAGGTAAATATCTGCACAACACTATTTATTGTGCATATGCTGGTATCATCAGTCGACCGGTAGGGTACCACCAATCAACTTGTGGTACTACAACATGCATGGAAAATAGCGGTTGCAAATAGTTATGTCTGTTCAAAGAGTAGCAACTCTTACTGATGGCTGCTACTCTTCATTCAATGGCCTTTCTAATAGTTTTTTTTGAAGAGAAGCAACCCTTCTTCACATCCAAACATCAACTATATAAGGAGTATCAATCCTTATATCTAAGGATCAACTTGTGATTAAATCATCTTCTTCTTCTCCACTTTAATAACTCTTTCTTGGCAATTATTAGAAACAATTACTACTATATTCTTGGTTTGATCAAAGTAGTACAAAACTTTGAATCAAGTAACGTCGTTAGAAGTCTTTTTTGAATCATGACGTGAATAGTTCGATGGTCTTTTTATACTCGATAAGTCTGAACTATTTTCTAAAAGAATCTGTAATAGATCCTCAAAGTTAGAAGTATGACAATGGTATCCACATTATATTCCAATAATTTTTAGAAAATATTATCAACAAATAGAGGGTTCAAGCAACTACAATGCACTTCAAGTATTGAATCAATGTTTAACAAGGCTAGAACTTTTGATGGTGAACTTTTACTTGTTCGCAAGAGACGATGAAGTTCTTTCTCATTACCATGAAACTTTTCTACATGCTAGAAGATGGCTTGGAAGAATTACCGGTTGAAACTCCAATAGATACCATTGAATTAAAAGCTAAATGACATAAGCAAAAGGAGATAACTTAATGTGTAGAGGACACATATTGAATGCACTGTCCAAATCTGTCTACAATGCACATCGAAGCTTGGAAACTGCAAAGGTACTATGGACTGCATTGGAGAACAAATATCACATTTCCAGGAAAGTAACAAGAAATTTCTTATTAGCAATTTTATAGAATTTAAGATGACTGACAATAAAATGATCATCGAATAAGTAAATGAGATTTTACTTATTGTCAATCATCTTAAAGATGCCAAATATATAGCTTCTTGAAACATTCATAGTTGGGGCTATTATATCCTGACTTCCCTCTTCTTGGAATGATTATAAGAAGAAACTGAAACATGACGAAGTGGACTATGATTTAGAAGCTTTACAACGTCATCTTCGCATTAAAGAAGACTCATGTAAACGTGAACAAATTGATAGTCAACAAACTGAATTTCATTCCAAGGTCAACAATGTTAAAGAAATTCATCCATCAAAGCTAAAGAATGAAAACAAGACACTGTAAGAAAATCTATTTTTTGTAGCATTTATTGGCAACGTTTGACAGCTAAATGAAACAATAGCCATTTCATTTTTTATTTTTACTAAATTATTTTAACCTAACTTTACTAAACTTTAGTTCCCGCCGATCCCGCCATAAACAAAACTAACTTTAAGCCCTCATTTGGGAAAATTTTCTCCCTTATTTCCAAAACCATCATCTTCTCCTAAACCCAGTTCCTCCTCAATCTCTCTAGCACCGTCTTTCTTCACGTCACAACAACTCATTTTTTCTCCATGTTGGGTCCTTTTCTCCTCCTTCCCAGGCCTGGTGCATAGCATAGTTGACTAGGGCAACAAAAGAAAAGACCAAAAATCAGAAAATTAAAATAACGTATTCTCAAATGTCGACCTAGTGCTCCTTGCATAGTCTCCGGTCTCCAAATCTTCTCAATCGCTGGTCGTTGGAATATTGCGTCTCCCTACTACTCACGTGCTTTATAGTCTAGCGCGTTACTTCTAACCTACTCCAGAATTTCGACCTAGTTATCAGTAATCACCCGATTTGCTGCTGCTAAAACATGTAATTTATTTATTATCCAATTATATATTCTACATAATTAATTTTTTGATCGTTGAAAAATCAAATTAACAAGTCAGATCATGTGTATTATTGAAATGATTGGTGAAAATAATTATTTGAATGACTATTAAATATCCATCTGATCCGTTGTTGAATCTGTTGATTGTTGAAATGTCACTGTTCAAAAATGATTGTTATTGAAGAAAATGATTGTTGAAAATTTTACTAAAATAGCTGTTTTGGATCTTAGACTCGCAAATGCTGATCGTCATGCAGGCAATATCTTGATTCGTAAGGAGAAAGATGAGTTTGTCCTTGTTCTGATTGATCATGGATACTGTATGCTGGAGAATGTGAGTATTCTTTACCTGAATTTGTATACTATTAGTGATAATTTTAAAGCAACAATGATTGAATTGTCCATCTTTTTATTGTTCATTAAATGTAAATCTATTTTAAGTTTTTAACCATGTAGCAGTAGTATTAGATTATCATTGTAGGATTTATCCACCTTAACTGTGCAACTCTCTATAGTTTTTAGGAATGTTATGATAAAGCTTCTTTTTGAATTACATTGGTTTATTAGAACTAAACATAGATCTGAACGTAATTGATTTTGTGATAGAAATGTTGATATAAAGACTTCAATGTATATGATTCCCTCTCACAAAAAAGAAAAAAGAAAAAAGAGAGTATAAATTGATATTATTTCAGGAGTAGTTGTGTTTGAGTGATCAATGAGAGGGCATTATGTACTTGGAGTTGCTTTCAAACAACTCTGAGCATACTGTAGTGACTCTAAGGGCTTTGAGAACTGTTGCTTATAAGTGAGGTTGAGTGTTCTGCTTATAAAAGAAGCATTCCCTTACCAATGCATGGCTCTCAACTGACATTTAAACTGCAGCCATGCAATTATTTCATTCAATGCCAAAATTACTCCCTTAAAGTCATCGCCAATCACCATTTCGAAAAAAACTGCCGGTCAGTCCCTTTTATAATCATTCAAAGTCTCACAACAATACTTATAAGTTTATTTATCTAAAATTTAAATGTCAAGACGAATGTCCTTAAATGTCTCAAATTGTCAACCCACCCTATTAAACGCAATAACATCATCACCATATTGGATTGTTCATGATCTTGTTTCCTGATTTATCCTTCATACGAGTCATGATGAACAACATATATAGAGACACTAATTTTATATGAACTAGAAAGTAAGAATTGTTGTTGCACGTGGACATATAAGCTAAGACATTATATGCATAGGTCTGGATAGGCTAAGTTGTGTTAAGAGACTATTGGATTGAGTTGAGACATATGAATCAGGTTTAGATGCATTGCTAAGTTGAGTGGCCGCTGATTGAGTTGAGAACCACATGGGATGCTGCATAGAGTCATAGACTGAGTTATTTACCACTGAGCTTTTGTTGGCAATAAGAGAAGAACCATATCATTGATAGTGTAAAAGCCTCATAGATATACATAGCTAGACTTGTTAACTTGATATCAAATCCTAATTTACAACCAAAAGGCTGCGTACAGCAAGTAATTAGGATAGTAGAAGTGGACAATATATGTCAAGACATCATTCAAGTATTTAGGCTTCATTTCTTTTGGATGCGAGCTCTGAATGTTTACCAAACAGAATATATAGACAATTGCAGGTCTAGGTTACGTAAATATTGACAAAAACTTTTCAAAGATGCCAGCATGAATGTGTACAGGCCAAATATAAGATCACAATTTATCCTCAAGATAAACGTAAACAATATTTACCTATATATAGCAGCCTTATTACGCAAAAGTCAAAACTCTATTTTCATACCTTTGTACCTCAAGTAATGACGTTTGGAATATTTACAATCATGTTCATAAAAATTGACGTTTTAAAAGAATGTGCAATGGATATCAAACTAAAAAGACATATTAAAAATAAATCTGTGACCGATATCATGTAAAGAAAATGATATTTTATCAAAGGAGGGGAGTAATATGGTAAACGAAAATGTGGGTAATATCCTGTAAAGTAGAATATGAAGCAGTAAATAATTGAATGCGGCAGGATTGATTTTGGACAAAGTGATATCATATATGCATATTTTGTACAAACTCTACTAAAACTCTACTGTGCTAGCTACACCACCTAGCATGTCTATTATGTCTATACCGTCCCCTAACCCGACTTATTATTATTATAGTTAGAAAATTCCAATGAGGTTAGGTTAGGTTGCCCACATTATGTTGTTATCAACCATTAATTATTTTGCATCATTTACAGGCTCTTCATTGCGACTTGATCATATGCACTAACAGAGGCATGCTCTGGTTTTGGCGTGCTGTTCAGGTATTGCTAAATGGAAGGTGGGAGGATGGCCTGTATGGTGCATGTAAGAAGAATAGGGAGTAATAGAGGGGATGCTATAATGGATTGGAGATGGATGGATTTGGAAAGCAAGGTTTTGATTTATGCTGCAAGGAGCAACTGTTGGAGTTTGCAGTTGCATTTCTCTAATGATTTTAAATGACATGGGCTGGTTTATGCCGATAGGTACAATTTTATGTTTATGTTTTCCCTACTGAAGTTGAATGTTTTTATTGGAAAAGTACAATACAGTTATGAATGAATAGATTTGTTTTGTTCTTTTAGTTTCCTGAACAACCAAGTAAAGTTGACATTGTCTGGAGCAATATGCATCAACTTCTGGAGCAATATGCATCTCAGTTCAGACATACTTTGATGATGTTTACCTCGTCTGAAACATATATATTTGTATGGGTAATGGTCTCCTTTTGCAGATTGTCTTTTTGTATATCGAAAAAGTTGTCATTGTTGAATTGGTAATAAAACTATTTTGACTTGCTACAACATCATACACACATTCAAATTTGTACACACACTGAATATAGAACTTATCGATATATCACCACTGCATCAAAGTTACAAAAATACATTTCTAACTATTTGTATCCTATCACATCTCTACATCATGTTCATGTCTTTTTTTATATCGAAAAATACCTTAGCGTTTAAGTATATTTTCAACTATGAACAATATTAGATGGACATGCATCACAATAACAAACAAATTGCTGCAGCTTTCATTTGAATCCAAAATTGTATTTTGTCTACCTTTTTTTTCCTCCCAGTTTGAGTTGTAAGTAATCCAACAGTTTCACGTTTCAGATTAAAAAGTGGTTTTTGTACCGACTTCACTAATATTGAAATCAGTCAAGGATATATGTTTTATATAATCGACAACTAAGGTAATATGCATCACTAATATTTATCCTCTTCCATCTATGCAGTTTTTTTCCTTCTCACAATTCTCATTGCAAACAACAGTCGATGCGGGCTTTATACTTCCAGTTACATTTTTGGGGAGGAGGGTGGATGTCTATCCAGTTGCGGGTAATGTCAGATGATTAGAGTACTTTTCTTCTGCCTGTATGTGGCGTCAGCGCCATCCATCCTGATATTAAATTCAAAAAATGGATCAAAATGAAACAACCTACCATCAGGAACTTTAATCGAAAGGCAAGCCAGTACTTGAGATTGGAAGAGGCCGAGGAGCTAGAGGGAAAACCTGCTAACCTACAACCAACCAACGTTGGGTAGAATGGTATGGCAGCGAACCATGACGCAAATACCTCTGGAACCACTGTAGGAAACACGGTGAAGGATGGGAATCAGAAAAGGAAGAACCAAAATTCCAACAAGCAAAACGGAAGTAACAAGTGACTTAAAGGTTTGAGGCCCGAAGACTACACCCCGCTCGATGATACTCTGAAGAACATCTACCTTGCGATACAAGGGATGGAAGGGTATATGAAGCTACCTAAAAAGGACGCGATTGAACAGCAAAAGCATTCCTGGAAATACTGCCGCTCCCATGAAACACTTGGTCACAACACGAATGAGTGTCGTCACTTGAAGAACCTGATTGAATAGCTCATTCGGGAAAACAAGCTTCTGCAGTATGTGAGAAAACCACAAAATCCTGACCATCCTACAACACCCTAAGCTCTTAAAGACCAAGGAAACAGGTTGGAACCAGCGAAGAGGGATCCAAATGGACTTAACAAAGACTCATCGTCAGAACAATCTCTAGATGACCTCATCCCATGCAGAAGAGTAGAAGAGAGATGGAGCGATATACAAGCCCACTAAGACCACTCTGAAAGATTCATGCTTCGCGATCAAAGTTTGAACTCCTGCCAAGAAGTAGAGAACCTTGAACGATGACATAGGATTTCGGAGACGAGACACTGAAAGAATAGAAGCTCCAACCCTTGACCCCATGGTCGTGACGGTAGGAGCCATTGACCCCAAGCTCTATGAATATCTTGTTCAGACCCATTTTTGATTAAATGAAAGTCAATATGAAGGACGTAACCACATGCCGAACAAAGATCCAGGGATTCACCAGTGAACCTAAGCAACCAGTCAAAATAATTGATTTACACGTAGAACTTGGAGAAGGCAACCGAAGAGTCGTCCTTACCCAGACCTTTGTGATTGTAGAAGAAATATTGCCTACAATGCTTTCTTAGGTCGGCCCACTTTGGCAGATTTCAGGATCGCTTTCGCTCAGCAGTATCTAACCATGAAATTTCTGACAAAGAATGTAGTTGGGGTAATCAAAGGAGACCAAAGTGCTGCTAGAGAAGGCTACATTGTAAAACTATGCGAGTCTAGAAGAAAAGAAAAGGGGAAGAATGTGGGGGAGAACTCTCCACATTCGTGAACCTATCGAATAGCAACTGTAGAGCCGCCCTGGCTTGGGGACCATAGTCGATTTGATAAGGCTTTGGACCCTAGAAAGAAGAGTTCAGTGGAGGAACGGGCAGCATTGGCAAAATTGATAGTGTCCGTCCCAATCGATATGGATGACCCAACACCTGTCCTGAAAATTAGATCACATCTTGAAAACAAGATGCGAATGGAACTCATCAAATTTCTTCGCGCTAACCTGAACGTATTCGCTTGGACACATTTCGATATGTGCGGGTTTACCGGAGATTGCAAGCCACGCACTTAACATTGATCCCAAGTATACACTAGTAAAGCAGAAGAGCTGCAGGGACCGAACAGTCTAAAGCGCTAAGAGAAGAAGTGGATAAGCTGATGGCAAATGGTTTTATCCGCGACGCAGCCTATCCTGAATGTGTATCTAACCTGGTCTTGGTTAAGAAGTCCAATGGGAAATGGCAAACTTGTATTGACTACTCGGACCTAAATAGAGCTTGTACAAAAGACAGCTTTCCTTTACCTAGAATCGATCAGCTTGTGGACGGGACAGCTGGACATGAACTGTTATCATTTATGGACTCTTAATCAGGGTACAACCAGATCATGATGCATGAACCTGACCAGGAAAATACTGGTTCCATTACTGAGTTGGGATTATACTACTACAGAGTAATGCCATTTGGCTTAAAGAATGCTGGGGCAACCTACCAACGACTAGTGAATGCCATGTTCAAACATCATATCAGGAAGACTATGGAAGTTTATATAGATGATAAGTTGGTTAAATCATGCATAGGTGCAAATCACTTTAACAACCTCGCTGAAATGTTTGAAATATTCTAAAATATGGAATGAAACTCAATCCACTTAAGTGTCTCCCCGTGGTAGCCTCTAGAAAGTTCTTGGGATTCATTGTAAGTGCCAGAAGAATCAAAGCAAATCCCAAACAAGTTACTGCTTTACCGGAAGACGAGGCCTGGAAGAATAAGAAGGAGTTACAAAGCTTGAATGAAAAAGTTGGAGCACTAAGCCGGTTCATCTCAAAAGCAAACGACAAATGTATACCGTTCTTTGACGTGCTAAAGAAGGGAAAGAAGAGCTTCAAATGGAATCAAGATTGTCAAACTGCATTTGAAGAGCTGCTGCGACATATGGAAAACCCGCCAATCCTGTCCAAGCCGGTAGATGAAGAAGACTTGTTTATCTCTTTAGCAGTCTCACCCTATGCGTTAAGTGTCGCGCTCATACGAGAAGAAGCAAAGATCTAGTGACCTTTATATTACATCAGTAAACGATTCATTGGAGTTCCGAGAAGAACTATCTGAAATTGAAAAAATTAGCATATTGCCTCTTGGTCACATCTGGAAAATTACGGCCATACTTCTAGGCACACCCGATCAAAGTACTAATAGATCAATCCTTAAAGCAAGTGTTGTACCGCCCCGGGACCTTTGGACGGCTTATCAAATGGAACAACGAATTGAGTCAACATAAAATCACTTACCACCCTCATTGGGCGATCAACGGGTAGGCGCTGGCAGACTTCATTGCCGAGTTTACGATACGATATAATGAAGAAGAAATTACTCCGAAAGTGGAGAAACGTTGGAAGTTATTCATCGTTGGTGCATCTAACAATTTCTGCTTAGGGGCAGGAGTAGTGCTTGAAACTTTCGAAGGACGATCCACTTGCTATGCCTTTCGCTTGGAATTCCCTACAACAAATAACAAAGCGGAATACGAAGCATTGATAGTCGGGCTGAAAGTTATAAAGGAAATCGGGATAAAGTCCGTACACATTTATAACGACTCTCAGCTAGTCATCTGTCAGGTAAAAGGCGAATATCAAGCTCAGGGAGAGAACCTCACCCCGTATCTATCTAAAAGTGCAGGAACTACTGAATGACATCGAACATTACACCATAACTCATATTCGGAGGGAGCAAAACATGAAGGCAAACTATCTATCCAAACTGGCCAGTTCCGAAGGAGCTCAGTCCTTTGGGCTAGTCCCAGTCGAAACTCTGACCGCTCCAAGCATAAGTGACACCGATATCAACTTGATTATTGAAACAACCAAAGAACTGGAAATGTGGATGACACCGATCAAGAACTACCTGCTTATAGGAACACTCCCTGCAGACAAGAATAAATGGAAAAAGCTCCTTTGGAAGGCACCACGGTTTGTAGTATAAAGTGGGATGCTCTACGAAAGGGGATTCTCTACCCCCTTGCTTAGGTATGTGACCAACAACGAAGCCCAAAGAATCCTCAAGGAAGTTTATGAAGGCGATTGTGAAGATCACACTGGGAGGCAAACCCTCGTAAAGAAATTTCTCCAATATGGGTATTTTTGGCCAATAGTAAATCACGATGCAACAAATTATGCCAGACGGTGCGACCAATGCCAAAGATTCGGCAATATCAAAAGAACTCCTCCGACAGAGCTGACACAGATGGACAGCCTGTAGCCATTCGCGATATGTGGAATCGATCTGATTGGTGTATTACTAATGGCCAAAGGAGGAGAAAAATATGCTATAGTTGTTATTGACTATTTCGCTAAATGGGCCAAAACGAAACCGCTGGCCACTATTTCCATAAAGAAAGTTATTAATTTTATCACTAAAAACATTATTTGTAGGTTTGGAGTGCCACAAAAATCATCACGGATAATGGGGCTCAATTCGAAAGCGCTGAGTTCAAATACTTTTGCGAATGCTTCCGAGTCGAACGAAGCTTTTTTGCTGTTGCACATCCATAGGCAAACGGGCAAGTGGAAGCAGTGTACAAGATCTTTAAGTCCACCATCAAAAGTGGCTAACTAATGCTAAAGGAAATTGGGTCGATGAACTTCCACTCGCGCTATGGGCTTAGAGAACAATGCCAGAATCTGCAACTGGGAACTCCCTATTCGCTCTGGCATATGGTTTAGAAGCAATGATCCCAGTCGAGCTAGAAGTCCCCTCTCATCGAAGGAAAAACTTCAATCAAAGGCAAAATGACAACTACTACTCGAGTCGCTCGATATAGTCGATGATAAGAGGGATGAAGCCGAGTTGAGGACTGCTGCTCATCAGAAAGGATCGCACGATATCTCAATTCTAAAGTCCATAACCATACTTTCAAAGTGGGAGACCTGGTCCTAAAATGGGTCTACCCTATACTAGGAACATACAAACCAAATTTGGGAAGATCCTTATATGATCGCCAGAATCTAGGAGATGGCACATTCAAGCTAACATCCATTGATGGGACGCAAATTCCCCGAGCTTGGAACAACGAATCGTTGCGTTGTTACTTTATCTGAGGCTATCTTATGTATTTCCTATTTCCTACAAATAAGCCATCCCAGAATACCAGAGGAATTTTAAATAGGTAGAACCTGCCCAACTTTTATTAATAAAATTGCTTTGCTTTTTGAACCAATAAAAATGTGTTCACAAAAGTAGCCTTCTGAGTCGACGGGGTCAAATTGACTCAAAACCATCTAATTGCTGCTTGAGATAGTGGAACTACGCTCAAGTATGCCCCATCTACCCGCCGAGTCGATGGAAGCAAATCGACTCAAATTGTTGGATAGACGGAACTCGATCCCTACCTTCTAGGAACCGATATTGCTCCGGCAACACCGGGAAGGCCCAAAGCATAGCCACACATTTCCTAAGCCGCACATAGCTTCTTGGCTTGTGGAATCACGCCCAAGTAAATATAATTACTTAAGTCATGCATTTCGTAAGTCATGCACTCTCGAAAAGCCGCGCATTTCGTAAAATATGCACTCTTAAAAGTCGCGCATTTCGTAAGCCATGCACGCTCTTAAAAGCCGCGCATTTCTTAAGCTGCACACTCTCAAGGGGTCGTGTATTTCGTAAGTCGCGCACTCTTAAAAGCCACGCATTTTGTGCAAGCACTACTTGATGTTGCTCCGGCACCATCAACAAACCATTAAGATCCTGTAAGTACCGGTATTGTCCTGACAACACAGGGAAACTCGTCTATTGCAGGACTAACAAGAATCCACTCCCACTATCAAAAGTAATTGACATGAATCCAGCAATGTCACACAACTAGGAATTGACAAAGAATTCCGATCGTTAACCGACAAAATCTGTAGAATCAAGACACTCGAGTAACAAGTTTTCGAAGATAGGAACCAAAAAGTAGACTCGGTTAAAGACATTCGAGGAATAACTCAGATCAACTGGTCATTTGTCAAGTGTTTGGAGAAAACAACCCTGTAAAGTAGGGGCGTACACACCAACATTTAGTTGAAAGGAAACTACTCCACATACCCGTTTCTCCAAACAAAGAATTTTGGCAATCACAATGGATCTAGTTATAAAGTTAAAAAATGCATACATAATGCGTGAAATCGCGGAAATAAAGGCATCATATGCCGCAAAACACGGCACGTCAATGTGAAGTATAGAAATTACAGAACATGCAATTGTGCCATGTGCATACATAAGTAGTATAAAAACAAGCTAAGTACATGATAAATAAGGAAAAACACAGAAGAGATGATGGTAGAAACATCAATCTTTTCATTCCTTATAACATTCTCTGTACGAAGTCAAAATGTGGGGGCCATACCTACACAATATCAGCCAACAAAATGAAAAGTGCAGATGCTACAACAAAAAAAGTAATAAATGTAGACTCTACACTTGTACAAAATACATGTCAAAAAAATCAGAGTGCTCCAGTATCCGGCTCCACTATCACTGAAGTCTGTCAGCGTTTCTTTCCACCACTTCGAAAGATTCTTCTTCCTTTCAGCGTCCCCACCAGGAGTTGTATCGTTGCCAAAGATATAAATTATCGCCTCCGTGCCCATGTCTCCTCCTTGTTCTTCAACTCCCTCGGAAGACTTCCCTTGGTATTGCGCTTCCGGGACATGCGGGAGCTCCACGAAGACTTTCTCTCCTCGATCTTTTCCCTCTTAACTACCACCATATGCTGTTCAGTTTTACTTAGCTAGCTCGCTTGATCTGTCTGATCTCAAGTGTCAGCTATTGTTAAATCGCCCTCCAAAGGTACGGAAGAGTCATGCAGGCCATGCAACGCAGCAATATTTTCGGATTTCGACCCTGGTAGTAAGCCAGACACGGGCATGGTGATCGAAGCAGCTACAAAAACAAGCGTCAAAGCAGTCGAAATAGCAGCAGGCCCTAGGACCGAAGAAATTGGCAGTTCGATAGGCAAAGAAGATAGGCATATAAGATCAGAAATGAAAGCATTCAATTCGTCATGTTCTAGTGACGTAAGCTAAAAATTCTCAAGCTTAGGAGAAATAAGAAGGTTACTTGCATTAGAAGTGTGATCGAGAATTTCAACCTCATACTCCCCGATGTCTCCTTCTTTGGATGGCTGCACGATCTTTGGTGAATTTCCAGGACCACCCAAGGCTTCGGAAACAGCTACTGAAGGGGCGGAAAACAAAGTAGTACCGGCTGAACCCGGAATAGTTCCTGACTGATCATGAGGCTGCTTTGATGATTTTCCAGGCCTGAAACTAAAAGGCTCTGATAGCACTTTAGCAGTTGAAGTAGTAATAGCATCGGCGGCCCCTTGCTCCCTCTCAATCTGAATAATCTCTCAACCCTCTACCAAAGCCCTCTTCGACTCTTTGTTGAGATAGGTGTCCTCCAACTCTTACTCGGTGTATACAATCCCATTTTCTCGAAAATGGTCCAGAACTTCTTCCCAAACCACAACAAGAGTACGCGGGAATTTGTTGCCCAGATAGCTGAGGCCGCCCTGATGCAGCAGGGAGTTGACGCAGAAATTCAAGATGGTGTCATCCATTTTCTCCATCTTCCTTTCGAAGGTATCCTGCAGCTCCAAGCAGTCCGCCATCATAGCCACCTTCTCAACTTCAATTTGGATCTATTTAACGTTAAGCTTCGTGACTCTTTCCTGAAGTAAAGCAATCATTTGAGCCTGGTCAGAAATGGTCTTGTCACGGGATTCAACCATTCTCGAATAATGAGCAATTGGCTTTTTATGAGCTTTGACGGCTTTGTCATGACAAGCAATAGTTCTCTTCTGAGCTTCGATAATCTCGTCTCAAATTTAAAGCTCCTTTTTCAGCTTAACCTTATCAACTTGGGCCTTCTTGATTTTGCCTCTAAACATGATCTCAATTTTTGGGTGGGCCTCTTTCAATTCCTTCAAAAAACTAGCATTG
Source organism: Allium fistulosum (assembly GCA_030737815.1). Taxonomy (NCBI): domain Eukaryota; kingdom Viridiplantae; phylum Streptophyta; class Magnoliopsida; order Asparagales; family Amaryllidaceae; genus Allium; species Allium fistulosum. Next base: position 670,165,527 of record CM060903.1, read on the forward strand.
CTATTACTCTCTCAAATTGTAGCATCCCTCTCCTTTGTCAGTTGCTCAATTCTAGCATCATGTTTCGTTAACATCCTCTTGTAATCATCCTTTTCTGACTCGAAGGAAAGGATCTCTTGGTAGTTGTTATGGTTTGTGTCCGCTAATTATTTATATAATTACTCTATCCTTCAGCTTGATCCAAATCGCTTTGAATCGCCTAGAGATGGGGCATATAACAATACTTACGGATCAAACGTAGGTCACGATAAAATTTAACTCCCATCAGAAACCATTCGGGGAGTGCGTCTTCAAGCTTCGGGGGAACCAGACGGGAGAATATAAGCTGGCCACCTGTGGGGTAGTGAAGAACCAGAAGCAAGCACTACGTGATTTGACAGAGCCTAGGTTGATGGAGAGGCTTGAAAAGTAGAAGTCGGAATTTTAATTCCAATAGAGACTGGAGCCGGGGCAAATGCTTGGTGCTCGGAAGGATGAGAACTACGATCTACCTTCGATTTCTTTGATGGTTCTTCCCGATCGTCAGGGGTTTTCTTCATCTCATAATCACTCTTATAAACTCTGCCTCGGTCCCAATCATCCCGACGGCGAACTTCGGCTTTCCAATCCTTCCACTTTCTCTACTCTTCCTCGGTTTCTCGGGGTTGATAGCGGCTTGAAGTCTGTCTTGACCTGCATTGTGCATTTGTAAATTGTTCAAGGTCCTCATAAAGTCCACAACCTCACATAGTACCTGATATAAAAAATGAATGAAGAACTTTAGCGATAGAAAATGAACTCAAATAATGCATATGTAAGTGTACATGACCCTATTGAAATGTGTAACATGACGTAAGTGTCCTAAAAGGACTTCACAAACTGGATCGGGAAGCGACTACAGTAAGATTCAAGCTAACTCTAGACACAACATGACCGGGGTAACAATCACTCGAACTCGAAATCATCTCCCATGAGTTCATTGATGTTTACATAAACATTGCTCAAGTCCCCAAAGTTGATACTGGTTTCCTTAGGTGGAGAACCATGAAGTCGTTCGGCTATTGGGGGATCAACAAAAATCTCTTAGGGAGTCAAACCTGGGAGAATAGGACTCATTCCCGGTGTTTCGTCACATGATTAGAAGTTTCCATCATTGGAACTTCCATCAAATTCCTCACCATTAGAGGAGGAATCATAGCCACTATTATTCTTGATTTCACACTCCTCGATTTCCATGATCATCGCAGTCTTGCCCTCACACTGCTTGAACTCCTTTTCCTCTCCTCCGGGATTGAGGGCATCCTAATCGGGCAACTGGGTCCGGTCGTAACGCCTTTTCCTTCATGAATTTCTTCAGTTGATCAACGAATAGACCTTCTCCTTTTGGTAGATCACTCTCTTCAGAGTCATGCGATGAAGAAGTAGAGCATGTTCAATTACTAGAATGGGAAGGAGATGGAACTTTAGTAGCGATGGCAGATCTCCCGAGATGCAACAACCCGTACCGAAGCAAATTCTCATCCATTAACAAAGACTTGACCGATCTATCTCTAGCGTTTACGGCCTTCAGAGTACGAAAGATGGGATCAAGTGATGTATCTTTGTTTGGCCTCAGAATAACTACAAGAAGTATTCGGTCTATTAAAAATCCCTTACCATCTTATTAAATCTCAACGAGTAAAAGAGAAGACTTACCAACTGTTGTCCAAAGGTGATTAAATCCCTTAATACAACCAACTAAAAATTATTGGGCCTTGAACTGGGACAAATTACTTCGAAACTATAGCACAATTTTGTGATTTCTTTGGGCCTCGATGATCAAAAGAGGCAGACATTCGTCTCTCTTCTTAAATGAAAGAAAATATCCCGGCTCATCAAAGCTTGGGGCTCGATTGAATGTTCGCATAAACAAAACATGAAGACAAGTCAAAATCACGTATCCATTAGGGTGAATTTGAAATAAAGTAATTCCCAAATTAAGAAGAGTCTCTCTAAAGAAATGATTGTAGGGGGGCACAGCTCCATTCAAGCACATGTACCAATGGCATGCGGTGTACCCTGAAGGTGGCATGTATGCAAACTCATTTTTCAATGGAAGGCATACATCATCATCCGTAATGCCATGCTATAAACAAATGTTGTGCAGAACTTTTGCAAAAATTACGTTGGAAGCTCTCTCCGGAGGATTGAGTAAAACTCTAAAGTTTGGAAGAGTTCAATCTATAACTAGACCGACTAGAACCAATTAACCATATTCAGCTGGTGGTGCAAAAGAAGTAGGCGCTAGTAAAACCATATGTGAAGGCATAACTGATGTTGATTCAGCTTCCCAGAGTACCGGACTTCCTCCACTTGATTTACAACGGGATGACGGGTGCTTCATTCTATACAACAGAACCTGTATTTAACACAGTGAGGTAATTCTATTTATAACTAGAAGTCCCCCTATGCTCAATAGTTGAATTCTGAAAAAAGAATATTGACTTATGCCAACTCATAGGATTCCAAGCGTTGATAAGGGCAAGTGCAGCGTGTTATCTATGTGGCTTGGGCTAGGTGTCTTTAACACTACGAATGCTCTATCATGTGTAGATAGTTCACTCGCAGCGAAGAAAGAAAGAAGCTTTTCATATCATTCATTAAATTTATTCCTCCTACTCTTACCCATTACCGATGAACGATTGATAATGGATCTGCTATCCGAAGCAACATGGAAAGCTCTTCCTATTCCAGATAACCGATTGTGCAATGATAGGACCAATCCAAAGTGAGCAACTATATCAATGGGTCCAAATCGAGTAGTGAATTCTTAGCATAAGTTGATTTCAATTCTCTGGAAAGTGATAACAACATGAGTTTCATACAAGATGCCACCCCAAGATATTATCACCTCCTAAAAAACCAAAATAATTATGCAAGACGTCGTGCCGGGATCAACGGTGTAACTTGGTGCAAGTTAATTCTAACTCTATGGATGAAGAAAGCAAAACATGTCAAGCATCGGGGCAAAACCCTGGCTTCGTTTCATGAAGAATTCAAAACTCGATTAACTATCTTCTTCCACAAAGTCACAAACTGCTTGAATTTTCCATTGCATCCATCACCAACACAACCTCATCACTAATCGCTAATACTACGCCAAAATTCACATCACCAACCTCAAGTCAGAAGGCAAATGTGGCCAATTCCAATTCGCTGGCGATCCAAGCTAGGCAAGATCAGTCGCGATTCAGGCAGGCAATGTTTCAGGTGCTGGAAATTGGCTCGTAGTGGCGGAGAGGTTAGGCGGGGTCGGAGGCAGAGAGCTTCGACGGTGAAGATCAACGACGGCGGTGGCGTGAGTAAACTTAGGGTATGGTCGCATTTAGCTCGGGTCATAGAAAGGTTAGCTCGGGTCTTAGGAAGATTAGCTCCGTTCGCAAGGACAATGTGAAATGATGAAGGATCGGCCCAAACAAAGTTAAATATGAGACTAGATGGAAGAAATTTTGTTAAGTCCTTTGATCGCTAGCGATCCATCAAGTTGCAGTCAATTTTCTCCAAACTCGCTAAGTATGATCTAAGTGTTGTTTGCAAGCATTAGGAAAGTTGTGGTACTAAAATTGATTTATCGTTACGAGAAAGGATGGTTCACATTAAAGATTCAACAGATGGTTGAATAGCCAAAGCCAAATTCGAATGATAGCCTCAACACAATCAATTAAACTTCACCAAAGTGGAACTTAAATGTAGTTACTTCCAGAGCACACCTTGTTTCCAACAAAGGCGTACTTTGGGAGGCAAATGTTAACTAGGTTTGTAACCCAATAGAATTCAACGGGAACTAGAACATCCACGTCAAGTCAAAACAACTCAAGAATCAACCAAAAGGACCAAAAGAAGAAGCTAAGAAAGACCTAAGAGGAAAGATGAAAAAAATAGGCTAAAGAGATGGATCGTTAGCGATCCATAAGGACTGCTCATGGATCTCCCAAACTTCTTGCATCATCAACCAATATCTTTTTTAAGGATGTCTGCCAAGTTCCATGAAATTCCAAGCAAGCTAGTTCGAGAAGTGAGCATTTGTATGATTCTAGTCATAGTTTAGTACAACATGTACATGAATCACCCTCAAAACAAGGCAACTCATTATGAAATTACATGGAGAGCTTTTACATAAGGCAAGGAACGTGATCTAAGTGAAACGATCAAAAAATACTTTAACTACATGGATCGCTAACGATCCATGCCCTTCGTACGCTTGTTATCCGTTAGGTTAGGTAGGTTCACTGTGAACTTTTTGATGCGCCTTCATACCATCAAATATAGGCTTCTGGTAAAGCGGCCTAGCCCAATAGCTCTCCAATCCCTATAAATACTCACATATCTGCAACATAAAGGGGATCTTCGAGACTGGTTGTTGGAACCCTATAGAAATTATTCTTTAGTTTTCTCCTCCCATATAATAGTCATTTAAGGGTTTACTGTGATTCTCTAGTAAACTCTTACACTTGTGACAAAATCTAACTTAGGAAATTCAATCATATTTTAATCTGATTGGATTTGTAACAGTAGTCAGTTAATAAAAATTATAAATTGGATGTAGGCTTCATTAATAGCCAAACCACTATAAAAATCTTCTTTCTACTTTACTTTTTCTATGATCTACAATTGCTTTTTCTATTTTATTTATCATGATAAATAAGGCTGGTGCTTTCACACTCAATCCAGGGTGTTGATCCCCTTTTTGGGTTAAAAAGGATAAAAAAAACCCTTAACATATTTTGGCTAGAAGGAGGGCCTGAAACTCCAGATTCACATCCTTTTTTATTTCATCCAATAAGATAGTACATCCCGATCTATGATTCCTATAGATTCCCCTGTCCCCCTATTTCAAGAAGCTTTGCATATAGCTGCAAAGACCATTTCCAAACTGCTTGTAACCTCCAAAACCTAGGATGACGTGGGAACTTCAATTGAGTCCTCTGTAGATTCCGTCTTAGCAGCATTGCAATCCTTCCTAGAAAAAAAGAATCGGCGCATGGAAGGATTGGAGAAGACCATGGCCCATCATGCTCGTCACAAACCACATTCACCTCATCACTCCATAGCTCACCGCAATCATCCCACAGTTGCGCTGAACATTCAGTAGGGGAATGATAATGGAACTCCCACCAATGGAAATGGTGATGCTGGATTGAAAGTTTACACCAGATTGAGAGGCAAAATCCAGGCTGACTTATGAATTAAAACCAAACCCGCTAACATAAACCCCAAGCTATTAAACAAACTAACCTGATCCGCAATAGGTGATGAGGATACAAGGTCAGATGGAAGTTCCTTCCAGCTCAACACAAGGGAATACAAGATGCAACAGCTCGGATCCTAAGTGGAGCAATTAGCAAAGATCTGTCAGTAGAACACCGAAGAAAGGACAGTGGAAGGAATTTGCATCCCTTTCTCAAAAGCAGTCATCGAAGCTAATATCCCTGATAATTTTAAAGCTCCAGGGATTGACAAGTTCGAGGAGACAACCAATCCTAAGGATCATCTAAGCACCTTTGAATATATAATGGACATCCCGAAGGTAAGAAGGTTGGCCTGGTGTAATCCGACGTGGCCTCACGATGTTTTAGACAATACGGTATAGGGGAGGTTGGATCTTGAAGGCAGCTATCTGCTGATTTTCTAAGGCAGTTTAACTTGGGAAAGGAAGCGTCACTAGACATTCACACTATGTCCTGCGTGAAGCAAGGGGAGAACGAGAGTTTGCGCAGCTTCATCAACCGTTTCAAGGCAGAAGCTCTTCGAATTTTAGTTACTAGCGAAGATGCCCTGCTGATGGCAGCTCATGCAGGAATAAGACAAGGAATTGCTATGTAGGACAAGAATAGCAGAAAATCATACAAGAGTATGAAGGCCTTGTATGAAAGGGAAGCTGGCTACATTAGAATGGAAGAAGCTGGGTCTGCATCGCAATTATATGGAATCTCCGTCCTAAACTGTTATAGACAAAAGGGGGCAAATGGTATCGCCGGTCGACAAAACGACATAAAGAGCTGAACCTCATGATAGAAATCCCTCTCATTCATTCCCTTTAATAGATATTCGAAATGAACAAAGACAAAATAGCATAAAACATACCGAGAAGAGGGAAGAAGCCAGAATGAAACGGAGGCGAAGCATACTCCAAGTATCATAGAGCTAATGGTCATCACACTGATAATTGCCGACTTTTGAAGAAAGGAATTAAAAGGCCGATGAGAAGGGCTTACTGTGTAGTTTCTAGAGAGAACATGGGGCGAACAGAACCAACAGCCTACATCCAGATCCTAACGAGCATCAAGCTGGTAATCCATCTAATCTGATAGCTTCTACTTATGGGGAACTGCACCTCATGGGGATAAGTAAGAAGGCACAGGAGAGGTTTGTGAAAGAAGCCAAGACCTAGAGGACAGTCTTCCATATCAAGTAGAAGCCCATACCAGAGATAACCTTCACAGAGGCTGACGCAACTAGGGTCATTTTCCTGCATTAGGATCCACTTATTGTTACAGTGCAGATATCAAATTGCACCATGAAGAAAGTCTATGTTGATACGGGAAGCTCAGTAAACATCATCTTTAAGTCTGCCTATGATAAAATGAAACTGTCGTCTGAAGTACTAAAGCCTAGTCCAGAACCAATTTTTGGTTTCAACAACACTACAACCATTCCAATCGGGTCAGCACGTCCACTTTCCACAGCCAAAACTGCATCATTAGACAGATCGTTCTATGAAAACTTCCTAATCATCGATTAAACCTCACCCTACAGTGCGTTTTTGGGAAGACCAGCTCTGGTCGATCTGGGGGCAATTATTTCTTCGAAGGATTTACTTATGATGTTTAGTAGCCCAGCTAGGATACAGTTAATACGAGGGGAATAATTATTAGCTAGTGAATTATATTATGTGGCTCTTAACTCTAACGATAAAAATGTTCGAAACTATCCTACTGTTTCTTTTGATATTCATAGCAGAACAATTGAGGATGAACTTGAGCATAAGACTACAAAAGCATCAGGCATACAAGCTGATGTTGTGGCAAGTAACTCTATACCCCTAAACCTTAAGAGGAAAGAGAAGAGAACATATATGCACATGATTGGCACTAATGAATATAACTCAGTTTATGCACAGTATTTCTCTAAAGAGGCAAAAAAAATGCATCCTCGGTAAATTCACCTAGGGAAGCAGAACCGAAAAGCAAAATAAACCCCAGATTAGGAGCAACATAAAAGAAATTAAAGCTAGTTGATGGTACAGAAGATATACAAATAGATCCAAAAGACCCCACCAAGGTGATAAAAATAGGAAAGAACCTCAGTACGGAAGCTCAGAATGAGCTGATAGAATTCCTAAAATAGTCAATAGATGTATTCGCCTGGACACATTCAGACATGGTAGGGATAGACTTAGCTGTCATATGTCATGCGCTAAACATAGACCCACATGCACATCTAGTCAAAACAGAAGCGCAGGACTCTGGACCAAGAACGGTACAATACTTTGCATGAAGAGGTCCAGTAGCTAAAAGAGAATGGATATATTAGGGAAGTATACTACCCTAAGCGGATTGCCAACACAGTACTGGTAAGAAAGCCTAATGGAAAATGGAGAACCTGCATAGATTTCACAGATCTTAACAAGATTTGCCCAAAGGACAGTTTTCCCTTACCCAGGATCGACCAATTAGTAGATGCGACCAAGGGATATGAGCTACTCTCATTCATGTTAGGCGTATAATCAAATAGCTTTGTTTTAATCAGATCAAGAACATTTTAGCTTCGTAATAGACAAGGGGTTGTATTGCTAATAAGTCATGTCATTCCAACTCAAAAATGCAGGGGAAGCTATTAGAGATTACTCAACATGATGTTTGCTGAACAGATCGAAAAAATGTGGAGGTGGAGGTGAAAGTATACGTGGATGATATGTTAGTCAAGTCAAAGGCAACACTAGATCATGTCAAAGACTTGGAGTAGACCTTTGCGGTTTTGAGACAGTGTTGCATGAAGCTGAATCCTCTGAAATACAATTTCGCTATCCAATCGGGCAAATTTCTTGGACATACAGTAAGCGCATGAGGAATCGAAGCGAACCCCAAGAAGATCAACAACATAAGAAAGATGAAAATCCCAGAGAAATGGAAAGATCTGATGAGCCTAAATGGTAGAGTACCAGCCTTTAGCAGATTCATATCTAAAGCTGTAGACAAATGCATCCTATTCTTCGACCAAGTAAAGAAGGGATGCAACTTCATATGGACCAAGGACTGTGAAGCGATGTTCTACAACTTAAAGGACCATCTAGTCAACACTCCCATATTATCGAAACCGATAACAGGTGAGGATATATATATTTATTTAGTTGTAACTAATTAGGCTATTAGTACCACAGTGGTATGAGATGATGAAGGAATATCTATTTTACAAGCAATGGGTTATCGGGAGCAGAGCTGAACTACTCAGTTGTCGAAAAGCTCAAATACAACCTGCTTCTTATAGAAAGAAAGCTGTAGCACTACTTTCAGGCACATCCCGTCAAAGCCCTTACAGATAAACCTCTTAGGAAAATACTATAAAAAACATAGACATCAGGTCGTCTACTAAAGTAGGCAATGGAGCTCAGCTAGTACGACATAACCTACTATCCTAGGGAAGCCATCATAGGTTAGGCACTCGTTGATTTTATCGTAGAATTCACATTACCAACCGAGCCCCGGATAGAGGAAAAAGCAGCACCCTATAATTTTGGCACCTGTTCAGGAGAGGAGAATCAAACGAACAAGGAGCGGGAATTGGGTTCATGTTGATCAAGTCAGACAGGAAAGGTTATATGGGGCATTACAGCTCGGTTTCAGCACAACCAACAATATAATGGAGTATGAAGCTCTCATAGCAGGCCTACGAATAGCTTAAGTAATGAAAGTAATGCATATCAAAGTTCATAGTGATTCCCAGTTAATTTTTAATCAAGTGCAGGGCAATTACCAAACAAAGGAACCCACCTTAGCTAAATATGCATGGTTGTCCAAGAAATTGCTAGAATAATTCGAGCAGCCCAAAATAGAAAAAAATTCCTCATGAAAACAACTCATCTGCCGACACCGTAGCAAAACTGGCTAGTAAAAAAATGGCCTATGAAATAAAAGTGGTGCTAGGTATCAATCAAAGCCGAGCATCACTGAGTCAAATCAATTCCTGGTTCCAACCCGAGCCCAACGGGTCCCCGTTCAGGGTGCACAGAATCAGGTGACAATGGAAAATCAAGGGTAGCCTACTGAAGGATCCTCACTTCAACAAGCTAAATAGGACAACTGGATGACTCCATTCAAGAAATACCTCTTGAGTTGGATCCTACCCCCTAATAAGAATAAAGCGTAAAAAATAAGATACCAAGCCTCATACCACTCCTTCTTTGATGGCACTTTGTACAAGAGAGGATATTCTACTCCTTATCTTAGTTGCATTTCCGAGGAAAAGGGAATACGTGTCATGAGGGAAGTGCATGAAGGACAATGCAGTGATCACTCTAGGGGAAAGAATTTGACAGAGAAAGTGCTAAGACAAAGATACTACTGGCCCACTACACTTCAAGATGCAAAGGAATTTGTGAAGAGATGTGACAGGTGTTAGCGATTCTCTAGTATCCCCAAACTGCCATCCAATGAACTTATCCCACTAGGAAGCCTGTAGCCATTAGCATATGGGGAATAGATCAGATATGACCACTTCCAATGTCGTAAGGTGGGGCCAGATATTCCATAGTTGCCATAAATTACTTTATCAAATGGGTAGAGGCGGAACCCCTAGCAACAATTACTGCAAAGAAGACAGTCACATTTGTTGTAAGAAATATAATCACCAGATACGAGATACCTTACAATATTATTTCTGACAATGGTACCCATAGACAAACGGATAGGTTGAGGCTGCAAATAAGAGCATCAAGTAATTACTCAAGAAAAGGCTATAGAAAGCTAAAGGAAAGTGGGTAGAAGAAATATCTTTAGTATTATGGGCCCACCGAACATCGACCAGATCTCCTACAGGTCACACTCCTTTCTCATTAACCTACGGATACGAGGCCATGCTACCTGTTGAAGTATGAATCCCCTTGAATAGAAAGTATTACACACCATAGAAAAGAATAAAAAACTACAAGAGGCATCCTTGGGTCTCCTCCAGGAAAGAAGGGATGAGGCACCGGTAGTGGCGGCCATGTATCGACAGAGAATGGCAAGGAGCTATAATGCAAGACTCAAAGAATAAAACTTTTGTAAAGGGATTTAGTGCTGCGGCGAGTGATGGCTCACAAGGGATCTGATGGATGGAGCACTAAGAACGAACTGGGAAGGCCAGCTGCATATAGCAGGAGTATTGGCTAATGGGGCATACTTTTTATCTCGACCTAATGGCAATCGGTCCTAAGGACATGGAGTTCAGAGCATCTCAGGACTTACTTTGTGTAACCTTACTTACATAATGTACAGTCTAGTATTGTAAAAAAACTAGATGCAAGGACATTATATGCCCCGAAGCAGTATAAAAATCCTTGTATTGCTGCTGATAAAATCAAATGCACCTTCACAGTTCACCGCCAATAGTCACTAACCTAGAAAAACGCTATGGCGAAATGGCAATCTTGACACTGAGAATGGTGATATTGATCCCACACATTTGAACTTGCATCAACGCAAGTCTGGCTTCTCAACCAAAATATTTCACTAGATAGGATGGCAAATTTCCCTGCTCTGGTATGAATTTTTCTATGATTAACAATCGTAAAGACTGAAGAATATTAGAGTGCCTGAAGTAGTACAAAAAATACTTATTTTAGTTAATTTGACATACTTTACGTACGGATATTAGACTGCCCGAACCAGTACAAAAATTCATGCGCATGTCATTGTAGGTTATATCATGACTTGACTTCCCAGTCGAATATTACTCCCGCATCAAGAATGAACATGACCGAGCATGACGATTCACTCTTCCTGGCCCACCGCCATTGTTCCAAAGGTAAAGCTATGAACAATAATGGCAATCTCTACATTGAGAACAATGATGTTGAAGAAAAGCTTGGCTCAGCATATGTATAACATTTCACCCCAGAATACGGGGTAGGTTGTACCAAGCTCGCAACTAAGGACATTTCACCCTCGGAAGAGGGGGTAGATCCACAACTGACATTTCACCTCAAAACTGGGGTAGGTCAAAATTTTGGCCATGCATATGGCTAAGGACATTTCGCCCCAAGAATAGGGGGCAGGTCAATACTGACGTTTTGCCCCAGAACAGGGGTAGATCACAATTTCGGCCATGCATATGGCAAAGGACGTTTCGCCCCCGGAACAGGAGGTAGGTCAAAAAAGACATTTCGCCCCAGAACATGGGTAGGTCACAATTTCGGTCATGCATATGACCAAGAATGTTTTGCCTTAGAAAAGGGGGCAGCTCAAAACTGACGTTTCGCACCAAAACAGGGGTAGGTCAAAATTTCGGCCATGCATATGTCCAATGACGTTTCACCCTCATAACATGGGGTAGGTCAAAACTGACATTTCACTCCAGGACAGAAGCAGGTCAAGCTTTCATCCAAACTTATGTTGAAGACGCTTCGCTTCCCAAACAGGGGGTGTGACGTAATAGATCACATCATGCAGAGCCAAAGTTCCAAAGATGGAAGGTCATAGGGTAGATCGGGTGCTTATAATGACAAGTCCACCACGACCTAAGATCACGGTAGACTTGTTGGGTAAGGGTTGCACACATTCTATTCACAAGCCACAAGATAAAGAAACATACGATATTAGAAGTCAAATAAGCTATTACCATGACAACAAGGCCAAGACAGATTTGAGAGTGCATTAGACTTGATACTTATAGAAGGGAAAATACCACATATATTCGAAAAACGGAGCAGAGCACAGAGATTGTCTCCCAAAGTAGAAACCGATATTGGAGTACAAAACCAAGGAACAGTTCAGCACAATCGTATACCAAAGCAACTTAAACAGCATCACACAGAGCCGAAAGCATTCCACTAGAGCCGAAACAACAAATGTAAAGTTCTTCCTTACCCGATCTCCTAGGAACAATAGTCAAGGAAACAACCCAAATAACAAGTAAGTCTCAAATTTGACCAACCGACTTCTAGAAAAGAACGGGAAGGCTACTCCATTCAGACCTGACGTGGTGACTAACTAGGCAAAGAAAGCAATAACACTAGTAGAACAATATGGTCTAAACAGGAGACAATTTTCACATCCACTTCTCTTCATAAATCTCATCTCGTAGCCACGTATAACATCCACATAGACAGTATAGAATGTCATGCTAAAAGCCCACGAATGAGACCAATTCAAATTTGAATATTCATACCATAAATTTAGGATTTCCCGCCTCAATTCATATATCCTGCCCAAAACACGTCATCAACCCTACCACATTTAACAGGTAGTACGGATAAGTAACACATGGCAGAATCCAAGGGTTGAGGTGCAGTGATCAGAAAGGAATTCTAGCAATCTGAGTACATTTTACCAATTATAAATAGGAAAAGCACTGTAGATGAAAGTGACCTCTCCTGATATCATAGATTTTTTAGAAAACTTTTAAGGTTCTTTTGTATTGGCCACCATGGAATTTTGTATCAAATCAATATCAAAAGAGGAAAAGAAAACTTTCCCCGTGGACGTTGAATTACTTAAAATCCAAACCATGTAAATCTGGTGTCCTTTTCCTCCTTACATTATTTACCTTATTAAACATAGTACAATGTTCATTTTTAGCCACATTCGAATGATCTTTTGGCTAAAATTTGACACTTTAATAAACAGTTAAAGTGTAACTATAGGGTTGTGTAAGCATTCAGCAACATAATCCCCACTTAATGGCGAAATTAGGATCACTTGATTTTGCTAATTTCAAATAAACTAAGTAATCAATGAGCAAACTACTAAGCGTAGGTTCTAGGAGTTAAAGGATAAAAAATTCCTTCAACAATAATTATTTTTAACGTGCTAAATTTTGAAAATAAATTTAGAATTTTTGTCCTAGATTTGATTTAAAGGAGTTAAATATTAGTTTAATTGGTGAAAAGAGTTTGCAAAATAGAAGTTGAAATTAATTTTTTTGGGATATGAAATGTTTGAAATTAAGAAATATATCAAAAGATTTTTACTAACATAGGAATGATAATTTTAGTAGAAAAATTTATAAATAAGATTATGATTTTGGATAAAATATTTTGAAAATTATTTGAAAAAGAATTTGATTTGAATTGTAATAAAATAGAATTTTCGAGGAATATATGTAGTCTATATGATATTTGGAAGGTATTTATTTAAAAAAGCAATTTTATAACAACCCTGGTCAAGATTACCTAAAATAAATCATAAAATATTATTTAATTTATCTTGATTAATTTTAAGATGAAATTGGGGAATTTTATTTGGTTTTGTTTCCAATTTGAAATAAATTTGGAATTAAATAAATAAGAAATTTATAAAATGGATTTTCTAGTGAGATAAATATAATTGGGAAATTTATAGTAAAATGGTTAGAAATTTATATGGAAAATTTCTGAGATAAAGTTTCAAATTAACAGACCTAAATATAATTTTTCTGCATTTTTATATAATTTATATGAACTTATGAACATATATTTCGTAATATATGAAAAACAGGCATGAAATTGTAATTAAACTATTAGGGACATTTATTCATGTTAAATGGATACTAAATTATTTCATGAAGTTTGATATGATGGTATCAGGTCTAAAAAGTATTTTTGTGGAGTTTATTTAATTTATATGAATTTCTAAATATGCAATTTCATAATATATGAAAATCAACCCGGTTTTGTGTAAAAATGATTTGGGTTGTAAAATAAAATAAAAATGGTATTAAAATGTGTGTGTGTGTGTGTGAATGTATAAATTTAATTATGGATTTATAGTCACACATATTTTAAGAGATATGATTTATTTAGTGAGAAATGGAAAATAAACGATGTTTTGAGCTATGAAATGAATTATATTGAAATAAATATATAATATATATAAACCTTATATTAAAATATTTATAAATTGAAATTTGATATATCAGGTCTTTCCATGATTTCATTTTGAATTTATAATAATTTTTAAAGGTATTTTGAAGATATATATGTGAAAAGGCTATATTTCTATTTTCTGGAAACTCGCTTGAAAACATCGATTTGTACAACAATTTTGGAATGATATCTACTTGAACTTTTTAAGGAAAGGAAAATAGAAAAATAGTACAGAATCATACCTAAATTTAGTAGAAAATGGATCGAGAATCCGATAAAAACAAGCGATTAATAAGCAGAACCAAAATATGAGATTTACACATAATAGGTTGTCTATTTTAACCGGCCACCATAGGTGCACTAGTTTTGATCAGGTTTTCTAATCAAACAAAGCCAAATCAAAGTGGATTTGGTCCCGGGTTCTTTTAGGGTATTCGGGCAGCGGTTAGGCTACGTCTTTGGAGTAGAATCCAATGTTTGATTCGATTTAATTTGATATGTTAGGTTTGATTAAAAATTAGAGAAATCAATGTTTATTTAATAAAACATTGTTTTATAGTAAAATTTGTGTTTTATATAGTAATAAATACAAATGAATTAATGCATTTTCTCCTATTGTGTCCATAGGAAATCTTAGGCCCATGTAGTACTGTATTAGTGCTATGGAGAGAAACAAATACGTATACTTTCTCTCCTCTATTTCTCATTTTAGCCTAAAACAAAAATCTGAAAATATCCTCTTCTAATTGCAAACCCTAGAAGCTAAATTAAATCCCCAAATCAAAGGGCTTTTGATTAGTAATTGAAGAAATAAAACCAAGGTAATCTCTTCCACTCTGTCTTGCATTTATTAGGGTTTAATCTCAGTTTTTCCTCTTGATTGTAATCTTTTTTGGTATTTTCCGAGTTTAACCAAGGATTAATTGCCGATAGAGATTGTTCTAGGAGAACAAGGGTTATTACCATCCATTCAAGTTCAATTCGGTGAGTTAATTTCACAATTCTAGACTATAAATGGATGCTTGTTGCTACTTGATGTTCTGAATGAATTTGGTGTTGAAATTGATCTTAATCTTTTGTGTTATTTACTTCTCTTGCGATGCAACTTTATGTTTGCTGAAATCCACTTCATATGATCATGAGTTGCATTCAAATGTTGATGTTTTTATGCTTGCATGTTAGCTAAATCATTTCTTCATAAGTTAAGGAAGGCATGGACGAAGAAACGAGTGACAACGGACAGATGGGGAGCCGCCGGCATCGCCTGTGTTTCAACGCAGGCGCTGCCACCAGTGGACTGATGCCACCACAGCGGTGCACCAGTCATGATGTGGGCCGAGCCTTAGGTTATGCCATATGGCCTTTCGTTCGCATCTGTTCGCCCGTTCGTTCGTCCGTTTGGCTCCTTTTCTTTGTTTGATTTATTTTGATGCTCCAATTCATGTTGATTTCAATGCAAATTCTGGAGTCTTGATTATGAATTTGTGAATTCATCTTTCACTTATTATGCCATGGAAATACTCTACGAATCCATGATACTGCACACAAGTTTTATCATACAATTTTAACTAGCGTTTTCGAAGGAACGATTTCTAATCCAAACCCGTTTGCCCAAATCTTTTCAAGTATGAATCTATCTTCTATAAAGGATATTTGGAATATAATTATATACATATAAAATATATTTAATTATAATATCAATGGATTTAAATTGGTTTGGAACAATGATTTAGAATTGTATTTATAAATATCGATCTATAGATTTACAAAGGCTTTCTAAATATATATATATATATATATATATATATATATATATTCTTTCTTCGATATATATATATATATTCTAGCTTATAAAGCAATATTTCCAAGAATGATTTCAAAGTAAACTATCTTTATAAAATTGCACGACATCGATCGAATGAGGAATCGATTTAAACGGATTAGTAAAACGAGTTGTACGGAATGCTCGCGTTTATTTTTATACATAACTCCCAGACTTGTTCGATTGATATATTTATGCACATAAGTGGAGTTTACTAGCTTATATTAAACATTTAGGTGAACCCGTATGGTATGAGACATATGGTTGTTACTTATTCGATTGCTATTTGAGAGTACATGCCACTTATGGACGAGTTTCTGACTCGCCCTTCGAGTTTATAGACTTTCGCCTATCTTGGGTTCATAAGTCTCACACCTATCTTGGGTTCATAGGTCTCACACCTATCATGGGTTTATGGGTCTCGAACCTATCTCGGATGTGACGCCCCGCCTCTATGCTCACAATAACAAAGAGTATTAAAAGAAATACTGTCTGTTATTACGAAGAATAAGGCTGGATAGGAGCGGCCATCCATAGTTGGCCTTACACTAGTATTGGTTACCTCGATAGGAGTGGTATATATTTTTCATTTTTCATCCCTTATTTGTTTACTCCCATCGACATACCCAATTCCAGTATAAAACGAACTACAATGGTTCATAATAGTTTAGGACAATATATATAATAATAACACAGATACTAAAAATGCGGAACACAGATAACAAAAGTCTCATATATATATATATAACTAATGTCAGTTACAATACATTTGACACAATACATATGATACAACTACCACTGTCGACTCTGGAAGTTATATATACAAGTACATTATTGACAATAATATACATGAATACATATCATCCTATACAATGACACGACTACTAGAAAATGACGAAGACTACTTCAAAAGATATGAAAAGACTTCATAGCTCAACCAGCAACCCAAAGCAGAATATCTACAACCTGTAATAACTCGGTCTGACTCGAGTATTAAATTCATAAGAAAATAATACACGGGTCAGTCTAATTCAAACTCAGTTATTAATGCACAGAAGCAATAATAATTAAATAGCAAATAGACGACAGTCACAGAAATCTCGTATATCCAACTCCTCGATAATAGAATCGGATAACGACAGATATAACACTAAACAGTGTTAAACAACAAATCAGGAAATCCAAATCATCAACAAGGATAAATAAAGATTATCGATGAAGATAATGTGAAAACCCCATAATTGCCTAAACAGCAATTAACAACAAAATCCAATTATTAAATAAATAATTAGAAACCCATAATCTAATTAATTATTGATAATTAGAAAATCACAAAATGATTAAATCACACCAAATCAGAATACCATTTCAAACATTGAATTGAACACAAAACAATTCAAACAATTGAAATATCACATAAGAAGTCACTTCCGTGTTGCTGCAGTACACGCACGCGTGCACTGCCTCGTCACTACGGTTTATAAAATCATCACAACACCAAATGCTAACAGCAAATCGAAACTGCAGAGGTCCATATAAATGAACCAAAAACAACTAGCACTAACTCAGATCAAAAGGAACGAATTACACATGAATGCACAATGAAAGTTTACATCCGAGTACAAGGTCAAATCCGAGCGTTTAAGCTGGATTCAACTCAGGTGTAACACAAAACTGACAAGAACAAATAACTCGTCCAGACACATATGAACAAGAAATGAACAAACCAATATGGCAACATGATTATCAAAGTAAACTACAGTACTCAAAGCTACAAACTGGTCAATGCAAACTAAAACATGAATGACCAGTTTCGACCAAGAATATATAGATGCAAGCAAACTCAAGCACAATTGTAACGTGCTCAAAGTAACCACATGGATGCAACTCGACTAACAGACTGAACAACAAAGTGTGCACATGACACCACACGCAATCCAGTCCAAATGCAACCAATACACAGTGCCTATATGTAACGCTCCAGATTTTCGCGCTCGAAAATCGACATCCATACTTTACATCATACTCGAATGCCATAGATTCGACTGTTCAAATCCGAGTCGCCGGAGCTTATAACACAGTTAAGTAAATAACACAGCGGAAGAAAAAGAATAATACATTCATATACAATATCTGATACAATAGAGTGATACAATGAATATCAATATACATCAGAGATATTATACAAGAAATAG
Organism: Allium fistulosum; assembly: GCA_030737815.1. Taxonomy (NCBI): domain Eukaryota; kingdom Viridiplantae; phylum Streptophyta; class Magnoliopsida; order Asparagales; family Amaryllidaceae; genus Allium; species Allium fistulosum. The sequence continues at coordinate 670,183,603 of CM060903.1, forward strand.
AAGCGGAAAAGAAAACGATAACATCAGCAGCGGATAATCTCCATCTTCAAAGCACCAATCCAGAAATAGCTTGAACTCCCAACAACGATGCACAAAGATAAGCAAGTGCAGTCCATATCCAAAGACTGAACTAGCTCCAGATAACCTACTGAATTCTGACTATCTGAAAAACCCAACTCTAGACTGCCCGTGTAGAAATATTTTAAGCATCCAGAGTTTAGGAAAGAAACAATAAACTCCGGATCAATCATGGGACTGGTGTGAGCAACAAAAACAGTTTATCTTTAAAAACGAACAACAAAAGAATTTAAAGTCAATTCGCAATGCTTTTAGAAAATGAAACTACCATAAGACCTCCTGCCTCACACACAATGCAAACGCAGAATTGGAGGAGATTTCTTCTTATGATAGCCAAAGATGCTTACTACGTAAAACAAATCATTTTTGATATTATTATTAGTGCATAGTGTAGAAAACATTTCAAAAGTAGAATATAAATCTTAGCCAACATACGACCAGTATCGTATGCCTACTATAGCTACCATCTAAACAGTGGTGACCACCGTACGTAAATGGCAGGTTCTACAACTAATACCGTACAAAGTTCGTATTGGAAGATGGATTTCCAACAAATGGTCAGGCTAAGGAACTTCCTATGCCATGAAGGAACGCCTCTGGAATGACGCCCCGAGAAATAACCTAACATTACGGTTAGATCTCTGCCAACACAAGGCCGGGTTACCCCTAACTGGGTAACTACTGACACGAATATGCCATCCCCCGGTTGTAACCAACCTTTATCCGGGATCCCGTCAACCAACAACCACAAAGAAAATTTGCAGCAACCACATAGGTTAAGTACCTGGGCTCCATACCATGATACCATCTCTATCCAGAAGGAATGACATACACTAAAGGGGCGCTACCCCCTAATAACCTTGCCGCATCTTTCCTGTTTTGACCATTTCCGGGTTGTGAGGTCCGACGAAGTCTCGTCCACAAAACTACGCTTTTCACAAAGCCATGCTTCGGGTCAACAGATGATCAAAGAAATGATCACAAAGATAAATGATCAAACAAATGATCATATCACAAATGATCAAATAATGATCATCACACAGCAACACTCAGCATGTCACATTACCAAATTGGGAGTATATCGCTGATAACCTTCAACTACATAACCTCTGAACTCGTACGTCTCAAAGAAGGGTGTTAAGCTAAGATAATAAATTCTCCGCCACCAGCAGAAATGTATTTGAAAGAAATCGGCTTAATATCTCAAAGTGTAATGTCAAACATGTAACCATACAAGTCTGTTCCAGGATCGAACAGAACCAAAGGCACTTCCAAAGAAGTCCTTGCAAATTCGGATAATTTTCTAATCACGTCCGGACTTCCCATCACAAAAAGAGTGATATAAATCTCTATACCGGAGCAACTCGGTGCAGAGACATTCGACAGGTTGTCCTTTCATTTTCGAAAATATCCGGTCTTCAACACCGGTCTTCAAATGCCATCCATATACGACGTATCACTATTCGGAATGGGTTATATGGCACAAAGGTCTTTTCCCGGCTAACCCGAATAGTGAGCGCAATATTTAAAAACATATGGATATGTGATTTCAGTTAAGTCACAACTTAATAATTCAACTTCTTTTTAAATGGTTTCAATCGATTACCATTTTAATCATTTAAACAAAAAGATTCATTTTAACAACCTTAAATGGTTTAAACAATTTCCACATTTTAATCTTTTAAATAAAAGATTTAATTCATAAAGTTCATCCAGTTTCACAAAGATTCATTCACAAATTTCAAAACAATTTCCGTTTCAAGTGGATTAACTCGTTAAATCTTTAAAACAAAGATTCAACTTATAGCTTTCAAAACAATTTCATTCCGAATGGTTTAAACAAATGATCATTTTAAATCTGTTAAAATTAACAGATTCAATTCATAGCTTTCAAAAAGAATTCATTCATAACTTGGAAAACCATTTTTTTTCAATTCAATCTTGATATTCCTTTAATTAAACTGGAATTTTATTTCTTATCTGAAAGCTTTTATTCCTTTAAAACAAATAGTTTTCATTTCAGAAAATCTGATTCATTAATACAAGTTAAAGTCTTTGGGTTAAATCCAAATTCTCAAAATTTTACTTTTAAATGGTTTAGATTCATACAAACACATTTATATCATCTTTAATCCCTAGTTTCAAATCACAGGATTCAATTTCAAACTTGAATTCAAATTTAAATCAAATTATTTAAATTTTCAAAACTCGATTAAGTTATTCAAAATAACTTTTATCTTTGAAATTCTATTTCAAAAGCTTTTCACTTTAAACCCAAATTTCCAATTTCAAAATCAATTGAAATTAAAATTTCAATTTCAAAAATATCAAATTTAAATTATCTATGACTTAACCAATTTCCACGTGAAATCCATATTTGTGTGTGTAAAGGTGTAGTCCAGGGGTTTCACACACAATAGTGCAACATCATACAATCATCACAGATGATTAGAATACAGAAATATAATTGATAAGCGGTATAATTATAACGCTCATCCTATAGATATATATATAGCAGATAAAATTACATTTATCACAGATAAATAAACTACATTACAGATCACACACAAATCAGTATATATCACGAAGTATCACATATCATGAATATCAGACAATTTATCATTCAATCAAGTTAAAACATTCACAAGTAAGACCAGTTAATTGTCTGATTAATTCAAAGCAGATTTATTTCTTATGAATTTCTAATCCTGGTTAATTTACATTAATAAATTACAAATCATTTTGATTGATTTTTCTTTAATCATTTATTAATTAACCATTAATAATAAATAAATTAACCTTTAATTATAATTCATCAACCTTTAATTATTAAATAATTAACCTTTAATTATGTAATTCACCATTTAATTAATTATCTTAAATTAATTGCTTCAATTAATTATTCCTCAATTAATTATCATTCTTTAATCACCTTCATTAATTAATTGACCTTTACTTAACTAATTATTCTCAAATTAATTTACCCTAAGTAGTTAACCACATTAATTAATTCTTTTAAAGTAATTAACACTTAACATTTGATTAATCAAACTTTAATCATTAATTATCATGACTAATTAACTTAATAAATAAATGAATTACAATGCGTTAAATCTTCATTTACTTAAGATAACTCATCTTTTTATTTAGGATTTAATTATCACTTATAAATATGGTTAAAACCCCTTCATTTCAAATTTAAATCTCCTTTTCGACCCTTAGACATTTTTAAGTATTTAAAAACAATTTAAATTTGAAACTTTATTTATTTCCAAACTAAATTCAAATCTAAACTTGAATTCATATTTACACTTGGATTTAAAAATTCATTTTAACCCTTAAGTTAAAAAATTTAAAACTCAGTTTACATTTACAGAGACAAATCTGGTTTGAACCTGAAACAAATTTCTACCCGAGACTTACCCGAGTACTTACCCGAGCCAAATGCCCTTTTTCCCGAGATTAACTTCGAGTCCCCTATTTTTCTTTGTTTCTAAAACCTGTTTTCGTTTAAATTTTTAAAACCTGTTATACTGTTAAACTCACGCATATGAACTCGATAACCCACTCGAGCCACGATCCCATTTACCCGAGGTTCTCTTCGAGTTTCCCCCCTTCTTCCCCAACTTCAACAACCCAGATACTCGAATGCCACCGTGCACGTGCACCGACATCGCAGCAGTTTTCGATCATCATCGATGACCTTCTCACATCCACAGTCACTCACGCATCGCTCCACGATCATCAGATCGTGTTTTCAAACCTCGCATTCGAATTCGAGATGAAACGTTCAAAACCTGGAACAATAAATCTCGAACTCCACAAAACCTGTCATCGACCCATACTCGATGCTCCGACCACCTGAAGTCACGCGACTTCGACCACGCATTCCCTGACCATCGACGCTTCTCTTCCCTAAGTTTCGTACGACTCGGTCTAATAGAGGTGACAAAATCACCTTGTTTCTGACCATGACAAAATTCACTCACAAAACCCTAGTCTTGCCTCGATCGAACATCCCATGCAATAGAAATTTTTGTAAACATTTTTCCTGAATTCTACAAAGATCAAGCAAGCTTCAGACCAAATCTCAGCATTTTAAAATGGTTCGATCACTGGAAATTTGTTAAAAAGTATTTTTAGTTCAACTGGGCATTGCTCTTAACATACTTGATGAAAAATCAAAATTTTTGTTTTAAAAATCTAGATTTCGAATAACAATTCACATCATATAACTAAATTCACAAATAATAATGTTCGAGTATATCACACTTTGAGTTTGTTCTGTAAAATCAAGTTTTTCTCCAACCTGTATGTTTATAATTTACTTGAAACCATTTTTAAAAATAGCATTGTATTGTTATAATTACTTTCCTTTCAAATGTCATAGTTTAAAAATAGCATTATATTGATTTTACTTTAAACAGGATTGAAACCTGTTGCCTGTAACAAAAATATGTTTCAAACATGCTCACCATATCTACATATATATGTCTAACATACAGACATATTTAACAACTAACAACATTTCATAATGCATTCAAGTATCTACCACAATATCAAGATATAGAAGTAGATCATGGGTGGAAAGTTGCTCACCAGAGATTGAAACAGAGAAGAACAAAGGCTATGTTTTGAAAACTTGGAACAGATTTTAAATCTGGAATTTGATTCTTCCAGATTGATTTGCTAGCTTCAGATTGGAACCTTGATCCATTTGAAGTTGTTTTGAGTGGTTGTTCAAGTTGAATTTCTTTTGTTTAAATTGTAAATGATACTCACTTCAATTTTTTTCTTAGCTTTGAACTGATCGAATGTGAATGAGGATGGATATATGGAAACAGTTTACAGGTAATGATATTACTTTGTACAGGTGATGTTGTTTTGTACAATTTCTTATTTAATAAACATAGGTCAGAGATCATCTTTATTTAGGAGGCTGAGATGATCTTCAAAACAAATCGAATTGACTTGTTTACTGCTAGGTATGGAAGCATTAAATGCTAATGTACTTAATGTCTACAACCTTACCTTATTTTTATGTATAGATATTTTTTGCTTTTGCATTATTTTCTTGCCTGCATCTTATTTTTACTCGGCTGTACAAATGAAGATAGTTGTGTAGCTACATTAATTACCTTGTACTATATTTACATAAAATTATCTATATACTATATCTTATGTTCATTTTGGTGGCTGAAAGGATCCTAAGCAACTCGAATTGACTTTGTTTTGAGCTAGCATTAAATGCTTTGGTACCTTGTTTCCATGCTTAGCCCATGTCTTATAACTTTATCTTTACTTGTTAATTTCGGCTGAGAAGATGTTAGTAAGTACTTTTGTTTATTTTTTTTCTTGGCTTACTTTGTTTTATTACATATTTGTATTCCTTATTTCTTGTCTGGTTACATACTTTTGCTTTACTTTATCTTTGTTAGCTTGTTTCCTTTTCCAGGTCTTTGTTTTGTTTTATATATTGTTATGTTGTCTTCTTTTGTTTTGTGGTTTGCAATATACTTGGGATTCTATATTTACTATCTTCTTGTTTATACATGCCTTTACTTTATGTACATAGATGTAAAGTTATTATTGTTATTTGTTATCATTATTATTATTAAACCATTTATTTACAATTCAAATCAAACGTATATACATATATATTATTTATAATCTCAAATTTACTCATAAAGGCTCAAATACACATATATTCACATATATACAATATTTACAATATTTTTAAATTTAAATGATTTATACAGAATTTATTCAAGCTTCGGGGAAACTCGCTTCTATTAATCGATTAATTTCACAATTTTATTCAAAAAATAATTTAATTATCAATTTAAATTAATTAAAAATCTAGGGTCGTTACACTATATAAAGTACACAAAGACTCAAGTGCAGCCTCAACATAACTGCATGAAAGCTACAAAATGGCCAGACCGATCAATTAGTGAATTAACAATGTCAGAGACCAAAGAATGGCCTGAGACAAGATACACCTATATACATACATGAGTGAGGAAATGCAACAGCATATCAAAGGTGAAGTAAAGGTCAAGGAGCAAGTATGTGCAACCTGAACCATAAAATGTCGACCATTCTAACCCAACAAGCCATCACAACAGCAATGAATGCACAATGGAAATTGTAACGACCCGACTTTCCAGACCCGGAAAACCGGACCATTTGGGTAAAAAGAAGAGGTAGAAGAAGAAGAAAAATAGAAAACAACAACAGAATCTAACCATCGCAGCGGAGTAAAATATAATATATCAACAGATCTTTACACAAATCAAAAACTATATCTGTTTATACAATACATCAGAATACATCATCAGAGTACATCAACATCCATAACATACAACTGAATACACAGCAGAAAAATAATAACAAGTACGGGAGTACGTATCGACATCCAGCTCGTCTCCTGAGCTTCACAGCATCATATCCTGAACCTGTTTATCTCGGTCTGACCCGAGCATCATATAAAACAATACCCGAGTCAGTCTGGAATACCAGCGTGAGAAAATCACACTCAAATTGATTATTAAAGTTTCAAAATCTTTTGAAAACAAAAGCATCTCGTAAGACCACGCCACAAATAAACATGTCGGGTTTTTACCTTACGATAGCTAAAATACTTTATATCAATATCCTCTGATATTATAATAGTGTCTACAGAAAGTAAAATAGAATCTAGCTGAAATGCTTGCATCTCACATTTCAACAATAGTTGGGCACAATCAAAACCGTACAGGCACGTAGGGAGAATGGATTTCCAACGAATGACTAGGCACTGGGGTACCACCTGTCACAGTACGTGGCCTAGATCACAGTACCGAGGAGTACGCCCGCTCCCCTGCAACACAAGGCTGGAATCATCCCTTACTGGATAATTCCAAGTAAAATCACCCCACGGTTGGGATCAGCAACCGCACCACTAAGCCGAAATAAAAGGGACATCTAGACAGGGATGACCTTACCCTCCAGTGGGAGCTACCCACGAAGCCTTGCTGCATAACCCCTGATTTTCAGTCATTCCCGGTTGATGAGGTTCGAGGCTAAACGATACCTTTTAGAGAACATATCCCTTAGAATGCCCATCGTCCGCTGACGATGTTTCGCAAGCATTCGTCCATACAAGTCCGTCCTGGGTTTGAACGGAACCGAAGGCACTACTCCTACTACATCCATTTTTGGAAATATCCTCAGGATTAGTAGCGACTAGCCCTTGCACTTTACTGCTCCATCTTCGACTCCGAAATCGTTACACGAAACGTACAAACCGGATCGAAGTGGTATTCGAGTCTCCAGACCTAGAATCCCGGTATACGGAAACTCGATCCCGGTCTCTTCGAAACGATCAGCGCATTTGGCCAATATTGATAGTCGGTTATTTAACTATCAATTAACATCCACAAGCAACCATCACAAAATAAATAATTTCCCACATTATTTATTTGCCCAAATATCTTTCCAAAATATATTTTCAAATTTTCAAACTCCTTTTGAAAAAAATTTCAAACAGTTTCCGCTTACGGAATACATTTCCAAATATTTATTTCTCTTCACATCCCTTTAAAAATAAATCAACACTTATTTTTAAACCAATTCATATCCCTTTAAATAACATCACATAAGTCTTCTTTAAATTCAACATTTCTTTATTTATTCAAAATTCCTCTTTTCCATATTTAATTTATTCGAATTCACTAGAATTACTTAACTTAATTTTACTCTTTTATATTTTTCCAAAAATCCAATTCAATTGCTTTTGATAACTCATTATACTGGGAAATTCAATCCAACCAGATTATCCAATATAAATTATCACAGGATAACAACAATCATATCACAGAATATTTAAACAAAAATTAAATATTTTGAGGAATCCAGTTGGATCCCTCCAACTTGTTTCCCTGCATCCACAGACGTTAGCACAATACCAATTCCACTTCAAGGTGGAATATCGCGGTACATGGGTTTATAAAATATCATCCGCTATTATGCGGCGCATAGGGTCTCATCCGCTATATAATGCGGGAATATCAACAACTCCAATATATACATATGCCAATATATATATATATTGATATATACTACTATATATAGTATAGCATATTCAATCAATGCAACCATTCAATCAATTATTTAAATTTAACTATTTAAATTTAAATCTAACTGAGTGAGATTAACTCACCTTTGCCTTTGATTTGCAATCCATTCCAATATTGCCTTGGTTCTTTACCAGTTTTTGACCTTAAATAAACAATTTATATGATTTATTAATATTTGAAATCATCGAATACTCAAATGCCATTTTAAAATCCTAATTCAACTAATATTTTAATTTTTTTAAACTAATGATTTTGGTTTAAACACATTTCTTCCGATGACTTTTAATTTAACTAAAAATTTAATTTAAACTAAATTCCTTTTACAAATTTATATTTTAATAACCATACTATTTTAAAATAATAAATTTCATTTAAAAGTCTTTTACCTTGTTGTAAAACATATCTTTATTTGAAACATAATAATTTAATTAACTAGTAATAACTTTTACTTAAAAATAAATCCTTTAATAACTAAACAATTAATTAAGTTAATTAAATAAGTTCATCACCATAATTCATTTCTTTAAAATAATCCAGTAAACGAAAACATGTATGTAAATAAAATTCTTTTATTTTAAATTCGACTAATAAATTTAATTTCAAACTAGTGATTTAATTTTAACCAAAGAGTTTAAGCTTTAAATTAATTCCCTGTAATAATTCCTTTTTCACTTGAAAATATCTATATTCATTTTATAAAATAAGCTATATAAATTTCATAAAATCTAATCTATACATATGAACTGACTACAATTTTCCAGAAAATAAAGCTTGATAAGAATTAAACAGTACAATTCCCTATAGTATCAATCTTATTATCATTTAAATCAGTAAAATATATTTAAGTAAAAACGAAAAGGAAGGGGAAAAGCGAATAACTCACATGCCCTGCGAACCCAAGCAAGCCCTCGACCGGATTCACTGGCTTGAATTCGAACTTCGAACTCCCTCCCTGAATCGCGACCCTCCATCGTCGCAGCTCCAAGTCGTACAACCCCAGACCTCGCGAACCCTAGCTCCGCCTGCTCCACTCGCGAGCGACCCTGTCTTTGCCGCGAGGTTGATGATTCTCGCGAATCCTTCCTAGAACCCAATCTCGACCTCGTCCATACGAACATGACTTCGATCCTGCCACCTCCAGCCTACGCGAGACACCGCCAAGCCCGATCCCCACTTCGAAACCCTCTGACGAGCCCCGCGACAAACTCAGCATCCCGCGACCCGTTCCCCAGTTCGATGATGGCGACGCGATATTATCGCGTGTTCGAACACGCGAGTTTCCCCCTTCCCATTTCAATTCGAAATGATTTGAAAACGAAGAGATGTCGATTTTTAGATTGAGGAAGTTTAGAGGTGAGCAGCGATTTTATCTCAATCTGGCTTTTGAAAAGGAGAAAGGGGTTCGGCATGGACTCGAACGAAAGGAATGACATGATTTTGAAAAGAGGGGAAAAGAATAGGGATGGAACGAATTTTAACTGTGTATTTCTTGAGAGAGGTCGCGTGTTATACCAGTTGAACACGTGTTTAAATTATACGTATCTACATCTAATTACTTAGGCAAGAAGAGAACGTTGCCAGGAAGGACACATGTTCTGAATTTCTATACGTTTATATACCGTATGCTTACACAACAACTCCAAACGCTCCGAAATTTAAAATCCGATAAAAATACAATATTACGGTTCCAATGAAACTGGTTTCGCTGAATTCCGAGACTGTGCCTTGAACGGCTATTTTTAAATTCAATTTCAACGATATATTTTTAAAACTGAACAAAACTCTTTAAAATTCCATTTTAAAAGTTCTATCATCTTCAGTATTAACAATATAAATTTTCTGAACCTTTGAACTATTTTTAACAGGCTTAAAATCGAGATTCCATATTTTACCCAATCCCGATAATTAAATTTAATAATTAATTATCCAAATAAATACTGTATATTTGAAATTAAAGTTAAAATTTAACCTTCGAATATTTAAAATAACTTAAATATTCACATTTCAAATATACAAAAATTCCGGGTCGTCACATTCCTCCCCCCTTAAAAGAATTTCGTCCCCGAAATTACCAGTTAAGAGAAATGATTCGATACCCGTTCTTTTTCCCAATCCAAATAGTTTTAACAACTTTCCATAACAATCTTTTATTAATGATACACTAATCATCTTTTAACTTCCCAAACTTATTCATAAGTTCAACTCATACCACCTACTTATCCATTCAAATTTAAATTTGAATTCAAATTTTAACTTATCAAAATTTTCCAAAATTTTTCTAACTCCCTAAATTTCCGAAAAATTTCGCCAGCGTCTCCTTTGCGCGGCTAGCTCGGTACTACTACAAAATGGCTCTACGGCCTCCCAATCACAAAAAGAAAACAAAAAGCCAAGTGGCTGGATCCAAAACCCAATCAAATTTCATATAGAAATTCAAATACATACCTTTTGTCGGGCCATTAAATTTTATCTTCTAAAATCAAAAATCCCAATTATCCATTGCTTTTATACACCTGTATATCCTATTAAGCAATAATATTCAATCACAATTCCAAAGTCATTTTATCAACTTCTTTACAAATTTCCAATATTTGTTTTACTTAAGCCCGTACGATGCACATATATCATCCGTACGCAATATCACATTTGATCGCTCAATCGATTACACAATTCCACTTCCGAAATAGTATTGTTCACCCGACTTCCTAGTGCGGACTCAGATCTGGTTTCTTGATCAGAAACCGTCATTCTCCTTGCATAGCCACAAACTATGATAGAGAATTTCCAGAATCAATCAACAATCCATATCCAGGCTCGCCGTCGAAAATCGAGTGAAAAATCCTAATTCGGATCGATAAAACTATCTCGAAATTTTGTGCTCGACATCTGGATCAAATAGCTATGCGAATAAAATAATATACGTACATCTTACGTAATTAGCCCAATTGATTATCAGTTATATCAATTCTCTTTTATTCACATTCCTTTTTGATTGTTATCCCCTTATTCACAACTATCCCATTTCACAACTTCAGTTTTAGTCTTCATTCAACTATTCACTTAGTATATATATATATATATATATTTTTTTTTCCATTCCAAAATTACTAAGTATACCTCCAATACAAATTTTCTTAAGAATTTCATTCTTCAATTCTTAAGTTCATATAAATTTTCTTATACTTATTTACTACTTCACCACCGAAGTGTATATATTCAAATTGAACTCCCATTTCATATGAATTCCAACTTACTTCAATTTACTACTTCATTTCCAATTTTTTCCTTAAATTCAATTCATCTCCAACTTCCAAAAAATGAATTTTATTTAGCTCGAAAACAATCCAAGTTAATTCATTAAATAACTATTTCTCAACTTATTTAAACCACTCCTCTGTTGAGTTCAGTTTCCATTCAACATTTAATTAAGTCAATAACTTAAGTTTATTTTCCATTTAACCAACCCTTTAAAGTTTTATTTCCATCCTTCATTTGATTCTTATTTAACCAAATTCCATCCATTTATTTATTTAATATAAGTGGTCCATTCACTCAATCATTATGAATTTTATTTTCCATACTCAATTCATCTGGAATTATTTTATTAATAACCAGGTCATTTCCAATTTATTTTACTTATTTGGATTTCATTCGCAATCCAAACCATCACTATTTTAATCCAATTTCATTAACTCACAATTCAATTTCATTAACTCACAATCCAATTTCATTAACTCACAATTCAATTTCTTAAGTTCAATTTATTTTATAATTCAAGTTTGGATCTATTTAAAAATTAAGATTGCTCATCTTAGTCGTTTCCATTTGATAATTACAATTTCAAATTATAACTCTTAATGGTTCAAAGAAATGAATTCCCATTTATGACTTACAATTTCATTTCTATTCCTAAGTTTTAACTTACTTGCTAAAGACCTGGGACTATTCATTTAAGTCCATTTTCATCTTTACAATCAAATTTCAAATTATTACACTTACGAACTTAAGAATATGAATTTCGTTACACAATTATAAGCATTTTACATTACCTTTATATCCAATTCAATTCGACTTCAACTTACTTACATTTAATTCAATTCCAATTCTCAATTTTTATTTAACTTATCTTAAGTTAAATTCAAATATATTTTATTCACCTTCATATACTCGAATTAAATTTTAATTCCAGGATACAAATTTTATACAAGTTTTACAATTCATTCACCTTCAAGTTCTCTAACTCTTTTATCTACCAACTTATATTACTCATTGAGTTAATTTCATCTCATAATTATAATCCCAGAATTTAACTTTCATTCCTTTCTTATTTCAGTCAACTTCATTCTATACTTTATATTGTTGATTCAATTAAATTTCCACATTTATATTTTAAATAGAATTCCCAGAATTCAATTGCCCGGTTTTATTTCAAAAACCATTTTGAATCCATAAATAACTCATACACATCTGGTAAATCACATCAAATCCAAATTTCCAAAACAATCTGCTTTTACCAAACAATTTTCCCTTTGAATTTCAAAACCAACCCAGTTCACAATCATTTCCAATTTAAAACAGTTTGGTAGCAATTTCTCTTTGGAAACTCGAAAATAGACATCGATGATGCTGCAGTCATCACCGAAATTATTTTCCAGCGACCAAAAGAGAATTTAATGCTTTTATCACTCTAAACATTTCAAACATTTTTAAATCCCAAATCCCACCAGATTTCAATTCAATTTCAAAAATATTCATGAAATAATATCACTATTATTTCCCCAAAACCTTTAAAAACTATTTTTAAATCCAAAGGAATTTAAACCTTTCCCAAAACTTCAAATTCAAAATCCATCCAATTTTATATCTAAACATTACTCTGGAATTCTATCACATTTTATTTCAAGTTATAAGTCACTTTTACCATTTACATTTACAAATTTCATTTGTTTATGAATTAATCTCATTTGATTATAAATCACATTTGTAATTCACATTTGTATATAAAGTTTATCTCAATTTATAAATTTCATTTAGTCAATATTTCAAATTCCATTTTGTTATATAAATTTATTCTTCAACTTAAGTTATAAGTTTCCAATTTCTACTCAATAATGAGACTAACTCATTATGGTCATTTTCTAACAACCAAGCATCCAAATATAACTATAATAAATTTCGAACAATTATTTCTTTTATATACAAAATAATTTGGGCAAAATTATTTCATTCACCCTATTTAAAACAATATTGTGTCGAACTGTTCTATTCAAGTGTTTAGAAACCCCTTCGATACAGTTGTCCAGACTGTGCCGACGAAGGTTCATATGCCACTCAATAAACCAACCAACACAATATAAAACCATTTTATATTCACTAACAAATACGCGCTCATATCTATTAGTACTCTCAAAATTCCCAACAGAGCCAAGGTTATCGCTAGCCTAAGCTCTGATACCACTGTAACGTCCTAGGCTTTTCAACCTTCAGCAACGGTTCACGACCGGTAGGCTTTTCAACCATCCCAGCCCCGCTGTGGCTCACAGTGATACCTCGGGTTTGCTTTTACGGCCACCCTCTCGAGTCGCAACCAACCCCAAAAGGCCTTATACTACCCCCGGGGACATGTAGGGGTAAGAGTCTCCCGTTCGCCACCTAACGCAAAGCGAGAACCCCCTATCACGCTGTACTGTAGCAAACCCGATCCCCACTTCGAAACCCTCTGACGAGCCCCGCGACAAACTCAGCATCCCGCGACCCGTTCCCCAGTTCGATGATGGCGACGCGATATTATCGCGTGTTCGAACACGCGAGTTTCCCCCTTCCCATTTCAATTCGAAACGATTTGAAAACGAAGAGATGTCGATTTTTAGATTGAGGAAGTTTAGAGGTGAGCAGCGATTTTATCTCAATCTGGCTTTTGAAAAGGAGAAAGGGGTTCGGCATGGACTCGAACGAAAGGAATGCCATGATTTTGAAAAGAGGGGAAAAGAATAGGGATGGAACGAATTTTAACTGTGTATTTCTTGAGAGAGGACGCGTGTTATACCAGTTGAACACGTGTTTAAATTATACGTATCTACATCTAATTACTTAGGCAAGAAGAGAACGTTGCCAGGAAGGACACATGTTCTGAATTTCTATACGTTTATATACCGTATGCTTACACAACAACTCCAAACGCTCCGAAATTTAAAATCTGATAAAAATACAATATTACGGTTCCAATGAAACTGGTTTCGCTGAATTCCGAGACTGTGCCTTGAACGGCTATTTTTAAATTTAATTTCAACGATATATTTTTAAAATTGAACAAAACTCTTTAAAATTCCATTTTAAAAGTTCTATCATCTTCAGTATTAACAATATAAATTTTCTGAACCTTTGAACTATTTTTAACAGGCTTAAAATCGAGATTCCATATTTTACCCAATCCCGATAATTAAATTTAATAATTAATTATCCAAATAAATACTGTATATTTGAAATTAAAGTTAAAATTTAACCTTCGAATATTTAAAATAACTTAAATATTCACATTTCAAATATACAAAAATTCCGGGTCGTCACAGAAATGCAAGGACCAGTGGATCAGGCAGGCAACTACAAAAGCAAATCAGTATGCTGGTGGAGACTAGGACTTAGACTGAAGTAACCCAAACCCACAAACCAAATGAACTAGACCAAACTGCACCATATCAGTGATCCTGACTCAAACCACAATGCAACACAGTGGCAACTACTCAATGCAGACCAGCCAGTAAATCAAAATGAAATTTCAAACCAAGTCCATGAAGCACAATGAACTTCAGACCAGGTCACATAAGAACATAAATGAAGTTATGACCGAGCAAACAACAAAATGCACCAATGAACTCAACAATGAAGTACACACTGCCAATGACCAAGGCTACAATATGCTCAAGTGAAGCTAACAACATCTGGAGTGAATGCAAGTCAATGATCGAATAAATCAAACCAGTTTCACTAGTGTTAAACAAGTCAAAGCAGAGTTCGACAAATATCAAGTTAAATGTCAAACTAAAAATATTTTCAAAAATCAAGTTTTCAAACCAAGTCAAAGACCACTGCAGTTTCAAATCAAACTATGTCGAAGTCATCAAAATCATGGAACTAAAATTCCCAGAGAATCAAAACCGTGGGTCAAACATCAAAGCCAAGGTCAAGTAGGAAATTCGCTACTGTGACGACCAATGAAATCGAATGGTTCTGAACAGGAACCTAATAATTCAAGAAATTGGAACAAGTCAGAGATTAATCCTAGTATTAAAACAAAAATCGAGTGACCAAGATAAATCATCAACATCAAAATATACTCGAATGGCCGAGACGAAGTCAAGCAACTCTCAGTCGAACACAAATTTGAAATTCGAATCTATTTACCAAAAACAATAGATTGAAACAAGTTAGTAACCAAAATTGTCACAGCAATAACCAGGCCATGGAAACCAAGAAATCAAACCAAGATAAAAATCAAATCTGTGAATATTAAGCATCAGATTATACGAAATTCATAAGATCAGAGAAATCAACAATATCCAACAACTTCGAACGGCCGAGCAATCAGTTGACAAAATCAAACATACATATACGAACTCAAATAAAGGAGAGCGAACTGATATAAACAAAATCAAGAGCTCGAATCATATACAAATAGCATTTTGAATTAGATGTGAGTGAAATTGAAATTCACTCACCTCAGTTCAACGCGCGCAACCCACTGCTGAAGTGTGCGACGAGGAAACGATCGATCCTAGCCATTGAAGTCGGCCTCTCGATTTCACTAAGCCCTAATTTGATCGAACGAGGGGGAGAATCGAGCCGCCATTCTTTTCGTTTGTATTATTTTAGGGTTACCAACGAATGAAAGGGAGGAGCGGATAGTGAATGATTACCACGGCAACCAAGCAAAAGAAAACATGGACCAGATTGCATCTCAAAGCCCACACAATATTCAACGAATTATCAAAAGAATTTTAACCCAATTAGAAACTCCAAATATCCATTAGCTATCAACATTAATCGTTTACTGACGAAAATTATTTAATGCAAAATCTCGGGTTGTTACATTGGAGTTCTGTAGGCTCTTACCTTTCTTGGAGTTAATATGGGGTTACACCCATCTTGGAGTTCTATAGACATTTATGTCTATCATAGGTTTAGATGCATATAGGTGAATTTATTCACCAATCTTGGAGTTTTGGTGCCTTTCCACCTCTTTATGTGATTTTTGTATCTCTATTGATGATTTCTAGATTATATGTTATTTGTGTTATCACCAAATAGATTTGGGGGTTTTTCTTTTAGAAGCTATATTAGGATTTGATATTTAGTAATTACATTCTTGGATTGAATTGAAGCGTTCTTAATGTTTGCAAATACTTAGCTTTCTGTTTATATTTAGATCTATTTACTTTCAATCATTATTTATCCTACTTAACTCATTCATTATAGTCTAGATTGGTCCGTTTATTATTTTATAATACTCGGGACAGACCGAGATATTTCAGATGCTCCAGTTTGATAATTCTAGAGAGGATTTCACTCTAGTTATCTAGTTATCGTTCATCTTACCTTCATCTTGTACATGTATACATTCATGTAGATGTTGTATTTTATGTCAAGTTTAGACTCATTTAAATGTACATATTTGTTATTTGGGAGGTATTACTTGTTTATTTTGTGGTTCGTAATGACCATCATTTTGTAGTCAATTTTATGTACCGTTTCGATTTGATCATCTTGTATCTATTTGTATTTCGCTGTGTACATTCTATGATCTATGATTTTGTGATTTGTATTTATCATATATTGTTATGGATTATTATTATAGCCAATGTAGTTTTGTTTTAAGTCTGGATTGTATACGTTGGTTGCACTTGACACATAATATATATATATATATATAACATATTATCGATGTATCGATGCTCGCTTAAAGAAAAATTCATGAATGGACGCTCCTAACTAGCCCTATTCTCTACACTGGCAGATGGTATTACTTTGTAATATCCTTTGTTAGCATGGGTCTCGGGGTGGGGCGTCACAGCTTGGTGTCAGAGCTTAGTTCAGATGGACAAAAATCTTGTTCTGGGTGAGTCTTGGAGACTGTTCATTAGGAATTCTTGGGGTAGATATTAGGAACCATTCCCTTTAGAGTAAGATGGTGTCATTTGACATTCTAGGAACGTTTTCCTTCGTTTCCACTCTTTGATGTTACTATTATTGAATCATGTGATCCTTAAGCAATCTTTGATCCAATCTTATCCATTCTGGCATTGTAGTTGGCTGGCTGCTGAGTCACTCGTTCTAGTATTAGGCAATCCAGGGAGCCCAGTTGAAACGTAGTACTATGTTCGCCCAACAAACCATGAAGTTTGTTGTCCATCTTTTTATGATCGGAGTCGTGCAGCTGAAGTAGGCTGATGGTTCCACTGGGCACGTTATCTAGTAAATTTGTGAGTGTACGATTGGTTAATTGAATGTTTATTTGCATACGATTCTTAGTGACAATTCAGATTCAATTAAGAGTTATCCCTTGATAATTAGAATTCTATTTGAGATTAATAATTGAATCTTACGGTAGCTTCGTAGTGAAAATCACCATAAGAGATATTGAGTTTCTTGGACATAAAATAATCAAGAATGAAATCTTGTAATTATAAAAATTAATCAATCAGAAATGGGGATAAGTTTTGGTATTTGGTTACTAATTAACCACAAAATAAATTATTTATTTACTTTAAACAAAGATTTGATTAAGAATTGTTTTAATGAAATCACCGCCTAATTAGAAAATACCATCCTATGGAGTTTTCTATGAGGTGGTTAATGGTGATAATTATAAACTTGTTATTACATGTATAAACTAGTGTATGTAAAGATATAAGTATTCTTCATTTCAAAAGAGAGTTTTTGAATTATATATGTTTTTAAAGGTGATAATGTAGCGACCCGAAATTTTGACCATTTAAAAATATTAAATTTAATATAAATTATTAAATAAAAATGGTTAGAAATTTTTTTTATGATTTTTGTTATGAAAATATATTGAATGTAAGTTATAATATCAAATGAATTTTAAATGACAACCAATTGCAATAAGATAAAATTTCTAACTCACATTAGAATTTAAATTTATAATATTAGTTTATATCAAATTAATAACAGAATTTGGAATAACAAACGTTGAATTTAAATAAAGAATTGAGTGAATGTTTTAATGAAAGAATAACATAAGTTGTTATTCTAAATGTATCGTGGAGAAGTTGATTTTCAATAAGATAAAACATTTACTTTGTAAATAGTGTATAAATTTTGTTGTATACGAAATTTTACAAAACATGTTTGAATTAGTATAATGAAATTCGTTTGAAATTAGTAATGAAATTAATTGGAATTAGATTAATTGAAATGTTTCAATTAAAAGAAAACATGAATGAAATTTTAATGAATGAGTCAATATAGGAACTTGCATTTTTGTGTCCAAATGGAATGAACATTTTAATTAAAGTAAATGCATGCTTTGAGATGTATAAAATAAAATTTTCATTTTGAATAAGTCCGATTTTATAAAAAGAAAAAAGATTGAATTTTAGAGTAATATATAAAAACACACTTATTAGTATTCAAAATTTTAAATATATCATAGGGTTCATGGTTGTGTAAATGTTATAGAATCAATTAGAAATTACCTTGTATTAACAGTTGTACATTAATTACACATGTTCACATATATTTATTTTTCCATTTAATATATGGTTAAAACTCGTTAATTGGTTGCATTAATGTGATCGTTACATTAATTTAAAAGTAAAGTAAATCATTTTTATAATGCATAGATAGATATATATTCATGAATTAATAAAATTGGTTTGAATAACATAAATAAATATATAGATTGATTGGCTGATTTGATTAATTGGTTGTTATTGATTGATTGAGTTAATGGAATGTGCACATATTAACGTAAAACAAATGTTTTAATAAAGAATTAGATGGTATAAATATGTGTATATTTGAGTTTATTAAAATTAATTAATAGGAGTAAGTTTTGGAATTTGGACCTCAAAAGTTTGTTTATAATATATACGTGGTCCCTTCATTTGCTTTATATTTATTATCACATCCACATTCTCTTTCCTTTAATTTTCAAGTTCTCCATGTAGGTTTCACTTGAGCATCCATTTAATTGTTAGACTACTCATTTGTTTCTTATTAATTAATAGTAGTTGCATTTGATTTATTTCTAATTAATAATTATCACATTCTTTTCATTTGTTTCTCATTTGTTTCGTTTGCTCATTTCCAAGTACTTTACTTGAAGTTTTTTTTCCATTTTCTTTTATGAACATCCAAATTAATATTCATGCTACCTCATTGGCATTTACTATTCTCCATTTCTAAAGTTCATTTTTTTTATGCATTATTAGTTCTTGTAACTTCCTTTCATTGGCAATTTATTCTCCTGAAGCTTCATATTTAAAAACGAAAGATTTATTTTTATCTTCACTCATATTTTTTATTCCTTTACTTCACCCCTTTTAATACCTATCGTTTTTTCAAGGGTATTCATATTTTTTACTTTGTTTCAATTCCTAGTTGGTTTATATTTACTTTATTAGCTTTTAATTTGTTTCCATCTTCATTCCTATAGCCTCATTTCATTTTCCAAATCCCATCTTCTGTAGCTTCATTTTTTTTTCCAAACAAAAGTTCCATTTCATTTTTTCCTTTTTTCTCTCTTCACCTTCCTCCTTCCTTCTTTTTCATTTTTCTTCTTCAAATCTCCTTCTTCTCCTTTTTTTCAAAGCTTCCTTTTATTTTCTTTTTTTCCTTATTCTTCAAATCTTTTTCTTCTTTTTTCAAGCTTCCTTTTCCTTTTCAATTCTTCTTCTTCTTTAAAATTTTCTTCTTCTTTTTCAAAACTTCTTCTTCTTTCCAAATCTTTTTCTTCAAATCCAGATCTATACAAACTTCTCTGTCTCTTCCAAAACTTTTTGTAAAAAAAGATTAAGATAGCAAGAAAACGAAACAAAAGGAGAAAGTAGTATCGGATCCAAATCTGACTAGAAAAGAAAAAGCCAGCAGGTGAGTGTTTAAACTCACGAAATACTAAAATTTTATTGCAAGTTAAACCAAGTCTTATAGTGATAAAATAATTGATTGTTGGTCGGAAAATTTAATTGACATTTAACATGAATACCCTTGGTAGTTAAACGCCAATATGTGATAACTAATAATTATTGTGACATGTTATTGAATTGGTTTATTAGTTGAATTGGTTGATTTGAATGTTGATTGTATGTTGTGATGGATGTTATAGTGATTGAATGTGTGTTTGTTCATTTATTTTGATATATCCCTGTTATCACCCTATAGTTTATTGTAATCATATAAATTTTTATATTGATTATTTGAACACTGAATAAGGATACAAAACCCTTGGATTTCTTATATTGACATGTGAAAAAGATTAGTATGTTTAGATTTACTTTTTGAACCATAAAAAAGATTTTTGAGAAATAAACTGCCTTACCATATTTAAAAGTTTTCAAATTTAATTTTTGAAACCTTGGGAAGTTTTCATTTTGAAACTTTGGAAAATTTTCATAAATCAAATCTCATGAACTCTAAAAATTAATTTGGAATTTTCCAGTAAGTTTGTAAGTTATTAGAATGGATCTATTGTAAAATCTGTTGTATTTTGAATATGAAAATAATAACCTTTCTGGAAAATTTAAAACTTTAAAAATTTTGTTATCTACATTCCATATTTCATCTGATTTTGATTTAATTTGCGTAAGAATTTTAGTTCTGATTCGAGTTTATTATTTTCCTTTATGCTCGGATCAGCTTGAGTATTTCAGTGTTTCAAAGATATTATTTCTTGAAGATGGAGCTTGAAGACCGTATTTATTAATATTATTCCGCTGCGTTACTTTGTTATATCTGTTAAATGTATAACTTTGATGATATTGTAAAGTGAAATTATTGTATATTATTAAACAACTTCATGAATTGTTTATGTAATTATTATATTTTATCATTCCGCTGCGAGATTCTGTATTTTTATTCTTTTGTATCTTATTTCTTTAGAATAAAACACCATTGATAATCTGTTCTTTTGGGCTGTTTGAGTCATACATGTGTGGTTTATTATCGACTTAAATCGTCCAAAATGGTGGGTTGTCATAGTTTGTATCAGGGCTTAGTTTTAGCGAATACCTAAACCTATAAGACAAGCTCATTTGAGATAGGTTCCTTAATACCCTAGAATGAATTTGAGTGTGCATATACACATATATATACACAAAAGCGCATATTTGTTTGTGTTATAAAATGTTTTGAAATTGGTAAATGAAATGACTTTAAATCGGATTATATTTTGTATATATAAAAGAATGAATTTAATAAAATGATATAGTCCTTTATGATTATTTCATGATTAGTGGTTGTTATCACTTTACTGATTAATTAATTGGAATGGTAGTGCTTATTATCATTCATTTATTGATTATTTATGCTCGGCTAGTTTATGAGCATCGGCTATTGGTTGTTGATTTGAGCATTTGACTATTGTCATGAATTTTAAAAATATGTCTAAATGATTATAAGAAATTGCATATTTTCAACATGGGATTTCAAAATAAATATATATCTAAATTCCCCACTGTATTATTATACCGATTATTTGATACCATATCCGATTGTGATATATAAAATATGGTTTATAACTAAAAGTTATTCAAACTGAAAATTTGAGAACTTGAATTCGGGGTTTTTGAAATTGGTTTATAAGATTTTGAAAAAAAAATATACTAGCATTATTTGAAAGTATTTACGAATAAAATATTTTTTAAATGATTTTGAAAGAAATTAAAAGTGCAGAACTCACATCTGTCGCTAGAAAATAAATTCGGCGATGACTGCAGCATCATCGGCGTTCATTTTCGAGTTTCAAAGTTGGGAAGGCCACTATAGTAGCTTTGCTACACGATTGAATTGATGAAACAGATTTTGATTTAAATCCATGATATATAATTTGATATTTGAAATATATATATATATATATATATATATATATTTCTTTATTTCAAATGATTTGAGATAAAACCCGGTGTTCAGTTCTCGAGTTTTCGATTGAATGATATTATAGACACATGTATCCTATGCATTAAGTAACGATCCAAGATTTTGGTTAATTGAAATTGGAGTATTTAACTGATTTTAAATATTTAAAAGTTAATTTTATAGATTTAATAACTTCAATTTCAAATATAACGATTTATTGGGTAATTTAATTGTGGAATTTAATAATTTAAATTGGTTAAATAATGGGATTTTAAGTTTAAGTTAGATTAAAATTATTTCAAAGGCTTATTAAATTTATATTAACAAGAATGAAGGTAAATAAAATTTTAAATTTGATTTAAAAGTGGTTTACTCGATTTCAAAAATAACTCGTATAAATTGACATTTAAAAATAGCCTTCTGAAGCACAGTCTCGGAATTTGACGAAACCAGTTTCACTGGATCCGTAATAGTGTATTATTATCGGATTTCAAATTTCGTAGCAATCAGATAAATCATTTGGTCGTACGGGATAGAAACGCATCGAAATTTATATTGAAAATTCAATATAATAATTGGGTAAAAAAGGCTATCTTCCACATACGATCGAATTGGGACTTGAAACCTGTTCCATTGCGTTCAGAATGGGGATATAACATTACGAATGTCTGGCGGCATGCCCCAATTAGGGTTTGAAATAAATATCTAGATATTTGAATTTAATTAATTATATATATATATACATACATATATATATATATATATATTGATTCTGACCACAGCCCACATTCCCTCACATCAGCCCAAATTCTTTCATCTCAGCCACCCTATTCTATACCTATGTAAGCCACCCTGTCCCTGTGTTGTCTCCAATGTGCTCCTATACAAATCTTAGTTAACAGTGAAAAAGAAAAAGAAAACGAAGGCTTCAAAAATCAATTTTTAAAAATCTGTTCGACAAAAAAAATACGAGATAAGTTTCAAAAATCATGTTTAGGCATGAACTTCGACCGAAATTGGTTTATGTGTGGTTCGATTTCAAGATGGAACTCGATAGTATAGGGTGTAGCAGCTAGGGTTTAGGGTTCTCACGATTTCGTGCATCAATCATCTAATAAAAGATCACTAGCGAGTTTCATTTGCCAAAATATACGCCGCCGCAAATTTTCGCGAAGACTGGTGCCATTTTGGTCATTGTGACCTGTACGTGGGCGAGGAGCAGGTGGTTAGGTCATGATCCAAAAGGAAACTTCAGCCGAGGAATGATAGTCATTGTTGGATGGAGATGGACGAGTGCAGTTCGCCAGAGGTGTCGGTGGGTCGTGTAGGTGAGCGGAGAAGGAGGGCATTGTGTGTGCACAGCTATTTCGTGCACAAGGGTTGAACGTACGATTTGGGGAAGAAGGTGTTAGCAGGTTGGATAGTGATTAAATGTTTCGGGCTTATATAGTAAGGTTATATTAGTTAAAGTTTATAATTAAGCTTATATTAATTTATATTGATCGTTATTCTTAAAAATATTGTACCTTTCCCACACGATGTCAGAATTTAACGAAATGAGTTGCGTTGCACTCGTATCTGCGAATTCTACACATAGGAATCAAATTGGACCCAATTGGAGCTTCTGGCATTTTAGCTAAATTCGAATGCGTTTGAATATAATCGGAATCAGAATGCGAAAGCGACAACAAAAATAAAAGGTGAGTGTTTTATAACGCTCACGACGCACTAGAATATTTTTATGTTAGTTAAATTTAAGATTTTGAACTAATTTAAATTTTTTGATTGTTGTTTGATAATTTTAATTGACATTTAAATGAACATCTGAATTAACTAATAGAAATTTAAATTGAAGGTTAAATTGAATGGGAAGTAAACTACTAGTAAAATTCCCGATTATTGATAATTGGTTAATTGATGCGATTTATTGACTGATTTGGATGTTGATTGTGATGGATGCTATTGATTGATGTTTTGGATGATTTGGATGTTTGTTTATTTTGGTATCGCCTTCTATCATCATGTATATTATTTACAGTATATAAAATTGTAAATTGAATTATTTCGAATGAATTAAGAAATAGGTTGAAATAATATATACCTATGGCATTTATTTTGGATTGAAATGATATATATCCATCCCTGAAATTAAATCGAAATAACTATTCACTTGGCCATAGGGTAGAAAATTATATACGGACACCGGATTGGTTAAATTAAATGATTTTAAAATATTTGATTTGAAATTTATTTAAATGATTTGATTTTAAGAAAATGAAAATCAAATTTATGGAAATCAAATTATTTTCGAACTTGAGCTCGAAATGTTGAAATTTAAATTTGGTAAACGAAATGTTTTAAATAATTGAAATTGAGATTTTTAAGTTATAATCAAAATATGATTTAAATTTCAGAAATTGATTTGATTTAAAAGATTGGACTTTTTTCGAATTTTGAATATTAGTAAAAGTGATATAAAACGATGTTTCGAAATTGGGCTCGGAATTGAATTATATTTGAAAATTTGGGTTTTAAATTAGGTATTGAAAGTAAAATTTGATTTAAGTGTTTTGAATCGATATTTTGAAAATCGAACATGGAATTGATATAAATCGAAATGGTTTAATTTAGAATTGGAATCGAAATTAATTTAGAATTGGAATCAAAATTAATTTGGAATGGGAAGTGAAATTAATTTGGAATCGAAGTAAAATTCGACTTGAAATCGAAGTTGAATCGATTAAATCGAAATGGAAATTTAAAGTGATTTGAACTGGGAAATTTGGAATTGAATCGGTTTGACTTTGAAACTATTTTCAAATGAATTATTTTAGTATAAACGGTTTAAAATCTATACTCTTTAAATATTCAAATTATTTTGATTTTCCAAACTATTTTACTATATAAACCATTTTCAATACTCAAACTATTTTCTATTAAACTATTTTTACTATTTAATTATTTTAAAACTATTTAAACAATTTTCTGAACATTCAAACTGGTCAGAGTGGGAATCATTTATATTTAAATCATGGATTTAAATACGAATTGGGTTAAAATGATGTTATAACCAAATTGAAATTCGAAACAATTTTGGAAGCGAAATTGGGATATTAAGGCAAAAATGATTTTGAAATGAAATGGTATATTTTGAGTACATATGATGATTTTGAAATGAATTTGACTTTGAAGTGAATATGATATTTTGATATCAAATGCGAACTGTTTTTGAAATGTAAAAGTACTGACTTGTGTGTAAAACGGCGTTTGGTTGTTAAAGGGGCCAGGGCCTCTTATTGGCATACTCTCTGTCAATATTGGAACCGCTTTAACTATTGTGTACATTGAGTGATGGTCCGGAATGAAGTGGTTGGATTTGGTGTACGTTTGCTGGATTTGAAGAAAGACAATGATGATGGATTAGCCTAGCACTTGTGCAAATTTGAAATGACTAAAATAGGAGACGTACCGGCCAATTGGGCTAGCTACACCGAGCGGACACACTTCTTCGTATTACCATCATTTACATTGTGATTGATTGGTGCACACCCTCGGATTTTAGGAGTGTTGGATGCGGGCTATGATGCGTTACCACCACCCGGGAAGGGTAAACTGGTAGTATCCTACCTTGGGCATTACCTCACGTGCCTTGTCATACTTTTATCCCTATACGAGACCATTACGATTTTGGTTTAGTGTTGTCATATCACGGTGCATCCCTATCCACCGACGATTTACTAGTGTTTTATATGCAAACTGTACGACAATGCTTAAAATCACATTAAGGGGGATAAATGTAAAGGCTTAAGGCTAAGAAAAATATTTATTTTACTGACTAGACATTATATATATATATAGCATATTCTACTATACATAAATATTTTGATGGATCCTTAAGAGGTGGAAAATCCCGTAACATCTCTTGAGTTATTGCACGCACGTTATACACTGGATAGGAGATGTGAAATCCCGTAAACATCTCTGACGCTATTACACTCATGATATGTGATATCGATTTGACTCACAAAAGGATATTTTAGTCCAGACTTGAGTGTTTTGTCTTTTCATTACGCTCAGGTCAGTCCTGAGTTTTTCAGCTTATCGAAGATTATTCTCAGGAGGATGAAGATGAAGATTTGATATATTATTACTAGTATTATTCAATAATTGTTTGTTTTGCTACACTATTTTATTTTTTCTACTGTATATATAACTCCAATAAATGTTGTATAAATTATAATCGAAAGTATAGTAAACAGCTTCATGAACTGTTTATTTGATTATTATATTTTATCATTCCGCTGCGAGATTCCGTGTTGTTTTCTTCTTCTTTTCTTATTTTTCTTAATTAACCCCAATGATTATCTATGTTCCGGATTGTTTAAGTTGGACATGTGTGGATTATTATGGATTTAAACCTTCCGAAATGTGGGTCATTACACATTAGGATAATTTGATTGTGCATCTTGTAGAGATGATTGATAGTTGATTTCCTATTTTTGAATTGGAATTTGATTTTCGACTATTTTTGAATAGTCTGACACTTCAAAATTGAGATTTAAATTTAAAACTTAGTAGTTTCTGAAGAGTATTTAAGAGTTTTGTAACGACCCAAAAATTTTACTGGTTTTATTTATTTAATTAATTGAATTTTTGTGAAATTTTAAATAATAAAATTGTGAATTGAAAATTTAATATTTGGAATACGTATATTTAAACCTAGTAAATAGTAAAATTTCATCAGATAACATGGAAGTTTATTTTATTGTGTAATTTTATTTCAAATTCAAATCAGTTAATATTTGATGATAATAAAATGATTTCCAAACCTAAATATTTTACAAAATAAATTTGTAAATCATCTTCTGAGTGAGACGTCATATTTCGTTTCTTCAAATTTGGACTGCTGTTGCTCCTTTTATCTTATTTTCGACGGATTTGCAGCATTTTCGGTACCGATATCGACTTTTGATCGGATGATCGTATTGCCGATATCTGGGTACCATTATGTTCATCTCATCGTGTTGATTTCGCGATATATTCATTTCTGTATTTGGGTGTCCGCAACGCGGCGAAATCTGCGAAACGGTTAGCCGTATTGGTACATGTTTTTGAGTCTCTTGTTTTCTGGGTGTCTATTCATTCGTTCCCTGTGTAAAACGAATAGCCATTAGTTATTATTATTTCCATAAACCCAATTTCTGACTTTTGCTCTTCTGTGACCTTTTATTTTCTACTGTTTTATTTTTTCTTTATTTCGTTGATTCACGATTCATGATTTTATTTTCTATTGTTTTATTATTTTACTATTTCGATTTCTATCATCTTCGTGTGACCACTCCTTCTCTTTGAAACTACTCCCTTCCCACTCCACCATATCCACACCACCGAAATCCAACAGCACAACAACCTCACATGCATCAGCACACACCCCTCCCAGACCTCGGCCACCCAAACAACCAACTCCACCTCCATCACAGATGTCACCACGCCACCTCTCTTCTGAAGCAACCAGACCCCATCTCCTCTACCCATAGCCAGCCATCTCCGCCGCATAACCTACCGAACGTCCACCATCATTTCACAGCCATCCATCACCGAGCAGCACCAAATCCGACCCCCTTCAGCTAGCACCACCCAGAGTACCCACTTCCATGCGCAAGCCAAACCACCCCTGGCCTTCCAGCTCTGGCCCGAGCCCGCGCACCACTCCGCCACCATCGGATCGCCTGTCCTCCTTTCGTCGGACTCTGCTATCTCTGCCAGCCTGCTTTTTTCCCCACTCCTATATATTAGGTAATATATTTATCTGTTAATATATATTGATTTTTCGAATTCTGTAAAGTTAGTTATATATATATATAAACACACTCTCCTGTTAGTATATGTATACGCATATATATTAGTAGATATATATAATAGTTTATATATAAGTTTATATTTTTATAAATCTGTTATCTTGTTTTAAGATGGGCAGGTATATATCACAATGTTTGGCAAGTATATATATATTTGTTTATTTATAGGTTATGCATATATATGTCTTGTTTAACTGAGTTGAAGTATGTTATTCTGTCTCAACCGAAAGGAATGTTCATATATATTCATATATGCATATAAACCTGGTTGTTTGCTGAGTATTCTACTGTATGAATAAAAATATAAGTTTCGTTTATATATATATAAAGTTTACATGGGTTTTTCTATTGTTTTAAATATAGTTTGTAAAGTTTTAAAAGGTTGTTTGGTTCTAAAGTATATAGTACAGAGCCATTTATAGTATATAAAGTATAAAGGTTTATATTAGTTTTACTGTTAGATAGTTGTATATATTTATTTTGTAAACGGTATATAGATATATGTCATTTGTGCAGTATCTAAGTGCTTACAATGATTATATCTTAAATAAAGTTGCAGTTTATATATAGCAGTTTTGTTTTTATATTAAGATATATATATATATATATTGTTTGCGCCAAAATTGGTCACAAACCCCAAGTGTTGTGAAAGCACCAGTGTATGAATACAGATCAACAAATATTCAAACACAAATCTCAGATCTAAGCAAACAACTAACCGCAATCCAAAAATAATGAACAGTGACGCAAGATTTATAGTGGTTCGGCTATCTCCGGCCTACGTCCACTTCAAGGTTTTTATGATTTTATTGCTCGATACTTGAAGATTACAATTTCGTGTGTTGTATTACAACTGATTTTCTGAGCTAAGTCTGAATCTAAGGTAGCAATGGTGATCTGGAGTAAATCTGGCAGAGTCTGGGCGCTCTTTAGCTCTCAAAATTGTCCGACCCATTTTCTGAATGACCAGGGGCTCTATTTATAGGTGTAGGAGGCTTGATATTTCGCCTAAAATTCGGGGAGACCAGTTCTGGCTCGTAAGGGGGCCCACATGGCCGAAATCTGGAGATCCGGGCCCACTTTGGGATCGATTCGACCCTTGGTTCGAATCGATCAAGAAATCATCCAATCGAGCTGAAATTTGGTGTGAACTTCCTTCATTATGTGTTTGAGCTTCTGTGAAAATTTCATGGCGTTTGGACTTGTAGAACTTGAGTTATGATCGATTCGAGTAGGTGTTTTTCGCTTCCTGGAGTCGTTCGAATCGATATGCTCGAATCGATTCGTTCGAATCGATTTTCTTGCACGCGAAGACTATGGCGTGGTGCGCATGCCTCGGGTCAACCCTCTTTTATCTCTGAGTTTTACTGAGTCGTGGCCGGGGTTTTAGCTATGTAGACATGGTGGATTCGAGGTGATCGATTCGAAGACGTGCTTCCTTCGAACCGGTTGGACCATCGTTAGTTCGAATCGATCAGGGTACGCTACTATTGATCGATTCGTATTCACTTCAACAGGGTGGACTCGAAGGCAGTCATTGGATGGAGTTGAAGTGACTACCCTTTGTGGATTAGAAAGGAATGCAGGGACGATGGATTCGACCTTAGGGCTTCTGTGCTAACGGAGTCGAAGCTAAGGTACTCTTCCCGGATTCGAAGCAAGGCTATGCTCCATGGATTCGAGGCACCTTCTTTCTACGGATTCGAAGCAGGGAAAGTTCGATGGAATCGAAGCAGGGGTATTCCTCATGGATTCGAAGCAATGTACGTCTGATGGATTCGAACATAGGCTTCGCCTATGGATTCGAACTAAGGACGGTCTACTCCATCTTTTGTCGATGATATCTTGAGCATACGAACTCGGATTGACTTGAAACTTGGATCGTTGGTTCCCACGGCTTTGCTTGACGTGCCTTATCAATTGTAGCCCGATCCGGACTCGGACAAAATTCATCGATATCCATGG
Source organism: Allium fistulosum (assembly GCA_030737815.1). Lineage (NCBI taxonomy): Eukaryota > Viridiplantae > Streptophyta > Magnoliopsida > Asparagales > Amaryllidaceae > Allium > Allium fistulosum. Next base: position 670,213,715 of record CM060903.1, read on the forward strand.
TGAACCTGCGATGCACAATCGATGTTCACGACTAATAATCATTGCTTCTCAGTTAATCTTTGGGTATCTCGGCTTTGCCAAAAGTTGGGATAACATTTTGCCCCCTAAAACATGCCTTTTGGTAAAAGGTGTGTTTTGATAAGTCTCAAGTTGAATGCAGTGAGTTCATGTTTTATTCAGAGCTTATAGCATTTTTAATCAAGTCCATGGCTGTTCGAAGCCGAATTGTTATCAATTTCTCCGAGTGGAAGTTAAGAATGAAATTCTAAAGTCTCTTCGGACTGTCGATGTTCACTCCGGGCCCTTGTCAAACCCATTCTAGATTTAGCGATTGAATAGAAAGATCCTATTGCACTCCGGCGTTACTTTCTATCCCTTGCACTCTGGCCCCAGCTAGGGCGTATAGCGATGTCTTGGTCATTCTGGACCGATCGTAGCCTCTCTGGGCTCTTACTGGATCCCATCCTGTCACTCTTCGGTGAAGGGGAAACAATGATGAGTGAGTCGATCCTGTCGCTCTCTGGCGAAGCGACTCACTTCTTGCACTCCGGTTCAGTGTATCTGAACGTTAAGCGATGTCATGGCCCAAATCGTGGGCCGATCATAGCCTCTCCGGGCTCTTATCGAATCCCGATCCAATCACTCTCCGGTGAATGGGAAACGATGCTTAAGTGAGTCGATCCTGTCGCTCTCCGGCGAAGCAACTCATTTCTTGCACTCCGGACCCCGCCTCTCCGGGTAAGGTCATAAAGCGATCATGTTTATATTGATATTTAATGTTCATCCTTTAACTCTCCGGTTAAAAGGTTTATTTTAATAAGTGTTTCTTTATTAAATTTAAATCCTAGATGTTCAATCTCAAACACCAGGAAAAACAAGACAATGCCTCTCTGGGCGGAGTGGTCTACTTCCATCTTAGAGCATGCCTAGGGATCTCTCTGGTTCCCGTACATGAGTAAGTGGGATAGCCGTTTTATTTTGGAAATCAAATCTAAGAAAACTAATTGACCAGAGTCCAAATCTTGAACTTGGCCCTTGCCATCACGATTAGTTGATGACGAGTCGTGATCCCGATCCAGGATCATTCCTATTCGGTGGAGGTTGTTCAGGTCTTACTATCGTTGCCCGTTCTCTGATGTATTGTGGCAATCTACCACTCCTGGCATGCTCTTCCACCTCATCCCTTAGGTGGCGGCATTCGTCGGTTGTGTGCCCATCTAACTCATGGAATAGGCAATATTTTCCGGTTCTACGTTCTCGCTCTGTGGGATCTCTCCTCGGTGGTTTTCGATAGGGGAGTTGCCCCCAAGTTTCGGTGTAAATTCGTTCCAGTCCTGCCGCCAAGTCTGTGTATTGCCTGAATCTGGGCTCTCGGAATTTCTTCCGTTTATCAGGACCATCATGTGCGTCATCCTGCTTTCTCTTTCCTTTGTCCGCCCTGGACTGTTCCCAGGCGGTTCCTTCACCTTGTGCAACATTTATTTCCTGCCTCTCGGCTCGTGATTCCTCTAATCGAATGAATTTTTCAGCTTCATGGAAAAACTCTCCAAGATCTTGCGGTGGATCTTTAGTCAAGGAGTATTTGAATTCGGTGCCTTCTCCAACTCCTGCCACTGCCGCCATCAAAATCATCGATGGGTCCGGGCGATCTACAGAAGCCACCGTTGCATTAAATCGTAACAGAAAATCTTTTATGGACTCTCCGGTCCTTTGCTTTATTGATGGCAAAGTCATCACGCTCTTGGGTCTTGTTATGTGAACCCTAAACTGCTTCATGAAACAATCCACAATTTCGCCCCATGTCCTGATTGATCCTGTCTCTAGCTGTCTAAACCAAAGCGCAGCCAAATCTGATAAGAATAAGGGGAAACATCATGCCATTACTTCCTCGGATGCTCCCAGCACTTCCATGTGTCTGATATATCTGGTGATATGCATGGTCGGGTCTGACTTTCCGTCATAAGGATCCAGCATCGGTAGTTTGAACTTTGGAGGGTTCCTTGCATTTCGGATATTTGGAGCGAACGGACTTCGACTAACCTCTTCCAATCCTCCGCCTGACAATCCCCCTCTCATGAGTCGTCTCACTAGGCCAATCATTCTTTCATCTCCATCTAGGGGTTGCCCCCTTGTCATGTCTCTGTCTTGCCCTCCGAGTCTTGTAGGGAATTCTGGTACGTACTCTTCGGGTGGTTCGTTAGCATTTGTGTTGGCCCTAGCCGGTTGAGCTCCTTCCAAAGGTCCTTCTGCGTCGGATCTTGCGGGTCTGCCCCCAAGCCCTTGTTGATTGCCTTCTGGTTCTGTATTCTGTCCTCCGTTGGGTTCCATAGCCCTAGCTCCTTGTTCCATATTCACAACCGCTGTAGCTGGTCCAGGGTTCTGTATCCCTGCAGCTCTCATCTGCTCGAAGAAATTCTGCAGCATCTCTTGTTGGCTTTTCATCATTCTTTCCTGCATTAGGTTATTCATAGCCTCCATCTCATCTCTAGTAATGTAGATCGAAGCTTGTCCTTCTCCAGCGCCAGAGGATGCCTCTTGACTTCCTGCCTGTTGGCTCCTCTCAGTTCTTTGTCTAGTTTGTCGAGTCATTGTAGAGTCAGATCTGAATCCTTAAAATTCCAAATCTAAACTTTGAATCTGGTGTAGCGGGTGCTAGTTCTTCTCAGTGAAAGCACCAAAGTGTTTGCGCCAAAATTGGTCACAAACCCCAAGTGTTGTGAAAGCACCAGTGTATGAATACAGATCAACAAATATTCAAACACAAATCTCAGATCTAAGCAAACAACTAACAACAATCCAAAAATAATGAACAGTGACGCAAGATTTATAGTGGTTCGGCTATCTCCGGCCTACGTCCACTTCAAGGTTTTTATGATTTTATTGCTCGATACTTGAAGATTACAATTTCGTGTGTTGTATTACAACTGATTTTCTGAGCTAAGTCTGAATCTAAGGCAGCAATGGTGATCTGGAGTAAATCTGGCAGAGTCTGGGCGCTCTTTAGCTCTCAAAATTGTCCAACCCATTTTCTGAATGACCAGGGGCTCTATTTATAGGTGTAGGAGGCTTGATATTTCGCCCAAAATTCGGGGAGACCAGTTCTGGCTCGTGAGGGGGCCTACATGGCCGAAATCTGGAGATCCGGGCCCACTTTGGGATCGATTCGACCCTTGGTTCGAATCGATCAAGAAATCATCCAATCGAGCTGAAATTTGGTGTGAACTTCCTTCATTATGTGTTTGAGCTTCTGTGAAAATTTCATGGCGTTTGGACTTGTAGAACTTGAGTTATGATCGATTCGAGTAGGAGTTTTTCGCTTCCTGGAGTTGTTCGAATCGATATGCTCGAATCGATTCGTTCGAATCGATTTTCTTGCACGCGAAGACTATGGCGTGGTGCACATGCCTCGGGTCAACCCTCTTTTATCTCCGAGTTTTACTGAGTCGTGGACGGGGTTTTAGCTATGTAGACATGGTGGATTCGAGGTGATCGATTCGAAGACGTGCTTCCTTCGAACCGGTTGGACCATCGTTAGTTCGAATCGATCAGGGTACGCTACTATTGATCGATTCGTATTCACTTCAACAGGGTGGACTCGAAGGCAGTCATTCGATGGAGTTGAAGTGACTTCCCTTTGTGGATTAGAAAGGAATGCAGGGACGATGGATTCGACCTTAGGGCTTCTGTGCTAACGGAGTCGAAGCTAAGGTACTCTTCTCGGATTCGAAGCAAGGCTATGCTCCATGGATTCGAGGCACCTTCTTTCTACAGATTCGAAGCAGGGAAAGTTCGATGGAATCGAAGCAGGGGTATTCCTCATGGATTCGAAGCAATGTACGTCTGATGGATTCGAACATAGGCTTCGCCTATGGATTCGAACTAAGGACGGTCTACTCCATCTTTTGTCGATGATATCTTGAGCATACGAACTCGGATTGACTTGAAACTTGGATCGTTGGTTCCCACGGCTTTGCTTGACGTGCCTTATCAATTGTAGCCTGATCCGGACTCGGACAAAATTCATCGATATCCATGGTGAACCTGCGATGCACAATCGATGTTCACGACTAATAATCATTGCTTCTCAGTTAATCTTTGGGTATCTCGGCTTTGCCAAAAGTTGGGATAACATATATAAACTTTTATTTTATCTGCCGTATATATATATATATATGTTTATAGGATGCAGACAGGGATATATTATATGTTAAATATATACTTATATCATATATTTTGTCTAATTTGTTTGAAGTTTTTTTGCATATTTATGAATATAATATGTATAGTATTTTATACATAGGATAATAGTATCTCAACCCTTATTGTATATGGGTCTAACTGCGTTATTTTAGTTGCTAAACTTATATATATTAGTATGCGTATTTCATAGTTTATATATATATACATAGTACATCATATGTGTGCATTTAGTTTAGTATATGTTTGTAACTTTCAAATGTATTTGCTTAAGTGTTCGTATATATGTTTCGACTTTTAAATTATATACTTGTATTGAATAAGAGAATATAAGAATATATATGTATTTATTTCAAATTATATAATATGTATATGTTTGATTTTATATGTGTGTTTTAATTGAAAACTATGATTTTTTGAAACTATATATATATATATATTTAATTTAATATATGTTTGGACCTAGAATATGACTTGTTATAAATAGTTATATATAAATAAGTTCACTTATACCATTTGTCATCATCGATCTGTTCTAATTTGATTTCGTCAATCCCTTATTTATCAGCTTTTTCGTCGAATTCGTGCCAACCTTGTTTGTTTTGGATTCGTGCTTGGCTTTCGTTACTAAACTTCATTGTCTATCTCTCTAGTCTCGAAAGGTGAGCAATCACTCACGATTAACGTTCTTATATTTATTAAATTTGATTTTAATTGAAACAACAATTGAAATATTCTGCTGATAGTTATCTACATCTACTATATATATGCTGTTATCTGAATCTGTTCACCTGTGACATCTAAGACCATTATCTGTTATTTATATTGATGATATATGCATGTTATATTATTATCATATATGTTATCACACTACAAGTTCCATGTTAGTATAGAATTCACTATGGGTTGAAATGATACATACCCGAACGACCTGTAGAATAGGAGAAAATCGTTATGGGTTGAAGTGATAAACCCAAGCGATTTTCATTTGAATTGAATTTGGGATTGCGGGTTGAAAAGATAAATTTGAAACTGATTTGAAATTATATTTATTTAAGAATTTTACTTAAAGAATTTTAATTTGAAATTTATTAAATTTGAAAATTTAAAGATATGTTTTATAACTTGAATTTGATTAAAAGTGACTTAAATGAATATTTCAAATTTACATAAATTAAAATGGGATATTTTGTTTATTTAAATTTGTAAATTGAAGTTGTATTAAGATGTTATTGAATATTTAAAGATTTAAATATATTGAAATTGAAATGGCTTATTTTATCGTTCAAATATGTATTTCAAAATCAATGATTTGAAATGGTTTATTGAGAAACTGAATTGAATTGAAATTTGAGGATTTGAGATTGGATTAAATTTGAATTTTGGAATCCGAGTTGAATTGAATCGATTTGTGAAATTTGAGGAAACTGTTTTATTATATAAAGTATTTTCAATTATATTTAAAACTATTTTATATTATTTTATAAACTATTTTTAATATAAACTATTTTTAATATAAACTATTTAAAATATACTAATTATTTTAATATATTGTTTTAACTTATAACTATTTTATATAAATTATTTTATTTTATAAACTATTTTATTTTATATACTATTATTAATATCTAAACTGTTTGAAGGAAAGTGTTATGATTTCCAAAGTTATGAATTTCAAAGTATTATGATTTCCAAAGTATTATTATTTCAAATTGTTTTGGTTTCGAAAGTATTATATCTTTGAAAGTACTATGATTTTGGAAGTGAATATTTTTGAAATGGAAATGATATTTTGGTTTTGAAGTATAAATTAATTTGAAATGACCATGGTGTTATAATTACGTTGGTTGTTAATAGCGTATATTTCTACATTGTAGATAGTTCCACGGATCCTTAGAGGATGGTTATCCCAAACATCCTTTGAGTTACTTGTATTTCAGTTGATATTTCACTTGAGTTGAATTTATTGATATAAGAATGTTAATCCTGACTCGAGTGTTTTGTGTTTGCTTTACGCTCGGGTCAGATTGAGTGTCACAGCATTTGAGACTCACCTTTGGAGTTTCGAGCTTCGCTTGGAGATCCAACTATCGATTCAGCTTTCAGCTTTTCCAGTTGATTTGTTTAGAGATGTCATCTGTGTTTATTCGAGACTCAATTGTATTTGAGATATTCTGCTGTATTTTATTTTTAACTCTGATGTTTATATAGTAGATTCATGAACTACTATTTATCTATTCCGCTGCATTATTATTGTACTACTCTGTGTCTGTGATTCTGTGATTGATTTATTTACTGTATATGCTGAGTTTTGCCAAATATAAATTAACAATATGATATTTTGAGCAATTCAAGTCCGACGTGTGTGGATGCGGATGGCACGAAATACCGGGTCGTTACAAGTTTAGTTTTCATAACTCTTAAATGTAAAGGATAATGGATTTTAAACAGGTTTTAAATTACTAATTATTTTGATGTGTAAAATGAATAAGATTATTTGTATTATAAAAGTTTGAACTTAAGTTTTGAAGGCTTTAAATGAAATTTTGTTTTGAGCAATGCTTATGAGCTTAGGAAATATTTTATAAAACTTCATTTATTTACAAAATTATTTTAGAAGGAAAATTTGATTTTATATAAATACAACTTTATATAAATATTAAACTGAAGTAACTTTTGAAAACTATTGATTTTGAAATTTATGAATTTTGAATAGTATTCGAATTTGAAAAGGAAAAAAGATGATTGAGATCCTATATAAATTTGAAACTGAACTGATATTTTGAAATTGATTGATTTTCCAGGACCTTTGATTCCTAAAATATTTGATTTAGAAGTTTTTGGTTCTTATATAAGAATAATTTTATATAAGTATGAAGTTATTTCGAAGACTTTCATTTGAAAGGTACTTAATTTGAAAAGTGATGATCTTATATATAATGGAATTTATATAAGTATGATATTCGAAATTTACGATGTGAAAGGGTTTCATGTGTATTATGGTACATTTTGAAATTGAAGATATGGGAAATACCCTCTATGAAATTCGATAATCCACTTTGTGGGTTCATTCTATTTATTTGATTTTTGGTTGTGCGGACATAAACTCATGAGTTCCTTTGAATTCCATATCTTAACATATAGTCTTATGATTTAGATCGTAGCGTAAATCGAGGATATATGATTACCTCTAGTACATATGGTTTCTACTGGGATAGCGACGTAACCATTTCATACTGCGATATGCAGTGTTATTCTTTTCGATCATAGTGTAAGTCAAGGGTAGATGATTATCTTTAGTACTCATGGTTTCTGCTGGGATAGCGACGTAACCATTGCGTACTGCGACCAATGGTGTTTCGAGTAGTACTTTCCATATCTGTTTTTAAGTATTTTTCCTTGGTGTTGAAACATGTTTACTAAGTACTTAGAGATTTCTAGTCTTGCGCCTGATCAATGTATGGCTATAGTCTGTAAGAACAAGGATAAACTTGTTAAAACATCGAGTTATAAAAGTATTTTGATAAAAGTATTATATAAAGAATATTTTGATTATTTTTTTCTTTTTTAAATTCTTTAAAAATGTTTGAAAGGTTGTTTATTTATGTACAACATGGTTTAAAAGTTAATTATCAATGTTATAAATATTGTGAGCAGTTATTAATTCAATAAGTAATATAGTTAAAGTTAATGATTATTGATTTATTAATAATGTTTGAAAAAGTATTTTGATATTAAAACTAATAAATTCATAAATAATGGATTTAAGGTTTTCAATAGCTCCTTTCTAAATATAAGTAATGATGTAAATAATTATTTTCAAATAGTTTACATATATTTATAAAGATGTTATTGAAAATATTTAAATGGTATTTATAAATGAAGTAAGAAATTTTACAAATGAATCTTTGTAAAGTATTAAAGCATTAAAGATGATTGATTTGCAAACGAAGTTTTTAAATGAATGTTTCAAATAAAATTTATATAAGTTTCCTTAAATATATAATTTGGAGATATTATATAAATAGATTAAAAAAAGTCTATTTTAAAATTTTATGAAAAAAATGATTTGTGAAGTTTTATTTATAGTAATATGTTTGAAAAATAAATTTGAGTCTCTATTTTTGAAAGTATGGTATGAAATATTTACTTGGTTTTCGAAGTAGTAATATGAAATTCAAGGGTTTATTTACTTATTTGGATTTCGTATTAAACAAAAATAAATATTTCCCATGATTTGAATATTCATTTTAAAACAAGTATTCTAAAATTAATTATGAAGATATGAAGTTTTATACAATAATTTGAAAATTTAATGTAAGATTTGTGTATACTAGTAGTTTCGGTTCAATAATCTGTGAGTTTATACTTATTTTAAAATAATGAGTCTAATAAATTATTAGATTTAAAGAAATTTTTTTTAAAGCTTGTTAAAATGTTTCGATATAAATTTCTAACAGTATTTTAAACTTTTTGGAAAATCTTTGCATAACGCTGTGAGGATGTTTTAAATATATCTTATATTTATATTAAGTGAATAAGGTTAAATGTTTTAGTTGAATTTTAAGATATATTGAAATATTTCTTTCCTCTTCAAACACGAATACCAAAAACCTAAATTTATATTCTATAATCGAATTAAGTTATAAACTTAAGTAAAGGAAGTAGAAGCTTAAGTGATATTTTATGAAATGATTCATAATGATTTTAATATTTAATAGAAAATAAATTATGTAAGAGATTGATCTTTATATAAATAAATGAGTAGTAAAAATGAATGAAAGCAATCGGTGTAGTTAAGAAACCAATAGAATAAAATATGTAAGTTGTATATAGATCATTTTATTCGCATGACAGTTTTGATCCAGATTCGGATACGCGATTTTAAGGTAATTCACATCGGTCCGAGTTAGGATTATTCGCTCGATTTTCGACGGCGAACGCTGATACAGATTTTTGATACGATTCTGAAGTTCTCTATCATAGAATTCGGCTATGCAAGGAGAATGAAAGTTTCTAATCAAGGAACCAAATCAGGGTCCGCACTGGAGTGGTCGAGTTATCAATACTAGTACGAAAGTGAAATTGTGTCTTTGAGCAAGTGATCAGATTTGTTTTTTCATACGAATGTGTAACGACCTAGATTTTTAGTCGTTGATTTTGAACATTTAATTTATTTTAAATGTTGATTGAATTTTAATATGGAATTTAACGATCAAATAAGTGGAATAAAACTTATGTTTCAAATATAGCGATTTATTGGATAAATTAAATTGTTGAATTAATAATTGGAAATCGTTTAAATAATTGAATTGGAGTAGAATATGTAACAACCCAAAAATTTTAACAAATATTTTTTTCATTTATTTAAAACCTTGGTGTTTAATTGATTAAAAGAGTTTGAAATGTTAAAATTTCTTGAATTTAATTTTTAAACATTTTCCCAATTTTTAAATAAATATAAGCAATTTCTGTAATAGTAGATTTTGGTTAAAAATTTTGACACTAATTGAAATTTTAAATTCTAAATTCTAACTTCAAATCTTTATTTAAAATATATATATTTACAACATTTATTTCGCTGTTGTTTTACTTACTTATATTGGTTATATACTTTTAAATTAAATAATAAATAATGTTGTAAAAAGGCAATAAATTATACGTTTTAAATTGGTACGTTATATCCGTTCTTGTTTAATTTATTTGGCGCTATAAATGGTACGCTATTTCCTAATATACTCTTTAAACATATATTTTACTAAATATAAGTAGTGAATAAATAAGAAACCGTATAAATTTAAATGCGTTACTTTTATTTTAATGTGGGTGTATGGTTGATTTGATTTATGCATCCATAGTACGCATTCTTAATAAAAAATTTATTACCTTAAATAAATAAATAAATTTATCTGTAGCCTTGCATTCCAAGTGGGAAAGAAATCATTTCCCTAGTCGTTCAGTTTCTTTAAATCTAGCTTTGATAGGTTACGTGTAAATTTCTACGCTTCTCTTTTTCTTCATTTTTATAATAGGAATAAAATCTCCAAATTCCCATAGCCATTTCAAGCAAATTTATTTCTCTTTAGACGTTCAAAATCCGTTTCAAGATTGCTTGAAGTTCACGTGTAAACTTTTACACGTTCTTTTTGATTCAATGGTTTTAATTTGGTATAAAAACTCTTTTATTTACTTACCGCTCAAAACAACAAATATTTTCTTGCCACTTTTGCATTAGATTTACTAACTTATCAGCAATCCAATACGTGCGGAAACTTTCTTTCCTATATTCTCTCACCTCAATCAATGCAATCATGTATAATTGATTTAAATTTATTTCTTGCCTATATTCTCTCACCTCAATCAATGTAATTGTGTATAATTGATTTAAATTTATTTCTTGCCTATATTCTCTCACCTTAATCAATGCAACCCTGATAAATATAAGCCTCGTACACAAATAGTTTTCAATTGCATTTCAACATTTCCTTCATTTCTTCTTGCGTGCGTGAGCTCTGAAGGTATGGCCTCTATTTTCTTTTTTCTTTTTTTCCTTTCCATGCTTTGCTTCTCCCCTCCCTGTCCTCTGCTTCTAATATATTTGACAAATCCATCTTTATATTTCAACTCGCGTTCACAAATTTTCAAGTTATAACAGTCTCCGTTTAATTGATATTTTAGCATAAAACTATATCTATATTTTTTTTATGTTTAATGGTTATGTGAATGTTAAGCCAAGCTTTTCAGAGACGTATATGTACGTAGTCTTATATCTTATTTGTTATTATAAAATATTAGTAATATACGTATTTTGAAAATATAATTTGATTTTTATTCCTGTTCGAATATAACATATATTAGTATGGCAGCTGAGTGTTGTAAAAGCATTAGTGATTAATGTTGTAAAACTAAAAATTTAAATGTATAATTTTCATCTCGATTGTAGTGTATATATACATAAAGTATGTTTTGTTTTTTTTCTCTTTTCTGTAGATATTCGTATATAAATACGTTGTTATATGGTTTGTATATGATAGTTGTTGAGTCAATTTTATAAAACTGTGTTTAAAAGTTTCCATTTTTTGTTTAACAATAAATTGTAATTTTACAAGGTATGTATATAACAGTGGTTTATAAGTTTAAGTAATATATGTATATAAATTTTCGATTTACATACATGACATGTATGTATTATTCAAGTGCATGATCTATTAGTCTTGTTTATATGGATATAAAGGGACAGATTGTATATATTGGTTTGTTTTATAAAATATGTTGTTTATGTATAAAACTATGCAAAGTTATATTTTTAAATAAATATCTATTTAACTAGTTCGTTTTAATTTTTGTTATAATATAAATAGCTACAATACAATTTCCTATACATGAGGTTATAGGGATGATGTTATATATATTTGTCTATTTAAATTATTGTTTTAAATCGTTATATATATGTTAATTTGTTAAAAATCTAGTGTATGGTGCTTATTTATATCTCAGGTTTTGGTTGTTAAAATGCATTGTTGTAGAGATAGGTAGTTATATTATACATTTCAGAGATTTTGGGTCTAGTCGTACAAGTGTTATGATGATTTTTTAGCGTATAAATTATATTGATATAAAATATAGGTTGATTTTGGTATACATGTTCAATTTAAAGCAACGATGTTTGAAATATATATATATATATATATAATTTTATTGCGTTTGAATTAAATATCGATTTGAAAATATACGTTTTAAATTGATTTTTCTGAAAATTATAAATGCAATGTATCTTCTTCATCGATCCCATTTTGATTTGAATTCGTCTATTCCTATTTATCAGCTTATCCGTGATTCATGCCAATCTTGTTCGTTTTGGAAATTTGTTCTTGGATTCGTAACCCATTTCAAATCTCTCTAGCCTCAAAAGGTGAGCAATCACTCACGATTAATGTTCTTATATTTATTAAATTTGATTTCAATTGAAACGAAAATTGAAATATGCTGCTGTAGTTATTTAAATTGTTATATATGCTATTATCTGTAACTGTTCACCTGTGGGATATGACACCATATCCTGATGTTTATATTATATTGTTATTTATGATATATGCATTGTAACGACCCGTGAATTTCGTTAATTAAATTTGTCATATAAATAAGATTTTGGAATTAAATCTACAAAGAAATATAATTGTTATAATTTGTAAATGAAGTAAATGTTAAGAATTAACCTATGAAATATTTTATTTTTTAAAATAGACCTAATTCAAAAAGGTTGAATTGAATAAATCCTATTTATTGGAACCTAAAATTTTTGGTATGCAAATTTATAATAAATGAGTTATTGCAAGAAATTGAAATTTGAATGAATGAAAGTAGTGAAAGGATTTTACCCGGATGTAATTGTATATGCAGAGTAAAGGAAAGTATTAAATTGTTTAATGTAATAAAACCTTGAAACGGTAGTTGATTGTAAATTAAGGAAACGTGTTAATGCAAGTTAATATTTAAGTAACTTGAATGAACGTTACAATTTAATTGAAATTCAAATATTATGACTTAGCTATAAACGGAATATAATAAAAACAAATAAAATCAATGTTAGAAACTAAATGTAGCAGTGTAATTAAAATTAACAATTTAAAATGAAATTGCAATTAATGGAAATAATGTGAATTGTCATACTTGGTTACAAGTTAAATATAAGAAACTGATGGGGATGTAAATTTGTGAATTAATATTGTTATAATAATGGAAAGTGTTAATTGTTGCTCTTGAGCATAAAATTTAAAATAAGTAATTTAAAGCAAACATTTGATTAACCAATGCCATAATATTTATTTATAGTAACTCTGTAAATGAAGGTTGTAGTGTAAATGGCAGTTGATGAATAACCAAATTGAATACAATCCATTGATTTGAAACGACTGTTAGGTTATAATTGAATATAAAATTAAAATAGAAACGTAAACTTAATACAAGATAGTAATTTGGGTAATAAAAAGGGATGAACCCAAGAAATAAGTTACAGAGAATATTTAATTGTAATTAATGTATATATTTAGCAAAAATATAATAAGTGTAGTACAATCCAAATTTAGGTAAGCAATGGTGAAGTTCTAATTGATTGAAATTGGTAGAATTGGAAATGGATTAAAGGTTATATACATTGATGTAATAATACATAATGAATTGTAGATGACAGGATAAATTAGAATTACATGAAAGGAATTTAATTTAAATGTAATAAAGTGGATTTATTTGGGAAATATTAATGTGCCTAGATATAGCCTTTGCTAATTTAAGTCAATAATTAATAAATTTAATAAAAGACCAATTTATGAAAATGAATGGAAATCAGGATTTATTTATTTATTGAAAATTAAGGTTAAATGATTGAGTTTATTGAAATAAGTAGAATTAAACGTTAAATTTTTCGTTAATTGAAATGAAGATGGAATAAGAAAATATTAATGCAATAGTTTGAATCAAATGATAAATCCATCTATTTGATAATAATGAATGAATATAATTTTTGATTGATGTAATTGAATGGAAATTTTTGAAAATTTATTTACATATTCTGAATTCAATAAATTGAGGTTAATACTGAAACCGGTAAGATAATTAACTTTAAATTGACTTTTAATTTGTTTAAAACCATCGTAAATGACTGAGAAATTGAGAATAATAAGAATGGACAATCTTAGAATTTAAATTGGAAATTTGATTTAATTAATCAATTATTAATTTGTTTAATTTCTATAAAAATAGCCATTTTGGCCACTGACTCGGATTTCGACGAAACAAGTTTCATCGGATCCGAAACGGTGAGTTATTGTAGAGTTTCAAGTTTCGTAACGATTGGATTTGTCATTTGATCGTACGGACTCGAAACGCCTTGAAATAAATGCAATTGAAATCAATTTGAAATTTTTGATTTTTGCATAACTTCTTCATACGATGGAATTTGGACATGAAACCTTTTCCATTGTGTAAAGACCCGCAAATCCGTCTTCCGAAAACCCGACACTGCTATGTCCACTATAGCAATTGTTGAACAATCGGATGGCGGAAACGCGAACTTTAATGTTTAAAAGAAGAGGCAGAAGAAAAGACAGAAGAAAAAGAAAGAAGAAGAGAGAAGAAGAATGAAGAGGAGAACAACAGAACAACATCAGAACAGAAAACAATATCAGAATCTTACACATCGCAGCGGAACAATATATAATAGATAAACACTAGTCTTTTAAAACAAAGAACTATATCAGTTTATACATACATCAATCAGAGTCAATATACAACAATGGACAGTTTTATAAACTTGTCCTCATACAGAATACACAGCGGAATAAATACTATCAGATACAAATACTACGTCTCGTCCTCCAGCTTATCTCCAAAGCTCCAGAATATCCAGAATATCCTGATAACATACTCTAGGCTGCCCGTGTGGAAATTGGTGGGCACCCAGAGTTTTGAAGGGAAACAATAAACTCCGAGTCAGTCATGGTGACTGGTGTGAGATCGTAAAACAGTTATTTTTCACAAAGAAAATAAAACAAATTCGCAATGCTTTTGGAAAATGAAACTAGCATAAGACCTCCCACCACACACACAATGCAAACGCAGAATTGGAGGAGATTTCTTCTTATGATAGTCAAAGATGCTTACTATGCAAAAATCAAATTCTTTTTGATATTATTATTAGTGCATAGTGTAGAAATCATTTCGAAAGTATAATATAAATCTTAGCCAGCATAGGCATTCCGCACTTATGCCTACTATAGCTACCATCCAAACAGTGGTGACCACCATAAGTGAATGATAGGTTCTACAACTAAAACCGTACAAGTCACGTATTGTTTCTTTGGATTTCCAACAAATGGTCAGGCTAAGGAACTTCCTTTTCCACGATGGGTACGTCCCTGGAATAGACGACCCGAGAACCTAACGTTACGGTTAGATCTCTGCCAACACAAGGCCGGGTTACCTCTGCAAAAATAGGTAACTACTGACATGCGTATGCCATCCCCCGATCGTCACCGATCTTCCCGAGGATCCCCGATTCGCAACAAACCACAAAGTAATAATTTTGCAGCAACCACAGAGGTTAAGTATCTGGGCTCCATACCATGATACCACCTTTATCCAGAAGGAATGACATACACTAAGGGGCGCTACTCCCTAGAACCTTGCTGCATCCTTCCTGTTTCGACCATTTCCGGGGTGTGAGGCTCGACGAAGTCTCGTCCACAAAGCTACGCTTTCTACAAAGCCATGCTTCGGGTCAAACGAAATGATCAACCTATGATCACAAAGATATAAGATCAAACAAATGATCATATCACAAATGATCAAACACTGATCATTTCACAGCAACACTCAGTATGTCACGTTACCAAATTGGGAGTATATCGCTGATAAATTTCAACTACATAACCTCTGAGCTCGTACGTCTCAGAGAAGGGTGTTAAGCTAAGAGAATAAATTCTCTGCCACCAACAGAAATGTATTTGAAAGAAATCAGCTTTATATCTCAAATTGTAACGTCAGACACACAATCCATACAAGTCTGTTCCGGGATCGAACAGAACCGAAGGCACTTCTCACGAAGCCCTTGCAATTTCGGATAATTTTCAATCACGTCCGGACTTCCCGTCACTAAGGGTGATAAAACCTCTAAATCGAAGATCAGTCGATGTAGAGTAACTCGACGGTAATCCTTCCGTTTTCAAAAATATCCAGTCTTCAACAACGGTCTTCGAATGCAATTCATAACGACGTATCACATATTCGGAATGGGTTATACAACCCCACGGTCCTTTCCCGGCTAACCCGAATAGTGAGAGATTATTAAAAAATAAGTGTGGCATTCAAATTCATCCAATTCACAACAAATACCATCCAAGGTAATTATTGATAGTCGGTTATTTAACTATCAATAAAGATGCGCAACATCATCAGATTCCAAATAATTTTCCCAAATTATTTTATCTTCCAAAATATCTTTTACTAGATATAAAATTTCCACACTTAATCATTTGAAAACAATTTCAAATCAATTTCCACATTTCATTTTATCTTTGAAGATAAAATCTCAAAACAGTTCATTTCATATTGGAAAAGCATTTCCATACTTATTTAAATCATAAGAAATTCACAAATCTATTTATTTTCAACATTTGAAAATATTCAATATACTTAAATCAATATTAAGTATACATTTCATTCTTTAAGGAAATCATTAATTTTAACATCTATTTGAGTCAAAACGAATGTTGCGTAAAACATCGTTACGACGACTCGAAATCACTAGTAGAGGGATTCGAAATTAAAATAGATATATATATCCCAATACTATATAAAAATATTTCCTTTCGGAAATCATTTACTATAACAACAGTGTTATAGCCCACCATTTCCTTAAATTTCTCGAAAAACATTTATTTCAATAACAAGTGTTGAAATCTATGCTTTCGATTCATAGTACATTTTAAAACATCTTTAAAATGTTTAACTTCATTTTTAATATCACTTCTTCAAAAATAAATCCATTTTATTTAATAATATATTCACTGTCCAAAATCGTGAATATAATTCACTTAACCAAATTTCACTATTTTCTACACATTTTATTTCGAGGATAATTCGCTATCCAAAATCGCGAATATATTCCCTTTAATAACCTTTTACATTTAATTTATCAAATTCAATTGATTTCGAATTTATAAAACAACGTTTTATAAATTTATTTTTATATTTTATAACAACTTTGATTTATAAATCTCCTTTATAAATCAATTCGATAAATATTCCATTTAGAGGCAAAAATCCAATTTATAAGAAAACTTCTTATAAATCTTTTATTCTAAAATTTCATTCATTATATAACTTCACACTTTATAAATCTATAAACTTCATATCTTCACAATTTATAATTCTATAAATTTTCTATCTTCACAATTTATAATTCCATAAATTTTCTATCTTCACAATTTATAAAACTCGTTTTAAATTCCAATAATTTTAATTGATAAATATCAATTTTGTACATCTTTTACATACATCGCTTTTAATAATTCAAAAATCCAAATTTAAACTATTTTATAAATTACTTAACTATTTATTTCAAAAATCACCTCTCGGTTATATTTCACCAAAATCTTAACCTTTATAACTTTAATAATTTTAACGTTTGTAAATTTATTCAAAAATTCCATAAAACGTATATTTTCAAAAATCACTTTAAAAATTCTTTTAAAGTAAAAGTCGTTATTTTTAAATTTCAAAACTGAATCCGATGATGCAACAACACCAATTAGTCAATCACAACAACAAACATCATATATCAATATATGATAACAGAATATACATCACAATATCTGTAAATAAATAACTACTGGTGAGGAATCCAGTTGGATCCCTCCAACCTGTTTCCCTGCATCCACAGACGTTAGCACAATACCAATTCCACTTCGAGGTGGAATATCGCGGTATATGGGTTTTATAAAAATATCCGCTTACTAACGGCGCAATAGGGTCTCATCCGCTATACGAGGCGGGAAATCAATCAATCCAATATATACATATGCCAATATGTATATATTGCTATATATATTAGATATATCCTACTATATCTAATACCAACAATCAAAACAGACAATCAAGCAATAACTGAAAATTCCACTTTTCAATTTTGAGTGAGAAAATCTCACCTTAGCTTTTTTATTTGCCATCCAATTTCCATCTTGACTCGATTTTCTTGATATTAAACCTTATATAAATAATTATACATTTATTAATATTCGAATAAACTGAACACCTAAATTATCGTTCTATTCATTTACTTAACCAAATTTTATTTTAACTAATTTTTTTCTTTAAACAAATAATTAAATTCTGAACTAATTTAATAATAGATTTTCCATGTAAATAGATATATAAATTTCATACTAGGATTAATCACATTTAAAACAATTACTGCTTGAATTAAAAATAGGAGCATGCTCTACTATAAAAATCACTTACAGGTTATATATACATACATATATATATATATATATATATTTCAAGATTTAAACGAAATATTGATTACCTTACCGAACAACTCCAAATCGAGATACCTCCAACCCTTATCGCGACATCATCCCCGCGACGTCGACGCTTCCCCAGTATCACCGCCAAGGACCCCTCCTCCGTCCTCGATAATCCCTACGCCGTTAGCTACGATGCCACACTTCCAAGCAATTGCGATTCCCTTCACGACTTCGCGAACTCCCTACAGCCAACCTCCTTTTCATCGCGATCGAAACAGTCGCGTGTGCCACCATCGCGATGCCCAAACCCTAGCTGACCCAATCGCCACCGCAAATGCCTCCCTTCTGCCGCCCCTTCCAGATCGTCGATGCTATGAACGTGAGCCCAGGCCCAGGCACGCGTACGCGCCTGAATTTCGCTCGCGAAACCCTCCAGGTCGCCGCAAACCACCCCTGCCCTAGACGCCATCGCACGCTGCCTCCCCCAAGTCCTCTTCCCAATGTCGCGACCCTACTCGTTCGAGCCATTCGACGTCGACCTTCTTCTCGCGTGCGCGAGGCAGTGCGCCAAGCCGCCGCCTCCTCGATTTGTTCGATTTCCTATTTGAACGAGGGTTAGCATGCGTTTGATTTAGGAAGAGGGAATCTCGAATTCAAACAGGCTTCGGCCATTTTTATCGTGAGTTTGATTTTTGTTTGAACTGAAGAACAAATTGTTATTTAAAATTTGCGGGAGGAATGGTTTTCGTGATGGGCTGCACGATCTCTTCGTGATTGTAGGCGTAATTAAAGGGAGATAACGTGCTGATGTGTGACCGATTTTAAATTTAAATTTTAAATTGAATTTGCTTTAAAATTTCGATGCATTTACTCAACGTATGATCACGTATTTACTCCGAAAAATACGAAAATTGAAATCCGACAATAATTCAACGTTACAGACCCAATGGAACTGGTTTCGTCGAATTCCGAGACTGTGCCTCGGACGGCTATTTTTGAATATCGATTCGAACAATAAAGTTCAAAACTGAACAGAACGGTTTCAAATTCAATTCTGAAAGTTCTATTACCTTCAAAATTATCAATATAAATTTCCTAAGCCTTTTGAAATATTTTTCTTTAGCTTAAAATTTAATATTCGAATTTTTATTCAGCATTTAATAGATTAAATTTTAAAGTTTAAATCGCAAATTTCAAAGTTATATTGGGAATTCAAATTAAATCATCGTTCAAATATTTAAAATTAATTAAATATTTTCAATTTAATTCGTTCAAAATTCTGGGTCGTTACAAACTTCCCTCCTTAAAAGAATTTCGTCCCGAAATTACAAGTTAGGAAAAAAAAACCCTTAACTCGTCTACTATCTTTCAACATCTAATAGTTTTATCAAATTTCAAAACAAATCTTTCTACTAAAGATTCGTTATCATTCAACTAAATTTCTAAACCTTCTATAGTTTTCAAACATCATTGTTTACTTCAAAATTCAAATTCAAATCAAAATTCAAATTCAAATTTTAACTTTCAAAATTTCTCAAAAATTTTCTAACACTCGAAATTTTCGAAAAATTTCGCCAGCGTCTCCTTTGCGCGGCTAATATGGCACGACTACAAAACGTCCCTACGGACTCTCAAATTTCAAAAAGAAAAAGAAAAAGCCAAGCGGCTAGAGAAGAAAATCATCAAATCTCATATTGAAATTCAAATACTTACCTTTTGACGAGCAATTCAAATTTATTTTCAAATTTAAAACCCCAATTCCATTATAACACCTGTATATCCTACTAGCCATATATCTAGTTACAGCATTCAATCCATTTTGCAAATTCTATTACAAAATTTCAATACTTACTTCTTATACATTTTTAATTCACTATTGAAGTTATATATCTATTATCATTCAATTTTACATTTCAAATTTCATTTGAATTCAATTCACAATTTCAATTCTATTTAACTTCTGAATATTGAATTTATCAATTATCTTTCATTCACAACTGCACTATTTCAAATTAGTTTCATTTACTAATTCATCACAGATTCCAATTCATTTTATTTAAATTTGTTTTCAACATTCAGTTTCAATTTTATTAACTTACAATTGTAAATTTCCATTCATTTGAAATTCATTTCTACTTACTTGAATTTATTTGCAATTTCGAACCATTCTTTCATTTAGTTCACAATTCAAGGTTTAATTTCACTAATTTAACTTTCAATTTCGCTTTCATTAAATCACAATTGATTCACTTGTACTTACATTTATTTAACTTCATTCTTTTAAGTTAAATTTATTCTACCAAAATTCAATTGGTATAAGTTATCAACTTAATAGTATTTCATAATTATCTTTATATAACATTCCAGAGTCTTAATAACATTTTCAAAAATTATTTTGAAAACAATTCAAATTATCCCTTGAATTTCCAAAACAAACCCAAATTTTTCAAACAACTTTCATTTAAAACAATTTGGCAGCAATTCCTCTTTTGGAAACCCGAAAATGAATTCTAATGATGTGGCCACCATCATCAGGATTATTTTCCAGCGACCTAAAAGAGTTTAGAGCTTTTATCTTTCCAAAATACTTTTCAAACCCTTTGAAATTCATTTTCAAATCAAAAATGATTTAAACTTCCAAATCTCCGAAATTTTCAAATTCTTTTCAAAACATTTCCAAATACTCCTCTGGAATTCTATTTCAAATTACAATTCACATTTATAATTACATTCTCAAATTTCATTTGTATATGGATTTATTTCTTAACTTTGGAGTTATAATTCCAATTTCTCATTTAATTTCAATGATAATAGTTTAATATTATCACTTCTAACAACCATGCAACCATATACTATAGTACTTCATAGAAAAATCATTTCTTTTCTATACAAAAATAGTTTTGGGTAAAATTATCTCATTTACCCTATTTAAAAACAATACTGTGCCGAATTGTTCTATTCAAGCGTTTAGAAACCCCTTCGATCCAGTTGCGCAGACTGTGCCGACGAAGGTTCATATGCCATTCAATAAACCAACCATCACAATATAAAACAATTTCTTATATTAACTAACAAATACGCGCTCGTATATATTATTACACTCAAACTCATTCTAGAGTACTACTGACTCTATCTCTAATGAGTAACACCCAACAGAGCAGGGTTGTCGCTTAACCATATGCTCTGATACCACGCTGTAAAGACCCGCAAATCCGTCTTCCGAAAACCCGACACTGCTATGTCCACTATAGCAATTGTTGAACAATCAGATGGCGGAAACGCGAACTTTAATGTTTAAAAGAAGAGGCAGAAGAAAAGACAGAAGAAAAAGAAAGAAGAAGAGAGAAGAAGAATGAAGAGGAGAACAACAGAACAACATCAGAACAGAAAACAATATCAGAATCTTACACATCGCAGCGGAACAATATATAATAGATAAACACTAGTCTTTTAAAACAAAGAACTATATCAGTTTATACATACATCAATCAGAGTCAATATACAACAATGGACAGTTTTATAAACTTGTCCTCATACAGAATACACAGCGGAATAAATACTATCAGATACAAATACTACGTCTCGTCCTCCAGCTTATCTCCAAAGCTCCAGAATATCCAGAATATCCTGATAACATACTCTAGGCTGCCCGTGTGGAAATTGGTGGGCACCCAGAGTTTTGAAGGGAAACAATAAACTCCGAGTCAGTCATGGTGACTGGTGTGAGATCGTAAAACAGTTATTTTTCACAAAGAAAATATAACAAATTCGCAATGCTTTTGGAAAATGAAACTACCATAAGACCTCCCACCACACACACAATGCAAACGCAGAATTGGAGGAGATTTCTTCTTATGATAGTCAAAGATGCTTACTAAGCAAAAATCAAATTCTTTTTGATATTATTATTAGTGCATAGTGTAGAAATCATTTCGAAAGTATAATATAAATCTTAGCCAGCATAGGCATTCCGCACTTATGCCTACTATAGCTACCATCCAAACAGTGGTTACCACCATAAGTGAATGATAGGTTCTACAACTAAAACCGTACAAGTCACGTATTGTTTCTTTGGATTTCCAACAAATGGTCAGGCTAAGGAACTTCCTTTTCCACGATGGGTACGTCCCTGGAATAGACGACCCGAGAACCTAACGTTACGGTTAGATCTCTGCCAACACAAGGCCGGGTTACCTCTGCAAAAATAGGTAACTACTGACACGCGTATGCCATCCCCCGATCGTCACCGATCTTCCCGAGGATCCCCAATTCGCAACAAACCACAAAGTAATAATTTTGCAGCAACCACAGAGGTTAAGTATCTGGGCTCCATACCATGATACCACCTTTATCCAGAAGGAATGACATACACTAAGGGGCGCTACTCCCTAGAACCTTGTTGCATCCTTCCTGTTTCGACCATTTCCGGGGTGTGAGGCTCGACGAAGTCTCGTCCACAAAGCTACGCTTTCTACAAAGCCATGCTTCGGGTCAAACGAAATGATCAACCTATGATCACAAAGATATAAGATCAAACAAATGATCATATCACAAATAATCAAACACTGATCATTTCACAGCAACACTCAGTATGTCACGTTACCAAATTGGGAGTATATCGCTGATAAATTTCAACTACATAACCTCTGAGCTCGTACGTCTCAGAGAAGGGTGTTAAGCTAAGAGAATAAATTCTCCGCCACCAACAGAAATGTATTTGAAAGAAATCAGCTTTATATCTCAAATTGTAACGTCAGACACACAATCCATACAAGTCTGTTCCGGGATCGAACAGAACCGAAGGCACTTCTCACGAAGCCCTTGCAATTTCGGATAATTTTCAATCACGTCCGAACTTCCCGTCACTAAGGGTGATAAAACCTCTAAATCGAAGATCAGTCGATGTAGAGTAACTCGACGGTAATCCTTCCGTTTTCAAAAATATCCGGTCTTCAACACCGGTCTTCGAATGCAATTCATAACGACGTATCACATATTCGGAATGGGTTATACGACCCCATGGTCCTTTCCCGGCTAACCCGAATAGTGAGCGATTATTCAAAAATAAGTGTGGCATTCAAATTCATCCAATTCACAACAAATACCATCCAAGGTAATTATTGATAGTCGGTTATTTAACTATCAATAAAGATGCGCAACATCATCAGATTCCAAATAATTTTCCCAAATTATTTTATCTTCCAAAATATCTTTTACTAGATATAAAATTTCCACACTTAATCATTTGAAAACAATTTCAAATCAATTTCCACATTTCATTTTATCTTTGAAGATAAAATCTCAAAACAGTTCATTTCATATTGGAAAAGCATTTCCATACTTATTTAAATCATAAGAAATTCACAAATCTATTTATTTTCAACATTTGAAAATATTCAATATACTTAAATCAATATTAAGTATACATTTCATTCTTTAAGGAAATCATTAATTTTAACATCTATTTGAGTCAAAACGAATGTTGCGTAAAACATCGTTACGACGACTCGAAATCACTAGTATAGGGATTCGAAATTAAAATAGATATATATATCCCAATACTATATAAAAATATTTCCTTTTGGAAATCATTTACTATAACAACAGTGTTATAGCCCACCATTTCCTTAAATTTCTCGAAAAACATTTATTTCAATAACAAGTGTTGAAATTTATGCTTTCGATTCATAGTACATTTTAAAACATCTTTAAAATGTTTAACTTCATTTTTAATATCACTTCTTCAAAAATAAATCCATTTTATTTAATAATATATTCACTGTCCAAAATCGTGAATATAATTCACTTAACCAAATTTCACTATTTTCTACACATTTTATTTCGAGGATAATTCGCTATCCAAAATCGCGAATATATTCCCTTTAATAACCTTTTACATTTAATTTATCAAATTCAATTGATTTCGAATTTATAAAACAACGTTTTATAAATTTATTTTTATATTTTATAACAACTTTGATTTATAAATCTCCTTTATAAATCAATTCGATAAATATTCCATTTAGAGGCAAAAATCCAATTTATAAGAAAACTTCTTATAAATCTTTTATTCTAAAATTTCATTCATTATATAACTTCACACTTTATAAATCTATAAACTTCATATCTTCACAATTTATAATTCTATAAATTTTCTATCTTCACAATTTATAATTCCATAAATTTTCTATCTTCATAATTTATAAAACTCATTTTAAATTCCAATAATTTTAATTGATAAATATCAATTTTGTACATCTTTTACATACATCGCTTTTAATAATTCAAAAATCCAAATTTAAACTATTTTATAAATTACTTAACTATTTATTTCAAAAATCACCTCTCGGTTATATTTCACCAAAATCTTAACCTTTATAACTTTAATAATTTTAACGTTTGTAAATTTATTCAAAAATTCCATAAAACGTATATTTTCAAAAATCACTTTAAAAATTCTTTTAAAGTAAAAGTCGTTATTTTTAAATTTCAAAACTGAATCCGATGATGCAACAACACCAATTAGTCAATCACAACAACAAACATCATATATCAATATATGATAACAGAATATACATCACAATATCTGTAAATAAATAACTACTGGTGAGGAATCCAGTTGGATCCCTCCAACCTGTTTCCCTGCATCCACAGACGTTAGCACAATACCAATTCCACTTCGAGGTGGAATATCGCGGTACATGGGTTTTATAAATATATCCGCTTACTAACGGCGCAATAGGGTCTCATCCGCTATACGAGGCGGGAAATCAATCAATCCAATATATACATATGCCAATATGTATATATTGCTATATATATTAGATATATCCTACTATATCTAATACCAACAATCAAAACAGACAATCAAGCAATAACTGAAAATTCCACTTTTCAATTTTGAGTGAGAAAATCTCACCTTAGCTTTTTTATTTGCCATCCAATTTCCATCTTGACTCGATTTTCTTGATATTAAACCTTATATAAATAATTATACATTTATTAATATTCGAATAAACTGAACACCTAAATTATCGTTCTATTCATTTACTTAACCAAATTTTATTTTAACTAATTTTTTTCTTTAAACAAATAATTAAATTCTGAACTAATTTAATAATAGATTTTCCATATAAATAGATATATAAATTTCATACTAGGATTAATCACATTTAAAAAAATTACTGCTTGAATTAAAAATAGGAGCATGCTCTACTGTAAAAATCACTTACAGGTTATATATACGTACATATATATATATATATATATATATTTCAAGATTTAAACGAAATATTGATTACCTTACCGAACAACTCCAAATCGAGATACCTCCAACCCTTATCGCGACATCATCCCCGCGACGTCGACGCTTCCCCAGTATCACCGCCAAGGACCCCTCCTCCGTCCTCGATAATCCCCACGCCGTTAGCTACGATGCCACACTTCCAAGCAATTGCGATTCCCTTCACGACTTCGCGAACTCCCTACAGCCAACCTCCTTTTCATCGCGATCGAAACAGTCGCGTGTGCCACCATCGCGATGCCCAAACCCTAGCTGACCCAATCGCCACCGCGAATGCCTCCCTTCTACCGCCCCTTCCAGATCATCGCTGCTATGAACGCGAGCCCAGGCCCACGCACGCGTACGCGCCTGAATTTCGCTCGCGAAACCCTCTAGGTCGCCACAAACCACCCCTGCCCTAGACGCCATCGCACGCTGCCTCCCCCGAGTCCTCTTCCCAATGTTGCGACCCTACTCGTTCGAGCCATTCGACGTCGACCTTCTTCTCGCGTGCGCGAGGCAGTGCGCCAAGCCACCGCCTCCTCGATTTGTTCGATTTCCTATTTGAACGAGGGTTAGCATGCGTTTGATTTAGGAAGAGGGAATCTCGAATTCAAACAGGCTTCGGCCATTTTTATCGTGAGTTTGATTTTTGTTTGAACTGAAGAACAAATTGTTATTTAAAATTTGAGGGAGGAATGGTTTTCGTGATGGGCTGCACGATCTCTTCGTGATTGTAGGCGTAATTAAAGGGAGATAACGTGCTGATGTGTCACCGATATTAAATTTAAATTTTAAATTGAATTTGCTTTAAAATTTTGATGCATTTACTCAACGTATGATCACGTATTTACTCCGAAAAATACGAAAATTGAAATCCGACAATAATTCAACGTTACGGACCCAATGGAACTGGTTTCGTCGAATTCCGAGACTGTGCCTCGGACGGCTATTTTTGAATATCGATTCGAACAATAAAGTTCAAAACTGAACAGAACGGTTTCAAATTCAATTCTGAAAGTTCTATTACCTTCAAAATTATCAATATAAATTTCCTAAGCCTTTTGAAATATTTTTCTTCAGCTTAAAATTGAATATTCGAATTTTTATTCAGCATTTAATAGATTAAATTTTAAAGTTTAAATGGCAAATTTCAAAGTTATATTGGGAATTCAAATTAAATCATCGTTCAAATATTTAAAATTAATTAAATATTTTCAATTTAATTCGTTCAAAATTCTGGGTCGTTACACATTGCGTTTAAAATATTTTCATCTATTTTTATATAAGGGTTTATTCAATTTCGTTTCGAAGACAAAACGTGTAACGACCTGTATTTTTACGGATCGAAACATCGTAAAACTGTTGTCATTAGATCGATAGTATTGTTAAGTCGTTCGAAGCTTAAGTCGTGTAGTAGCCTAGGTCGTATGGAAGTTTGGGACGACTTAAGAAGTAGACGACTTAAGAGAGTTGGCGACTTAAGAGAATTGGCGACTTAAGAGTTAGCGGCTTAGGGAAGTTAAAGACCTAGGGGTTAAGCGGGTTAACGACTTAAGGAAGCTAGGTCGTTCGAGCGACCTAAGGTTTTGGCATAAGTCGTTGAAATTTAGGCCGTGTCTATGATAGGTCGTAGACGACTTACGATTAGGTCGCGTAAGGACTTAAGTCATTAGGTAGTGTCTGTGTTAGGCTGTGTATATTCTAGGTCGCGCATAGGCCTGAGTCGTAAGTTGTTAAGTCGTCTAAACAACTTAAGAAGGACCGCGCATTAGTGTTAAGACTTAGGTCGTTGGGTCGATGAGTCACGCACTTGCGTTAGAGTTAAGTCGTATAGCGTTAAGTCGCAAGGTCGTTAAGTCGCACATATGTGTTAAGTCGCGCAAGGTTAAGTCGTAGGATTTGTTGAGTCGTTGAGTCCTGGTTCGCGCGCGTGTGTGTTATGGCTTAAGTTGTAGGACCTGATAAGTCGTAGGTCGGAGGGGATGGATAAGTCGTAGGGTTTGTTAGGTCGTAAGTCGGAGGAGATAAGTCGTGGACGACTTAAGGGGGCGGACGACTTAGGAATTTCAGCCTATAAATACTCGTCCATTTCCTCACTTTTTGGGATCCAGATTTTGAAGCGACGAAGTGCTGCCATTTTGAGAGCTCGAGTTCTACACTTCTTCACTTCTTTTCTCCACTCTAATCTTGTGATTCCTTCCATCCAAATCGAAGATCAAATCGAAGATCCAAGAGCATAGATTGAAGATCTTCAACCATCGAAGAGAGATTTCATCGTTTGAAGCGGAATTTTGATAGATCGAGTTAGATCCTTCGCTGTCCAGATCTAAAGTGTGTTGCTTTTGAGGTGTTTAGGTGATTTGGTGAGTGGTGGTTATCTCTCACACGGATCCAAAGGAGTATATCGGATTGTTGGCTTGATTTGGTGTTAAAATAGTGATTTCCATGCATTTTTCTTAAACTTAAGCATAGATCTATTGTTCATGATGATTTGACATCCATTTTACTACATGTTAACCTATGTAAGTTCATTCATCAAGTTGTAGAGATATTGCTCATAATTCATGCTTGTTAGATTTGGACTCTTTATTTACAAAATTGCCATTATTGTTATAATTGTTTATTTGATCATGTTTGAATGCTTGATTACTTGGATTAATGATTGACTTGATTGATTGTTATAAATTAGTTGATTGATGATTTGATTTGGACAAGATGGTCGAAGATGATTCAAAAGCTAGGGGAAAGGCTCTTGAATTGGAAAAGCTGCTCGTGGCATATGTGGCGGATGATGAAGCTCATATGGATAGATTTGATGATGTTGATGTTGAGATGAGGCTTTGCTAGGATGAGATGAAGCGAGCCATGGTATGAGATAGCCTTGGTTTAATCCAGACGGGATCATTCCAAGCATGTTGATAACTCGGTGAAATGGTTCGGGTTTGAGGATAATGGTTTGCTCGAGAGGCGCTTGAGCTAGTATGGAAATAGTCATCGAGGAGGATGACTAGAAGGCTGAGGTTTCATCGTTATTGAAGGTTCTAGCAGACTCAAAGCAAGAGTATGCTCGGCAGATTCGATAGTCCCTAAAGACTATGATTGTAGTCGAGTACTCTGGGCAGATTCGATAGTCCTAGGCACGGGCTGCGACGACGTGCGGAGTTCTGTCTAGAACCGGGGTTGCCATTAACCCTTGACGGACGGCTGAAAGAATGTGTCGGTCGTTCAATTAATGGTGGTATCGAAGCCAAGATAACAGTGATAGCCAGAGTCATGGATGTTTGGTTGTATCGTCATTCGGACTCAAGAGCAATGTTTTCTGGGTGCTTATCTGATCTTGGTTTAGGCCTTGGGGGTTTGTACTTGGAAAATGTTGACCTTGACTCGAGTGATAATTGCTTTACTTTAAATGCCTGCTTTGCTATGTTTACTTCTGCTTAGTGTGTCTGGGGGCTATCACTGTAGAAAGAGGTGGAGTGGGAGGGTTGGATTCCTATTCCTTTTTCCTTTATGCTCTTTTGGTATGTTGTTAGTTAATTTACCGCTCACTAAGACTGTTGTCTGACTCAAGGCTTTATGTTTAACTCTTATTGCCTTGGGCTGTTCATCCGCTTTGGGATGGGCAAACTAGGTAGCAGGTGACAGGTGTTGTTCTTAGTTTCCGACGATGCTGATGACGAAGACGAGCTGGAGGCTTGCATATTATTTTCTTACTATATGTACTGGATGTTCCGCTGCTTTGTATAATTCTCTGAGTGATATGTAGTGAGGCTTGATGTATTGACTATTCAGATGTTTGTATTCAACTATTATGAAGCTTAATTGATGAGATTCTATTTTGAGATGCTTCACTATATATATTCTCTATTGTATTTTATCCATGCGCTGTGAGTAATACGATAGATTCTGCTGTTTTAATTTTACCCCTGACGATCGTCCATGGCCGCCTGGCACACTTTACAGCGCACTATTTCCAGGTTTAGTGCAGGGATCGTGGCCGTTTGTCACATTTGGTATCAGAGTTTTGGTTAATCGATTTTAGCCAACGCTCGCTGACGTAACTACGTATGCGAGACGTAATTGTATTTTGATGGATGATTACTATACATAATATAGTAGCTTAATAGTATGTGAGTCCTTTATGCAATTGTTTCTCAAAGTGTGCTGATCATTTCTTTTATAGATATTAAGAATGAGTCGAAGAGGGAGACCAGCTGCTAGGGAAGGCCGTGCTACTGAGGGGGCTGCTGATTATACTGCTATGTTCGAGGCTATGATGACTTCGATCATGAGAAGGATGCCAGCTCCGGGGCCATCAGTAGATGTTGGAATTCAAGTTCAAACTCCAAGACCAGTGGATTTTGCTAAGCTGTGTAAAGATTATACTACTCTTGGAGGAAAGGTTTGCTTGGGAACAGAGTCAACCATTGAAGTCCAGAGATGGATAGATGCTTGTAGAAGGATCTTTGGTGACTTGGGAATCGAGGATGCAACTAAAAGGAAGCTCGCATCAAGACAGCTTCAAGGAAGAGCTTCTGACTGGTGGAACTCTATCACCATTGATACTCCGGAGGAAGAAATTACTTGGGTGCAATTCCAAGCCAGATTTGAAGCTAAGTTCATTTCTACAGCTCAAAAATCTGGTCTGTTCAGAAAGTTTGTGGAGCTCAAGCAAGGTGGAAGACCAGTTCTTGAGTATGTTTCTGAGTTTGAAGCTATGTCCAAGTATGCCCGGTCGTATATTGAATCTTCATATCAGAAGAACGAGAAGTTTGTGACAGGCTTGGACAGTTATCTTGGGAGGCAGTTGGTGGATCACTTGGACGATCCATTTGAGAAGCTTGTGGAGAAAGCTCTGAGGCACGAGAATCTGTTTCCTAAAGAGGGATCTGTTGTTGCTGTGACCATGGAAGAGTCTAAACCACAGCAGGGTGGAAACAAGAAGAGGAAGCAGCAGCAGCAAAAGGGTAAGGATGGCCAGAAGAAGCCGAAGGGCGAAGTGACCTGCTACAATTGTCAGCAGAAGGGCCATTTCTCCAGAGATTGCAAAAATCCAAAGGTGCCGGTGAAGTGCCACAACTGTGACAAGCCGGGGCATATTAAGAAGAATTGTCCAGAACCGCGGAAGGACAAGCAGATTGTGCAAGCTTATGCTTTGGGGGCTGTTCCATCATCTTCAAAAGCTCCTACCGCTGAAGAGAAAGGAAAGAGTGTGGTGGTTCAGGGTACTCTTTCCATTTGTGGTGTTCCAGTTAGAGTGTTATTTGATACTGGGGCGTCGCATTCTTTTGTTTGTAGTGAACTTGTAGGCCGGTTGGGTTTTGAACCTGATATTGTTGATAGGCCATTGGTTGTGACTAATCCAGTTGGGGGTTCGTCTTGTCTATGTATGCTATGCCGTGGTCTGATTGTATCGAGTCATGATTTCTCTTTTGTTTGTGATTGTTTTGTTCTGAACTTTGCGGGGTTCGGAATTATTTTGGGTATGGACTGGCTTAGGAAGTATGCGGCAAAGGTTGATTGTGAAAGGTTGGAGGTGACAGTCGAGAATGTGGAAGGGCGAAAGGTTGTGATATGATGTAAGCATGAGGAAGGCGTCTTCATGAGCTTCATGTATTCGCTGATTGTTCCACGGGATGGACTGTCATCGCTGCCAATCGCTAATGGATTTGAGGATGTCTTTGATGAGGTCAAATGGTTACCGCCGCATAGAGAGATTGAGTTTCGTATCAATCTAGTTGAAGGAGCCAGACCTGTTGTGATGCCTCTTAGGCGGATGGCGCCTAGAGAACAGCAGGAGTTGAAGGTGCAGGTTGATGATCTTTTGCAGAAAGGATTCATTCGGCGTAGTGTGTCCGAATGGGGTGCACCAGTTGTGTTTGTAACCAAAGTGGATGGATCGTTGAGATTGTGTGTGGATTATCGTGAGCTGAATAAAGTGACTAAGAAGAACAAGTATCCATTGCCGAGAATAGATGACTTGTTTGATCAGCTTCACGAAGCTAAGGTGTTTTCTCAGATGGATTTGGCAATGGGATTTCACCAGTTAAGAGTGGCTAAGGATAGTGTGCCGAAGACTGCTTTCAGGACACCATCCGGTTTCTTTGAGTGGCTGGTAATGCCTTTTGGATTAATCAATGCACCAGCATATTTTGTGGATCTTATGAATAGAGTGTTCAGAGATCAGTTGAACAAGTTCGTACTAGTGTTCGTGGATGATATTTTGATTTATTCCAGAACTGAAGAAGAGCACAAGACGCACTTGCGTATTGTTTTGGAAATCTTACGAAAACATCAGCTGAAGGCTAAGTTTTCGAAGTGTCACTTCTGGAAGAGCGAAGTGAGGTTCTTAGGCCATATTATCTCTGGAAATGGAATAGCGGTTGATCCCGCTAAGGTGGCAGCAATCCAGGGTTGGGTTAGACCTAAGATTGCATCTGATGTGAGAAGTTTTCTTGGATTAGCAGGATACTATCGTCGATTTATCAAAGACTTTTCCAAGGTGGCTGCACCATTAACAGGATTGACGAAAAAGAACCAAGTATTCAGATGGGATGCTAAGTGTGAGCAAGCTTTCAGAATCCAGAAAGAGCGATTGACAAGTGCTCCTGTTTTGACTATTCCAAGTGGAAATGATGAGATGTTGGTTTACACCGACGCATGTGGTACTGGACTTGGAGTAGTGCTGATGCAGAAGGGTAAAGTTGTTGTGTATGCAAGTCGACAACTAAAGCCGCATGAAAGGAATTATCCGACTCATGATTTGGAGTTGGCAGCGATTGTTTTTGCTCTGAAGATGTGGAGACATTATCTATTGGGAGTTCGATTCGAGTTGTTTACAGATCATAAGTCGTTGAAGTATCTTTTCTCCCAAAAGGATTTGAATCTTCGGCAGCAACGATGGCTAGAGTTTTTGGCATCATATGATTTTAGTATAGCCTATACTCCAGGAAAAGGTAACGTAGTGGCAGATGCGTTAAGTCGAAGACATGCAGGATTGGGAGCTATGTTTTCAGAATGGAAGAGTCTCGAGTATTTGGATGGATTTGACTTCAGGCCTAGATGTGAATTGGAACCTGAGATGTTGGCAAACTTATCGATAAGACCGACTCTTGTGGAAAGAATTGGCGAGAGCCAAAAGCAAGACGATAAGCTTGTCAAGATTATCCGTGATTTGGAATCTGGATTGGATCCAGAAAAGGATAAAGGATTTGAGGTCGATCGAGAGGGTTGGCTTCGGAAGAAAGGACGACTAGTTGTTCCCGATATAGATGAATTGAGAAATGAAGTTCTGAAGGAAAGTCATCACTCGAAGTTGACAATTCATCCAGGTGGAAATAAGATGCATCGGGATATGAAGAGAACCTATTACTGGGAAGGTATGAAGAAGGATGTTGGAAATTTTATTTCCAAGTGCATGAACTGCCAGTTGGTAAAAGCCGAACAGAAGAAGCCAAGTGGATTGCTTCAGCCGTTAGAAGTTCCTACATGGAAGTGGGAGCAAATATCGATGGATTTTATCGATGGGTTACCTAGAACCAGAGCAGGAAATGAAGGGTTTTGGGTCATCGTAGATCGTTTGACTAAGAGTGCAAGATTCATTCCTGTTCGATCAACTAGGACTGCATCAAAGTTGGATGAGCTGTATGTTAAGTGGATAGTCCGATTCCATGGTATTCCGAAGAGTATAGTGAGCGATCGAGACCCATTGTTCACTAGTGGATTTTGGAAGAGCTTCCAGGAAGTTTTGGGAACCGAGTTGTGTTTGAGTACAGCTTATCACCCCCAAACAGATGGTCAGACCGAGAGAGTCAATCCAGTTTTGGAAGATCTCCTTAGAGCTTGTGTTTTGGATTTCGGAGGATCATGGGAAGATCACCTTCATTTGGTAGAATTTTCGTATAATAACAGTTACCAATCCAGCATTGGTATGGCACCATATGAGGCATTGTATGGAAGACCGTGTAACTCTCCGACATGTTGGTTGGAAACAGGAGAAAAGCTGATACTTGTGCCAGAAATGATTCGATAGACTTCGGATTTCATAGAGATCATTCGGCAACGAATGAAGGCAGCCCAAGACCGTCAGAAAAGTTATGCCGATAAGCGTCGTAAGGATTTGGAATTCGACGTAGGTGATATGGTTTTTGTGAAGATTTCTCCACTGAAGAATGTTATTCGATTCGGGAAGAAAGGAAAATTGACTCCGAGATTTGTTGGACCATTCCCGATCATAGAGCGAATTGGAAAGCTTGCCTACAAATTGGAGTTACCAGAAAAGATGTCGGGTGTGCACAATGTTTTTCATGTATCGTATCTACGGAAGTATGTGCATGACTCGAATACAGTGGTTTCTGCTGATAGGTGTGAAGATTTGGAAGTTGACCCAGTTGATAAGAAACCTCGTAAGCCGCTTCGTGTTATATAAACTAACACGAAACAGCTTAGGAGGAAGGTAGTTAGGTTGCTCAAGGTACAATGGAGTGATGATGTTAACGACTATACATGGGAGGTGGAAGAGAGGATGAAGGCAGCTCATCCTGAACTCTTCAAGGTATGGCCATAAGGTGTCGTGTCATCTCACGATATTGTAACTTGTTCTAGTTTTAGAATTCTGCATGCTAGGCTAGAATTGGACGCATGGTTTGTTGATTGCTATGGATGGTAGGCATGCAGAATAGTTTTTGATTGCTTGTGTTTGTTTGGAATTTCGGGGGCGAAATTCCTAAGGGGGAGAGAATGTAACGACCTGTATTTTTACGGATCGAAACATTGTAAAACTGTTGTCATTAGATCGATAGTATTGTTAAGTCGTTCGAAGCTTAAGTCGTGTAGTAGCCTAGGTCGTATGGAAGTTTGGGACGACTTAAGAAGTAGACGACATAAGAGAGTTGGCGACTTAAGAGAATTGGCGACTTAAAGAGTTAGCGGCTTAGGGAAGTTAAAGACCAAGGGGGTTAAGCGGGTTAACGACTTAAGGAAGCTAGGTCGTTCGAGCGACTTAAGGTTTTGGGATAAGTCGTTGAAGTTTAGGCCGTGTCTATGATAGGTCGTAGACGACTTACGATTAGGTCGCGTAAGGACTTAAGTCATTAGGTAGTGTCTGTGTTAGGCCGTGTATATTCTAGGTCACGCATAGGCCTGAGTCGTAAGTTGTTAAGTCGTCTAAACGACTTAAGAAGGACCGCGCATTAGTGTTAAGGCTTAGGTCGTTGGGTCGACGAGTCGCGCACTTGTGTTAGAGTTAAGTCGTATAGCGTTAAGTCGCAAGGTCGCTAAGTCGCACATATGTGTTAAGTCGCGCAAGGTTAAGTCGTAGGATTTGTTGAGTCGTTGAGTCCTGGTTCGCGCGCGCGTGTGTTATGGCTTAAGTCGTAGGACCTGATAAGTCGTAGGTTGGAGGGGATGGATAAGTCGTAGGGTTTGTTAGGTCGTAAGTCGGAGGAGATAAGTCGTGGACGACTTAAGGGGGTGGACGACTTAGGAATTTCAGCCTATAAATACTCGTCCATTTCCTCACTTTTGAGGATCCGGATTTTGAAGCGACGAAGTGCTGCCATTTTGAGAGCTCGAGTTCTACACTTCTTCACTTCTTTTCTCCACTCTAATCTTGTGCTTCCTTCCATCCAAATCGAAGATCAAATCGAAGATCCAAGAGCTTAGATTGAAGATCTTCAACCATCGAAGAGAGATTTCATCGTTTGAAGCGGAATTTTGATAGATCGAGTTAGATCCTTCACTGTCCAGATTTGAAGTGTGTTGCTTTTGAGGTGTTTAGGTGATTTGGTGAGTGGTGGTTATCTCTCACACGGATCCAAAGTAGTATATCGGATTATTGGCTTGATTTGGTGTTAAAATAGTTATTTCCATGCATTTTTCTTAAACTTAAGCATAGATCTATTGTTCATGATGATTTGACATCCATTTTACTACATGTTAACCTATGTAAGTTCATTCATCAAGTTTTAGAGATATTGCTCATAATTCATGCTTGTTAGAATTGGACTCTTTATTTACAAAATTGCCATTATTGTTATAATTGTTTATTTGATCATGTTTGAATGCTTGATTACTTGGATTAATGATTGACTTGATTGATTGTTATAAATTAGTTGATTGATGATTTGATTTGGACAAGATGGTCGAAGATGATTCAAAAGCAAGGGGAAAGGCTCTTGAATTGGAAAAGCTGCTCGTGGCATATGTGGCGGATGATGAAGCTCATATGGATAGATTTGATGATGTTGATGTTGAGATGAGGCTTTGCTATGATGAGATGAAGCGAGGCATGGTATGAGATAGCCCTGGTTTAATCCAGACGGGATCATTCCAAGCATGTTGATAACTCGGTGAAATGGTTCGGGTTTGAGGATAATGGTTTGCTCGAGAGGCGCTTGAGCTAGTATGGAAATAGTCGTCGAGGAGGATGACTAGAAGGCTGAGGTTTCATCGTTATTGAAGGTTCTAGCAGACTCAAAGCAAGAGTACGCTGGCCAGATTCGATAGTCCCTAAAGACTATGATTGTAGTCGAGTACTCTGGGCAGATTCGATAGTCCTAGGCACGGGCTGCGACGACGTGCGGAGTTCTGTCTAGAACCGGGGTTGCCATTAACCCTTGACGGACGGCTGAAAGAATGTGCCGGTCATTCAATTAATGGTGGTATCGAAGCCAAGATAACAGTGATAGCCAGAGTCATGGATGTTTGGTTGTATCGTCATTCGGACTCAAGAGCAATGTTTTCTGGGTGCTTATCTGATCTTGGTTTAGGCCTTGGGGGTTTGTACTTGGAAAATGTTGACCTTGACTCGAGTGATAATTGCTTTACTTTAAATGTCTGCTTTGCTATGTTTACTTCTGCTTAGTGTGTCTGGGGGCTATCACTGTAGAAAGAGGTGGAGTGGGAGGGTTGGATTCCTAATCCTTTTTTCCTTTATGCTATTTTGGTATGTTGTTAGTTAGTTTACCGCTCACTAAGACTGTTGTCTGACTCAAGGCTTTATGTTTAACTCTTATTGCCTTGGGTTGTTCATCCGCTTTGGGATGGGTAGATTAGGTAGCAGGTGACAGGTGCTGTTCTTAGTTTCCAACGATGCTGATGACGAAGACGAGCTGGAGGCTTGCATATTATTTTCTTACTATATGTACTGGATGTTCCGCTGCTTTGTATAATTCTCTGAGTGATATGTAGTGAGGCTTGATGTATTGACTATTCAGATGTTTGTATTCAACTATTATGAAGCTTAATTGATGAGATTCTATTTTGAGATGCTTCACTATATATATTCTCTATTGTATTTTATCTATGCGCTGTGAGTAATACGATAGATTCTGCTGTTTTAATTTTACCCCTGACGATCGTCCATGGCTGCCTGGCACACTTTACAGCGCACTATTTCCAGGTTTAGTGCAGGGGTCGTGGCCGGTCGTCACAGAACGTGATTTTTGGTCCACTTTGGCGTTAGCGCGTAAATCTATCTTATCCATCCATTCAAATGTCAACCCTGCCTATATATATCCTATTATAAACCCTAGTCTCCCTAGTCTTCATTTGTCTGTACGTACAATTTGTTACGATCCTGAAATTCCGACCCAATTTTAAAATTTTAGAACCGTTATTTTAATTAAAAATGTGGAACTTACATACGGTTTCAATCAGCGTCCAAACTTTGTTTCTAAATTACGCCTAGATGATTGTATAGATGGGTAAAGTTTCGTCGGAAAATACCGCAGTAAACTTCGTGCGCGTTTTACTGCACATCAGTTCATTTTGAAAGCGTGAAATTTTCATCTTCCGAACCTAAATATTTTTACATAGAAAAATTCTAAATCGTTTTCTGGCAAAGGCATCATTTTTCGTTTTTCAAAATTCGGACATCTTTAGCTCCGTCGATCTTATTCTTCGGTGTTTTGCTGCATTCTCCGTAATAGGAATTTCAAATATTCACAAACAATTTCCATTGACGTTCAAACTTCACATTTGAGATGCGTCTAGATAGACATAGGCGTACGCCAAATTTCGTCGGAAAATATGGTAGAAAATTTCGCTCGTCAAATTTACATATTAGTTTTAATTTTGCGTGTAAATTTTCTATTGTCCGAACTTTAATATTTTTCACAATGTTACATAAGAAAAATATTCTGATCATAACGGCGCATTTCGTTTCGTCAAATTTCACTTTTAATTGCTAGTAAAAATGTTCACTCGTGCAAATGGGTTAATAAGATTCGCCACTTCGCAAACAATGTCAAACCATCAATATCTTCATACCGTTGGGTCCGCCTCGTCGCGCTGATCAAAACGGTATATTTGTTTGTGTCAATCGGAGTTCGGCGTTGCAAATTATAATTGTTAACGGAGCACACACCGGTCCGTTACGCAGCGCAACCCGGTACCCAACATTTCAACTTTCAAATTTTGGAGCCAGTCAGCTGACCTTGGGAACACCAATAGCCACCATTGTCAAATGCATCATTGCTTTTACTATGCACTGAACCTCTGTTTACATTTGGGTTCATTAATTACTATGTGACAGCTGTCTTCTCTCCTCTGCACAAATTCTGTTCTCTTTTCTACCGTCCATATTTCTTTTGCTATTTAGTTATCCCCTCCAGTAAACTAAAACCCATAATCCTACTTCCTTCCTATATTTTCTGCAAAAGGTAAAGAAGCTCCAACTCAGCTCCTCCTTCTTCTTTTCTCTTCATGCCATTTCTTGTTCTTCTTACTTCAAACGTGAAACCCAGCTGCCCTCCAACCCACTTCCCTGCCCCACCCACTCGCCTCCGCCACGACTAGTACACCACCAACCCACTCCGCCCGGCACCACCGCCTGCCCCAGCAGCTGCCCTGCCCACTACCTCGCACCCGAGCCCCGCACCGGCCCGCACCTGAACCCCACCACCTCGCACCCCAGCCATGCTCCTCCGCAGCCCGCACCTGAACTCGCACCAGCCCGCACCTGAACCCGCACCAGCCCGCACCTGAACCCGCACCAGCCCGCACCTGAACCCCACCACCCCGCACCTGAACCCGCACCAGCCCGCACCTGAACCCGCACCAGCCTGCACCTGAACCCCACCACCCCGCACCTGAACCCCAACAGCTCGCACCCCAGCCCCGCTCCGCCATCACCCACCGCCCCACACCAACCCCAGCCCACCCTGCCCACTTCGCCCCAGCCCGCGCCCACTACCACCATCCCTGTACCCCACTGCCCACTTCGCCCAGCCCGCGCCCACTGCCACCAGCATGTACCCCACCCTGCCCACTCCGCCTCAGCCCCTTGCCACGCGCCAGCCCCTCCACTACAACTCCCAACCACCCACCTCCGCCCACGGACGTACCCCAGCGTCCAGACCACCCTCCGCACCCCAGCCTCCCTTCGCTCCATGCAACCACCAGCAGCCCGCCCACTCCCTCCGTCCCAACACCGCCACGTCCCGGCCGTGCCACCCGCCACCGCTCTGCCAACCACCATCTTCCGACTCCGTCGCCTACCACCCTGACCTCGCCGATGCCCACCGAGCCAACCTCGACCGCCCTGTTTTATTATTATATATAATATATATAAGTGTCCAGTTTGTATAGTTGCAGTATAGATGTTAATATGTAGGTATATAATATGTTAATTTATATAGCAGTGATAGTTGGTAAACTTTGGGCTCATGTTTATTTGATTGTGCCATTCCAGCAACAGCTGATCCGGGATCTCAGTCGTAGGCTTCATCCGGCTTGTTTGAATCTATCTAGCTTCGTTATTTTGGTATGGTTTATATATATACAATCGATATATATACTTTGTATTGAACCATGGTTGGATAATCTTTTATTTGATTTGCAGTTGTGTTCGTTTTGCGTCGTGCCGGTTAGTGTCTATCTTATCTATTCGTCTTCGTGCTTCGTCGTCCAATCTTTAACCACGAAAGGTGAATATTTTATTCACGACTCAAATCTATTATGCTATGATAATCAAGTGATAATTGTTGTTAATATTAATTTGGATATTAAATTGTTGATTGTTAAAATTTGATTGAAGTAAACTGTTAATTTCTAAAATTGGACGCCATGTATTGTTTATTTTGATCAAAAATGTTAAACTGTAATATGATGTTAATTAGGGTAAATAGTAGTGACACAAAAAAAAAATTGTTATGTACGATTGATATAGAAATTTGATAACGGACACCAAGTAAAAATCATCCTGTAATAATCTTTAATCCGTTGGATTCTAGGAATAATTATATTAATTTGCATAATTAACTAATGTAAGTTAATATGGTTATTTCGGGATTATTTGAATAAGTTGTTAATTTGTTATGTATGGTTGCTATTGCTTGTTTATTTACTTTGACACCATCCCAGTTATCACACTGTAAGTTCCCTTTGCTATGCTTTATATTGAATGATATCGGGTTGAAATGATAAATACCCACTTAAACAACTTGGCCTAGGATAGACAATTAAAAATAAGAAACCCGATTGGTCAACAAAATTATTTTGAAATTGAAATCTATTTGAAATTAAGGAATGAACTTAATAATTTGTTTGGAAATCAAGTAACGACTTAATGGATTTAATTGAAACGGATTGATAAATCCATTTAATTAAAGAAAAATGAATTGGCGAATTTGATTGAAATAAGATTTAAAACAAGTGAGTTTTAAAATTTAATAATTTAATTTATTAGATTGGTAGATTTAGATTTAGACTGAGTTTTAAATTAAATAGATTTGAACTTATCATAAATAATAATTTAGATTTAGGAAATTTTAACTTAAAATGGAATACGAAACTAACTAAAGTTTATGGATTTAATTTAGCGATAATTTAATTGTAAAATGATTTTAAATTTAAGGAAATTGATTTAATCAAATTTATGATTATATTTAATGTAACGATGAATGTAAATATGAATTGAGATAAATAGAATTTGGTTTAACGATTCGAACTTAATTGACCGGTAAAATTCGAATTAATTGATTTTAAGCTAAATTTAATAAGTGAGTTATTAAATTTAACTTGAATACTTAATTATATTGTTAATTCAAATGTTTGAACTATAGATTTCATTTGGAAATATGATTTTAAATATCCGAAATAAATTGAATCGTGAAATGTCAAAATTTAGAAGTCAAATTTGCACCTTGACTTTTGGACTTTGATTTGTTTAAACGTTAAGTTAACCGACCATTGGGTAATAAATACGTAGTTATTAAAGAGACCGGGATCAGATATGGACATACTCTCTGTCGATACCGAAAACCACTTTAATAACTATTACACGCGAAGTGTTGATCCAGAATGAAGTGGATGGTTTGGTGAACGCGTTGAATGAAGAAAGAGAACGATATTGGACGACCCCTGACATGACTAAAACAGGAGCCGCGTCGGGCCATTGAGGTTCGCCACCTCTAGCGGACACACTTCTTCGATACCATATCTATTACTTTTGTGATTCGATTTGGGTGCACCCCTTGATTTGGGAGTGTTATTTTGCGGTGTTGAGATAGTAGCTGCTATGCTCAACATCAGTCTGGATCACGCAACTACTAGTATCCTAGTTGGTATCGCCTCATGTACCTTGTCATACTGATTATCCTATTCGCGACCACTACGTTTTGATTTGTACCTTAGTATATGGATTGCCCTCTGGTGACTTCCGGTTTTGGGGAAACCACGGTCTTGTATATGCTCTTGGGAATAAAATGTGTTAAGGGTGGTATGGGCCATGACTTAACACTATTTTAATATCGTACTTTACTGATTAGACATTATCTACCTATCGTATTCTATTGTATATATAGATAGTTTATCGGATCCTTAGAGATGTTATTTCACCCATCTTTAAGTTATGAACTATTACCTTGCACTTGATTTAATTGTATAAGATTTTGAGTCCTGACTCGAGTGTTTCTTTTGCATATGCTCGGGTCAGTCTGAAGCTATCCAGTTGTTGATCAAGGTTGGTTGAAGATGCTGAAGGCTTAGCATTTATCTTATCAGTCTATTTCTATTCCTATATTGATGTCCTAGTCTGTTGGACATTTTTGGCATTAGTCACTTGATGTTATGACATTGTTGTATATTATATAGTGGCTTCATGAACTGCTATTATGACGATGTATTTTCCGCTGCATTAT
The DNA here is from genome assembly GCA_030737815.1 of Allium fistulosum. NCBI lineage: Eukaryota > Viridiplantae > Streptophyta > Magnoliopsida > Asparagales > Amaryllidaceae > Allium > Allium fistulosum. The sequence continues at coordinate 670,255,363 of CM060903.1, forward strand.
TCTGTGACTGTTCTGTGATGTTGTATTGATTCTCATTTACATTTATGTATTTATAATCCCATAACGATTCGTGTTTTGTATTATTTAAGTTGACATGGGTGGATTATTGTCAATTTAAATGGTCCAAATATACGGGTTGTTACAGTTGGTATCAGAGCTTCGGTTTCCCTAAAAACCTTAGTTTGGGATTATATATAAACTCATTAGAGATAGGGTAGCAATACCCTAGAATGAGGAGAATCGGTTCAATATCCAATCCTTTCATTTCAAACTTCTTTTGATTCAATGATTAGACTTTCCTTAAAACTCTATAATTTTCTATCCGTTGGCTTTAACAATCTCTTTGGTATTTCAGGATGGGTACCAGAGGAAACCATAGGGGAGGAAGGGGCCATGGTCTTGCTCAGGCTGCACCTGTCGCTCCAGCTCCTGTCAAATTCACCATTTTTAGTAAGGAGTATTCACAACTGGGAGGTATTAAGTTTTCTGGATCCGAGAACATTATTGAGGCGTAGCAATGGCTTAAAGGTTTAGAGAAGATATTTTCTGGTCTGGAGATCACTGATGCTCAGAAGCGTCAGCTTGCTGCCTGGCAACTTCAGGATGCCGCGCAAGATTGGTGGGAATCAGTTACTTCGCGTATCGAGGAGAACACCATCACTTGGGCCCAATTTAGGTATAAAATTATTTGGATTTCGTAGTCTAAATTCTTCTTTTAATCTTGGAATGTTATTCATTTAGTCTATCTTTTGATTAGGGATACTTTCTCGGCACAATGGATGCCCGCTGCTGGGAAAACCCAACTTTATAGAGCTTTTATGGATCTTAAGCAGGGCAGTATGACTTTTCTGAGTACGAGAGGAAATTCAACGAACTCTCCAAGTTCGGCCCGGGATTGATTGACACACCGCTTCTAAAGAACGAGAAGTTCATTTTGGGAGCTAGACCAGAGTATTATGACTTGCTTACTGGCCACACTCATTGCACCTTCACAGAGCTTGTTGACTATGCTCTTAGATACGAGGCAAAGCCTAGGGGACCTACTACAAAGGCTGCTCCTACTCAGCCCTCCTCTAGCCAGCTCGGGAAGAGGAAGATGAACTTTGATCAACAAAAGAAAGCTTGGCAGAAGACTACTGGATTGGGATATGCTCAGAAAAGCCCAATCGACCTTGCTAATATCACTTGCTTCAAATGCGATAAGAAGGGCCACTATGCTAATAGTTGTCCATCTTCAGGAGCTGCTGTTCCACCACCTTCTACGACTAGGAAAGACTTATGCTATGTCTGCCTCCAGCCAGGTCATTTCAAGAAAGACTGCCCACTGTATAAGCGTGGCACACCATCTAGAGTATTTGCTATCACCACTCCTACACCGCCTGCTCAGGATGACCAAGGTACTTTACGAAGTACTTTTTCATTACATGATTTACCTACTAGGGTATTATTCGATACTGGTGCTTCTCATAGTTTCATATCTATTGATCTTTGCAATAAGCTCAACTTGGAGCCTACTCTTGCTACTACTTCCTTATGCATCTCCAACCCTATTGGAGGACTTGCCAACCTCAGTAGAATTTGTAAAGAGGTTGTGCTCTTGTATGGAAGATATCGATTCACTTGGGATTTTTATGTACTTGGCTTCGCAACATTTGACATCTTGTTAGGTGCTGATTGGTTAAGGAAATTCGATGCTGTTATTTCTTGCAAGGCTCGTTCAGTTTCTCTAGTCAATGACAAGGGCCTACCGCTTGTCATCGAATGCAAATCCCCACAGAAATATGCCGGAAGCTTCATATTCTCTCTTGATGCTCACCCGGATGATCTTAGTACTACTCCTATTGTTCGGAAATTTCCCAACGTATTTGGAGAGGTCAACTCTCTACCGCCAAAAAGGGAGATCGATTTCTGCATTGACCTTATTCCTGGAGCTACTCCCGTAGCTCTTCCTCACAGAAGAATGGCTCCTAAAGAAAAAGCTGAACTTAAAACTCAAATTGATGATCTATTTGATAGAGGTTTGATTAGGAGAAGTTGTTCTGAATGGGGCGCCATAGTTGTATTTGTCACCAAATCGGATGGGTCTCTTCGCATGTGTGTTGATTATAGGGAACTGAACAAACGCACTCTCAAGAACCGCTATCTGATGCCTCGCATCAATGATTTATTTGATCAGCTCCATGGAGCTAAAGTTTTCTCCCAACTTGATCTTGCCACGGGGTTTCACCAACTCAGGGTAGCAGAAGATAGTATTCATAAGACAGCCTTCCGTACGGAGAACGGATTCTATGAATGGTTGGTTATGCCATTCGGTTTGACCAACACACCTGCTTATTTCGTCGACTTGATGAATCGAGTCTTCTGTGATGTGCTTAACAAGTTTGTTCTTGTTTTCATTGATGATATTCTCGTTTTCTCCAAAGACGAGAAGGAGCACGAGACACACCTTGCTTATGTTCTGAAAACTCTCCGAAATCATCAACTTAAGGCCAAATTCTCTAAATGCCACTTCTGGCGAGACGAAGTGAGATTCCTGGGCCACATAGTTTCTGAAAATGGGATTTCGGTCGATCCAGCTAAGATCGCCGTAATCAATGTAAGTCTATCATATCCGCTATTTCTATCCAATTCCTCTTATCCCTTTTCTAATTTGAAATTTATCTACAGGATTGGGAGACTCCCAAAACTCCTACTGATATCCGTAGCTTCTTGGGCTTGGCCGGCTATTATCGTAGATTTATTGAGCACTTTGCCCGGATTTCTGCCCCACTCACTGCTTTAATCCGAAAGGATGTCAAGTTTATTTGGAGTGAGAAGTGTGAATCGGCTTTTAATGAATTGAAGCGTAAGTTAACTTCAGCCTCAGTTCTTGCGGTGATCGATGGAAGTGAAGAATTAACTGTCTATACAGATGCTTGCCGAGAAGGTTTAGGCGCTGTTCTTATGCAAAGCGGAAAGGTTATTGCTTATGCTGGCCGCCAGTTGAAGATCCATGAAGTAAACTATGCAACTCATGATCTTGAGCTTCTTGCAGTTGTATTTGCTTTGAAACTGTGGAGGCATCATCTTTTGGGAATTAAATTTGAATTATTCACCGATCATAAGTCCTTGAGGTATATCTTTTCTCAGAAGGATTTGAACCAAAGACAAGTTCGATGGCTTGAATTCTTAGCTGCATACGATCTCGATATCAATTATACTCCTGGGAAAGCAAATGTTGTAGCTGATGCTTTGAGCCGTAGCAAAGCATTGTCATGCTGTAATCTTGTAGAAGGCATGCTATTTCAGCTTGTTATCTCCCCATCTCTTGTGGATCGCATCAAGGACAAACAATATGAGGACACCTTGCTCTATCGCATGAAGGAGTTAGTTCTTGGTAGAGTTGGAAATACCGACAGTAAAGTGGGAGCACATATAGATAGTAATGGAGTTCTGAGGATTGACAATCGTATTTGCGTCCCTAATGTCGATGGATTGAGACAAGAAGTGCTTAGAGAAAACCATCGGTCATCACTTTCATTTCATCCTGGTCTCACTAAGATGTACCGAAATATGAAGCGTTTATATTGGTGGAGTGGGATGAAGAGGGATATTTCTATATATGTCAGTAGATGCACCACTTGCCAACAAGTTAAGGCCGATCACCAGAAGACTGCAGGATTACTTCAACCCCTAGAGATTCCATGTTGGAAATGGGATCAGATTTCTATGGACTTCATTGATGGATTACCGAGGACCAGGAAAGGTAACGAGAGTATATGGGTGATTGTTGATAGGTTGACAAAATCTGCTCACTTTATTCCTGTTAAGACCACTCGGACCGCTCTGAGTTTGGCCAAGACATATATGAGAGAGATTGTTAGACTCCATGGAGTTCCATCTAGTATTGTGTGCGATAGAGACCCATTATTCACTAGTAAATTCTGGAAGGCATTTCAGGACGTCTTGGGCACTAAACTGAATCTGAGCACAGCTTATCATCCTCAAACAGATGGCCAAACTGAAAGGGTGAATCAGATTTTAGAGGATCTGCTCCGTGCCTGCATTATTGATTTCGGTGGATCTTGGGAAGATCATCTCCATTTGGTTGAATTCACGTATAATAACAGTTATCAGGTAAATCAAAATCTCAATTTGAATAAGTAAATTTGAATTGAAATTTAACCACCTTTATATTCAGGCAAGTATCGATATGGCACCGTTCGAAGCTTTATATGGACGGCCATGCAAATCGCCAGCTTGTTGGATTGAGCCTGGTGATCGATTGATTCTTGGCCCAGATATGATTATAGAAGCATCCGAGAAGGTAAATGAAATTAGAAGAAAAATGAAGACCGCACAGGATAGACAGAAGAGCTATGCTGATAGGCGTAGAAGAGATTTAGAATTCCTGGTTGGGGATAAGGTATTCCTTAAGGTATCACCCTTGAAGAATGTTATTCGATTTGGTCGTAGAGGGAAGCTCGCTCCTAGATTTGTTGGACCATTCACTATCACCGAGAGAATTGGTACACTAGCTTACAGGGTTGCACTACCGGAGAAGTTTGAGGGCGTGCACAACGTCTTCCATGTTTCACATCTTCGGAAAGTTATACACGATCCATCCATGACCATTCCTATTGCTCAGTTAGATGAAGTTGATATTGAGCCAGATTTAACTATAGAGAGGAGACCACTTCGTATTATTGATAGGGATACCAAGCAACTTAGAAGGAAGTCGGTTAGCCTAGTCAAAGTTCAATGGAGTCCCGATGATCGTGATTGCACTTGGGAAACTGAGGAGAGTATCCGGGATTCTAATCCAGAATTGTTTGTTGAAGGTAAATTTCATTCTATACTCTTTACTATATTCAATAATCTATTCTGAATCCATTGTATCTCTGTTATCTGTTCTTCCACTCTTTACTTTGTTCTTTTTCGAGGACGAAAAGTCTTGAGTAGGGGAGAATGTAACGACCCTGAAATTCCGACCCAATTTTAAAATTTTAGAACCGTTATTTTAATTAAAAATGTGGAACTTACATACGGTTTCAATCAGCGTCCAAACTTTGTTTCTAAATTGCGCCTAGATGATTGTATAGATGGGTAAAGTTTCGTCGGAAAATACCACAGTAAACTTCGTGCGCGTTTTACTGCACATCAGTTCATTTTGAAAGCGTGAAAATTTCATCTTCCGAACCTAAATATTTTTACATAGAAAAATTCTAAATCGTTTTCTAGCAAAGGCATCATTTTTCGTTTTTCAAAATTCGGACATCTTTAGCTCCGTCGATCTTATTCTTCGGTGTTTTGCTGCATTCTCCGTAATAGGAATTTCAAATATTCACAAACAATTTCCGTTGACGTTCAAACTTCACATTTGAGATGCGTCTAGATAGACATAGGCGTACGCCAAATTTCGTCGGAAAATATGGTAGAAAATTTCGCTCGTCAAATTTACATATTAGTTTTAATTTTGCGTGTAAATTTTCTATTGTCCGAACTTTAATATTTTTCGCAATGTTACATAAGAAAAATATTCTGATCATAACGGTGCATTTCGTTTCGTCAAATTTCGCTTTTAATTGCTAGTAAAAATGTTCACTCATGCAAATGGGTTAATAAGATTCGCCACTTCGCAAACAATGTCAAACCATCAATATCTTCATACCGTTGGGTCCGCCTCGTCGCGCTGATCAAAACGGTATATTTGTTTGTGTCAATCGGAGTTCGGCGTTGCAAATTATAATTGTTAACGGAGCACACACCGGTCCGTTACGCAGCGCAACCCGGTACCCAACATTTCAACTTTCAAATTTTGGAGCCAGTCAGCTGACCTTGGGAACACCAATAGCCACCATTGTCAAATGCATCATTGCTTTTACTGTGCACTGAACCTCTGTTTACATTTGGGTTCATTAATTACTACGTGACAGCTGTCTTCTCTCCTCTGCACAAATTCTGTTCTCTTTTCTACCGTCCATATTTCTTTTGCTATTTAGTTATCCCCTCTAGTAAACTAAAACCCATAATCCTACTTCCTTCCTATATTTTCTGCAAAAGGTAAAGAAGCTCCAACTCATCTCCTCTTTCTTCTTTTCTCTTCATGCCATTTCTTGTTCTTCTTACTTCAAACGTGAAACCCAGCTGCCCTCCAACCCACTTCCCTGCCCCACCCACTCGCCTCCGCCACGACCAGTACACCACCAACCCACTCCGCCCGGCACCACCGCCTGCCCCAGCAGCTGCCCTGCCCACCACCTCGCACCCGAGCCCCGCACCGGCCCGCACCTGAACCCCACCACCTCGCACCCCAGCCCTGCTCCTCCGCAGCCCGCACCTGAACCCGCACCAGCCCGCACCTGAACCCGCACCAGCCCGCACCAGCCCGCACCTGAACCCCACCACCCCGCACCTGAACCCCACCACCTCGCACCCCAGCCCTGCTCCGCCATGCCTCCGCCATCACCCACCGCCCCACACCAACCCCAGCCCACCCTGCCCACTTCGCCCCAGCCCGCGCCCACTACCACCAGCCCTGTACCCCACTGCCCACTTCGCCCAGCCCGCGCCCACTGCCACCAGCCTGTACCCCTCCCTGCCCACTCCGCCTCAGCCCCTTGCCACGCGCCAGCCCCTCCGCTACAACTCCCAACCACCCACCTCCGCCCACGGACGTACCCCAACGTCCAGACCACCCTCCGCACCCCAGCCTCCCTTCGCTCCATGCAACCACCAGCAGCCCGCCCACTCCCTCCGTACCAACACCGCCACGTCCCGGCCGTGCCACCCGCCACCGCTCTGCCAACCACCATCTTCCGACTCCGTCGCCTACCACCCTGACCTCGCCGATGCCCACCGAGCCAACCTCGACCGCCCTGTTTTATTATTATATATAATATATATAAGTGTCCAGTTTGTATAGTTGCAGTATAGATGTTAATATGTAGGTATATAATATGTTAATTTATATAGCAGTGATAGTTGGTAAACTTTGGGCTCATGTTTATTTGATTGTGCCGTTCCAGCAACAGCTGATCCGGGATCTCAGTCGTAGGCTTCATCCGGCTTGTTTGAATCTATCTAGCTTCGTTATTTTGGTATGGTTTATATATATACAATCGATATATATATACTTTGTATTGAACCATGGTTGGATAATCTTTTATTTGATTTGCAGTTGTGTTCGTTTTGCGTCGTGCTGGTTAGTGTCTATCTTATCTATTCGTCTTCGTGCTTCGTCGTCCAATCTTTAACCACGAAAGGTGAATATTTTATTCACGACTCAAATCTATTATGCTATGATAATCAAGTGATAATTGTTGTTAATATTAATTTGGATATTAAATTGTTGATTGTTAAAATTTGATTGAAGTAAACTGTTAATTTCTAAAATTTGATGCCATGTATTGTTTATTTTGATCAAAAATGTTAAACTGTAATATGATGTTAATTAGGGTAAATAGTAGTGACACAAAAAAAAATTGTTATGTACGATTGATATAGAAATTTGATAACGAACACCAAGTAAAAATCATCCTGTAATAATCTTTAATCCGTTGGATTCTAGGAATAATTATATTAATTTGCATAATTAACTAATGTAAGTTAATATGGTTATTTCGGAATTATTTGAATAAGTTGTTAATTTGTTATGTATGGTTGCTATTGCTTGTTTATTTACTTTGACACCATCCCAGTTATCACACTGCAAGTTCCCTTTGCTATGCTTTATATTGAATGATATCGGGTTGAAATGATAAATACCCACTTAAAAAACTTGGCCTAGGATAGACAATTAAAAACAAGAAACCCGATTGGTCAACAAAATTATTTTGAAATTGAAATCTATTTGAAATTAAGGAATGAACTTAATAATTTGTTTGGAAATCAAGTAACGACTTAATGGATTTAATTGAAACGGATTGATAAATTCATTTAATTAAAGAAAAATGAATTGGCGAATTTGATTGAAATAAGATTTAAAACAAGTGAGTTTTAAAATTTAATAATTTAATTTATTAGATTGGTAGATTTAGATTTAGACTGAGTTTTAAATTAAATAGATTTGAACTTATCATAAATAATAATTTAGATTTAGGAAATTTTAACTTAAAATGGAATACGAAACTAACTAAAGTTTATGGATTTAATTTAGCGATAATTTAATTGTAAAATGATTTTAAATTTAAGGAAATTGATTTAATCAAATTTATGATTATATTTAATGTAACGATGAATGTAAATATGAATTGAGATAAATAGAATTTGATTTAACGATTCGAACTTAATTGACCGGTAAAATTCGAATTAATTGATTTTAAGCTAAATTTAATAAGTGAGTTATTAAATTTAACTTGAATACTTAATTATATTGTTAATTCAAATGTTTGAACTACAGATTTCATTTGGAAATATGATTTTAAATATCCGAAATAAATTGAATCGTGAAATGTCAAAATTTAGAAGTCAAATTTGCACCTTGACTTTTGGACTTTGATTTGTTTAAACGTTAAGTTAACCGACCATTGGGTAATAAATACGTAGTTATTAAAGAGACCGGGATCGGATATGGACATACTCTCTGTCGATACCGAAAACCACTTTAATAACTATTACACGCGAAGTGTTGATCCAGAATGAAGTGGATGGTTTGGTGAACGCGTTGAATGAAGAAAGAGAACGATATTGGACGACCCCTGACATGACTAAAACAGGAGCCGTGCCGGGCCATTGAGGTTCGCCACCTCTAGCGGACACACTTCTTCGATACCATATCTATTACTTTTGTGATTCGATTTGGGTGCACCCCTTGATTTGGGAGTGTTGTTTCGCGGTGTTGAGATAGTAGCTGCTATGCTCAACATCAGTCCGGATCACGCAACTACTAGTATCCTAGTTGGTATCGCCTCATGTACCTTGTCATACTGATTATCCTATTCGCGACCACTACGTTTTGATTTGTACCTTAGTATATGGATTGCCCTCTAGTGACTTCCGGTTTTGGGGAAACCACGGTCTTGTATATGCTCTTGAGAATAAAATGTGTTAAGGGTGGTATGGGCCATGACTTAACACTATTTTAATATCGTACTTTACTGATTAGACATTATCTACCTATCGTATTCTATTGTATATATAGATAGTTTATCGGATCCTTAGAGACGTTATTTCACCCATCTTTAAGTTATGAACTATTACCTTGCACTTGATTTAATTGTATAAGATTTTGAGTCCTGACTCGAGTGTTTCTTTTGCATATGCTCGGGTCAGTCTGAAGCTATCCAGTTGCTGATCAAGGTTGGTTGAAGATGCTGAAGGCTTAGCATTTATCTTATCAGTCTATTTCTATTCCTATATTGATGTCCTAGTCTGTTGGACATTTTTGGCATTAGTCACTTGATGTTATGACATTGTTGTATATTATATAGTGGCTTCAAGAACTGCTATTATGACGATGTATTTTCCGCTGCATTATTCTGTGACTGTTCTGTGATGTTGTATTGATTCTCATTTACATTTATGTATTTATAATCCCATAACGATTCGTGTTTTGTATTATTTAAGTTGACATGGGTGGATTATTGTCAGTTTAAATGGTCCAAATATACGGGTTGTTACACAATTCATCTTCTCCTCCTCAATGACAGACAAAACCTAATTCCCAAATTTCAAATCTAATTTCAAAAAAAAAATGGTAAAAAATTGCAAACCCGCAGCAGCACGAGTCGAGCTTCAGGTTTCAGAGGGAAAAACCCTGGAGCTACTTCGGGTAACGAAGAAAATGACTCGGGTCTCCGGGTTGTTTTGGCAAAAACTCAGAGTAAGCACCTGGGATTTGAGGCGGCGGACCGAGTTGAACTCGAAGTCGATCCAGGACCAGAATTTTCCAATCTTCAAATTTTCATAACTTTTGCATACGGACTCGGATTTGGACGCGGTTTCTTTTGTTAGGATCATATTGAAATTTCGGACCTGTTGATGCAGGTTTGGACAAATTCTGAGACTGTCAAATTTTTGGGTTTAAATTGAATTTAAATTCAATTTAAATTCAAAAGGTGAGTGTTTTAACCCACTCACAACTTCTAAGATTTATTATGTTTGTTAAATTAAATTTTGATGTGATTTAAAATTTATCTATGATTGTTTGGGCATATATTTAATCATCATCTCAGTTAGATAGCATTTAGTTAAATTAAATTGTTATTTAATTTTATTATTGCATATAATTTGCTAGTTAAATTTATTTATTATTGCATATAAACTGCCAGTTCAACAGTTATTAATTTTTATTGAATATAAACTATTCGTTGATGCCTGTTATATTTTATATGCTTTATATTGATGTTTTGTTTAAATTGGATGATGATTGTAATAAATGGTTGTTTATTGATATTTGGATGAATGGATGCTATATTTTATATTGTATAAACTGCAAGTTATTATGCATTTTCATTTCATTCGGGATTGCGGTTTGAAATGATATATAACCGTAAACTTTTATTTTTAAATTACGGATTGAAATGATAAATATCTGTATCACTTGCCCATAGGATAGAAAACTATATACAGGCACCGTGGTCTATATATAAAATATTTTAAAGTGATTTTCTATGGTTTGGAAAGAAATATACGGTTTAATAAATATTAAATTTTGATATTATATAAATATTATTTTATATATAGTTAAATTCTAAAATTTAAGCTATGTGTAACTTGATGATGTTTTAAGTTTGATTTACGAATATTTCAAGTTTGAGCTTTATTTAAGGGATATTGAATTTATTAAATAAATATTTCTAAACTAAATAATAGTGAATTGAATTAAGGTATATATAAGATTATCAGATTTGGTTGGGAATTTTGGAATATTTAAAGACTGGAAATATATCAAAATTGAAATGTTTTATTGAAATTAAGGTATTATTGTTTTCAAAGTATTGGTTTTCGAAATTGTTATAACTTTGAAAGTAATATGGTTTGAAAAATGAATTTATTTGAAATAGAATTTATTTAAGAATTATCTGTGAATATATTGATTTGAAACCTATTGAAATTGAAAATTTAGAATATGACTTCAAAATGTGGTTTGGGTTTAAGATGATTTAAAAGAATATTTCAAGTTATCTAAATTAAAGAAAGACTAGTGATTGGAAAATGGGTTTTATTTAAATAATATATTATCGAATTGTTTTGGAAATGGAAAGGATATTTATTGGATTGGGTTTTGAAATGGAAATAATACATTGATAATTTGGGTTTGAAATAGCAAAAATATTTTGGTTTTAAAGTATATACTATTTTGAAGTAAAGGATGTGTTTTGAAATGGCAAAAATATTTTGGTTTTAAGGTATATACTATTTTGAAGTAAAGGATATGGTTTGAAATGGCAATAATATTTTGGGTTTTGAAGTACATACTATTTTGAAATAAAGAATATGTTTTGAAAGGGCAATGATTGTGTTTTTAAAAATATATATATTTTTAAATGACCATGGTGTTATAATAACGATTGGTTGTTAAAGAGACCGGGATCGGATATGAACATACTCTCTGTCGATACCGAAAACCACTTTGACAACTGTGTACGCGGTGGAGTTTCCAGAATGAAGTAGGATGGTGGCGACGATCCTAAGGTATATACGTGGACCCAACTCCCGTGAGTTGGCATAAGGTGGCTAAAACAGGAGCGATAGACGGACCAAGGAGGTAGCACCTCTGATCGGACACACTTCTTCGATACCATTCTATTACTTGTGATTTATTTGGTGCCCACCCTTCGATTTTTGATTTGGGAGTGTTGTTCGAGGTGGGCGGTAGTGGCTGCTATGCGTCACCACCAGTCCGGATGCGTAATTGGTATATCTACCCTGGCATTGCCTAGTTGTGCCGTGTCACCTACCATATCGAGCTTTACTACGAGTTTCTATTTGTGTCGTATCTATGGAGTATCTTCTCGTAGCCTCTCGGGGTATGCAGGTACTGTATAGACTATTGGCATTATTTTGTGTTAAGGGCTATATGGGTAACCCATTAATGCTATTTAAAAGTATGTTTATTTTATATTAGACATTATTATAATAGCGAATATTACTACATAGTAAATAGTTTAACGGATCCTTAGGGGATGTGAATCCCGAGCATCTCCTAAGTTACTGCACTCATGTTAGACACTGGATAGGAGATGTCAAATCCCGTAAACATCTCTGACGCCGTTCCACTCATATATTTATCATTAATTTAACTTACATAAGATCTTTTAGTTTTGACTCGAGTGTTTTGTATTTTCAATTCGCTCGGGTCAGCCTGAGCATTTCAGGATTTGAAGGCCCTATGTCTGGAGGACGAAGACGAAGATTTTATTACTACTACTTATTATATTCCACTACACCATTGTATTCCGCTGCATTAATTATCATTCTCTCGTATGTGTAACTCTGATATGTATTGTATAAGTATAATCAAATGTTTTGTAAAACAGCTTCATGAACTGTAATTTGATTATTATATTTTATCGTTCCACTTCAAGATTCTATTTTGTTTCTTTTATTTCTCCACTTTTTCTTATTTACCCCATAACAATCTGCCCTTCTGTATGGTTTAAGTTGGCACGTATGTCTGCTTAAGCGTACAAAAAGGTAGGATGTTACATGCATGTTGTTGTATTTTATATTATATGTTATCACTCTGCAAGTTCCCTGTTAGTATAGAATTCACTATGGGTTGAAATGATACATACCCGAACGGACTTTAGAATAGGAGAAAATCGTTATGGGTTGAAATGATAAACCCAAGCGATTTTCATTTGAATTGAAATTGGGATTACGGGTTGAAATGATATCTACCCGTATATATATAAATTATGGATTGAAATGATAAATATCTGTATCACTTAACCATATGATAGAATTATATACAGACACCGTTGGTCCACATATATAAATATTTTGAAAATAAAATCCATGGTTTTGGAAAGAAATATATGGTTTAATAAATGTTGATTCTTAAATTATTATATGTAAATGGTAATGATATATATAGATTAATAGCAATATTTAATTTAATTAAGATTGATTTAATACATATAATATGGTTAAGTATAAAATTTATATTTCAAAATAGATTTTGGTAATTATTTGAATTTAGTTGAAATTGTATTCATTAAAGAATTTTATTTAATTAAACCGATTTGAAACTTATTGAAATTGAGATTTAAGATATGATTTTTTTACTTGGATTTGATTTAAAATAATTCAATGAATATTTCTTGTTTAAATAAATTTAAGGTAATATTTAGTAAAAATGTAATTTAAGGCTAGTTAAATGATATTGAATTTATTAAGTGAATATTCCTTGATTAGATAATAATGAAATTAAATCAAGAGCTATATGAAACTATTAAATTTAACTTTGAAAATGTTGAATATTAAAGCTTTGAAATATATTGGAAATTTAAATGGTCTATTGAGAACTGAATTGAATTGATGAATTGAGCTTTGAATAAATTGAATTTGGAATTTGGGTTGATTTGAAGCAATTTGTGAGACATAAGGAAATTATAACTACTTTACTTTATAAATTATTTAACCTATATATACTATTTTGGAAAATAGATATATTTGAAATGAAATGATATTTGGGTTTGAAGTATAAATTAAATTGAAATGATCACGGTGTTATAGTGTATATTTCTACATTGTAGATAGTTCCATGGATCCTTAGAGGATGGTTATCCCAAACATCTTTTAAGTTAATTGTATTTCAGTTGATATTTCACTTGAGTTGGATTTATTGATATAAGAATGTTAATCCTGACTCGAGTGTTTTGTGTTTTACTTTACGCTAGGGTCAGACCGAGTGATACAGCATTTGAGACTCACCTTTGGAGTTTGGAGCTTCATTTGAAGATCCAACTATCGATTCAGCTTTCAGCTTTTCCAGTTGATTTGTTTAGAGAGGTCATCTATTCGTACTGAAGACTTCACTGTATTTGAGATATTCTATTTTATTTTATTTTACCTCTGATGTTTATATAGTAGCTTCATGAACTACTATTCTCTTGTTTCCGCTGCATTCTGTTACATACTTTGTATCTGTGATTCTGTGATTATTTTATTTACTGTACATGCTGAGTTTTGCAAAATTTAAATTAACAATCTATTGTTTTGAATTATTCAAGTCCGACATGTGTCGATTTATTGTCGATTTGAATGGTCCAAAATAACGGGTTGTTACAGAATATGAATCGAAAACGATTTCTAATGTTGATATAAATTCTACTAGAATTATAATTGAGATAGTAAGTTTTTAAAACTGAAATTTTAAGCAATTTCGTAAAAATAGGAAATCGTCGATTTAATCGACGATTTAAAATAGCGATCCGAGGCACAGTCTTGGAATTCAATGAAACCAATTCCATTGGATCCGTAATAGTGTGTTATTATCAGATTCAAATTTCTTAGCATTTGGATTCAACGCTTGACCGTGCGATCTGAAAACGCTTAGAAATAAATTAATTGAATTTAAATTTAAATAGTCGATTTAAAAAGCTGTCTTCTCCATACGATCGAATTGGGACCCAAAACTTGTTCCATTGAGTTTGGAATAGCAGTATAACATTAGGAATGCTTGGCGGCACGCCTCCATAGGGGTTCAAAATTTCATGATATGTAATGTGGGATATTTGAAATAAAATAAAACTATATATGATAAAATCAAAGTCAAATCTTAGCCGACCAACATCATACCCAAACCCCCTCCTTCACGTTTAAGTCGCGTCCCCTTCCTTTCTCATATCAGTTCGATTTCAATTAAAAACGAAGAAAAGAAAGAAAAAAAAGGAGAAGGAGCGACCTGGTATGGCAGTGCGTTTTAATTGGGTATATTTATTTTAATGGTGTTTAGTTGAATTAGTCAATTTACTTATTGAATTGAAAATCTTATCAAATTCGTAATTCGTTTATATGAGGTCTAAAAATCGTGAAATTAAGTCGAGATTGGAATGGTTTGCAAATAAAAATCAAGGTGAGAAATTCTCGCTCATTTGGAGTGCCAAATTTAATTTTAAATAGTTAAAATTAATTATTGAATGTGGGTTGAATTTATAAAATATTATCTGTTGAATGTTAAATATATATAGTAGTATATATATTAGTAGTTGGATTAATATTCCCGCATATTTTAGCGGATGAGACCCTATGCGCCCCGCATAATAGCGGATGATCGTATATACCGCGATATCCCCCTCGAAGTGGGATTGGTATTTTATGTTGTATTAACATCCGTGGATGCAGGGAAATAACTTGGAGGGATCCAACTGGATTCCTCAAATTTATATTGATTGTTTTTCATATATAATAATATATGATGTCTTAGAATAATCTTTTATAGATTATTGTTGTGATGTGAATTATTGGATGCTATAGTAGCACTGGCCTAACTTTTGGTATTTTAAATACCATAAATATTATTTTTGGAATTTGAAAAGATTTAAAAGGAGATTTTGAATATAAAAATATTCATATAGAAATTTGGATTATTTTTAAGAAATTGATTTGGATAAAAAAAATTGATTTTTTTTGTATTTAACTATTCATAAAAATATTTTAAATAGAAATTTTAAATAATTTATATAGAAGATTTTCAAACAATGGATTTTTAAACGATATTTCTGGAAAATATGAAAAGGAGTGAAATCGATATTTTAAATAAAGATTTGTGAAATATATGGAATTTATTAAGAAATGGATTTATAAAATGAGATTTTATAAATAAGATTAGTTTTATAAACAACTGAAACTTGAAGGAGTTATAAGATTTATAAACGATGTTTATAAACAAGGGAAAAGAAAATGAATTGATAAATTGGAATATAATTTCACAGGGTGAATTTATATCGAAATATGAAAAATTGATTTTTGGGAAAAATAGTGAATTCTATTTTTTGAAAAGTAAGGATGGTTAGAGAATTGGAATGGGATCGATGTGTTGTAAATCGAGAGGGATTTATAAATTGAACTGGTTATTGGGATTTTAACAATATATTTTATTAAGGAGTTAAGTTTTGATTTCAAAGGGGAAATTATATTTATTTAACTATGTAATTTTAAACTAGTTAGTATTGAAATACTTCGGAAATGAATTATTCAAATATCTAATATTAATTGAAAATAAATTCTAATTTTTATAACGGCTTGTAAATTGATTTGTTTATCTAAAAATAAGTTATTGATGTTTATAAAAAGTGTCTCAATATTTTAAATAACTACTTGAACATGTTTTTAAAAATAAATTATTATTCTTTTAAAATACTTATTATATATATATATAATTTTGTAATGATTTAAATTTGTTTATAAATCTTCTCGAGGTTTGGGAACGGGGTTTATTCGGAAGATGGGATTTATAAGAGAAAATTCTCAACATGGAATTTGGGAAAAATGTAAGGAAATTTTCCGAAGTCTTTAAATAAAAGTGAACTTCGAAAAATGAATTAGGATTCATAAAAAGTTAGAAATGAATTTTTGGAATTATAGACATATGTTTTGACTTTGGAAATATTAAAGAACATTAATTAAGGAACCCCGGAACTTATGGAATTCGTTATAAATGAGTTAAGGAATTTACAACATAAATTGTGAAGGATTTCGAGAAAGGAGAAATATATGGAATTTTCCTAAGTGTTGGGAAGTAAGGGGTTTGGAAAATATATTCCTAAGTGTTGAGAAAAGAGACGGTTTGAAATATCCTAATATGGATATAAGAATTTGAGTTATCTCAAATGTTGAAATTTTCGAAGGGATGTGAATATATATCTTATAAAGATATTTTGAAAATTATAATATGGGCCTAGTGACTGTTTATGGATGTTATATTGATAATTAAATATCCTACTATCAAATATTGGCTAATTTCGTTGATCGTTTCGAAGAGTCTAGGATCGGATTTTTATTATTCGAAAACCATTTCGATCTGATTTGAGCATTACGAATGGAGATCGTAAAGATAGTAAAGACGGTGATTCTGTTTGTCCAGACCCATGACAACTTGTATGGAAGAATGCTATCAGAACATCGTCACTTGAGGACGATGAGCATTCTAAGTGGAATTGTTCTTGAAATGTAATGTTAGCCTCAAGACATATCAACTGGGAATGACTAAAACAGGGGAGATGCAACAAGGCTGAGTGGGTCGCACCCAATTAGGGTATGTTATCACCTTTCTAGATACCCAATATATAAATTATGGATATGGTTGTGCATGGAAAAGTGAGCGCTCGATTTTAAGGGTGGGAACACACGAGGTGATTACATATTCGGTACTATCTAGGTTAGGGGTAGGCCGGTCTTGTGTGGCAGGGGATCCCGATGAGGTCCTCGGTACATCTTTCTAGAAGTGTACTATGACGGGCGGTACCCCAGTAGCCTAGTCATTGTATGGAATCCATTCTCTAATACGAGCCTTTACAGTTTTGTTTGTAGAGCCTAGTATGCTGGAATTTAATTAATGTAACAATTTCGGCTTTTTGGATAAGTATTTGTACTTAGGCACTATTATAATATCACAGGATTTTCTATAAAACGTTTTGGTTATCGTAAGGGAAAAAACCCGTCATGTTTATGTATGACGCTGTCTTACGAGATACCTTTGTTTTCCAAAGGATTTTGATAACTTTAGTAATTAAAATTGAGTGTGTTTTCTCACGCTGGTTTTCCAGACTGACTCGGGTGTTATTTTATTATAATACTTGGGTCAGACCGAGTATTACAGATTCAGGTTAGAATGCTATGGAGCTCAGGAGACGAGCTGAAGGAGTTCAGACGTATATCATGTACTTGGTTATTTCCACTGTGTGAGTTATGTATATCGGGACAAGTTGTTATAACTGTCCAGATTGATGTATTGATTATTGTACTATGATGATTGTAAGTATAAAATAGTTACAGGTTATTTGTACAAAAATATGTTATTATATATTATATTTTGTTCCATTGCGTTTGTGAGATTCTGTGTTGTTGTTCTATTTTCTTCTATTTCTTTCTTCTTCTTTACCCTAGTTATTCGCTCTTTCGTACAATTTGGGTTGAACAAGAGTGAATTATTATCAACTCAAAGGGTACGGAATGGCGAGTTGCTATAGAATGATATATGTACATCGTACGAACTTTAATAAATGATTGTATGCTATGTTTGTTGCTTCAGGTTGTTGTGCTATTTAGGTTGCATGTAGCTTTCACATCTCATTAGAGTTGCATGTAGAATTGCATCATCATTGTCAGTTGCATCACATTGCTTTGTTGCATATGATTTTTGTATTGTTATGTTGCTGGCACTTATGATAGAAATAGCCAGTATATTTTTGTTTCTTCTGTCACGTTTAATTCTCTTTGGATTTTGTAAGTAAAATTCAGGTATATGGAAGCAAAAGCTAGCTGCTGTTTTTGGTTTCAGAAATATAGTTTTGTATCCCCGACAAATAGGTATATTTTCGGATTAGGGTTTATGTTGTGATATGTTATTGTTCCCCATGTTTTGGGATGCCTCATTATTGAAATGAGATGTGTACCATATAGTTATTGACATTATGAAATTTTTCGGACCTAGCCGCGCAAAAAGGTGCTACTGAAATTTTTTGAAATTTAAGAGTTAGAATTTTTTGATTAAATAGTGAAACTAAGAAATTTTGAATATTATATAAATTGATAATTTTAACATATTTAAGTGTTGATCACATACTCCATTCCTTTTCGGGGATGAAAAGTTCTGAGTGGGGTAGATTGTAACAACCCGAAATTTTGACATTTAAAAATATTAAATTTAATATAAATTTTTTAATAAAAATGGTAAGAAACAAAATTTTATGATTGTTATTATGAAAATTTATTGAATGTAAGTTATAATATCAAATGAATTTTAAATGACAACCAATTGCAATAAGATAAAAATTGTAACTCACGTTAGAATTTAAATTTATAATATTAGTTTATACTAAATTAATAACAGAGTAATTCGAATAAAGAATCGAGTGAATGTTTTAATGAAAGAATAACATAAGTTGTTATTTTAAATGTATCTTGGAGAAGTTAATTTTCAATAAGATAAAACATTTACTTTGCAAAGAGTGTATAAGTTTTGTCGTATATGAAACTTTATAAAAACACAATTGAATTAGTATAAATGAAAAGAAAACAATGTTTTATAATAAGAATCTGTTTAAAATTAGTATTGAAATTAATTGGAATTAGATTAACTGAAAATTTTCAATTAAAAGGAAACAGGAATGAAATTGTGATGAATGTGTCAATATAGGAACTTGCATTTTTGTGTCAAAATGGAATTAACACTTAATTAAAATAAATGCATGTTTTGAGACGTATAAAATAAAATTTTCATTTTGAATAAGTATGATTTATAAAAAGAAAAAAAAATTGAATTTTAGAATAATATATATAAACACACTTATTAGTATTCAAATTTTAAAATATATCAGTGGGTTCATGGTTGTGTAAATGTTGTTGAATCAATTATAAATCACCTTGTATTAACAATTGTATATTAATTACACATGTTCACATATATTTATTTTTCTATTTTATATATGGTTAAAACTTGTAGATTGGTTGCATTAACGTGACCGTTACATTAATTAAAAAAGTAAAGTAGATCATTTTTATAATGCAAAGATAGATATATATTCATGAATTAATAAAATTGGTTTGAGTAACATAAATAAAAATATAGATTGATTAGTTGATTAATTAATTGATTGATTCTTAATTGATTGATTGAGTTAATGGAATGTTCACATATTAACATAAAACGACTATTTTAATAAAGAATTAGATGGTATAAATATGTGTATATTTTGGTTTACTGAAATTAATTAATAGGAGTAAGTTTTGGAATTTGGTCCCCAAAAGTTCGCTTATAGTATATACGTGGTCCCTTCATTTGCTTTATATTTATTATCACATCCGCATTCTCTGTCCTTACAGTTTCAAGTTCTCCATGTAGGTTCCACTTGAGCATCCATTTAATTGTTGATTCATTCGTATCTTATTAATTAAAAGTAGCCTCATTTGATTTATTTTTAATTAATAATCGCTGCATTCTTTTCATTTATTTCTCATTTGTTTGGTTTGCTCCTATAAAAGTACTTTACCTGAAGTTTTTTTTTCCATTTTTAACGTAAACATCCAAATTAATATTCATGCCACCTCATTAGCATTTACTTTTCGCCATTTCCAAAGTTCATTTTGTTTATGCATTATTAGTTCTTGTAGCTTCCTTTCATTGGTAATTTATTCTCCTGAAGCTTCATATTTAAAAACGGAAGATTTATTTTTATCTTCATTCATATTTTTTGTGACGACCGGCCATGACCCCTGCACTGAACATAGAAATAGTGTGCTGTAAAGTGTGCCAGGCAACCATGGACGGTTGCCAAGGTTAAGTTAAAACAGCAGAATCTATCGTATAACTCACAATGTATGGATAAAATACAATAGAAAGTATATATAGTGAGGCTTTACAGAACAGAATCTCTATTAAACCTCATAATAGTTGAATACAAACATCTGAATAGTCAATACATCAAGCCTCACTACATAACACTCAGAGAATTACACAAAGCAGCGGAACATCCAGTACATATAGTAAGAAAATAATATGCAAGCCTCCAGCTCGTCTTCGTCATCAGCATCATGAGAAACTAAGAACAGCACCTGTCACCTGCTACCTGGTCTGCCCATCCCAAAATGGATGAACAGCCCAAGGCAATAAGAGTTAAACATGAAGCCTTGAGTCAGACAACAGTCTTAGTGAGCGGTAAATTAACTAGCAACATACCAAAAGAGCATAAAGGAAAAAGGAATAGGAATCCAACCCTCCCACTCCACCTCTTTCTACAGTGATAGCCCCCAGACACACTAAGAAGAAATAAACATAGCAAAGCAGACATTTAAAGTAAAGAAATTATCACTCGAGTCAAGGTCGGTGTTTTCCAAGTACAAACCCCCAAGGCCTAAACCAAGATCAGATAAGCACCTAGAAAACATCGCTCTTGAGACCGAATGACGATACAACCAAACATCCATGACTCTGGCTATCACTGTTATCATTGCTTCGATACCACCGTTAATTGAATGACCGGCAAATTCTTTCAGTCGTCCGTCAAGGGTTAATGGCAACCCCGGTTCTAGACAGATCTCCGCACGTCGTCGCAGCCCGTGCCTAGGACTATCGAATCTGCCCAGAGTACTCGACTACAATCATAGTCTTTAGGGACTATCGAATCTGCCCAACGTACTCTTGCTTTGAGCCTGCTAGAACCTTCAACAACGATGAAATCTCAGCCTTCTAGTCATCCTCCTCGACGACTATTCTCATACTAGCTCAAGCGCCTCTCGAGCAAACCATTATCCTCAAACTCGAACCATTTCACCGAGTTATCAACATGCTTGGAATGATCCCATCTGGATTAAACCAAGGCTATCTCATAACATGCTTCGCTTCATCTCATCATAGCAAAGCCTCATCTCAACATCAACATCATCAAATCTATCCATATGAGCTTCATCATCCGCCACATATGCCACAAGCAGCTTTTCCAATTCAAGAGCCTTTCCCTTAGCTTTTGAATCATCTTCGACCATCTTGTCCAAATCAAATCATCAATCAACTAATTTACAACAATCAATCAAGTCAAACATTAATCCAAGTAATCAAGCATTCAAACATGATCAAATAAACAATTATAACAATAATGGCAACCTTGTAAATTAGTAGTCTAAATCTATCAAGCATGAATCATGAGCAATATCTCTACAACTTGATGAATGAACTTGCCTAGGTTAACATATAGTAAAATGGTTGTCAAATCATCATGAACAATGGATCTATACTTAAGTTTAAGAAAATGCATGGAAATCACTATTTTAACACTAAATCAAGCCATCAATTCGATATACTCCTTTGGATCCGTGTGAGAGATAACCACCACTCACCAAATCACCTAAACACCTCAAAAGCAACACACTTCAGATCTGGACAGCGAAGGATCTAGCTCGATTCTCCAAAATTCCGCTTCAAACGATGAAATCTCTCTTCGATGGTTGTAGATCTTCAATCTAAGCTCTTGGATCTTCGATCTTGGATGGAAGGAATCACAAGATTAGAGTGGAGAAAAGAAGTGAAGAAGTGTAGAACTCGAGCTCTCAAAATGGCAGCACTTCGTCGCTTCAAAATCCGAATCCCAAAAAGTGAAGAAAAACCGGGTATTTATAGGCTGGAAAAATCTTAGGTCGTCCGCCCCCTTAGGTCGTCCACGACCTAACTAACTCCGACCTACGACTTAACGACCTACCAGTTCTGCGCGACCAACGGACCCAATAACCTAACACACAAATGCGGCTTAGCGACCTAACAAAGTTCGCGACCTAACACACACACGCGATCTAACATTTAGGCACGACTTAGTGACCCAACGACCTAAGCCCAACACTAATGCGCGACTTACGACCTAACAGAGATGCGGCTTAGCGACCTAACAAAAGTCACGACCTAACTATACTCATGTGTGCGACCTAATGGCCCAACGACTTAACTTCCTTACGTCGTAAACTCACTCAACCCCTAGGTCGCTAACTCACCCAGTTTCCTATACCGCTAACTCTTAAGTCGGCGATTCCTTAGGTCGCCTATTCCTTAGGTCGCCTATTTCCTTAGATCGCCTATTTCCTTAGGTCGCCTAATCCTTAGGTCGCCTATTTCCTTAGGTCGGTCAAATTCTATAGGTCGTCCCAAACTCACATACGACCTAAACTACTACGCGACCTAACTCTCATACGACCTAAGCCTTACCTCATCCAGTCCCTAAGTCGTTAACTGCTACCACTAACTCCCTTAGGTCGCTAACTCCTATAAGTCGTCTACGACCAAACTACTATACGACCTAAGCTTCGAACGACCTAGGCTCTGAACGACTTAACCATACCACAATCAAATAACAACTGTTTTTACAATGTTTTGATCCGTAAAAATACGGGTCGTTACATTCTCTCCCCCTTAGGAATTTCGCCCCCGAAATTCCAAACAAACAAGAGCAATCAAAAGCTATTCTGCATGCCTACCATCCATAGCAATCAACAAACCATGCATCCAATTCTAGCCTAGCATGCAGAATTCTAAAATTAGAACAATTTACAACGTCATGAGATGTCACGACACCTAATGGCCATACCTCGAAGAGTTCAGGATGAGCTGCCTTCATCCTCTCTTCCACCTCCCATGTACACTCGTTAACACTAGTGAACAGTGGGTCTCGATCGCTCACTATACTCTTCGGAATACCATGGAATCGAACTATCCACTTAACATACAGCTCAGCCAATTTCGATGCAGTCCTAGTTGATCGAACAGGAATGAATCTTGCACTCTTAGTCAGACGATCTACAATGACCCAAATCCCTTCATTTCCCGCTCTTGTTCTAGGTAGCCCATTAATAAAATCCATCGATATTTGCTCCCACTTCCATGTAGGAACTTCTAATGGCTGAAGCAATCCACTGGGCTTCTTCTGCTCTGCTTTTACCAACTGGCAGTTCATGCACTTGGAAATAAAATTTCCAACATCCTTCTTCATACCTTCCCAGTAATAGGTTCTCTTCATATCCCGATACATCTTATTTCCACCTGGATGAATTGTCAACTTCGAGTGATGACTTTCCTTCAGAACTTCATTTCTCAATTCATCTATATCGGGAACAACTAGTCGTCCTTGCTTCCAAAGCCAACCCTCTCGATCGACCTCGAATCCTTTATCCTTAACTGGATCCAATCCAGATTCCAAATCACGGATAATCTTGACAAGCTTATCGTCTCGCTTTTGGCTTTCGCCAATTCTTTCCACAAGAGTCGGTCTTATCGATAAGTTTGCCAACATCTCAGGTTCTAATTCACATATGGGCCTGAAGTCAAATCCAGCTAAATACTCGAGATTCTTCCATTCTGAAAACATGGCTCCCAATCATGCATGTCTTCGACTTAACGCATTTGCCACTGCGTTACCCTTTCCTGGAGTATAGGCTATACTAAAATCATATGATGCCAAAAACTCTAGCCATCGTTGCTGCCTAAGATTCAAATCCTTTTGGGAGAAAAGATACTTCAACGACTTATTATCTGTAAACAACTCGAATCGAACTCCCAATAGATAATGTCTCCACATCTTCAGAGCAAAAACAATCGCTGCTAACTCCAAATCATGAGTCGGATAATTCCTTTCATGCGGCTTCAGTTGTCGACTTGCATACGCAACAACTTTACCCTTTTGCATCAGTACTGCTCCAAGTCCAGTACCACATGCGTCGGTGTAAACCACCATCTCTTCATTTCCACTTGGAATAGTCAAAACAGGAGCACTTGTCAGTCGCTCTTTCAGGATTCCGAAGGCTTCCTCACACTTAACATCCCATCTGAATACTTGATTCTTTTTCGTCAATCCTGTCAATGGTGTAGCCACCTTGGAAAAGTCTTTGATAAATCGACGATAGTATCCTGCTAATCCAAGAAAACTTCTCACATCAGATGCATTCTTAGGTCTAACCGAATCCTAGATTGCTGCCACCTTAGCGGGATCAACCGCTATTCCATTTCCAGAGATAATATGGCCTAAGAACCTCACTACACACTTCCAGAAGTGACATTTCGTAAACTTAGCCTTCAGCTGATGTTTCCGTAAGATTTCCAAAACAATATGCAAGTGCGTCTCGTGCTCTTCTTCAGTTCTGGAATAAATCAGAATATCATCCACGAACACTAGCACGAACTTGTTAAACTGATCCCTGAACACTCTATTCATAAGATCCACAAAATATGTTGGCGCATTGGTCAATCCAAACGGCATTACCAGCCACTTAAAGAAACCGGATGGTGTCCTGAAAGCAGTCTTCGGCACACTATCCTTAGCCACTATCAACTGGTGAAATCCCATTGCCAAATCCATCTGAGAAAACACCTTAGCTTCGTGAAGCTGATCAAACAAGTCACCTATTCTCGGCAATGGATACTTGTTCTTCTTAGTCACTTTATTCAGCTCACGATAATCCACACACAAACTCAACGATCCATCCGCCTTGGTAACAAACACAGCTGGTGCACCCCATTCGGACACACTACGCCGAATGAATCCTTTCTGCAAAAGATCATCAACCTGCACCCTCAACTCCTGCTGTTCCCTAGGCGCCATCCGCCTAAGAGGCATCACAACAGGTCTGGCTCCTTCAACTAGATCAATACGAAACTCGATCTCTCTATGCGGCGGCGACCCTTTGACCTCATCAAAGACATCCTTAAATCCATTAGCGATTGGCACCGATGACAGTCCATCCCGTGGAACAACCAGGGAATACATGAAGCTCATGAAGACGCCTTCCTCATGCTTACATCGTATCACAACCTTTCGCCCCTCCACATTCTCGACTGTCAACTCCAACCTTTCACAATCAACCTTTGCCGCATACTTCCTAAGCCAGTCCATACCCAAAATAATTCCGAACCCCGCAAATTTCAAAACAAAACAATCACAAACAAAAGAGCAATCATGACTCGATACAATCAGACCACGACATAGCATACACAAACAAGACGAACCCCCAACTGGATTAGTCACAACCAATGGCCTATCAACAATATCCGGTTCTAAACCCAACCGGCCTACAAGTTTATTACAAACAAAAGAATGAGACGCCCCAGTATCGAATAACACTCTAACTGGAACACCACATATGGAAAGAGTACCTTGAACCACCACACTTTTTCCTTTCTCTTCAGTGGTAGGAGCTTTCGAAGATGATGGAATAGCCCCCAAAGCATAAGCTTGCACAATCTGCTTGTCCTTTCGCGGTTCTGGACAATTCCTCTTAATATGCCCTGGCTTGTCACAGTTGTGGCACTTCATCGGTACCTTCGGATTCTTGCAATCTCTGGAGAAATGGCCCTTCTGCTGACAATTGTAGCAGGTCACTTCACCCTTCGGCTTCATCTGGCCATCCTTACCCTTTTGCTGCTGCTGCTTCCTCTTCTTGTTTCCACCTTGCTGTGGTTTAAACTCTTCCTTGGTTACAGCAACAACAGATCCCTCTTTAGGAAACAAATTCTCGTGCCTGAGAGCTTTCTCCACAAGCTTCTCAAATGAATCTTCCAGATGATCCACCAACTGCCTCCCAAGATAACTGTCCAAGCCTGTCACAAACTTCTCATTCTTCTGGTACGAAGATTCAATATACGACCGGGCATACTTGGACAAAGCTTCAAACTCAGAGACATACTCAAGAACTGGCCTTCCACCTTGCTTGAGCTCCACAAACTTCTTGAACAGAACAGACTTCTGAACTGTAGAAATGAACTTAGCTTCAAATCTGGCTTGGAATCGCTCCCAAGTAATTTCTTCTCCGGAGTATCAATGGTGATGGAGTTCCACCAATCAGAAGCTCTTCCTTGAAGCTGTCTTGATGCAAGCTTCCTTTTAGTTGCATCATCGATTCCCAAATCACCAAAGATCCTTCTACAAGCATCTATCCACCTCTGGACTTCAATGGTTGACTCTGTTCCCAAGAAAACCTTTCCTCCAAAAGCAGAATAATCCTTACACAGCTTAGCAAAATCCACCGGTTTTGAAGTTTGAACTTGAACTCCAACATCTACCGATGGCCCCGGAGCTGGAATCCTTCTCATGATCGAATTCATCATAGCTTCGAACATAGCAGCATAATCAGCAGCCCCCTCAGTAGCACGGCCTTCCCTAGCAGCTGTTCTCCCTCTTCGACTCATTCTCAATATCTATAAAAGAAATGATTAATACACCTTGAGAAACAACTGCATAAGGAATTCAAATCCTTCTAAGCTACTATATTATATATAGTAATCATCCATCAAAATACAATTACGTCTCTCATACGTAGTTACATCAGCGAGCGTTGGGTAAAATCGATTAACCAAAGCTCTGATACCAAATGTGACGACCGGCCATGACCCTTGCACTGAACATAGAAATAGTGCGCTGTAAAGTGTGCCAGGCAGCCATGGACGGTTGCCAAGGTTAAGTTAAAACAGCAGAATCTATCGTATAACTCACAACGCATGGATAAAATACAATAGAAAGTATATATAGTGAGGCTTTACAGAACAGAATCTCTATTAAACCTCATAATAGTTGAATACAAACATCTGAATAGTCAATACATCAAGCCTCACTACATAACACTCAGAGAATTACACAAAGCAACGGAACATCCAGTACATATAGTAAGAAAATAATATGCAAGCCTCCAGCTAGTCTTCGTCATCAGCATCGTGAGAAACTAAGAACAGCACCTGTCACCTGCTACCTGGTCTGCCCATCCCAAAATGGATGAACAGCCCAAGGCAATAAGAGTTAAACATAAAGCCTTGAGTCAGACAACACTCTTAGTGAGCGGTAAATTAACTAGCAACATACCAAAAGAGCATAAAGAAAAAAGGAATAGGAATCCAACCCTTCCACTCCACCTCTTTCTACAGTGATAGCCCCCAGACACACTAAGAAGAAATAAACATAAAAAAGCAGACATTTAAAGTAAAGCAATTATCACTCGAGTCAAGGTCGGTGTTTTCCAAGTACAAACCCCCAAGGCCTAAACCAAGATCAGATAAGCACCTAGAAAACATCGCTCTTGAGACCGAATGACGATACAACCAAACATCCATGACTCTGGTTATCACTGTTATCATTGCTTTGATACCACCGTTAATTGAATGACCGGCACATTCTTTCAGCCGTCCATGAAGGGTTAATGACAACCTCGGTTCTAGACAGATCTCTGCACGGCATCGCAGCCCGTGCCTAGGACTATCGAATTTGCCCAGAGTACTCGACTACAATCATAGTCTTTAGGGACTATCGAATCTGCCCAACATACTCTTGCTTTGAGCCTGCTAGAACCTTCAACAACGATGAAATCTCAGCCTTCTAGTCATCCTCCTCGACGACTATTCTCATACTAGCTCAAGCGCCTCTCGAGAAAACCATTATCCTCAAACTCGAACCATTTCACCGAGTTATCAACATGCTTGGAATGATCCCGTCTGGATTAAACCAAGGCTATCTCATAACATGCTTCTCTTCATCTCATCATAGCAAAGCCTCATCTCAACATCAACATCATCAAATCTATCCATATGAGCTTCATCATCCGCCACATATGCCACAAGCAGCTTTTCCAATTCAAAAGCCTTTCCCTTAGCTTTTGAATCATCTTCGACCATCTTGTCCAAATCAAATCATTAATCAACTAATTTACAACAATCAATCAAGTCAAACATTAATCCAAGTAATCAAGCATTCAAACATGATCAAATAAACAATTATAACAATAATGGCAACCTTATAAATAAGTAGTCTAAATCTAACAAGCATGAATCATGAGCAATATCTCTACAACTTGATGAATGAACTTGCTTAGGTTAACATGTAGTAAAATGATTGTCAAATCATCATGAACAATGGATCTATACTTAAGTTTAAGAAAATGCATGGAAATCACTATTTTAACACCAAATCAAGCCATCAATCCGATATACTCCTTTGGATCCGTGTGAGAGATAACCACCACTCACCAAATCACCTAAACACCTCAAAAGCAACACACTTCAGTTCTGGACAGCGAAGGATCTAGCTCGATTCTCCAAAATTCCGCTTCAAACGATGAAATCTCTCTTCGATGGTTGTAGATCTTCAATCTAAGCTCTTGGATCTTCGATCTTGGATGGAAGGAATCACAAGATTAGAGTGGAGAAAAGAAGTGAAGAAGTGTAGAACTCGAGCTCTCAAAATGGCAGCACTTCGTCGCTTCAAAATCCAGATCCCAAAAAGTGAAGAAAAACCGGGTATTTATAGGCTGGAAAAATCTTAGGTCGTCCGCCCCCTTAGGTCGTCCACGACCTAACTAACTCCGACCTACGACTTAACGACCTACCAGTTCTGCGCGACCTACAGACCCAACGACCTAACACACAAATGCGGCTTAGCGACCTAACAAAGGTCGCGACCTAACACACACACGCGATCTAACATTTAGGCGCGACTTAGTGACCCAACGACCTAAGCCCAACACTAATGCGCGACTTACGACCTAACAGAGATGCGGCTTAGCGACCTAACAAAAGTCGCGACCTAACTATACTCATGTGTGCGACCTAATGGCCCAACGAATTAACTTCCTTAGGTCGTAAACTCACTCAACCCCTAGGTTGCTAACTCACCCAGTTTCCTATACCGCTAACTCTCAAGTCGGCGATTCCTTAGGTCGCCTATTCCTTGGGTCGCCTATTTCCTTAGGTCGCCTATTTCCTTAGGTCGCCTACTCCTTAGGTCGCCTATTTCCTTAGGTCGGTCAAATTCTATAGGTCGTCTCAAACTCACATACGACCTAAACTACTACGCGACCTAACTGTCATACGACCTAAGCCTTACCTCATCCAGTCCCTAAGTCGTTAACTGCTACCACTAACTCCCTTAGGTCGCCAACTCCTATAAGTCGTCTACGACCTTACTACTATACGACCTAAGCTCCGAACGACCTAGGCTCTGAACGACTTAACCATACCACAATCAAATAACAACTGTTTTTACAATGTTTTGATCCGTAAAAATACGGGTCGTTACATTCTCTCCCCCTTAGGAATTTCGCCCCCGAAATTCCAAACAAACAAGAGCAATCAAAAGCTATTCTGCATGCCTACCATCCATAGCAATCAACAAACCATGCATCCAATTCTAGCCTAGCATGCAGAATTCTAAAATTAGAACAAGTTATAACGTCATGAGATGTCACGACACCTTATGGCCATACCTCGAAGAGTTCAGGATGAGCTGCCTTCATCCTCTCTTCCACCTCCCATGTACATTCGTTAACATCATGACTCCATTGTACCTTGAGCAACCTAACTACCTTTCACCTAAGCTGTTTCGTGTCAGTTTCCACAACACGAAGCGGCTTACGAGGTCTCCTATCGACTGGATCAACCTCATAATCTTCACAGCTATCAGCAGAAACCACTGTATTCGAGTCGTGCACATACTTCCGTAGATATGATACATGAAAAACATTATGCACGCCCGACATCTTTTTTGGTAACTCCAATTTATAGGCGAGCTTTCCAATTCGCTCGATGATCGGGAATGGTCCAACAAATCTCGGAGTCAATTTTCCTTTCTTCCCGAATCGAATAACATTCTTCAGTGGAGAAATCTTCACAAAAACAATATCACCTACGTTGAATTCCAAATCCTTACGACGCTTATCGGCATAACTTTTCTGACGGTCTTGGGCTGCCTTCATTCGTTGCCGAATGATCTCTATACGATCTGAAGTCTGTCGAATCATTTCTGGCCCAAGTATCAGCTTTTCTCCTGTTTCTAACCAACATGTCGGAGAGTTACACGGTCTTCCATACAATGCCTCATATGGTGCCATACCAATGCTTGACTGGTAACTGTTATTATACGAAAATTCCACCAAATGAAGGTCATACATGTGTGGTTTATTGTCAACTTAAATATTCCAAAATGGCGTTTTGTCACAGTTAAATTTCCTGCTGGATGCTTTAAGGATTCTAGTCGGGACGTCTGGCGAACGTACTCGATAGGGATTCCTAAACATTCAAACAAGGCAATTGAACATGCACTTTTATTAAAATAGGTATTTTGGAAAATCATATTTTTGAAAATATGTTAATTCAAGAAGGGTAAAAATATTTTTGAAAATTAATATGATTTAAAATAAAATTGATATTTGGGAATTGTTTTAAGATTTGATCCAAAAATTGAATTTGTTATAATACTTTGGATAGGCTATGAAAGACCATTATAATCTATGTAAAAACATAGAAGTGTAAAATATGAAACAGCCAAATCAACAAATACTAAATAGAAGCAGGATTCTTTTAGAAGTACCTTCTGGATGTTAAAAAAGGCAAACTTTTAAGCTTAGAAATAAGCTTAGGTTTAATAATATATGAGTTAGAGATGCTATCTTTAATTGTATTTGAAATAACAATTTGTGGAAATAACTTTATGAATTGATTCATCTTTTGGATACTAATCGTAGTGTTAAAAAGAAGTTTTAGTAATACATGGTAGAACATAAGTTATATACACTTACTCACTTTTCAAACTTGTTAGTAAGGAAGGTAACGATTTAAACTTACACAATTATGAGTATCAAGTATCTTGAAAATTATAATGATGACTTTATGAATAAATTTATCTCCTGGATATTAATTAAAATATTAAGGGAAATTTGATGTATTCCTAAAATGGACTAGAGACTTACTAATAATCTATGACACACACACACTCGTTGTGTGTGTACATTGATTCAATATTAAATTAGTAGTGTTTAAAGTTTCAAACTTGCATTGAGAAAAGGTTTTATTTCGAATCAGAAATAATCAACGATTGGAAAGTATTTTCCGAAATTGTAAATGCTAAAAAGCCACGAATAAGAAATAAGACTAGATCAATATTTTGGTTAATTACCCAATATGAGTTTTGTTAAAATAATATAAAACCCACCTAAATTCTTGGGAAAGATAAAATCAAAATGTGTCTAAAAGAAGTTTTATTAATGAATCCTTTTGATTCATATATTATATGATAAAGAGGTAGTAGTTGAACTATAAGGAATTTAATAACGAAGATATCATTTGTAACAACCCAGGATTTTGTAAAGGTTAGCTATCGTCATTAGACGATTAAAATTGCTATCAAATGGCTATTTAGAGTTTTATTTGGGTTAAAAATTCTTTTGATAATTTGATGAAGGAATGGTGTGGGCTTTAAGATGTAGCCTGGTCCATTTCCATTTGTTGCTTTTGGCCGTGATTACTACCTAAGGCAAAATCGTTTTCCCCTTTGATTCATTTTTGGTTCAAAACACTAATCTAAACATATGAAAAGAAAAATGGCGGCCACGATTTTCTTCTTTCGTTCGCTCTGGAACTAGGGCTTCGTGAAATCAAGGGCGCCGACTTGGATTATCTCGATCGAACAAAGCTTTGTCGATTGATGCATTCTTCACTTCGTGCTCGGCAAAGTAAGGTGAGTGATTTTTTAATTACTCACATCTAATTCAATTTCACCTATACGTGATTTTGTGATTTCCACGGCTGGATGATTTTGCTATGATGGTTTGGGTTGTTCGACTTTGGCCTTTCGATTTTGCTTCGGTATTGATTTCGTTTATATCAGTTCGCTCTCCTTTATTTGAGTTCGTATATGTATGTTTGAATTTGTCAACTGATTTGCTCGGCCGTTCGAAGTTGTTGGATATTGGTGATTCTCTGATCTTATGAATTTCATATAATCTAATGCTTAATATTCACAGATTTGATTTTTATCTTTGTTCGATTCTTGGCTTCCATGGCCTTGTTATTGCTGTGAAAATTTTGGTTACTGACTTGTTTTAATCTATTGTTTTTGTAAAAAGATTCGAATTTCAAATTTGTGTTCGATAGAGAGTTGCTTGACTTCGTCTCGGCCATTCGAGTATATTTTGATGATTGATGATTTATCTTGGCCACTCGATTTTTTTGTTTTAATACTGGGATTAATCTCGGACTTGTTCCAATTCCTAGATTTATTGAAGATCACGGTGTTGATTTTAGTTGACATCGGCCTCTTTGATTTTGTTGACATTCGAACTTGTTCGATCCTTTTATTTGAAACTGCTGCTTCATGAATTTGATTGCATTTGGCCATATGAAGCTATTTGGATTTCTGGACTTCGGCAGTTGCTTAGAATTATTTCTCTGTGACCATTATTTTTGGTTCGAACTTAATGCTAAGACGTAGGCTATTTCTGAAATCCCTTGTGACTTTTGCTTTACTTGAATTTCTCTGTGCCTTGTCGGGTTCCTTGTATACACCTGACATCGACTTTGCAATTGCTTTGTGTATTGGCATCGGTCATTATGCACTTGTTTGACTTAAGGCCTTGACTTTGTATGCTCTGCATATACTCTTTGATATATGCATATTTGTTGAACTGCACACCTGGTTTTCAAAATGTATGTTTGCAGCCGTTGATGCTTTTGATAGTTATGTTTCCAGGCTGCCATGATGTAGTCGTCTTGTAATCTAGTTATGCAGATTGCCTTGAGTATTTGTGTGTATTGTTTTGGTTGCTTCCCTGAATCGTGCTCCCTGAGTACATCTCTGTTTCACTTCAACTTGAATCTGGTTCTCTCAGTTGCTCGTATTCAGTTGTTGATGAATTGTGGCCTTGCTTTGTCACCTGTTTATTTAAGTCTGCATATATGCACATGCATACATATGTATGTGTGTGCATATATTGTTGGAAATGTATCGAGCTTGAGTATTTTTGCTGTGCGGTTGTAGTTGTGCTTGGTTCAGTTGTAAGTGATTTCCAAACTTGTTTGGATATTGAGCTGCTTCATTTTTATATACTTGGTCTTGGTCGCTGGTGAGCTGCATCCCTTGAGTACTTGTTGGCACTGTGTTGCTTACTTGTTGCCTTGATCTTTGTTGCGGTGTTTTGCGACATTTGAGTCAGTTAGCACTTTTGTTTCATAAATGCTTGCTGCCTGGCCTTTGTGCCGTGTTGCATACTCCCTGGTGCCTTTATGTGCTTTGCTTTTCTTGGAATTATTCCTACAGTTTTATTTGGTTGCAGTGTGTTGAGTCATGATAGTCGTGACTTGACCTCTGTAGTTTCGATTTACGGTTAGTAATTGGTAGTGTGATGACATCATATGCTGTAGTGGCGAGGCAGTGCACGCGTGCGTGTACTGCAGCCAAAACAGTATTGCCTTTTTATGTGATATTTCAATTACTTGAACTGTTTCTTTTATTCAATTCAATATGTTTTGAATTGTATTTTGATTTGTTTAATTTGATGATTTTGTTGTTGTCTAATTATCAATTTGATAATTAGATTATGAGCTTCTAATTATTTATTCAATGATAAGATTTTGTTGTAAATTGTCGTTTAGACAATTTTGTTGTTTTCTAATTGTCTTCATTGATAATCGTTTTTATTTATCTTCGTTGATAATTTGAAATTGCTGATTTGCTGTTTAACACTATATAGTGTTGTATCTATCGTTATCCGACTCTTATATTGAAGAGTTGGATATACGAGATTTATTGTGACTGTCGTCTATTTGATTATTTAATTATTATTGCTTCTGAGCATTAATATCTGAGTTTGAATTAGACTGACCCGTGTATTATTTTCTTTTGAATTTAATACTCGGGTCAGACCAAGTTGTTTCAGGTTGTAGATATCTTGCTTTGGGTTGCTGCTTGAGCTATGAAGTCTTTTCATATCTTTTGAAGTAGTCTTCGTCATTTTGTAGTAGTCAGTACATCTGATTTAGGATGATATGTATTCATGTATATTATTCGATAATGTACTTGTATATATAACTTCCAGAGTCGACAGTTGTAGTTGTATCATATGTATTGTGTCAAATGTATTGTAACTGACATCAGTTATATATATATATATATATATATATATATATGAGACTTTTGTTATCTGTGTTTCGCATTTTAGTATCTGCGTTATTATTATATATATTGTCCTAAACTATTATGAACCATCGTAGTTTGTTTTATACTGGAATTGGGTATGTCGATGGGAGTAAATAAATAAGAGATGAAGAATAAAAATATATACCACTCCTATCGAGGTAACCAATACTAGTGTAAGGCCCAACTACGGATGGCCGCTCATATCCAGCCTTATTCTTCATAATAACAGACAGTATTTCTTTTAATACTCTTTGTTATTGTGAGTATAGAGGTGGGGCGCTACAAGTTGGTATCAGAGCATGGGGTTTATGGACATAATATAAAACATAACTTAGATGGAACATGTGTTACAACTATTTGTCGATGTTTTTATTTGTGCTTTGAGTCAAAACTAAAGTTTTGAAATTATGATGAAATTTTTAAATATCTTTATTTAAAACTAAAAGTGATTGTGTTTTGATGATTTGATCGCTTTGTGTTCTGTTTATCAGAGTGCGCAGCGGAAACAGTGAGACTGTCTTCGCTGAATACAGCTGATAACCTTTTTGATTTAAAATATATATATATATATAAAATCAAATTATGAAATTGAAATAAATTTCTTTTGTTGTTTACATAGCTGGGTTTATTTTGTTTCTTTGAAAATTTCGAATCCGATTTGAGGATTCGAAGCGATTACAGTTATGTGATTTTTGTTGAGATTTTTGTTGTTTTGAATTATCTTCATTGAAGATACATTCGAATGATTTCTTTGTTCATTTTGTAGTATACGTGTAAATTTGAGTTGCACGTTACTGCATTGATTTACGTTGAACCGATGTTAGGTTTAAACGTATTCTGTTGCCGTTATCCTATAATGGGATTTTTACACCGATGTTAAATTTTTGAAGCACGGTGTTTTCTTGACATTTTTTATGAATGAAAATTCACTGGTATTACATTTTGATGTGAATTATTTTGAGGAGATTTTGACGTATAAAAATTACTATCGCTTTGGCTTCAGTAACCGTCAAATTTTAAAAAGTGGATTTTCAAGCGGTTATTCTACAATGGTGATTTTGAGATTCGTTTTACGATGTTTTGGGAAGTGCAATTTCCTTTTCGAAATTGCTACTGGGGTTGCTGTTTTAATCACGTGTTCTGAAAATTGTTTTAATTTTTTTACAGTTTACGCTTTCAAAAGAATGAGGAAGCGATTTAAACGCTTCAGCAAAATTGAGGACTATGAACCCTCACTTTTACTGTTTCGCTTAATTCCGGACTTGTCCGTTTGAGAACGTAAAATGTTAATTATATAAAATACAAAAAATTTATAGTTTGCGCTTTCAAAAGAATGAGGAAGCGATTTAAACGATTCAGCAAAATCAAGGACTATGAACCCTTTCTTTTACTGATTCGCTTAATTTCGGACTTATCCGTTTGAGAATGTAAAATGTTATTTTTACAAAATACACAATTTTGCACTTTCAAGGAAATGATAAAGAGAATCAAACAATTTAGTAAAACACGTGGTATGGGACATGTGCGTTTGCTATTTCAGTTAATTCTGGACTCATAAATTGAAATATTTGTTGTTTTGATGATTTTGTGTGCTTTCGAGCCACTATGATGGACCTTCGGGTCATATGTTGGACCTTCGGGTCATATGTTGGACCTTCAGGTCATATGATGGACTTTCGGGTCAAATAATAGTACTAGACCTTCGGGTCACTCTGCGGACCTTCGGGTCATTTGTTGGGCGCCAAAATTATGTTGAGTACTTGGTAGGCTTCGGCCATTTGTTGATGCACGTGCGGCGTAGCTAAAAACTCGCCATCTGATGGGATCGATCCAACCTTTTATGTTGATTTTCTAGAGTATCTTAATTGATTTCTAGATATTTGTTGTTTCCAATTATCTACGGGTAATTGGATATTTGTTGTTTCTGATTATCGTTTTTGATAATTGGATATTTGTTGTTTCTGATTATCGTTTTTGATAATCGAATATTTGTTGTTTTTGATTATCGTTTTTGATAATTAGATATTTGTTGATTTGAGATTTCTGATTATCGTTTTGATAATTAGATATTTGTTGATTTGAGATTTCTGATTATCGTTTTTGATAATTAGATATTTGTTGATTTGAGATTTCTGATTATCGTTTTTGATAATTAGATATTTGTTGATTTGAGATTTCTGATTATCGTTTTTGATAATTAGATATTTGTTGATTTGAGATTTCTGATTATCGTTTTTGATAATTAGATATTTGTTGATTTGAGATTTCTGATTATCTGATGTTTTCTGATTATCGTTTTGTTAATTAGATATTTGTGTTTTCTGATTATCGTTTTTGATAATTGGATATTTGCTAGTTCTGCTGATTATGAGATTTTCTAGTCTCTAATTGATTCTAGATTATGTTGATTATATTGAATTGCTGTTTCCTATCTATCTCTGTTGATAGTTAGAGTTTGTTGATTATGAAGTTCGTGTTTTCTAGTTAATTGTTGGATAACTAGATATTTGCGGTTTTGTGATTTGTGATTTGTTTTTTCTAATTGTCTTTGTTGATAATTAGATTTTGCCGTCTTCTAATTATCGTATCGATAATTAGATATTGCTGATAATTGTATTTATTCAGTTTTGTTGTTTTCTAATTATCTATGTGATAGTGAGATTTTGTTGAGAATTTGTGGATTTCTTTTATGGAATTAAAAGATCTCTTTGACGTCTGTGTTCTTGATCTTTATTTTTCTAGCTTAACCAGTTTATGTTAGAAAAATAATTGTTATAGACGACTTTAATTATGAAAATTGCGGGGACGCAATTTTTATAAGGAGGGGAGTCTGTAACAACCCGGGATTTTGTAAAGGTTAGTTATCGTCATTAGACGATTAAAATTGCTATCAAATGGCTATTTAGAGTTTTATTTGGGTTAAAAATTCTTTTGATAATTTGATGAAGGAATGGTGTGGGCTTTAAGATGTAGCCTGGTCCATTTCCATTTGTTGTTTTTGGCCGTGATTACTACCTAAGGCAAAATCATTTTCCCCTTTGATTCATTTTTGGTTCAAAACCCTAATCTAAACATACGAAAAGAAAAATGGCGGCCACGATTTTCTTCTTTCGTTCGCTCTGGAACTAGGGCTTCGTGAAATCAAGGGCGCCGACTTGGATTATCTCGATCGAACGAAGCTTTGTCGATTGATGCATTCTTCACTTCGTGCTCGGCAATGTAAGGTGAGTGATTTTTTAATTACTCACATCTAATTCAATTTCACCTATACGTGATTTTGTGATTTCCACGGCTGGATGATTTTGCTATGATGGTTTGGGTTGTTCGACTTTGCCCTTTCGATTTTGCTTCGGTATTGATATCGTTTATAACAGTTCGCTCTCCTTTATTTGAGTTCGTATATGTATGTTTGAATTTGTCAACTGATTTGCTCGGCCGTTCGAAGTTGTTGGATATTGGTGA
The DNA here is from genome assembly GCA_030737815.1 of Allium fistulosum. Taxonomy (NCBI): domain Eukaryota; kingdom Viridiplantae; phylum Streptophyta; class Magnoliopsida; order Asparagales; family Amaryllidaceae; genus Allium; species Allium fistulosum. The sequence continues at coordinate 670,293,399 of CM060903.1, forward strand.
TTTCTCTGATCTTATGAATTTCGTAGAATCTAATGCTTAATATTCACAGATTTGATTTTTATCTTGGTTCGATTCTTGGCTTCCATGGCCTTGTTATTGCTGTGACAATTTTGGTTACTGACTTGTTTCAATCTACTGTTTTTGTAAAAAGATTCGAATTTCAAATTTGTGTTCGACAGAGAGTTGCTTGACTTCGTCTCGGCCATTCGAGTATATTTTGATAATTGATGATTTATCTTGGCCACTCAATTTTTTGTTTTAATACTGGGATTAATCTAACTTTTCCAATTCCTTGATTTATTGAAAATCACGGTGTTGATTTTAGTTGACATCGGCCTCTTTGATTTTGTTGACATTCGAACTTGTTCGATCCGTTTGTTTGAAACTACTGCGTCATGAATTTGATTGCATTTGGCCATATGAAGCTATTTGGATTTCTGGACTTTGGCAGTTGCTTAGAATTATTTCTCTGTGATTATTATTTTTGGTTCGAACTTAATGCTAAGACGTAGGCTATTTCTGAAATCCTTTGTGACTTTTGCTTTACTTGAATTTCTTTGTGCCTTGTCGGGTTCCTTGTATACACCTGACATCGACTTTGCAATTGCTTTGTGTATTGGCATCGGTCATTATGCACTTGTTTGACTTGAGGCCTTGACTTTGTATGCTCTGCATATACTCTTTGATATATGCATATTTGTTGAACTGCACACCTAGTTTTCAAAATGTATGTTTGCAGCCGTTGATGCTTTTGATAATTATGTTTCCAGGCTGCCATGATGTAGTCATCTTGTAATCTAGTTATGCAGATTGCCTTGAGTATATGTGTGTATTGTTTTGGTTGCTTCCCTGAATCGTGCTCCCTGAGTACATCTATGTTTCACTTCAACTTGAATCTGGTTCTCTCAGTTGCTCGTATTCAGTTGTTGATGAATTATGGCCTTGCTTTGTCACCTGTTTATTTAAGTCTGCATATATGCACATGCATACATATGTATGTGTGTGCATATATTGTTGGAAATGTATCGAGCTTGAGTATTTTTGATGTGCGGTTGTAGTTGTGCTTGGTTCAGTTGTAAGTGATTTCCAAACTTGTTTGGATATTGAGCTGCTTCATTTTTATATACTTGGTCTTAGTCGCTGGTGAGCTGCATCCCTTGAGTACTTGTTGGCACTATGTTGCTTACTTGTTGCCTTGATCTTTGTTGCGGTGTTTTGCGACATTTGAGTCAGTTAGCACTTTTGTTTCATAAATGCTTGCTGCCTGGCCTTTGTGCCGTGTTGCATACTCCCTGGTGCCTTTATGTGCTTTGCTTTTCTTGGAATTATTCCTGCAGTTTCATTTGGTTGCAGTGTGTTGAGTCATGATAGTCGTGACTTGACCTCTGCAGTTTCGATTTGCGGATAGTAATTGGTAGTGTGATGACATCATATGCTGTAGTGGCGAGGCAGTGCACGCGTGCGTGTACTGCAGCCAAAACAGTATTGCCTTTTTATGTGATATTTCAATTACTTGAACTGTTTCTTTTATTCAATTCAATATGTTTTGAATTGTATTTTGATTTGTTTAATTTGATGATTTTGTTGTTGTCTAATTTAGCAATTTGATAATTAGATTATGAGCTTCTAATTATTTATTCAATGATTATATTTTGTTGTAAATTATCGTTTAGACAATTCTGTTGTTTTCTAATTGTCTTCATTGATAATCGTTTTTATTTATCTTCGTTGATAATTTGAAATTGCTGATTTGCTGTTTAACACTATATCGTGTTATATCTACCGTTATCCGACTCTTATATTGAAGAGTTGGATATACGAGATTTATTGTGACTGTCGTCTATTTGATTATTTAATTATTATTGCTTCTGAGCATTAATATTTGAGTTTGAATTAGACTGACCCGTGTATTATTTTCTTTTGAATTTAATACTCGGGTCAGACCGAGTTGTTTCAGGTTGTAGATATCTTGCTTTGGGTTGCTGCTTGAGCTATGAAGTCTTTTCATATCTTTTGAAGTAGTCTTCGTCATTTTGTAGTAGTCAGTATATCTGATTTAGGATGATATGTATTCATGTATATTATTCGATAATGTACTTGTATATATAACTTCCAGAGTCGACAGTTGTAGTTGTATCATATGTATTTTGTCAAATGTATTGTAACTGACATCAGTTATATATATAAGACTTGTTATCTGTGTTCCGCATTTTAGTATTTGCGTTATTATTATATATATTGTCCTAAACTATTATGAACCATCGTAGTTCGTTTTATACTGGAATTGGGTATGTCGATGGGAGTAAATAAATAAGAGATGAAAAATAAAAATATATACCACTCCTATCGAGGTAACCAATACTAGTGTAAGGCCCAACTACGGATGGCCGCTCCTATCCAGCCTTATTCTTCGTAATAACAGACAGTATTTCTTTTAATACTCTTTGTTATTGTGAGTATAGAGGTGGGGCGCTACATCATTTGAAAATTCAAATAAATAATATGAACTCTTTAGAATGAGTTACATAAATTAAATCTTTCAAATTAATGCAAAGCAAAGAATTCTACTCAACATAGAAATAGGAAAATTGCAAATTTGAAAGAATATAATTTGTAATTGGGTTCGTGTGAATTTTAAAAATTAAAATCCATAAGGAAAGATTTTTGTGGTAAGATAAATTTATGTTAGGAAACTAGAAGTCATATGTAACGACCTGGAATTTTATCACTTTGATTTTTGGAATATTTAATTAGTTTTAAATATTCAATTTGGGGTTTTTATAGTAAAATCTATTTCAAAAACTTTTCCAATTTTTTATGACGTATTTTTAATTTAATATATAGAACTTTTCCATAATTTTTAATTTGGAAAATAATTGAATTTCCATTTGACGTATTTTATGGCAAACGTTAGCAATTTCGAAAACCTCACAGAACTTGATACCCTTTCTATTTTATTCTTGTTTTGTGATCGTATTTCTATGTGCGATCGTATTTTATTTTTTGTCGTTAGCGACTCATACATGGACACAATATTATGTGTCGAGGACCCTAACTAACTACTTTTAAAACAAAGATTCTAATAATCCTTTGTCCTTGCTTGTGCACAACCGCAAACATGTTGCTTTGATATCTTTTTCCCCTACATTTCCTATCTCCGTATGTCTCCCTTTTCCTTCCTGTCAAGTGTCCCTAAGTCCCTTGTTTTATGTCTTCTATAAGGGGTGGTGTCTCCATAGCATAGCTATGTGTGTATATATATATATATGTGCCGAGGCATAATCTTTTCGATTTTTTTAGATGTCGAGAATGAAATTCTCCCACTCTTCATCATTCATGAATCAAAACATCCCAAACCATCAAGTTTTAGTGAAATCTTCCAACACGAGAAGTGTTTACCTCGATCTATAGTATTTTTAGAACTCGATTTCGTTGGGAATCGAGTGAGATATCGTGATATTACAGTAAGCGGGTAGTTTGGGCTTTAAACTTTGAAAAATGTTTGTTCTTAATCCGCTTCAAATTGATCGATGTCGTAGGCACCATTGGATTTGTGGCGAGTTATGGTATTTTTGGTGAGAGTTTGGTGGCATTTGGTGATGGTAGTTGACGATGGTGGAGAACTAGGGCTTGACACGGTAGTCGTTAAGGGCAATTTTAGCTCGATCAGAGTTTGCGGTTGTGTTTCTCATCGCGTAAGGCATCGAGTGGCCGAGTTTCATGGAGTGCCGTTTGGGATTGATGATCGCGGCATTTTTCTATTGTGTAGTGTTGTTGTCCGGTCGACGTTGAGGGGTTGGGTCGAGCTCGGCGCGAGGTTGAGGGATGTAACGACCAAGAATTTCAATCATTCGAATTTGGAATAGTTAATTAATTTTAAATATTGAAAAGTTAATTTTATAAGTTAATTAACTTATATTTCAAATATAGCGATTTATTTAATAATTAAATTGTTAAATTTAATTATTTGAAATTGTTTAAATAATTGAATCTTGAATTTAATATGAATGAAAATGATTTCAAAAGTTGATTTAAATTCTATTTGAATAAGAAGGAAGATACTAAACTTTTAAATTTGAATTAAAAGTGATTTTACTAATTTTGGAAAATTACTCATTTTAATTAACATGTAAAAATAGCCTTCTGGGGGCACTATCCCTAATTTGTCAAAACCAGTTTCATCGGATCCGTAATAGTGAATTATTATATGCCGTTGAATTTCGTGGCGATCGGACGTATCGTTTGGTTGTGCAAGTTCGAAACGCGTAGAATTTATTTAAAGGAATTTAATTAATATAATTTGGTTTTGAAAAGATATCTTCTGAATATGATGGAATTGGCTCCCGATATATATTCCATTGTGTTCGGAATAGGGTTATAACATATAAAACGCGAGGCGGCATGCTTCGTTTGGAGTTCGAAATTTTCACGAATGAATAGTGCTTTGGAAAATTTTCTATATAAAGGCCATCCACTTTCTTCATTTTCAAACCCTAACCCTAAATTATTCTTGGCCGCCATTAAAATTAAACCCTCCAATGGACAACAACGATTGGAGCCTCTAGAGGCCATATTGGCCTTCAACTTCTAATAGAAAAATGTAGAGCAGGACGATATGAAGCTATCTACCGGTTGGATCATCGAATCATCGATCGAGGGGGTGGTAGTTGGGCTCTGTTTGCAAGCAGCAAATATAGGTTTGATGCGATTTCGTGTGGGATGCACGTGCTGGCGTGGCATGGCTGGTGGCGGAGCAGAGGGGTGGCGCACGCGAGCGCGAGCGCGAGTGGTTGTCGGCGGCGAGCTTCGGTCGGCGATCGATCAATGAAAACAAAATAAATAAAAACAAAAGAAAGGCACGCGACCTGGTAAAATGCATGAGCGAGGAGGGAAGATGAAAGAAGGTTTAAAGTTTAAATTTATATAAATAAGTTAATTATAATTATAATTATCTTGTATGTTAATAAATTCATAACTAGTTCATACGAGGTCGGTTTCGAGCGCGACAAGTTATGTTGCGTTAGTCTCAGCGAGCACTATGCTATGGACTTTGATTGGACGAATTCAGAGCTAATAGGAATTTTGGGTTAAATTGAACGACCGTTCAATTTTAATCCAAACTGGAACGCTTTGGCGATTTCTGAAATTTTTATGAGTTAACTCACCTCTCTGGCCTGCTTATATTTTTATATAAGTGGGAATAATTTATTTATGTTGTTTGTTGCTTGTTTGGATGATATACTATATTTATTAGTTGGTTTGGATATATTCTCACCTAATAGAGCGGACAAGACCCTATTACGTTCCTGGATCTATGACACCCTAATGTTGTGTGTCGGAATTGTTATAGCCATGTATAGGCAATATTTATAGTTGCGTATCGGTTTTTTTAGAGCCGTGTGTTGGCAGTGGTTAGCCCCTTGTGTCATAAAGGCCAGTAGTCTATTACTATTTAAAGGGTGCGTATAGGTTCGTGACCAATGCAGAGCGTAGACGGGAATGTGTTTATGACATGAGGTGGATAAGAATCATGATGTTCGTTGAGGTAACAAAGACTGTAGGAGCCGTGCTAGTTAAGCACTTGTGTCATGTTTGCTAGTTACATGTGTGGTCTTCTTGAGCAGTTGCATCCATTAGTCTCCCATCTGGTTCTAGTGTGATGTGATCTAGACAAGTACTTATGTGATTAAAACAAAGATTGTGTCCTGAGTATGATCAATTCTCGTATCCTTATTTGGCGTGTGTCACATATTATTCTTCTTTAGCGTGTATCGCCAATTATTATTTATTTTCATATGTTGCTATTATATCTTCCTTTGGCATGTGTTGCCATTGTTATGGTTTGATTCTGGATATCTATTTAAATTGATATCTCTTTATAGATGTTTTCGAGATTTGAATATTGATTTCTAGATATGTGACTCACCTATTTGCGTTGATTCTATGATTTTTGTTTTGATGTGTTATACATGGCTGACGACATCTTTTTATATCAGTTCTGAGTGTTTTATATGGATATGAGATAATGGAGTGATGTTATGAGTTATTTGTGTGATATGATGCCTTGATTATTATTTATAGAATTATACACATCTTCTATATTTATATGTATCCTTCGCCATATCTTTTGATGATTTGATTATGTTAGAGAGTTATTATATAATCTTTCCATATTACATTGAGTGGCTCTTATTTTTGTTACTTGATTAGACATAGTCTGACCTGTGTGTTATTTTATAATATTCCGATCAGTTTGAGATATTTGGGGTACATGGATGACATGATCAGCATCTGTTCTTTTGGGCTTAGAGGAGTGCAATATTAGGATTGTTATATGACATCTGATTCATTGTATATATATATGACATTGAGTTATATTGTATTCTATAACATTATTGTATTTTATATATATTACATAATATTGTAGTGATTTACTTTGTATTCTCGATTGTTTATTATATATTGTGTATTGTTCTATCCTGAAAGCACACGTGTTTTTTTCTTTGTACCGATAGTGTGTACCTATGGATTAGTTATTTATTAGATGTCTTAATATGTACCAGTGTTAGTCCAAGGAAATATTCATAGGTGTATCCCATATAGCCTCACTCTCCATATTATCTAACAGTATTACTTTATAATACTCTTCGAGAATACGGGTATAGAGGTGGGGCATCATAGCTAGCCCCTTGGCCATTTAATACTTCATTCAAGGAAAAAAGGCGGGCCCTCAAACAACCACTTAATACCTCAAGACCCTAAAGTAGGCCCTTCTTATTATAACCCATACTCATAATGACGTCTCATATTAGTTCGAATATTCGTAGGAACTGGTAGCCAGATTAGCTGGGAGATTTACCCTATAGAAATTGGGACTGACCTCGCTTCATCATAAATACTTACCATAGGAGATGTCTCACATCAGCCCCAAAGTCATACTACTAGTAGCCAGATTAGCTGGGCAGACTTCTCTGTGTCTTTTGACTGACCGTGCATCCCTATGACTTGGCCATAATTTAAATACTCTCTATATATAATACTCATCTCACCTTCCATAATTAAGGCCTTGTAAGGAATCTTCTTTATTGCGCCTTAAAATATTAATTGCTTTCCTAAGGGGGATTTAATGACAATTATTACCTAATTAACTACGTAATTGTATGTTTATTACGCTAATTAATGTATTAATAAATACACATATATTATTCTATGCATGCGGAGATTACGCCATAACTAACGTTAAATGTCAATTCCTTTTTTAACCATAATAATCCAACTAATTCCTTTTTCTTCCATTTTACAAATAATGTCCAAATTCCAATATCCATAACAAGAGATTCTAATATCCATAACAAGGATTCAATACTCATATCCAAAATTGCAATAAATGGAGTTATATATAGAGTCTAAGACCAACTTATCTCATATTAAAACAATGAAATAAACCAAAAGTGGAAAGTTACAATTTAATCAATTCTACGATCTATTTCACTTCTTTTATATGTGTTTAGACAAGGAAAATTTTAAAAATTTTATAGAAATAGGTGGTGTAAACTACGAAAAAAATTCATCATTTACACACCTTTCTTAATTAAATCCCTTAATCAGATCTGGAGAAAGAATATGTGGAATAGAAGGTAGAATACCTAAACTGCAAAATCCATAAAACTCCTTTATTTTAACACAAAACAATTATGATTTCAATCCTAAGAATTGACATTTCGCTTTAGGGGATTTTTGAGTATTTTTAATATGATATTTTTGAAATCCAAAACTCCACAAGGCATATATCAAATCCAAATTATATTGTTTAACTACTAAAATAGAAAAACTAAGATTTTCATTCACAATTGGTCCTTAGCTTTGCTTCTCTTTGGATTTGCAATGTTCATTATAATCTCATTTAGATCTCCTCTTTTTGATATACACAACAAGAGATTTGTATATATATTAAATTCAGAAAGGTTTGAGGAGAAGTGGTTAAGAAATTAAATAATAAACAACGATAGATATATAGGATTTCTTACTTGAAACCCTAATAGAGTTTTCTAAATCTAAGAAGAGATGAGCTGATAAAGCTTCGCTGATGTTCCTAAAGTATTTATGAATGAAAGTAGAGAGGGTACAGTTCTATTTATAGAGGTTGAAGCACTGTAGAATAAAACTATGTTAAAAACGGTTAAATCTGGAGTGTTTAACATCACAAAATGCTAGCCGCCATAGTGTAGTAACGATCGACAGCCTATACTCGACCGGTCGACTCCTAGGGGCGACCGATTGGGTCTTACTGGTCGACCGCTCCACTTATTTTGGCAGTGTTTGATTTTTTTCCGTTGTTTGATTATTTTATTCCCTAATTAACTTTTAACGTTAACTGTTTAATTTAATGTTTACTTAACCCCCAAGTAATTCTACTGTTAATTTTGGAAATTCAAAGTCTAGATTTAAATACTCATTTGAATAGGAATTCAAACTAAATTAATTTAAATCTAAAAACTTCAAACGCTCATAACATCTCTTTCGAGCTCCATTTTTAGCATATTATACATGGAAACAGATCGGAATTTTTCCATGAATGCAACGGAATAACTTTCTTGGTCAAATTTCAACTTTTGTTAAATTTCCATTTTTATTCCTACCTTAATTAATTAAATTTCTGTTAATTTAATTATTTAATTAGGGTTGACTTTACGGAGTATTACAGGGACCGAGTCACATTCTGGCCTATTTGTCATACGTCAGGCAACCTGTAGTGTGGCACATTAACAATAAAGAGTGGAGTATATTTGATGGAAACGATGATGGCCATGCAATAGAGAATAGTACACAAAATTGGTCATGTGGGGGAACCCATAATTCTAGTCGAGGGGTACAAGGATAAAAAAAGCCCTGTATCCTCCACTAGATCAGCATCTTGTAGTGTTATGTTCTAATCAAAGGATACAGGGATGAAAAAGTCCTTGTATCTTCACTCGATAAGCATATTGAAGAATATAATCTACACTTAATGAGTTATATAAATTAAACCATGATCAATTCATGATCACTGGATGATTAGTAAATGTGACTCTTAATAATTGTGGAGTGAATCATAACTGAGTATATTTATGGTTGCGGTCATCAAATTGGTATATGACTCATATTTTGTGATATCATATATGTTATTTGATCAGGAAGGTTTATTATTGAGAGCGGATGATATTCATTTGGTAAGTTATAAAACCCCTTCAACATATCATTCTCTGTTATGGCTATATGTATCGCTATGATGACCTTACATGTAAATCTAGGCATAGGCTGACTCATTTATAATTATATAATACTTGGGTATGTCCAAGATTTATAAGTGCATGAATATTAACCTTTCTTGGATATTGGTCATAATGAGGACATAATTATAGACTAAATTGTACTTTGGAAGTCTATTGTGAATATTTTCTTTTAATGTTTCCACATATGCATATATGTGGTGAGGTTGAGTTGTATATGGAATTTGACTTGTATCGATATATATATAGTAGTAGGTCAGATACTTCATTTTGTATACCTGCTTTGTGTTATGTATGTTGTAATATTAATTTTTTTGCTTCATTTTGTCTGTGTTATTTGATTATATTGTGAATTGTTCTATCCTGGTAAACTATGTGTTTATTGTTATTTATCGACGCCGAGTACGTATGTTTGTGTAATGCATGAGGTAAGAATACATATCGGTGTTAGCCTAAGGGAATATTCATGTGCGGTCGCTACTCCTAAATCTCATTCTCCGTATTATCGGACAATATTATTCTTTAATACTCTTAGGTAGTATGGGTATAGAGGTGGTATATTTCATATAGAAGTATTATCAGAAAATATTATTTTGTAATACTCTTTAGTAGTACAAATATCATTTAATTATATTTATCCATTATTGAGGTTAAATATTTAATTATATTTATCCATTACTGGCATTATGCTTTTTACGCAAAGTGCTTAGTCGAGGTTAAATTAGACCGTTAATTGCCTAAGTTCATCCTTTATGGAGACAATAACTCAAGAGTTGACGTTGGTTATGACCAGAAACCATTGATATGTACCAGTTGCAAGTGCTTCGGTCATCAGACTAGTACTTTTGATGTACATACTGAAATGCAAGATGCAAATGTCACAATTTCTAAACCTTTCCAAGCTCCTGCTATCTAGGACGCTTTAATGGTTCATAAGAGGTTTTTTAATAAGAGATAGGGAAAGAGAAAGCCAATTCATGTAGTTGTTAGTGATTTATCCCATGACAAGGTATTAGAAAATGATAAGATAACAGGCTCAGCTAACATTGTAAATGATCAGTCCATATTAGGTAAACACCTAACTGCTTTGAACAAAGGCAGGCAAGTTGCTGGAAATATGAATAATATCAAAGCAAAAGAAAGGTTACACAAATCATCTATGTCACATGCACATGCATAGACCATAAACTTGCACACAAACGATGACACCCCTCTCTCCTCACTAGCTAGCTTACCAAATGACCTCAATTCACATAACCAAATCAATATTCCACATGTTCAACCTAACCTAGACCAGACCACATAGTCTCTTTGAAACTAAGATCCTAATCTCACCAGACAAACACATCATAAAAACTTCCATGTTGCACACAGTGCTACATGTCCGGACCTTATCACTTCACAAACCATTCCTACCTCCAATAGTTTTTCATCATTATCCTTCACAGATAATCCAGACTCGGATGCCATTAACCCAGCCACAATTACAACCACTAGAATTCTACATCATCCATCCTCTATCAACATCATACGTCATCTTCATTTCTCACCCTCAACCAATATCCAACCACAGACCAACCAATTCACTATCCACACAGATTCAACTATCACCACATCTACTATACCATCCATTAAAACCTCCCCATATTCTTACATCAAACCACCTCAATCCATTACTGATCTCATGAATGCCAACAATATTTCCTTTACTACCTTCTTTGACCCTAATACCATCCCACAATCCTCCACTGCCAATGGAGACCCTATGCATCAAAATACTACTGATGACCATATTAATATCAGTGTTTCTTCTAAGCATGACAGATTAGATGACAATGATACAATACCTCCCATAGAAATCAATGAACAACAACTCAATGAAAAGAGTAAAAAGAAAAGGAAAAGGAAGAAATCCAAGCTCAAGTTACAAGAAGTCTCTGAGACAGACTTTGAAAATGATAAAGACTTGGAATCAAGGAAATATTTAGCACCAATAAAACATAGAACACTGATGACAATACACACACACACACACACACACATATATATATATATATATATATACACATACAGGATTTACAAAACAGAATGCTTCAGCTAAAAACAAATCATCTAAAATCGATGATTGATCCAGTAGCAGCTTCGAATATCAGGGGCGCCCACCTCGAAGTGAAACAAAATAAAATCAAATATATCATCAATTCCCATCAAATTCAAATGATTGCAATTCTTGAAACCAAGTTGAATGATCCTTTGAACAAAAAAGCTTGTTCCTATATAAAAATTGGAACTATGTTGACAATCTCCAAGAAGCACCATATGATAGAATCATTGTGATAATCCTTCCGCTTTCCATGCCAATTTATTCATTTGAACCTATCTCATCTTCCCTCCTCTATCACTTTCCAAATCTCTTTCATATATGTAACCAATCAGTCCATTAAAAGAAATATGTTTCTAGATCATATCCCATCTTTCTCTTCTCCGGGCATCCCATGGATATTCATAGGTGACTACAATTGCATGCATAGTGTATCATAGAAAGCAGGTGGCACCCTTGTATCCCTCAATGCTATATCTCCCCTCATCCAATCCCTACAACATTATGGTCTATATCCTATATCCTATACTGGTCCACAATTTATCCAGAACAACAAAAAATATCATGGTAAAAGAACCTATTGCAAGCTTGATCGCAACTTTTTCAACCTACGTGCTCTTACTTTATGGCCTTCCCTATCCACCATTATCTCCACCCTTGGCCTATCCGATCATAGTCCCCAAGTCCTTTCCTGGAGAGGTGGACATGTCAGAAAGCTCCCCTCTTTTAAAATTTAAAATTTTTGGACTAAAAATCCATATTTTCTTAACATTGTTTTATAGGCATGAAACATCACTCATGGTAATCCCGTATACAAGCTGCAATCTCAACTGAGAAACATAAAGATTTAACTTAGATCTTAGGCACTTTCAAAATATGGAAAAGGTTCACTCAAATCCTCTCAACTCAGAGCTCATCTACACAAAATTCCAACTGACATGTTTCTTTCCCTTGATGATACCAATCTCTCTAACTCGAAACATATCACTCAATAGCAACTCTTCAATGCTCTTAATGATAAAATCATGATGTTAAAGCAAAAGATTGGCAAAGATTTTTTCTTTGAAGTTGACAGAATCACTGAGTTCATTAATACCTCCGTCAAAATTAAAAATAACAAATCTAAAATTTTCCTAATTACTGATACCAATGGAAATCTCTACTCTGAACATGATGAGGTTAGTAATGCCATGATACAATACCTTCAGCAATGTTTTAACTCTCACTCTGGCAATATTCGCTCAATGGACATGATCAATAATTTATCTCACCCTACTGTCACCTCAATTGAATCTCAAGAATTAATATCCAAAATAAAATACTCTGAAATAAAAGATGCACTCTTTAATATAAATTCTACACGTGTAGGGGGGTCGCATGGTTTCAACTCATATTTCTACACTCATTCATGGTCTATAGTTGGTGGCTCCTTCATCAAAGAAATTCAATATTTTTTCATAGAAATAAAATTTTGGGTGGTATAAATGTTAAATTTTGGTGATACAAAATCACAAATAGAAGGAAACAAATATGCAAAAGGGAAAGTAATCACGTTTGTTCATTATGGAAATGCATTAATAATTGGATTGCATTTGAATGAGATGGCAAGGAAATTTATGCATGCGCACGTTATGGAATAATATATATGCAAAAGATATGCATATTATTTCTTTCTTCGTAATCGCATTGCTTTGGGATTATTTTCTTCCATCTTTGGAACGAGTGAATTACTTGCTATGTTTGCGTGATTTGTTACCGTTGTAATTTGCCTCCATTATCTTCTTACCATATTTTGGTAATTTGATTGATGACTCACATGAATTTATATTGGCTATATATTGAGGGTAGACTTCATTGTAAACCCATCCTGGTATTCAGCCAGTGATCTCCAGATAGAGTGTCTCTTTTATTGTTATCCCTAATTGGGGCTTTGGTATGTAAACTCTTATCTTGTAATCTCTTGTAATTCTCTCAAGTGTAATAAAATCTCTCTCCTTTGGACTGGACGTACACTATCTAGATGATAGTGGAACCAATATAAATTTTGTGCGTCTCTTTTCTTCTTTATAGTTATTTGCTATTTATTTGGAGTATAGAATAATTGCTGCTAGATTAAGTGATGTTCAAATTGGCAAATCTAGATCCTGTTTATTGTTTTTCCGTATTTGTGCAATTTCTGCACAACAGATTGGTATCAGAGCAAGGCGGTTTGTTTAAATTTGTGCATCAATGGCTTCTAAAAAGAGCGGTAGATCCGGTGGTGATTATGCTATTACTCATTTGGATGGAAAAGGGAGATTTTGTGCAATATGGAGTGGAGGAGATTATTTTGAGAGAGAAGAGCGTTACAGTCTTGGAAATTTGGTGATAAGGAGTTTACTGTGTTGAAGAGACATCTGGATTTGGAAACTTATATCTGCTTTATGGCTCGATGTTGATGTGAGAGTCTTATGTTGATTTCCATGGGAAATTTGTTGTTTGGCAGATAAGGTATGTGGAAGGAGAGAGATTTGTCTTGTATACAGAGATTTGGATCAGCTTTGTTATGTCTGTTGGTTTTTTGTTTTCTAGCTCTGTATTTGATTGGTGATTGAGAGGATTTTTTGGCCTTGGTGGTTTTGAGATTATTTTGATATCTACCTTCTTTTGATTTTGGATATTTGCAACATTTTGTTGGCGGGCGGGGACATAGTCTGAGCTCGTTAGCAAGGTGTGATGGGGGTGGCCTTGCCGGAACCCATTGGGTAAGTATTCACTTTTGGTATCCATCTCGTTAAGAGATTTTGGTTGAAGGTGAAGTTTGATTTTAAGAGTTTTATGTTGAAAAGAGAATTTGACTCGAGGTGGAGTGTTGGAAATATGTGATTTTGCATCAAGGTGGAGTGTTAAATTTTGGTGATACAAAATCACAAATAGAAGGAAACAAATATGCAAAAGGGAAAGTAATCACGTTTCTTCATTATGGAAATGTATTAATAATTGGATTGCATTTGAATGAGATGGCAAGGAAATTTATGCATGCGCACGTTATGGAATAATATATATGCAAAAGATATGCATATTATTTCTTTCTTCGTAATCGCATTGCTTTGGGATTATTTTCTTCCATCTTTGGAACGAGTGAATTACTTGCTATGTTTGCGTGATTTGTTACCGTTGTAATTTGCCTCCATTATCTTCTTACCACATTTTGGTAATTTGATCGATTACTCACATGAATTTCTATTGGCTATATATTGAGGGTAGACTTCATTATAAACCCATCCTGGCATTCAGCCAGCGATCTCCAAATAGAGTGTCTCTTCTTGTTATCCCTAATTTGGGGCTTGGTATGTAAACTCTTATTTTGTAATCTCTTGTAATTCTCTCATGTGGAATGAAATATCTCTCCTTTGGACTGGACGTACACTATCTAGATGATAGTGGAACCAGTATAAATTTTGTGCGTCTCTTTTCTTCTTTATAGTTATTTGCTATTTATTTGGAGTATAGAATAATTCATGCTAGATTAAGTGATGTTCAAATTGGCAAATCTAGATCATGTTTATTGTTTTTCCGCATTTGTGCAATTTCTGCACAACAATAAATTCTACAAACCATGCCATGATTCCGGAAAAACCCCAATCCTGCTTCATTCAAGAACTTTAGGCCAATTGCTTGCTCCATAGTAATCTATAAGGCCATCACCAAGATCATTGCCATCAGACTTAAACCTATCCTTTCCAGAATTATATCACCAAACCAGGTTGCATATCTTCCAGGCAGAGACATACTCCACAAAGTTTTATTGACCCATGAACTACTAAAAGGCTATGGCACCAAGCATATCTCTCCACGTTGTATGCTAAAATTGGACATCAAAAAAGCCTTTGACCCTATTAATTAGTCTTCTCTAATTGTTATTATGATCAAGATGAAGTTCCCTGAGCCATGTCTAGCATGGATATGTACATGTATATCTACTGCTCATTTCTATGCAATCCTGAATGGAGCTCCAGATGGATATTTTTCCTCTTCACATAGCCTTCGTCAAGGTGATCCGATGTCTGCTTATTTACTTATCATTGTCATGGAATTTATCATCTTCATGCTTCATAAAGAAATTCAAATGAAATCCATTAAATTGCATCCAAAGTGTAGAGATCCTCTGATTCTCTGTTTGATGTTTGCAGACGATCTTGTTATATTCACCAAGCTTGACCACCACTCCATTACTACTATCAAGAACACACTGCTAAATTTTTATAATTCCACTAATCCTGGCATCAACTATGGAAAACTAAATATAATGGCAGCCGACCTCAACAGTGATCAAACTGATGCTCTTACTCATGTTTCAAACATTGCCTACATGCCACCAAACTCTATATATCTTGGTATCCCACTAACTTCCTCCAGAATTACAACCAATTAACGAATACCAATGTATAAGGCCAACATTGGCAGATTGAGCTCATGGACAGCACATCTTTTGTCCCAGGCTGGCAGGTCGAAGGTTATCTCCTCTATGGGCACAACTATGACCTCCTACTTCTCTAGGACCTTCATACTTCCAAATAAGTTAATAAAAAACATGAACAGAGCTTTCAGTCTCTTTTTGTGGCATGGTGATTGTTTCTCTAGAAAACCAATCCCCATTGCATTTAAAAAGATTAACATACCCAGAGAAAATGGTGGACTTGGAATCTTAAACTTTTATATATGGAAAAGGGCTGCGGCCTCTAAGCATCTCTCATCTCTACAATTTGACTACAATTCCCTATTGGACTCATGGATAATGACATACCAAATTAAAAACAAAAGGATTTGGACTAGGTAAATCCCTCCACAATCAAGTTGGTTTTGGAAAATTTTGCTAAATTTCAGATCAACATTGCTTCCTCTTATCAAATATAATGCCAAAGAGGACAACTTGCTATTCTGGTACACTCCCTGGGCAAGACATGGCTTAATTTTAAACGAATCCCTCTTCTATAACGAAAAACATGCCTCTGCTGTTCCTAACAATGCTCTAGCAGCTGTCTATATCAATGATGGTAGGATTTCATTGCCTAACTCCAACTGCTCAAATGTTAGGAGCTTATGGACCTCCCTAATGCATACAATATGCAATCTTCTATGTTCTCATTAACCAAAGAAAATCACTCTCGTTCTATCGAAATAGTTTATACAAAGTTAATCAAAAGTGATGCATTAGCTCCTTATCCATATAGTAAAAGAATTTGGAACAAACATGGTTCCTATAAGGACAACTTACATCTATGGAAAGTCTTTAACAATGCCTTACTCACTAAACACAAGCTAGTTAGCACTGGTTTCCTCCATAATGATTGCTGTGTTATTTGCACATCTGCCTTTGAAACTATAAATCATCTATACTTTGAATGTTCCTTTGTTTATAGCCTATGGTACAACATTTTGAAAGAATTTAACTACCCAGATCCTTCAACTGACCCTACTTTAGAATGGACATCTACACTTACAAATACTGGAATGAAGACTCCATGTCATATAAAGTTGATTTTGATATTAAAAAAGTTCGTGGTTGAGGTATGGCATGAGAGAAATAAGACTTTTGACAATCAGACTACTCATGAGATCGTCTTATTCAATTCTATCAAGGCCAACATTCACTGTGATTGGTTAAGAAACTGTGGAGGCAGAGTTGACAATCCTACTATCTGTTAGTGGTATTCCCTACTATGTTTTTAATTTTCTTTTCCATGAATGATGTCTTCTTACTATGTATTACTTTTTTTGATACCTTTTAGTTTCTTTTAGAACTTGGCCCAGTATCTTACGTGGGCTTTCTCCTTATACTTTTCTTGGTTTATAATAAAATTGGTAGGGCCCCAACATAAAAGCCCTGTGTGCTATTTAAAAAAATTATATACAGTTTTAAATGTACATACCAAAATATAAAATGATGGGAGAGATCTAGTGAAATAAGTGTAAATTGATAAATTAAAAGATTTGAAAAATAAAATATCAAGAGAGTATTAAGGATAAGGGAGAAATCTCCTAGACTAAATAAGAAAGCTAGAAATTCTTCTGTTTTACTATTATTTAATAGATTTTAACTTTAAGAAAAGGTCCCACTGCACGAACGTAGCCTCGATATCATAAATGACTAAAACCAGAGATATGATGCATAGTCAAAGGGAACGTATCATTTTGGTAATCCCAAGGGGTAGGCGATTCCATCTAATATTACTTACGGACATGCATGTAGGAGCGATGCATTCGGAACCACAATTGTCTGGGCATGGGCTAGTTATGCATTTCCTATAGTACATTCCCTAAGGATGTACATTACTCGGTAGGATATCTCTGATCCTTGTGCAGGACTTCGGATTCTGCTAGATTCGAGGAGATCTCCATGGAAAATCCACTATGCGAATGCGCCTTAACGGTATTAATTGTATACCAATTACTGTTGTGGTGTTCACAAAGCGATTATTTGATATGATTTATGTGCTACACTATAGGCATTATCTGTCATATCACTATATGTTAAAATTAAAGAATGTTTGGTTTCATTTGAGGGGGAAATCGTTACCGTAATACGTACGATCTCAAAAATGTTTTTATATGTCACTCTTATGTCTTGAGTTTCTCATACTGGTTTGCCAGACTGATCAGGGTGTTATTTTCTTATAATGCTCGGGTCAGCCCTGTGTATGTTTCCAGATTGAGCTACGGACGCTTTGGAGCTTATGGAGAAGAGCTTGATGATTTCCTTCCATAGTATTATTATTTCCGCTGCATTTCAATACTATATATGCCAACATTGTGAGGATAGACAGTTATAACTGTCCAGGTTGATGATAGTACTTAGGTTTTAGTAACTCTGATATTTCTGTATTCAGAGTAACCTTTTGTATTGTTCCTTTGATATTATATATTATCATTCTATTATAAGATTCTGATATTGTGTTCTCAATCTTGTTCTGTTCTATTTTTTTTATTTTACCCTAATTTTTTTTCTTTTCGGCACTTGGATGCTCGGTGCACGAATACCATGGATGTATTTAGTATCAACGTTCGAGGGTCGAAAAGTCGTCTCATTACAATGTAGAAGAAATCCAAACCAGTATAAAATCTCAGGTGTCTATCTCTCTAACTCTCTACTTTACTTTGTTGCTTTATTTTTATCAATGATTGGTTGTTGATATAATTCTATGTTGAAAATATGTGACTTAATATTAAACTTGAAAGAATTTTAAAACGATATACAAAAGTTATACTATTCACCCCTTACTAGTGTTTAATTAGCTTTAAGACCCATAATTCCACAACCCACACCACCATTATTTTATAATTTTTGGATACATGGAAACCAAATTTTCAAAAGCATTTAACAAAAATGATTCAAAACATTTGCTGCTTTATCCTAAAAAATGAATCAAGCCACATCTTAACAAAATCGGGACTTAGTAAATGGGTTAATTCATATGATTGACCCTAATATTGAGCAGTTAGTCCTAGATTTGGGGAACCTTTCTTTTTCTCTAAAACAATAAACTATGTACAAATGTATTTATAAATTTTAGCTCTTAAGGCATAGGGAGAGTGGCCCATGGTTTTGCAGCAACCTTTCCATGTTCTCCATTTGCTAAAATTTAATTTCCCCAAAATTCTAAAGTTTTGGGACCTAAGTATTTTAAATTTCCAGTTGCTAATTTAATTCCCTAATTTTTTTTATAAACTTTTAGTCCTACCAATATTTCATCGCTATTTAAGTGTCCTAATTAGATCTTCTTATTTACACTATTTCTTAATATATATTTATATAGCAGCTCATCCAATCCATAACATCAACACAATGATAAAATAGGAAGATATCTCATAAAATACCGTACGCTTTTCCTAAATTTTAAGGGAGATAACTAGCGATTATAACTTAAAAAATCTAAAATAAAATTGCTGGAAGCTGCCATTAATCATCAACTAGGGTTAATGAGTTGTGGCCCTACACTCCTTACTAAATTAAGATGGACATTTCAAGTTTACACTTTTATTGCCACCCACCTTTCAATGACCCGCCTTCTTGGCTTCGAATAAATGTGGTCCATCTATTACTACTTCCCTGTAACGACCCGTATTTTTACGGATCGAAACATAGTAAAACTGTTGTTAGAGAGTCTAGAGTTAGGTCGTTCGGAGCTTAGGTCGTATAGTAGTTACGTCGGTGGAGCGACTTAAGGGAGTTAGCGACCTAAGGAAGTTGGCGACCTAAGGACTATGGGATATGTAACGACCCAGAATTTTGAACAAATTAAATTGAGAATATTTAATTAATTTTAAATATTTGAACGATGATTTAATTTGAATCCCCGATATAACTTTGAATTTGACGATTAAATTATATAATTTAATATATTGTGAGTTGAATAAAAATTTGAATCTTCAGTTTTAAGCTAAAGAAAAATATTTCAAAAGCTTTTAAAATTCGTATTGATAACACTGGAGATAATAGAAGCTTCAGAATCGAATTTGAAATTGATTTTTTCAGTTTTGAAATTAAATCGTTTGAATCGATATTTGAAAATAGTCTTCCGAGGCGTAGTTTCAGAATTCGACGAAACCAGTTCCATTGGGTTCGTAATATTAAATTTTTGTCGAATTTCAAATTTCGTATTGATCAGAGTTGTTATGTGACCGTACGGTGAGTAAACGCGTTGAAGTTAAATCGAATTTGATTTAAATTTAAATTTTAAATCTAGTCAATGTCGGCACGTTATCTTCCCTTCAACCACGCCTAAAATCACGCAGAGATCACGGAATAAATCGTGCAAGCACGACTCTTCTCTGTTAAATCACGTATCTTCTTTCCTTCCCTCAGTAAAATCAAAAGGATCGAACGAAAGCTTTATCGTTCAGAGAAAAGAAATGGCCGAGTGTATAGAATTTTCTCGTTCGAAATTTTATTTCTCCTCTTCAATCAACATCGCGATTTCCCCAAATTGGCTGAGCCTTTCAGCAGGGAATTTCATTTCCCCCTCCTCGTTCAAAAAAACAAACGAACAAAGTAGATCGAAAAAAAAAATACTGCTATGATTCTCTTGAGGCGCGACGTCGGGGAGGCTGCTCGGCCTTCTCAGTTCTCGACTAGGGTTGGTTCGCCGTGACTCAATTAGGCGATAGGTGCTCGAACGCGAGAGGGAAGAGGGTCGCAATTCAGTCGAAAGAGCGTGGAAATCGAGGCCGAAGTTGATGTAGCCTGGGATCAATCGTGCGTTGGAGTTAGGGGTTTCAACTGTCGCGAGGTCGACAGTGCAGTCTGGAAGCGCGATGGAGTTTCGCGAATGCAAGGTGATAGGGGATCTGTTGGTAGCTTCGCGTGGCAGCAGAAGTCGAGCTAGGGTTTCGCGGCATTGAACTGGTGATGTCGCAGTTGGAATTCGTGATGGAGGAGCATGGGTAGTCGACGCGGCATCGCGATGATGTTTCCAGGCGGCGTCGAGGGGGTGCGTTTGCATTTCTGGCTAAGGCAGTGGCCAGTATGGCGACTTCGACATGTAGTCAGTGCGATCTTCACAGTAAGGTAGTTCCCTTTCCAGTTATAATTTGTGTAGATTAAAATCAAGAAAATATAAATAAGTTTTAAACAGTAAGGTAACAACCTGTTTTATTATTCACTAAAAAAAAAGTAAAATTACTGATGAATATTGAGATACATATAGGAGGTTAAATAGAGGAAATGATATATGTACATAAAGTTTGGTTTCGAAATCTCTAGGGATTTTTGGTGTTATGCAGTTTCAAAGAAAAAAATAAATACAATAAATATTCATACATATAAATATTTTATGTTACAAGTTAATTTATAAATAATGCTTTATGAAGATAAATTTGCTTAATAAACTTAGTCACTAAAAATATTTTATAAAAAGGAAATTTTGTTTAAAAATAAATTATTTGTTAAACCCAAATTTTTAGTTTAGAATAAATTCGGTAGCTGACTAAAATTATAAAATGGATAATGGAATTGTTGATTAGTTCAAATATTAACAAACCGTATAAATTGTTTATACAAGGTTAAAAGTCGCGAAAACAAATTGGATTGGAAAATGGATGGCAAAATAAATAGCAAAGGTGAGATTTTTCTCACTCAAAATTAATTGCAGTTTTTGATTGATTGTGTTGATTGCTGTTTGGATTGAGATATTAGATATAGTAGGATATATCTATATATATACATATTGGCATATGTATATATTGGATTGATGATTTCCCGCCTCGTATAGCGGATGAGACCCTATTGCGCCGTTAGTAAGCGGATTATTTTTATAAAACCCATATACCGCGATATTCCACCTCGAAGTGGAATTGGTATTGTGCTAACGTCTGTGGATGCAGGGAAACAGGTTGGAGGGATCCAACTGGATTCCTCACCAGTATTTATTTATTTACAGATATTGATGTATATTCTGTTATCATATTGATATATGATATTTGTTGTTGTGATTGACTAATTGGTGCTGTTGCATCATCGGATTCAGTTTTTGAAGTTTAAAAATAACGACTTTTACTTTAAAAGGATTTTAAAGTGATTTTTGAAAGTAGACGTTTTATTGAATTCTTGAATTGATTTATTTCAAATAAATAAACGTCTAAAATTTTAAAGTTATAAAAGTTAAGATTTTTGGTGAAATTTAACCAAAGTGTAATTTTTGAAATAAATAGTTGATTTATTTATAAAATGGTTTTAATGGGAATTTTTGAATTATTAAAACGATGTATATAAAAGATGTACAAAATTGATATTTATAACTTTAAAAGATTGGGATTATAAAACGAGTTTTTATAAGTGTTAAAATGAATTTAAAAAAAAAAAGAATTTATAAGTGAATGAAATTTATAAATTGTGAACTTATAAATGGAAAATGATTTTGTAGAATAAATGAAATTATAAGTATTTAACTTATAATATGGATTGTGGTATAAAAAATTGAATTGTGAATTGAATAGGTCATTAAAGAAGATTTATAAATCGAATTGTTAATAAAGGAGATTTATTAAATTGAAGTTGTTAGAAAATAGAAATAGAATTTATAAACGTTGTTTTATAAATTCGAGATCAATTGAATTTGATAAATTAAATATAGAAGGTTGTTAAAGGAGATATATTCGCGATTTTGGATAGCGAATTATTATTGAAATAAAACGTGTAGAAAATAGTGAAATGTAATTAGTGAAGTATATTCATGATTTTGGACAGTGAATATATTGTTAAGTAAAATGGATATGGTTTTGGAAAAGTGATATCTGAAATGAAGTTAATTGTTTTAAGCGATGTTTTAAAATATATTGAATATCGAAATCATAGATTTCAACATTCATTGTTGAAATAGACGTTTTCGAGGAATAAGGAAATGGTGGACTATAACACTGTTGTTATAGTAAATGATTTTCGAAAGAAAATGTTTTATGTAGTATTGGGATTTATATATACCTATCTTAAAATCCGAATCCCTATACTAGTGATTTCGAGACGTCGTAACGATGTTTTACGCAACATTCGTTTTTGACTCAAATAGATGTTAAAATTTATGATTTCCTTAAAAGAATGAATATATACTTAATATTGATTTAAGTATATCGAATATTTTCAAATTCTGAAAATAAATGATTTGTGAATTACCTATTATTAAATAAGTATGGAAATGCTTTTCCAATATAAAATGAACTGTTTTGAGATTTTATCTTCAAAGATAAAATGAAATGTGGAAATTAATTTGAAATTGTTTTCAAACGGTTAAGTGTGGAAATTATATATCTAGTAAAGATATTTTGAAAGATAAAATAATTTGGAAAATTATTTGGAATCTGATGATGTTGCGCATCTTTATTGATAGTTAAATAACCGACTATCAATAATTACCTTTAGATAGGTATTTGTTGTGAATTGGATGAATTTGAATGCCACACTTATTTTTGAATAAGCGCTCACTATTCGGGTTAGCCGGGAAAGGACCATGGGGTCGTATAACCCATTCCGAATATGTGATACGTCGTTATGAATTGCATTCGAAGACCGGTGTTGAAGACCGGATATTTTTGAAAACGGAAGGATTACCGTCGAGTTACTCTACATCGGCTGATCTCCGGTTTAGAGGTTTTATCACCCTTAGTGACGGGAAGTCCGGACGTGATTAGAAATTTATCCGGATATGCAAGGGCTTCGTGAGAAGTGCCTTCGGTTCTATTCGATCCCGGAACAGACTTGTATGGATTGTGTGTCTGACGTTACAGATTGAGATATAAAGCTGATTTCTTTCAAATACATTTCTGTTGGTGGCGGAGAATTTATTCTTTTAGCTTAACACCCTTCTCTGAGACGTACGAGCTCAGAGGTTATGTAGTTGAAATTCATCAGCGATATATTCCCAATTTGGTAACGTGGCATACTAAGTGTTGCTGTGAAATGATCAGTGTTTGATCATTTGTGATATGATCATTTGTTTGATCTTATATCTTGGTGATCATAGGTTGATCATTTTGTTTGACCCGAAGCATGGCTTTGTAGAAAGCGTAGCTTTGTGGACGAGACTTCGTCGAGCCTCACACCCCGGAAATGGTCAAAACAGGAAGGATGCGGCAAGGTTCTAGGGAGTAGCGCCCCTTAGTGTATGTCATTCCTTCTGGATAAAGGTGGTATCATGGTATGGAGCCCAGATACTTAACCTCTGTGGTTGCTGCAAGGTTATTACTTTGTGGTTGCTGCGAATCGGGGATCCTCGGGAAGATCGGTGACGATCGGGGGATGGCATACGCGTGTCAGTAGTTACCTACTTTTGCAAAGGTAACCCGGCCTTGTGTTGGCAGAGATCTAACCGTAATGTTAGGTTATTTCTCGGGTCGTCTATTCCAGGGACGTACCCATCGTGGAAAAGGAAGTTCCTTAGCCTGACCATTTGTTGGAAATCCAAAGAAACAATACGAGCCTTTACGATTTCAATTGTAT
Organism: Allium fistulosum; assembly: GCA_030737815.1. Classification (NCBI taxonomy): domain Eukaryota; kingdom Viridiplantae; phylum Streptophyta; class Magnoliopsida; order Asparagales; family Amaryllidaceae; genus Allium; species Allium fistulosum. The sequence continues at coordinate 670,317,739 of CM060903.1, forward strand.
AACCTGTCTCCTCAGGAGGCAGCTATAGCAGGCATAATATAATGGTACCTATGCTGGCTAAGATTTATATTCTACTTTCGAAATGTTTTCCACTATGCACTAATAATAATATCCAAAATGATTTGATTTTGCGTAGTAAACATCTTTGATGTTGGGTATATTTTGACCCTACCGGACCAAACATCCACCATGTTCAACTCCCCACCGAATCAGTCTATGCCGAATCAACCTACACGCCGGTCCAAACTACACGACCGGACCAACTCCTCGCCGAATCAAACTACACGACCGGAACAACTCCCCACCGAATCAGTCTATGCCGAATCAACCTACACGCCGGTCCGAACTACACGACCGGACCAACTCTTCACCGAATCAACCTACCACCGAATCAAGGGATGCCGAACCAAGGTGTTCCAGGCCAGATTGTCTCAGCCCAGGCCCGCCAGCTGCTATATACCTCCAAGACCCCTACCCCCAGCTTCACTCTATAAATAGAGGGGCAGGGATACAACAATGGGGAGAAGTTTTTGAGAGCTCAAGCACGGAAGGAACTTTCAAACAACTTTCTTTTACTTGTACCAAAGCTTTGTACTTGTAATCACAACAAAAGAAGAGAAATAACATATAAAGTGGACGTAGGCACATTCTGGCTGAACCACTATAAATCTGCGTGTCTTTTTACAGTTTAGCCCCTGTTTTTCATATATTTGCATAAATCACCCAAATCACTAAGAACAACATAAGATCTACTAAATCATACAACTTTGAGGTGTTTGTCCATTTTTTGTGCAAACATTTTTGGTGCTTTCACTGAGAGGTTGAAGCTCGAAGCTCCAGCTTCATCCGCTTAGAAAGTTTTCCTAACAGCATCATCCGCCACTTGGAAAACATGCCTCCCAAACAGAGAAAAGATGTTAACAAAGGAAAAAACATCGCATCCAGTAGCCTTCCTGATCCAGCTATCGCAAATCAAGTAAATCCTCCTCCTCCAGCAACGGTAACAAATGGAGGACAGGCTAACCCCACCACTCCTGCCACAGAACAGCCTGCAGCAGTTACTAGGGCAGATTTGGACAGAGTTGTTGTTGAAGTGACTAACCGCTTCACGTCCCAGCAGGAAGCCTTGGTGGACCATCTCATGTCACGCTTGAGGGACGCTGAAGAATCCAACCGCAACACTGAATCATGGGGCGAGTCCCAATCTGGAGGATCTCAGAGACAGCAAAGATCTTCCTTCTTCGAAGGAGCTAACGGCAGGAGTAGCCGTGGTAGGAGCCGAGACCGAGCTCAGCCCGAAGTTAGGCCTGAGGAAACGTTTGGTGCCGAACCCAACGGGGAAGGTACCGGGCGGAGGTCAACTGCAGCTGAGCCTGTCATGCTGCCTAACCACAGAAACACCAGTGAACGGGGCCGAGCTAGAGTTCAGCCCGAAGTTGGACCCGAGGAAGTGCTTAGATCAGAACCCAACAGGGGAAGATCAAGGCAAGGGCCAACTGTAGCTGATCCAAGCATGCTCCCAGAAGATCAAAGGCAGCCACTGGAAAATATGAGGAATGATAGACGATACCATCCCTACAGGTTGTCTGGTCGGAATCAACCCCACAGAACGGAACCAAACTCATTTCTGTCCGCTCCAAATTCTGATGAAAGGATGGCACGCTTATTCAGAGAGTGTGTCCAACGGGAGCAAAGAGATCGAGGGATAGGCGCTAGGGTAACCAGCCCTTTCGCCCGCAATATCGAAATTGCTATCACCCCCCGAGAATGGAAGATGCCAACAATGGAACCTTACAAAGGAACCTCCGATCCCGTTGTACACTTACAGAGGTACACGCAGCATATGCTCATGAGTGGAGCAACAGAGGGAGTGCTGTGCAAATGCTTCCCGCTCTTCTTAGCAGATCTTGCTACCTCCTGGTTCTGTCATCTACCCCAAGGATCCATCAGCTCGTGGGAAATGTTGAAAGAAAAATTCATCAGTCAGTTCCGCATTCATGTGGAGCAACCTAAGGACGCTTATTCCTTATCCAGCGTCAAACAGAAACCTGGAGAAAAGCTGCAGCAATACCTAACCAGATTCAACGCCGCAGCAGCCGCAGTTCAAGATGCCGATGAGAAGCTTATCCTAATGGCCCTCTGCAGTGGGGTGCATCCGGACACTAAATTTGCTAGGAGATTGACAAAAGAAAAACCAGCTACTTTACCCGATTTCTTCCATGAAGCCGGGAAATACATGAGGCTTGAGGATGCCGCCATTGAGGGGCAGTCAGGACAACAAAGTAAGACGACCCATGGCAACGCCCCTGCTGTGGCAAGGGACGTTCGAAGAAATGATTCCAGAGACAATGCTGGGGGCAAGAAAGTAGAGAAACGCCTATATCGGCCAGGACCAAGATTCGACTCTTACACCCCTTTGAACGAGACCGTCGAAAACATCTTCCTTGCCACCCAAGGCGAAGTTAGATACAAACGCCCACCATACAAGAAGGAATCAGATAGCGCACAGAAATCTGGAAAATTCTGCCGCTTCCACGAATCCCACGGACATGATACCAACGAATGCCATCATCTCCGGGATCTGATTGAGGAACACATCAGAAGAAAGAAACTGGAGCGCTATGTAAAAAGTCAAGACAGGACTCCAGCTCCTGCCAATGAAAACCCAAGGCTACCCTCACCAGGGACCGGCAGAGGCGACCGCAACGCTAGCAGCTCTAGTCAAGAGAAGATAGTGGTCCATACCATCTCAGGAGGTCCACACATCGCAGACAGAAGCTGGAAAGAGATGGAAAGATATGGGAAGTCGCTCAGAGACAATAGAGACTGCGTCAATACGGTTATAGAAGAGCGCCACCCAAAGCGGAAAGAAAGTGATGACATCACATTCAGTAAACGCGACCTAGAAGGAAGACAGTACCCTCACATGGATCCCATGGTTATCTCTGCCCGACTCGGTCCCGCCGAAGTTTACCGAATCCTGGTAGACACTGGAAGCTCTGTAAATATCCTGTTCAAACACGCATTCGACAAAATGAGGTTGTCAATGAAGGACGTATCTCCCTGCGATAAACCGCTACACGGTTTCACTGGAGATGCGAAAATGCCCATCGGGCAGCTGGACCTCTTCGTTGAAATTGGAAGCCATCCCCGCTCCGTTGTAAGGAAACAGACGTTTGTGCTGATAGAAAACCATTCGGCCTACAACGCCTTCCTAGGAAGACCAGCCCTATCTGACTTCCAGATTGTCCTAGCCCCGTGGTGCCTGAAAATGAAATTTCCAACAGACAATGGGGTAGGGGAAGTGGAAGGAGACCAGGATATTGCACGAGACTGCTATGTAACCGAACTTCGCAACAACCACAGGAGAGATAAAGGGAAAGGTGTAGAGATTGCCCTCTGCACAAAAAGCCTTGAAGCATAGCAACTAAAGAAAGCCCCCCCTCTTCGATACACCAGCGACCCTTTCAATGAATTAGACCCTAGGGACAAAGAGGAGGAGGCCACCGCCGAGCCTGCAGAGGCTATGGAGTTTATATCTGTAGACAAGCACGACTCAAGTAGGCTACTGAAAATTGGGTCGCAGCTGAAAACGGAATTGAAGGAACAACTCGTTGATTTTCTCCGCCACAACTTGGATGTATTCGCTTGGTCACACGCTGACATGACCGGAATCTCCCCCAACATAGCGTGCCACGTATTAAAAATTGATCCTACCAAGGCACCCGTAAAACAAAAAAAGAGAAGTATGGGGGCAGAGCGATCAGCAGCCCTCGATGAAGAAGTAAAGAATCTACTCGCCAATGACTTCATACGAGAAGCTATTTACCCAGAATGGATCGCCAACCCGGTACTAGTAAAGAAGGCTAATGGGAAGTGGCGGACCTGCATTGACTTCTCCAACCTAAATGACGCCTGCCCAAAGGATTGCTTTCCGCTTCCCAGAATCGACCAACTTGTAGACAGCACAGCCGGGCACGAACTCCTGTCTTTTATGGATGCATACTCGGGATATAACCAAATTCCTATGCATGCTCCCGACCAAGATCACACTAGTTTCATCACCGACCGGGGTTTGTACTGCTACAAAGTGATGCCTTTCGGACTTAAAAATGCAGGAGCCACCTACCAGCGCCTCGTCAACAAGATGTTCGCAGGGCTAATAGGACGAACAATGGAAGTATACGTAGACGACATGCTGGTAAAATCACGGGAAGCCAAAGATCACGTAAGCCACCTGGGCGAAATGTTCCAGGTACTTCGACAGTATGGAATGAAGTTGAATCCACTGAAGTGCTCCTTCGGAGTGTCATCAGGAAAATTCTTAGGATTCATCGTCCATGCCCGAGGGATAGAAGCAAACCCTGAACAAGTCCGAGCATTAAGAGACATCAAGATACCTTCCACCCGAAAGGAAATGCAAAGCCTAAATGGAAAAGTGGCTGCCCTAGGCCGATTCATCTCCAAAGCAACGGACAAGTGCGTCCCCTTTTTCGAAGCTCTAAAGAAAGATAAAGGAAAGTTCGAATGGACGGACGAATGCTTGACCGCTTTCCTTAACCTAATCGAACACCTCCAGAAACCACCGGTACTCTCGACCCCAAGCAAAGGCGAAGAATTATACCTATACCTTGCTGTGTCATCTCACGCTCTAAGCGCTGCCTTGGTAAGGGAAGATAACCGCACGCAACGACCAGTTTACTTCGTCAGTAAAAGGTTTACTGGGGCAGAAGTCAGATATCCTAAGCTTGAAAAGTTAGCATACTGCTTACTAATCACTTCACGAAAGCTGCGTCATTACTTCCAATCCCATTCCATCAAGGTTCTAACCGATCAACCACTAAGGCAGGTACTCCATCGTCCCGACACTTCCGGGCGACTACTTAAATGGTGTATTGAGCTGAGTCAATATGATATCACCTATCACCCTCGCACCGCCATCAAGGGACAAGCCATGGCTGATTTCATTGCAGAATTCACTACCAACGAGGATAAGGAGCAACTGGAAATAACAGAAGATATCAAGTGGAATCTCTTTGTGGACGGTGCATCTAACGAACAAGGCTCGGGGGCAGGTGTGGTAATCATCACTCCCAGGGGAAATAAACTGCACTATGCTATAAGGTTGGAATTCACTGCCACCAACAACGATGCAGAATACGAAGCAGTAATAGCCGGATTAGAAATTGCTATCGAGATCGGAGCCAATTCTTTGTGTCTTCACAGCGATTCTCAGCTTATTGTTAATCAAATACTAGGGGAATTCCGAGCTAGAGAAGAACGACTCATAGCATATCTAAAGAAGACCAAGTTACTTCTCAGCCGATTAGACCACTACTTAGTCAAACACATCCCTCGGGAAGAGAACCAAGAGGCCGACGAATTGGCAAAGCAAGCAAGTATGGGAGACGAGGCCATCTTCGGAGCAGTAACTGTCTCAAAGCAAATGATCCCAAGTTTTGAGCAAGTGAATCTGATAGCTGCAACCGAAGAAGCAACTTGGATGACTCACATCCGAGACTACCTACAAAATGGCACACTACCCGACAGGCGTAACGAAGTCAAGAAAATCTTGAGGAAAGCGTCCCGCTACACCATGCAAGGAGACATCCTCTATCGGCGCGGGTTCTCTAACCCATTATTAAGGTGTGTCGCCGGAAGGGAAGCCAAGGAAATCTTATCCAACATTCATCAAGGAAGCTGCGGAGATCACACCGGAGGGCAAACGTTAGCAAAAAAGATACTCCGATACGGATATTTCTGGCCCACCTTAAGCAAGGACGCCTTAGATTTCGTCAAGAAGTGTGACAGATGCCAAAAGTTTGCTAAGGTCCCTCGGCTACCAACAACCGAGATTACCCAGATGACCAGCCCTTGGCCCTTTGCAGTATGGGGAATTGACTTAATCGGTGAACTGCCAATGGGTCGAGGCGGCGCCAAATATGCTATAGTAGCAGTCGACTATTTCACCAAATGGGTGGAAGCAGAACCTCTAAATAAAGTATCTTCAGCGAAAGTTATCAACTTCTTAATCAAAAATGTTCTGTGCAGGTACGGAGTCCCACTAAAAATCATATCAGACAACGGACTTCAGTTTGACAGCGAGGAATTCGCCAACTGGTGCCAAGAACACGGAATTCACAAAAGCTTCTCATCCGTAGCATATCCCCAAGCAAACGGACAAGTCGAAGCAGTCAACAAAATTCTGAAAACTCTGATCAAAAAGAAGCTCGAAAAGTCAAAGGGCGCTTGGGTGGATGAACTCCCTACGGCACTATGGGCCTACCGCACATCTTTCAGAACATCAACAGGGCACACTCCTTTCTCTTTGGCATACGGATCGGAGGCTGTGCTCCCAGTTGAAACCATTGTGCCTTCCCACCGTAGGATCCACTATAACCCAGAAGAAAACGAAGAGCTCCTCAACATGTCTTTGGATCTAGTCGAGGAGAGAAGGAATGATGCAGTCCTAAAAACAGCAGCCCACAAGCAAAAGGTGGCAGCACAATACAACTCCAAAGTCAAGCACCGTGCCTTACGAGAAGGGGATCTTGTCATTAAGCGAATCTTCCCTCGCCCCGGAGCACTAGACCCAATCTGGGATGGACCATATGTAATTCATAGAGATCTCCACAACGGAGCCTATATTTTGTCAACAGTGGACGGAGAGGTGTTCCAGAGGGCATGGAACATCCAACACCTCCGTCGATACTTTTCTTAACTTGTATTGCCCATATGAAGCAAATTAACGAAGAGAATCAGTGGACGTAGGCATTTTTTCGTGCCGAACCACTTTAAAAAAGCCTTGTCTCTTTTTTAACTTGTTCCTTTGTATCTTGGCTGCTTGTTAACTTTATCCTTTTCTGTTGAACAAAATCCTGAGCATATAGCATTTCTATTCAAAGCACTCCACAATGCAACTTCACGTGGACAAGCCCCAACAGGTACTATGCGAATCTATGCCCTCGCCAATGAGACACTTTTGCTCCAGCATCCCTCTGCTGCGGGTTAACTCATTGCTCGCGACGGCCCTTAAAGCCAACTGTAATGAGCCGATTATAAGCCACCGAGAAGGCCGACTATAGCCGAGGCAGCTCATTACGGCGTTAGGCTCGCCGGCGACTGTGAACCGATTATAAGCCCCAACATAAGGTGTGGCCAGCCAGGGGCAGTTCACAGTTGACGATCGGCACCCACGCTAGCCGGCCACAGTAAGTCGAATAATACCCATGAGTACGGGCCATAATGGCCCGGGTAGTTACTGTGCGCGATCTCGGCTCCGGTGTGTCTTAAGTGCGGCTGTGGTAAAAAAGAATTAACTCCCCGCGGAGGCGTAAGATGGGTGACAAATGTCTCCAAGACCCACAGCTAGGGAAAGTGACTACAAAACCCGTTTGCCACGAACTTAAGCACATCGAAGGCCTTCCGTGACTGGAAGTTTTACTATTCCACATATTTCAGTTTTACTTAAAAAAAAAACTTTCCTCCTATCCTCTATAACAAACCATAAAGTACAGGATGCAGGGTAAGAGATACCCGCCAATGGATGCAGAGATTCACAATCAGATGGCGGGGCAGTCAACTGCTCTCCATGCTTGGTCATACAAGATATTCGAAACTTCCATTTACAAACAGAACATGAAAGGCGGTATTTTCTTCCTTTATGTACAAATGCATGACTATAATTTGATTTTTTCACACCACACGCTAACATTGCAAGTCATGAGATTATGATTGAAAACCAGAATCTAACATCAAACACAATTTAATTACGAGAATACACATAGCTACATTTCTCATACGATATGTCGAAATAGCAACAAATATTCAAAGAAATGACAAAATCAACTTGAGCTAAAAAATTACACGTCAAGAATAATGTTATTACAAGTAGCAAGAATTACAACTTAGAAGTTACTCTACTGTCTTAAGACTAACAGATACAACAATGCCAAGCCTACAAAAAGAATTTTTCAGGTTCGGTCATGGAGCTGGTTGCGTCGAAGTCTTGTCCTTGTTCCTTTGCCCGCCTGTCCGGTCATAAAAAGGATTCATTAGTGATGAGTAACCAAGTTAACAGAAAGACTAGAAAGGAAGACTTACCAGTACTAGCTTCTTGACCATCCTGGTCGTCATCTTCTACCGGCACGCCCGCCTCTTCAGCAGCAAGCAGCCGCATACCCTCCTTTACCGCCACTTTCTCCTCCTTGGTGAAGTGGGCAGTGACCACATCCATACTGAAGGCCGTTCCACCCTCTTTATCTGCATCAGCCTTAGCCTCCTCCAAAGCCCGAAGATATGTCTTGGCCATGACTCTGGGATAATCATCCATCCAAGAGAGGTTACCCTGCTTCCAAGTCCGGAAATACATGTCCTGGAGCATGTCATCCATCATTCCTTCGTTCTCCTCAAACTCCCTCATCCGGGCATCGGAGGCCGACAACCTTTCCACGGCAGCATCTCTCTCCAGTCTGTATCTCGAGCAATCAGCTTGAAGGGACCTCCGCATCACCTCCATCTCTTCCCTCAACTTAGCTTGAGCAAGTTCTGCAGCCTCAAGCTTCTCGGACAAATCCTCCACCTGCTCGAGATCCGCTCTCCGAACCTCATCCACCGTGGTAATAGCCATGTCAATCCGCTCTTTGCAAGCAGCTTCCATTTTCCGCAATTCGGCTCGACTGGCCTCTTCCATGGTTCTCCTCAATCGCCCAGTAGCAGCCTCGTGCTGAGAGATCTGGATAGCCTGATCCGCAAGCTGCTTGGCCTGATCCGAGACCACCAATCGAAGTCGGATATTGGCGCTCCCTATCTCCTCTCCGGCCTTAACCAACCGAGCATGATGCCCCATCAGCTTCTTGGCCTCCTCTGCCACCCGATCAATATTAGCTTTGGCCTCGTCTCCCATAGTGACTATACGAGTGGTGAGTAGATCGAGGTCTAAGGACTTGGCTTCGTCAAGTACTCGTACCATGGGGTTACGGGGGAGAAGGTGTTCACCGGTAGCTTCGTCAAAAGTAATATCCTGAGAACCTGGATCCAGATCAGGATGACCCGCGAAGGGATTACGGGCCAAGTCGGGACGGTCGATATGAATAACAGAAGGGTTTCCGGACGGGTGTGGAGAGGGTACAAACTCGCTACCCTCCTCAGTAATGTCATGAATAGGCTGAGCCGGAGGCTGAGGACCGAGCGAAGTTTCGGATAAAGGGTGACTCCTCTTCCTCTGCTGAATACCCTCTTCGATGACCCCAAGAAGAGGACGGTACCCGACTACATCCCCGGAGCGTTGGGCTGAGGGCTTCGGCTTAGCAGAAATTTTGGAAAGTTTATATTGCTCGAGCCTGTGTCGAAGGTCTGAAGCTTTGGGCGTCTTGCCTGCTCCTGATATAAAGAACAAGTGTCATAATCTTACATTACTATATGATTCAAGAAACGCGGTAGGTTACAAGTTAGAAAAGGAAAAGAAACACAGCTGTGGTTGTACAAACCCTGGGGAGGAGTGGAATACTGCAATAAGTCCCGGATTTCATTCCAGGACGGGAGCGGGTCATAAAATATTCCTAAGTCCCTATCATTAGTGAAGCATGCAGGGGTCAAGAGTTCACCTTGAGTTGTCAGAGCCACCTTGGCCGGAATAGTCGGAGAAGACTCACTTGCACCAGTCCCGGTTTTGTCCGCCTCCCCGGTCTTCTCTACCAAAGCCGGATCATCACCCAACCCCTCAAAAGCTTGACGGAGAGCATCATCCGTCCACTCTTGCATCTCGCCTACTTGCCCAGAAGACAGAGCCCTGGAACCATCACCACCCTGTCCATCTCCACCCTGTCCATCGCCACCCTCGTCACCAAGACGCTCAACGTCACTTCCGCCCTCCGCCTCACCTCTTTCCTCCTCCGCATCTATCTCCCCCTGAGTAAGTGGACAATTGCTGGGAGAAGGACCGTCCGACCTCTTAAGCTTCTTACCTCCGACGGCTGGAGGTTTCGTAAATGGTTTTCTCTTTCCGCCCTCTGCCGCCTGAGCAGCCGCCCTCTCTTCCGCCGTTTCCCTCAACTTAAATACAGACTGCTGCGGAAGGATCAAGTTATATTCCAGAAGAATCGCATTTCTAATCAAGTAGGCAGATGATCTGTATTTCCCAAGAATGGCTTCTATCTCCGCCGCCATCTGAACCAGGCGGTCAGTCTCCACAACCGGAAAACCACCTGTCGCTAGCAAAAATGAGAAAGTATGAGAAGAAGCATCGCAATCGGAATAGGAATTATAAGTAAAAGCATCAACTTACATCCAGAGGTAAAGCGCCGGATGGAGACGGAATCGTCCCTAACAAAGAACCACTCTTTCTTGAACATGCTGAATTTAGAGTACAGGTCCAAGACCGGCTTGAAGGTCACAGCAGACTCCAAGCTAACATATGGGGACCCCTTCTTATAGCCCCTTAAATTATACAAGTACCGGATCTCCCGGTTGGAGGGGGCGCGACCATACTTCCTCTGAAAAATAACAAAGAGACTCACCAATATGGCATAAGAGTTGGGGTGAAGCTGGAACGGGGCCACCTTCAGGTACGTGATGAAGCTGACTACCCAAGCATTGAGTGGCGGGATAGCACCACACATGCAATGGTACCTACTATAAGCAAAGTATCCTTCGGGAGGACTGTATGGCATGACTCCTGGGCCCGGCAGCAGCATGAGGGCTCTATCGATCCCAAAGGAACGAGATATAACATCGAGTTGCTCCTCTTTGAGAGAGCTAGGAAAGCAGTCAGGAGGGGAGTCCAGCAACTCTTGGGGACCATATCCATCCACTAATGACCTTGGGGCAGGCCCATGACGCTCCGATCCTGATTGAGCTGGGGGCACGGCCGAGGACTCTCCTTCACCCCCGGATCTCCTCTTATCTGATCGAGTTTCAACTTTTCGAGACATTTATCTGCAAAAATGGGAAAAATATATCGTTAGAATATACAAGCAGTATAATTTGGAATTTCACTGGAAGATCGAAGTATAAAACACATGTTCACTCGGTACAAGTTCATTCGGGAAACAGATGCACAGTTCATTCGGTAATCTCGGGTTACCCGAGTTCATCCGGCTATTCACGAATGGGATTTTATTCGGCACTCGGTATCCATGAGTCGATTCGGTAAAAACTCATTCGGTGTTCTCATTACGAAGTCTCATTCGGCAGAAAAAATCTCACCTGGTTCGGCTAAGTTGCTTGGTCCGGCTAAATTGCTTGGATTTGGCAAACGCTCGAGATTGATTCGGATACACTTTGATTCGGCAAGAGACAACGGAATGGTTCGGTAGATGGAAAAACGAAGGCCCTACCCATCTACTTATAGACAAAAGCGGGCTACCGGACCAGATAAAAACGGGGAATTAGGATGGTCAAAAACAAAGCAGGATACGTGCATGCACCTACCCTACTTTGGGGGCAAGTGTTGGGTATATTTTGACCCTACCGGACCAAACATCCACCATGTTCAACTCCCCACCGAATCAGTCTATGCCGAATCAACCTACACGCCGGTCCAAACTACACGACCGGACCAACTCCTCGCCGAATCAAACTACACGACCGGAACAACTCCCCACCGAATCAGTCTATGCCGAATCAACCTACACGCCGGTCCGAACTACACGACCGGACCAACTCTTCACCGAATCAACCTACCACCGAATCAAGGGATGCCGAACCAAGGTGTTCCAGGCCAGATTGTCTCAGCCCAGGCCCGCCAGCTGCTATATACCTCCAAGACCCCTACCCCCAGCTTCACTCTATAAATAGAGGGGCAGGGATACAACAATGGGGAGAAGTTTTTGAGAGCTCAAGCACGGAAGGAACTTTCAAACAACTTTCTTTTACTTGTACCAAAGCTTTGTACTTGTAATCACAACAAAAGAAGAGAAATAACATATAAAGTGGACGTAGGCACATTCTGGCTGAACCACTATAAATCTGCGTGTCTTTTTACAGTTTAGCCCCTGTTTTTCATATATTTGCATAAATCACCCAAATCACTAAGAACAACATAAGATCTACTAAATCATACAACTTTGAGGTGTTTGTCCATTTTTTGTGCAAACATTTGACTAACATAAGAAGAAATCTCCTCCAAGTCTGCGTTTGCATTGTGTGTGTGGCGGGAGGTCTTATGGTAGTTTCATTTTCCAAAAGCATTGCGAATTGATATTAAAGTTTTCCTGTTGTTTATTTTAAAGATAAACTGTTTTACGATCTCACACCAGTCACCATGACTGACTCGGAGTTTATTGTTTCCCTTCTAAACTCTGGGTGCCCACCAATTCCCACACGGGCAGCCTAGAGTTATGTTATCAGGATATTCTGGATATTCTGGAGCTTTGGAAGCAAGCTGGATGGCGAAACGTATCACCTATATTTTTGTATTATTCCGCTGTGTATTCTGTATGAGGACAAGTTTATATAACTGTCCATTGTTGTATATCGACTCTGATGATTGATGTATGTATAAACTGATATAGTTCTTTGTTTTAAAAGACTAGTGTTTATTTATTATATATTGTTCCGCTGCGATGTGTAAGATTTTGATATTGTTCTGTTCTTCTTCTTTCTTTCTTCTTCTTCTCTTTTTCTTCTACTCTTTTCTTCTTCTTCGACCTTTTTCTTCTTTCTTAAACCCTCACTATTGGAGTTTCCGGCACTCGATTGCTCGGCAGTCGATAAAGTAAGTATCGATGTCGAATTTTCGAAAGTCGAAAATTTCGGTACGTGACAGGATAAGTCGTGTAGAAGTTAGGTCGTGTGGTGGCTTAGGTCGAGTGAATGACTTAAGAGTTAACGACTTAAGTATTGGGGCGACTTAAGGAAAGACAACGACCTATGGAAGTTAGTATTAGAAGTGAACGACCTAGTAGTTAGCGGCGACTTAAGAATTAGCGAGTTAACGACCTAGGAGATAAGCGGGTTAACGACTTAAGGAGTTGTTGTAGTTAGGTCGTGAGCGACCTATGGGGTGTTGTGCTTAGTTAGTTCGTGAGAGACCTATGGGGTGTTGTGCTTAGTTAGGTCGTGAGCGACCTAAGTTCAGCAGTTATGAGTAGTTAGGTCGTCCAGACGACTTAGGAGTTAGGTCGGAAGACCCTACGTGTAGTTAGGTCGTTAGACGACCTAAGGTGTTAAGTCGTTAGGTCGTGTGGTGAGCAGTGTGTGTGTTAGGTCAGTACTTCTGTTAAGTTGTAAGTCGTGAGATCCGTTAAGTCGCGTCTCAGTTAAGTCGTAGGTTGTGCATGAGTGTTGAGGCCTAAGTCGTTGGGTTATTAGGTCGCGCACGTGAGGATAGTTAGGTCGTAGGTCGCGCAGTAGTGTTGAGTCTTAGGTCGTGACATTTTTTAGACCGTGGATGCACATATGCGGTAGGTCGTTAGGTCGTAGGTCGTGTGGATGGGTAGGTCGGCAAGAGTTAGGTCGTGGACGACTTAAGGGGGCGGACGACCTAAGGATTTCCAGCCTATAAATATACATCCATTTCCTCACTTTTTGGGGATCCGGATTTTGAAGCGACGAAGTCCTGCCATTTTGAGAGCTCGAGTTCTACACTTCTTCACTTCTTTCCTCCACTCTAATCTTGTGATTCCTTCCATCCAAATCGAAGATCCAAGAGCTAAAGTTGAAGATCTACATTCTTCGAAGAGAGATTTCATCGTTTGAAGCGGAATTTTGATAGATCGAGTTAGATCCTTCGCTGTCCAGATCTGAAGTGTGTTGCTTTTGAGGTGTTTAGGTGATTTGGTGAGTGGTGGTTATCTCTCACACGGATCCAAAGGAGTATATCGGATTGGTGGTTTGATTTGGTGTTAAAATAGTGATTTCCATGCATTTTCTTAAACTTAAGTATAGATCTATTGTTCATGATGATTTGACATCCATTTTACTACATGTTAACCTATGCAAGTTCATTCATCAAGTTGTAGAGATATTGTTCATAATTCATGCTTGTTAGATTAAGACTCTTTATTTACGAGATTGCCATTATTGTTATAATTGTTTATTAGATCATGTTTGAATGTTTGATTACTTGGATTAATGATTGACTTGATTGATTGTTATGAATTAGTTGATTGATGATTTGATTTAGACAAGATGGTCGAAGATGATTCAAAAGCTAAGGGAAAGGCTCTTGAATTGGAAAAGCTGCTCGTGGCATATGTGGCTGATGATGAAGCTCATGTGGATAGATTTGATGATGTTGATGTTGAGATGAGGCTTTGCTATGATGATATGAAGCGAGGCATCGTATGAGATAGCCTTGGTCTAATCCAGACGGGATCATTCCAAGCATGTTGATAACTCGGTGAAATGGTTCGAGTTTGAGGATAATGGTTGGCTCGAGAGGCGCTTGAGCTAGTATGAGAATAGTCGTCAAGGAGGATGACTAGAAGGCTGAGATTTCATCGTTGTTGAAGGTTCTAGCAGGCTCAAAGCAAGAGTACGTTGGGTAGATTCGATAGTCCCTAAAGACTATGATTGTAGTCGAGTACTCTGGGCAGATTCGATAGTCCTAGGCACGGGCTGCGACGACGTGCGGAGTTCTGTCTAGAACCGGGGTTGCCATTAACCCTTGACGGACGGCTGAAAGAATGTGCCGGTCATTCAATTAACGGTGGTATCGAGCGAAGATAACAGTGATAGCCAGAGTCATGGATGTTTGGTTGTATCGTCATTCGGACTCTAGAGCAATGTTTTCTGGGTGCTTATCTGGTCTTGGTTTAGGCCTTGGGGGTTTGTACCTGGAAAATGTTGACCTTGACTCGAGTGATAATTGCTTTACTTTAAATGTCTGCTTTGCTATGTTAACTTCTGCTTAATGTGTCTGGGGGCTATCACTGTAGAAAGAGGTGGAGTGGGAGGGTTGGATTCCTATTCCTTTTTCCTTTATGCTCTTTTGGTATGTTGTTAGTTAATTTACCGCTCACTAAGACTGTTGTCTGACTCAAGGTTTTATGTTTAACTCTTATTGCCTTGGGCTGTTCATCCGCTTTGGGATGGGCAGACTAGGTAGCAGGTGACAGGTGCTGTTCTTAGTTTCCGACGATGCTGATGACGAAGACGAGCTGGAGGCTTGCATATTATTTTCTTACTGTATGTACTGGATGTTCCGCTGCTTTGTATAATTCTCTGAGTGATATGTAGTGAGGCTTGATGTATTGACTATTCAGATGTTTGTATTCAACTATTATGAAGCTTAATTGATGAGAGTCTATTTTGAGATGCTTCACTATATATATTCTCTATTGTATTTTATCCATGCGCTGTGAGTAATACGATAGATTCTGTTGTTTTAATTTAACCTTGGCAATCGTCCATGGCTGCCTGTCACACTTTACAGCGCACTATTTCTATATCTAGTGCAGGGGTCATGGGCTGTCGTCACATTTGGTATCAGAGCTTTGGTTAATCGATTTTAGCCAACGCTCGCTGATGTAACCACGTATGAGAGACGTAATTGTATTTGATGGATGATTACTATATATAATATAGTAGCTTAGAAGTGTGTGAGTCCTTTATGCAGTTGTTTCTCAAGGTGTGCTGATCATTTCTTTTATAGATACGAGTATATATGCACGCCCAGGTGGGCATGCATTTAATCACAATGTGCATGCATTTATAGTTGCACCACCGAAAGTAGATTTGACAACACCTTTGCTAACATAAACTGAACCTAAAGTAGCGATCGATAAACTAAAAGAACCGAAGAACCGTCATAGAACCAATTTTTTTATAATACTAAAGTTTTATCGTTTGTTTCTTTTGTTTTTGTTTATTTTATACTACTGGAAATGGAAATAATACTTGTACTTATATATGGATATGCTCTTTTATTACATTTTTCAAATTCGGATATGGACGGATTTTGAATTTTTAAAATATTCATTGACCTCCTATTTGTTCTATTGATTTCTTCACTATCAAGGCAATTGTTTCCGAAGACAACAAAAAATTGTATCGCAGTCATTATTACAGCAACAAACCTAAAGTAGACTCAATTTCATTTCTACTTTGTGACAATATTACCTAAATTTAACATTTGATAATCGGGGTCCATATGGCAGTTTCTTCATGTTTTAAGGCCCATAAAAATCTGATAAATTTTTGTTAACATAAATATAATTAAGAAACCACAAATCATGTAGAGTCATTAGAGAAAAAAAACATACATTTTGAATGTGCACAATGAAGTAATTCATTTGCATAACTGCCATAACATGGTCAAGGATTACATGTATAGCATCAAATTCAAAATCATACATAAGCTATCATCAAATTCAAATCAATGAAACTGTCAAACGAATCCTTTAAAAAGATGGAAAGGTAATTTGGAAATAGCACTTGGTATTAGGAAAAACAGGACACTCAATGAAAGTAATTCCAAAAGTGTCTACACACAAATAAACATGGTAAAGCTGACCGTTTCAATGACATTTCATGAAGTGGGCACTTTGTGCATAGGGGATTTCAACTACATGCATACAGCAATACAAACGCTGGGTGCCTCACCACTAAACCACAATCAGATTGCTCCTCTGTTCAAACGTATTACTGCATCAAACCTAATCCCTGCCAACTACTTTGGCTCTTCATGCACGTGAGACAACAAAGCACACAACCTGACTTGAACCTTCTACAAACTTGGCCACTTTTTTTAAATTGCAAGAAAATGGAAGAACTAAAAGATTGAACTGATTAGATTAAAACGGCTTAAAACCTATTGGTAAACAAAACATCTAAACTTGTTGAATTTTTTTAAATTTTTGGTACAGCTACAATACAGATATAGTGAATTTGACATTGGTTGAAGTTGATGCAACAATCTTGGAATACAATATTTATAGGCATATAGTAATGAAAAAATTAAACACGTGCTCTAAGATTACATTACAGCAACTAAACCTTCATAATAAATAAGTACAGATCATTTCAAGTAACTACAACTAATGTAAAAGATAAGTTGCAGTAAATATGATACCATGATGAATATATTAAATATAAAAACAACTGTAAGCAGCATACAAAAATACAAAGGCATCATAGATGATTTTTAAACCTCAAAGCAATTAAGCTTTAAAGTCATAGAGTAGAGCTAACACATGGTTGATCAAGTCATCGTCCTAATCAGATTCTTTTAAACATATTATCTCTTTCATTCCTGGAATAACGATACTTTACATGATGATGATGATGATGATAGTCATGCGATGAATGATGCTTTGAAGGAAGGTAAAGCGCCGTTCTATTTGTCTGTGATTACTGATGTTAAGTGGAGAGTTGGCGATTCTCAGCACTTGGATTCCAAGGGTCTGCATATTCATTACTTGGAGCTACCTCTGCCCAATGGAGTTCCACAGCTACCGTAGTTATTCCTCCCAGGCTAAGCTCATATTACTTGGATTCTAGTCATCCAAGCTCTCCTATCAGCACTCAGACTCATCTTCCCACCTCCAGCTCCATAGCTACCGCAGTTATTCCTCCCAAGCTAGTTTCATCACCCAATCGACCAAAAGCTTCGCTAACAGCTAAGGACTGCAACCACATGATTGCTGTCTTCTCCTTGTTTCCACGTTCTCGTAATATGAATAAATTTTTAAGCAACATAAAAAAACATATAGTTCTAATAATGGTAGAGTTGAGATCAACTGAATAAAATAAGTCTTGGTGAATAATACATCTCACTGGCAGTACAATGGGAAAATACGGGAAATGTCAATAATAGCATCTCGAGCAGGACTAAAAGGAAGAAAAATGATGTATTCTTAAATTGGTTTTATATTCTGCGCAAAATATATACCAAGTTGGTGACACACATTCAACTAATATGTTTTCAACTATATTGAAATATGTAACATATTACATTGTCATCAAAATTGGTAGCATGTATTTACAGTTAAGCATGTATTACATTGTTATCAAAATATGTAACATGTAACATAATTTTAGCAAATAAACCTGATTGCAAGGCAAATTTTACTATGCAAACATATTAAAAGGGTGGTAAATCGCTCATAAAATCCATTTTTTCCCTTGGTTGGGCTCTTAAATCTCATTTTTCTGCATTATTAACTAAAAATTTATCTAAAGAAAAATATAATTTAAAAAAATCCTAATCGGATTGTCCAAATAGAAATAAAGTTTTAACTATATGTACACATATTTCGAAAGTGTAACCATTTAATAATGTTAAATTGCTGTGTGCGATACTTATTCGTTAGAATCAAAAGCTTCAGTTAATCAATATTCAATCAACTAAACAATTTTAAGAATGTCTGCATGCATTACTATTTAGTTTGTTCCAAATATGATAACAATTTTATATTATGTCAGTTCATTGTAAAATAACATGTTTTGTTATTGAAGTCTATTCCATTTGAAAAGAAAACATTGTTCAGAGGTCTATATTCTCAATTTAATAAATTCAATAAAACTTGAATATAAAATACTAATGAGCCTTCATGTAGTTTATTCTAAGTAAACCTTACGATAGGAGCATGTTGTAGGATAACTCATTCAAAAAATGTCTCATAATATTTTTACTGAAGAAAGAATAGCTGCAAAATGTAAGAATAGAAATAACATTGTAGCAGTAAAAAATGAAGTAAAAATAGAAATAACATTGTAGCAGTAACAGTGTAATAAATTTTAAACAAGAAAATGTGAAATTGAATAATTAAATAGGAAAAATTAGAAAGAAAAAAAGCAAAAGAGGAAATTAAGAAAACCAAAAAGAATCTATGAATCAAAATTTTGAAATGCCATAAAAGGCTACAGTGGTGGATAAAACTTTACAGTAATTGTTCAATCAATGCATGATATATTTTACTTTATTGAAGCATCTGTTTCAATAAATTGAGTTTATACACTATGAAAGTTTATAATAACTTAAATGAGTTATGCTACAAAAACACATTGGTAAACAATTATATTCTTTTATTGTGTGAGCTGAGAGCTTTAATTACTTCTACCAATGGGTCCTGTAATCTTTCTTATGTTAGAGAAATATATATTAAATTCATCGTGTTAACAATACGTTGCAAACTGTCCCAGACATTAAAATCTCCAAGACAGGCTCTAACAAAACTGAGGCACAAAGCTATATATATTAGAATTAGAAGAACCAAAAAATTTCTTTTTAATTAAGATCCATCAGAAGTTATAAAAAGTTACCTATTGAGCAGTATCAAGAGACCGCGTCAGATGACAAAGGTAAGCGACGGCAGAATCAAGTCCTCTTACCAAAAGCATTGGATCCTCTCTTTGTTTCTTACTCCTTTCTAACTCAAAGAATTTCACCTACAAATTACACAAAATAATCTTGTAACCACGATATTAGGCGGTGGTGTAGCAGTGATAAGGAGTGTGAAAGGTGATGAAACAAATAGGAATGGTGATGAGATAGGATTACTAATTTTCCAGGAAGACATGACATAAAATGAATATGAGTGGATGAACAAAATAACTCTGCATGGACATTATTGAAATATCAAAAGGACATTGCGGTTTTCTTCTTTTTTTAGTAGTAAAGATGGAATCTACCTTCGTAGCAGCAACTATTGTTTTTATGCAAAAAGCATAATAGAAGAGAGCTTAGGTTCCCGCATTTTATTATTTTTCACTGAATTCAGTAAGCAGGAAATCAAATATTAGACATAAGCAACATCTAGAGAATGAAAATGTAAAATTTCAAATTAAAAATTATCATGACCAACATGCAAAAAGCTTGAAAAAGAGCCCAAAACAAAAATGAGCATACACCCAGCTTGGCTATGTTGTAATTGGTCATGAGCATGTTAGCATTATCTAAGTAGATTTTCTAAGTTACTTCTACAAAATACACTAGAAAAACTAAAAACTAAATGATAACCAATATAAGCTAATAATTCGATTCAAATATAATTGCATGTAAAATATAAAAAATAACTAACACTGTTCCTAAAATGGACTTATCTTTGTGCAGAAATCATTTCAATACGATAATTGGATCTTTAAGGATCTACATACTACAAAAGACAGTAAATATATAAAGAAAGTGTAATATCAAATTTTGATTATAGACAACTCAAAATTTATTGATTGATCCTTGTTTTCCCTATCTTTCTTTTCATGAATCCTCACAGAAAGATTATATTTCTTAAGTAATCTTTAAAATTGTGTAGATTGTTATTAGTTATTTAGAACATTATGAAATTTAAAGAAATTCAAATACCTTTGTAAAATTTATTAAATATTAGTGTCTAATTATTTGCAATAGACATTCATAAATAATCTTATCTGACAAATTTAAGCGGATAAATAATTTACAATTTTCTTATTAAAATACCATTTAGAAGAATTTATAAACTATTTAATATATTATTACTTCCATCTTTTTCATACGCATGTAACCTTTTTATGATATGAGTTAAAACAATTTTTTTAATATTATTGAAGTTGTCGAAAAAATATTACATTTTTGGAATATGACAAAAGGTGGGAACAGAAGTAGAAGGTCATCCATTGTTGTTTAGAATATACATATACATACACACACACAGAGTTGCACTTCTTCAAAGTGGAATATTTTAACCAAAATAGTTTTGGTTCACACCTCATTAGTTTATTTGAATTGTACCGTGTTCTATAAAGTTCCAAAGTCCAAAGACTTCAAACTACCTCTCGTCTCACTCATATATACCACAATATAGCATGTACAAGTAGGTATCTTTACTAACCATTCATTATAAGTAGTAAATACTATTAAAGGAGTTTTACTTAGAACTGCCTCCTCTTTGTACATGAAATACTTGAAGTATGTTCAAGTAAGTTGCCAACATAGCAGATACATTAAGAAGCATATTTGTACATTATATTTGCCAACATAGTACATGAAATGCTTGAAGCATGAAACACTACATGCAGCTATGTATATACTATATTTTCTATTCATTTCATGTTTGTACAGGCACATGAATTGTCGCCCAAAAATGTTTTAACTTATGTTTATATTCTAAAAAATGCTTAACCTATGCTTCTGTTACACCGAAGTTTCAGACGGTTTTCACAGTTTCTCAAAATTTTGATTTAGAGTATGGGTAGAAGTATCTTATATAATTCTAAATTCAAAATAGGTTTTTGGTATATTATTACCATTCAGAGATATAAACATGCTAGTGAAGAAACATTTGGAAGTAAGATAGCTAGTTCATCCATCATAAACATAAATCCATATTTTTTATGTTTTTTCGATCCAAAAAGTTTAGCTTGTGTTTATGAGCTAAAAAAGCAAGTAATGCAGACCAACGAAAAAGATGAGTGAAGCTTATGCACAACAGTAAGAACATAAAATTTATTTGTGTATTTTAAGTTATTATCTTCTGAACAAAGCCAAATGTGATTAAAAATAAACAATCCATCCATTTCATATTGTGCTAGTGCTCTCATGCTCAAGTTTGGTTTCTAAGAGATACCTCTTGTTTACTTGATTACTATTTTTAATGTACATTTTTCACTTAAGCGAATACATATCTATGTGTGTGTATACACTTTTTTCACTTAAGTGTCATTTATGCAGTCCTCTGAATAGACCAAGGTAAAGATGATTAATTTTCGTATAAAAATCCTACCTTAAAAAATAGTGTTCCCTTGGCCCTAGCTCCAACTTCAGAAATTTAAATGAGTAAAAGATGATATAAAATTGAAAAATATCAATGTGCATGTAATTGAAAAATAGCAACCAAAGCTTATAATAAGAAGTTTAGATTGCATCATGTTCAAGTCTAAAATTGTTTTACTAACATGAGGACCAAAAGTAAATCAAATTACAGAGTAAATCAATAAAAGGTAGCCTATATTTTTACAGTTTGAAACCAAATGATTTTGTAATGTAGACTACATAATGTACTAAAGTAGATTACATAATGTACTAAAGTAGCTCAGATTGTAATCAAATAAAATTTTAAAGTTGCAGTAAGTAACCGAATCAATACTGATGAAGTAGAAGTAGATTTTCATTCTCTTTGCAATGATTAATGTGGAAAAAATTAGAAATATGCATGGAAGAATCAAACCATTATATAATTTGTTAAAAAAATCATTAGATATTTTATACTTGATAAAATATCAAACTATTTTATCACAATCAAATATCAAACTATTTACTATAATATCAAACTATTTTATCACTATCAAATATCAAAAATATCAACAGTAAAGTGTTTCACTGACTTTATATGGTAAAACCTAAATTATTAGTTAACTTTACTTATTCATGTGTGTATAACTGTATAGGAGGTTTTGGAACAGGTCTTCGAACAAAGTAAGGGCATAATTTTTAATTAAAAAAACCTAAATTGAACTCCAAAAATGTACATAAAAAATGCAGAGGACATCAACAAATTTGAGCATAGTTAAAAAAATATCTAATTTGAAATCGATAGAATACCTAAAAATGCAGAGGACTTGAACAAATCTAAGCGATGAGCTTCAGTCGACATCGAAGAAAGCTAACATTACGTGGCGATGAGCTCCAGTTGATGATACTGAAGCACCAATCGATGCGATGGGCGAAGGTGAAACCTCCACGGCAGTAAGCTAACGCCTAGACGTGCATATACACATCTACAGTTGACAAAGTATGTAATTCAGTAAACTTCCTGATGAAACTACAAATGCATGTCAACTTCAACATTTAGCATGCCATGTTAGAAGAATAGGTATTGGACACACACATACACAACCGTTCTAGATCCCCTTTGCTATAACTTCCCCTCCATATCCCCCATACATTTTCTTTTTGTGCAAAATAAATGAATAAACAACAACAACATTGACTGAAATGATGTTATTTATTATTGATAAATTATATTAGTTAGCGAGAAATACAGAAATATCTATATATGTAAGATGTAGCACATATTGTTTTGTTGACACCTTAATATTATGTACACATGTAAGTTATATATTTTCCCCTTGGTTAATGCTAGGTGGTACAGAGGAGTGCGGACCATCGGTAAAGACTCATTTTCATCACACATCACACATATTATAGTGTTAGTAACTGATCACACATATTACTGTGTGTCCTGGAATCTTGACCATGGCATTAAAAATATGCTAATAAAATGGTACAATGCAAATTGTATAGTTTAGTATAATTTGATGAGGTACATATTAGTTCAAACCAAAAATGAAATTCAATGTGTTGACAGATCGTAAGGAGTTATCAGTAATAAGTAAATAGTCTAGATGCCATTTAAGATATATAAAAAAATTAAAAAAATTGAAAATTAGACGGCCACATAAAATAATCATGGACAATCAATCTGACTAAGGAATAAATTTCCATGTCAGTTGATTTAGTTAGATAATAATTAAATTCATAATTATTTAAAATTAGATATCTAAGAAAGAAAATCAAGTTTTAACTAATTTATTTTGGAAGATAATTCAATAGAAAATCGAATTCAAACCTAGCTTTTGCTTCGGTACTGCAATGAGTTAAATACTGAAACAAAATTAAACCAAATTGAACAAACTGAATAGATTCAAATTAAACAACTCTACCTAAATGTTTTTAAGTTACACCAATACAAATTAGCTGAGTATACATCACAAATATAATGAGGGATTCATATTCAGAAGAATGTTAAAATATTTTACCTTTTCCCTGACTAAATCAGATTGAGTTAAAACTCTAGATGTCGACGTGAATGTCATATGCCGAGAGCGAACTATAGGAGGATTCGAAACCCTAAATCATGAGCCTTGAATCCTAAATGTCGACGTGAATGCCAGATGCCGAGAGCGAATTGTCGGAGGATTTGAAACCCTAAATCATGACCTCAATCCCTAGATGTCGAAGTGAGTGCTAGATTCCAAGAGCAAACTGTAGGAGAGAACTGTAGGGGATTGGAAACCCTAAATTGCAAGCAGTGAAATATTTGGATGATACGGTAATGCGTTGTAGATGGAGAAAATAGGGAGTAAATGAAAATGGGAATTACAAAACTCTCCCTGGTAGTTTCAAAACAGACGAAGAAGAAGTGGGCGTGAAAGGATATTTTGGGTAGTCCCAAAAGACACGGTTGAAATTGGTTCCTTGAATTTTCATTATTAGTAGTAGAGATTAAGAATGAGTCGAAGAGGGAGACCAGCTGCTAGGGAAGGCCGTGCTGCTGAGGGGGCTGCTGATTATTTAGCTATGTTCGAAGCTATGATTACTTCGATCATGAGAAGGATGCCAGTTCCGGGGTCAGCAGTTGATGTTGGAGTTCAAGTCCAAACTCCAAGACCGGTGGATTTTGCTAAGTTGTGTAAAGACTATACTGCTCTTGGAGGAAAGGTTTTCTTGGGGACAGAATCAACCATTGAGGTCCAGAGGTGGATAGATGCTTGTAGAAGAATCTTTGGTGATTTGGGAATCGAGGATGCAACTAAAAGGAAGCTTGCATCAAGACAGCTTCAAGGAAGAGCTTCTGACTGGTGGAACTCTATCACCATTGATACTCCGGAGGAAGAAATTACTTGGGTGCAATTCCAAGCCAGATTTGAAGCTAAGTTCATTTCTACAGCTCAGAAATCTGTTCTGTTCAGGAAGTTTGTGGAGCTCAAGCAAGGTGGAAGACCAGTTCTTGAGTATGTTTCTGAGTTTGAAGCCTTGTCTAAGTATGTCCGGTCGTATATTGAATCTTCATATCAGAAGAACGAGAAGTTTGTGACAGGCTTGGACAGTTATCTTGGGAGGCAGTTGGTGGAACATTTGGACGATCCATTTGAGAAGCTTGTAGACAAGGCTCTCAAACACGAGAATCTGTTTCCTAAAGAAGGATCTGTTGTTGCTGTGACCAGGGAAGAGTCTAAACCACAGCAGGGTGGAAACAAGAAGAGGAAGCAGCAGCAGCAAAAGGGTAAGGATGGCCAGAAGAAGCCGAAGGGCGAAGTGACCTGCTACAATTGTCAGCAGAAGCGCCATTTCTCCAGGGATTGCAAGAATTCGAAGGTGCCGATGAAGTGCCACAACTGTGACAAGCCGGGGCATATCAGGAAGAATTGTCCAGAACCGCGGAAGGACAAGCAGATTGTGCAAGCTTATGCTTTGGGGGCTGTTCCATCAT
The DNA here is from genome assembly GCA_030737815.1 of Allium fistulosum. Taxonomy (NCBI): domain Eukaryota; kingdom Viridiplantae; phylum Streptophyta; class Magnoliopsida; order Asparagales; family Amaryllidaceae; genus Allium; species Allium fistulosum. The sequence continues at coordinate 670,342,869 of CM060903.1, forward strand.
CTTCAAAAGCTCCTACCGCTGAAGAGAAAGGAAAGAGTGTGGTGGTTCAAGGTACTCTTTCCATATGTGGTGTTCCAGTTAGAGTGTTATTCGATACTGGGGCGTCACATTCTTTTGTTTGTAATGAACTTGTAGGCCGGTTGGGTTTAGAACCGGATATCGTTGATAGACCATTGGTTGTGACTAATCCAATTGGGGGTTCGTCTTGTTTGTGTATGCTATGCCGTGGTCTGATTGTATCGAGTCATGATTGCTCTTTTGTTTATGATTGTTTTGTTCTGAACTTTGCGGGGTTTGGAATTATTTTGGGTATGGACTGGCTTAGGAAGTATGCGGCAAAGGTTGATTGTGAAAGGTTGGAGGTGACAGTCGAGAATGTGGAAGGGCGAAAGGTTGTGATACGATGTAAGCATGAGGAAGGCATCTTCATGAGCTTCATGTATTCCCTGGTTGTTCCACGGGATGGACTGTCATCGGTGCCAATCGCTAATGGATTTAAGGATGTCTTTGATGAGGTCAAAGGGTCACCGCCGCAAAGAGAGATCGAGTTTCGTATTGATCTAGTTGAAGGAGCCAGACCTGTTGTGATGCCTCTTAGGCGGATGGCGCCTAGGGAACAGCAGGAGTTGAGGGTGCAGGTTGATGATCTTTTCCAGAAAGGATTCATTCGGCGTAGTGTGTCCGAATGGGGTGCACCAGCTGTGTTTGTTACCAAGGCGGATGGATCGTTGAGTTTGTGTGTGGATTATCGTGAGCTGAATAAAGTGACTAAGAAGAACAAGTATCCATTGCCGAGAATAGGTGACTTGTTTGATCAGCTTCACGAAGCTAAGGTGTTTTCTCAGATGGATTTGGCAATGGGATTTCACCAGTTGATAGTGGCTAAGGATAGTGTGTCGAAGACTGCTTTCAGGACACCATCCGGTTTCTTTGAGTGGCTGGTAATGTCGTTTGGATTGACTAATGCACCAGCATATTTTGTGGATCTTATGAATAGAGTGTTCAGAGATGTTAACTCCCTTTTAGCAACGACCTACGAGTTAAGAAATGAACGACTCAGATTATGCCATGAATTATAAGAAGCCAACGAGTTAAAAAGCCTAAAACCTAAGTGGACTCGACGACTTACGACTTAGCTGCTGAAAGAGAATCTACGGCTTGAACGACTTACGACCTAACTACTGAAGGTAACTTCGCGACCTAGCAGTGTTGCGACCTAAAAACTTCGCGACCTAGAAATGTCGCGACCTAAAGACTTTGCGACCTAGCAATGTTGCGACCTAAAGACTTCGCGACTTAGCAATGCTGCGACCTAAAGACTACGACTTAAGAAGGTTCCGACCTAATGGGTTACGACTTAGCTTAAGTCGTCGATGACCTATAGCTCCAGTTCCTAAAGACTTAAGAAGTACACGACCTGACAGTCTATGACTCAACAGGCCACGACTTAACAGTTTACGACTTAGTGGGTGTACGACTTAAGAGCTTCACAGCCTACGACTCATGGTCCAAACGACTCAGCGAGTTAAGGTCTACACGACCCAAGAAGATGTTACGGCTTAAAGGACCTACGACTTAAGGAACTCATGACTTGGCTTAAGTCGTCCACGACCTAAAAGCTATGATGTTAAAAGTCCAGAGCCCATGCCTATATTACCTTTATCTGATAAGTCGGCCACGACTTAACACTTGTCTTCGACAAAGCCACAAGATAAGCCCAGAACAACCCATACTGTCCCTTAACTCGTCACCGACTTACCTTAAGTCTTCCACGACTTAGGACTTAGCATTTTCTCTGCCCAGAATCCAGAGCTGCTCCTATAAATACCCCACCACTTCCAACTTGAAAAGGACTTTTTTTGGCAAATCATTTCTTCAAGCGTCCATACTCTGCTGCACTCACAACTCATTCAACAAGTAAAGATCTTCCAACACTCAAGGCACTACAACAAGCTTCGTGAAGGACTTCATTCATCCGACACGGATTTAGCAAGATTCATCACCAAAGTTTGAGCTAGTAGTCGAGATTGTTGTGTGATCAAGTTGCATTGTATTTGACAAGTGATTTGTATCGATTTGTAACCGGATTCAATAATAAAGACTATAAAGTGGACGTAGGCTCAATTACGGGCCGAACCACTATAAATCTGTTGTTCATTTACTGCTTTTCTGCTATTTTTAGCTTATATTCTGTTCCCGTACCAACGGGTGGTGCTTTCACAATTCTATTACACACACCGGGTGTTAGCGTTTACTTTTTAGCGTTAACATTTTGGTGCTTTCACCGAGAACCTAACTCAGGCGATCATCCGCCGTTGCTTCGCAAAGATTCATAAAAAGAACCTCTCTTGAAAACCAGATCCGAAATAATGGCTCCTGGAAGAAGAGGTAGACCTATCAGATCCGGAAATGCTCATGAAGGGACTTCCACCTCCCCAACCGCAGACCAAGCAACTCCTACCATTGGAGTCACCAGGGCTGAATTAGATGACGCAGTTTCTGGATAGTACCAACAGATTGAAACCCAAAACGCTTTGATGATGGATAGATTAACTGCCCTGCTCGGGGCAAATCGTCAACCAGAAAACCATCAAACCAGCCTTCCTGAAATGCCACCTTTCCAAGCTGATGGTTCTGTGCCGCAACCAACTTGTCATGAACATATGCCCGGGCAAACTTCCGAGGGAAGAACTGATGCTTGCCCGGAGGTGTCTTTGAACAATAAAGAGTACCTGTCTGAAATGGTTGGCCGCATCATGAAAGAGAGCATGCAAAGGGAAGAGGATGAGGCTAACTGGGGATTCGCGCCAAGCAGAACTCCGTTTACTGAAAGGATCCTGAGAGCGGAGTTTCCAAGGAAATTTGCACCTCCTACTATCCAAGCCCATAGGGGAACCAGTGACCCTAATCATTTCCTATACAAATACGATTGGCATATGACCGGTGCAAGAGCATCAGACGAGAACAAGTGTCGATACTTTCCAGTATACCTGGAAGGTGTGGCTTTACTTTGGTTCACAAAGCTTCCAGTTCGGTCTGTAGATAAGTTCTCTGATTTAACGCAAAAGTTTAAAGAACAGTTCAGATTGTATTGTAACGACCCGTATTTTTACGGATCGAGAAGTTTGTCAAAATCTGGAGTTTTAGCATTTTTAAGCCATTTCAGATTTTAGGCAAAGTTTGCCTAAGTCCTAAGTCGTTCACGACTTAGCATAAGTCGTGAGTCGTATACGACTTAGGAGATAGGAGTGACCCAGGGTTTGGCGACCTAAGGAAATAAGTCGTAGCTGGGCTAAGTTAGTAGGTCGAAGTTAACTCGGCAAGTGTTAAGTCGTAGGTTGTAAGTCGTTGCCGAGTTAAGGAATAGACAACTTAAGGTAGTGACCGACCTAAGCGATAAGTCGTGACCGAGTTATATGTTAGGTCGCGAAGTGGTTTGGGTCACGTGTTAGTTTGGAGAGACCTGTATAATGTTGCGACCTAGAGAGTGAGCGACTTAGGGGCTTATCTGTTAAGTCGTTGGGTTGCTTATGTCGTATAGGAAGTAAGTCGCAGGTTGAGGTTTAGGTCGTAGCCGAGTTAAGGATAGTTGGCGACTTATAGGATCGTGACCGAGTTAAGTGGTAAGTCGTGAGCGACTTAAGGGAAGTGTGCGACCTAAGGATTTAGCGAGTTAGCGTGTTAGCAACCTAAGGAGTTAGGTCGCATAAGTATTAGGTCGCGTGAGTTGTTAGGTCGCTGGGCTTTGGCTATGTGTTAAGTCGTATAAGCGCCTGTGTAAGTCGCAACCGACTTAGTAGTTGGCTGTTTGGTCGAAGGATGGGTAACCTAGCTAAGTCGGAGTCTGTTAGGACGAAGGCTTTGTTAAGTCGTAGCTTGGTTAAGTCGGAGGCCCTTTTCAGTTAAGTCATAGTCGCATGCTATAAGTCGTAACCGACTTAGGAGATAGCTGTTTTGTCGTGAGTCATAGGCAGATGAGTTTTTAGGTCGGCAAAGCTTTAGGTCGTAGGTCGGCATGGTGTTAAGTCGGCAGCGACTTAAGAAGGCAGCCGAGTTAAGGATTTCAGCTATAAATAGGAGGGCTTTGTTCCATTTTTGGGATCCGGATTTCGAAGCGACGAAGTGCTGCCATTTTGAGAGCTCGACTTCTACACTTCTTCACTTCTTTTCTCCACTCTAATCTAGTGCTTACATCCATCCAAGTTGAAGACCAAGATTGAAGATTCAAGAGCTTAGATTGAAGATCTTCATCTTTTCAAGAGAGATTTCATAGTTTGAAGCGGATTCGTGATAGATCAAGCTTGATCCTTCGCTGTCCAGATCTGAAGCGTATTGATTTGGGGTTGTTTAGGTGATTTGGTGAGTGGTGATTATCTCTCACACGGATCCAAAGGAGTATATCGGATTGTTGGCTCGATTTGGTGTTAAATTAGTGATTTCCATGCATTTTCTTCATCCTAAGTGTAGATCCATGTAGATCCATTGTTCATGATGATATTACATCCATTTTATCACATGTTAACCTATGCAAGTTCATTCATCGAGTTTGTAGAGATATTGTTCATGTTTTCATGCTTATTGGACTTTCAACTCTTTAATTACGAAAATGCCATTATTGCTATAATTGTCTACTTAGATCATATTTGGATGCTTGATTGTTTGGATTAATGTTTGATTTGATTGATTGATATGAATTAGATGATTGATGGTTTGATTTAGACCGAAGACGATTCAAAAGCTAAGGGAAAGGCTCTTGAATTGGGAAAGCTGCTCGTGGCATATGTAGCGGGATGATGAAGCTCTTATGCATAGATTTGATGATGTGATGTTGAGATGAGGCTTCGCGAGGATGTGATGAAGCGAGGCAATCATGTGATGAAGACTTGGTCTAATCCAGACGGGATCATTCCAAGCATGTTGATAACTCGGTGATATGATTCGAGTTGAGGATAATGAATGGATATGAGAATAGTCGTCGAGGAGGATGACTAGGAGGTTTGGATAGCATCGTTGTTGAAGGTTCTAGGATGCTCTAAGCAAGAGTACGTTTAGGCAGATTCGATAGTCCCAACGACTAACTGTTGATGGTCGAGTACTCTGGGCAGATTCGATAGTCCTAGGCACGGGTTGCGACGACGTGCGGGAGTTATGTCTAGAACCGGGGTTTCCATTAGCCCTTGACGGACGGCTGAAAGAATGTGTCGGTCATTCAATTAACGGTGATATCGAAGCAATGATAACAGTGATAGCCAGAGTCATGGATGTTTGGTTGTATCGTCATTCGGACTCAAGAGCGGTATTTCCTGGGTGCTTATCTGATTTAGGCCTTGGTACTTGGAAAACATCGCCCTTGACTCGAGTGATAGTAGCTTTACTTTAAATTGTATGCTCTGCTATGTTTGCTTCTGCTTAGTGTGTGTCTGGGGGCTATCACTGTAGAATGAGGTTGGAGTGGGAGGGTTGTATTCCTATTCCTTTTCCTTTATGCTCTTTTGGTATGTTGTTAGTTAATTTACTACTCACTAAGACTGTTGTCTGACTCAAGGCTTTATGTTTTTAATTCTTATTGCCTTGGGCTATTCGTCCATTTTGGGACGGGCAGACTAGGTAACAGGTGACAGGTGCTGTTCTCTTCTCACGATGCTGATATCGAAGACGAGTTGGAGGGTTGCATATTATCTTCTTATTATATGTACTGGATATTCCGCTGTTTTGTATTCTCTGAGAGATATGTAGTGAGGTTGGATGTATTGACTATGTGGATGCTTGTATTCAACTATTATGGAGTTTTATATGATGTCATTTTGTTCTGTAAAGCTTCACTATACATATGTTCTATTGTATTTTGTCCATGCGCTGTGAGTACTACGATAGATCCTGTTGTTTTAATCTTACCTTGACAATCTTCCATGGTCGCCTGGCACACTTTACAGCGCTTTATCTTTAGATTCGGTGCAGGGGTCATGGGCGGTCGTCACATTTGGTATCAGAGCATTGGTTAATCGATTTTACCCAACGCTCGCTGTCGTAGCTACGTATGAGAGACGTAATTGTAATTTGATGGATGATTACTATATATAATATAGTAGCTTAGAAGTAAGTTAGTCCTTTATGCAGTTGTTTCTCTAAGGTGTTATGATCATTCCTTTTTATAGATATTGAGAATGAGTCGAAGAGGGAGACCAGCTGCTAGGGAAGGCCGTGCTACTGAGGGGACTACTGATTATGCAGCCATGTTCGAAGCTATGATGACTTCGATCATTAGAAGGATACCAGTTCCGGGGGCAGCAGTAGATGTTGGAGTTCAAGTCCAAACTCCGAAACTAGTGGATTTTGCTAAGTTGTGCAAGGATTATACTGCTCTTGGAGGGAAGGTTTTCTTGGGAACAGAATCAACTATCGAAGTCCAGAGATGGATAGATGCTTGTAGAAGGATCTTTGGTGATTTGGGAATTGATGATGCAACTAAGAGGAAGTTGGCATCAAGGCAGCTTCAAGGGAGAGCCTCTGATTGGTGGAACTCTATCACCATCAATACTGCGGAGGAGGAGATTACTTGGAAGCAATTCCAAGCTAGATTTGAAGCTAAGTTCATTTCTACAGCTCAGAAGTCTGTTCTGTTCAAGAAGTTTGTGGAGCTCAAGCAAGGTGGAAGATCAGTCCTTGAGTATGTTTCTGAGTTTGAAGCTTTGTCCAAGTATGCCCGGTCATATATTGAATATGCTTATCAGAAGAATGAGAAGTTCGTGACAGGCTTGGACAGTTATCTTGGGAGGCAGTTGGTGGATCATTTGGATGATTCATTTGAGAAGCTTGTGGAGAAAGCTCTCAGGCATGAGAGACTGTTTCCTAAGGAAGGATCTATTGTTGCTGTGACCAGGGAAGAGTCTAAACCCCAGCAGGGTGGAAACAAGAAGAGGAAGCAGCAGCAGCAGAAGGGTAAGGATGGCCAGAAGAAGCCGAAAGGCGAGGTGACTTGCTACAATTGTCAGCAGAAGGGCCATTTCTCGAAGGATTGTAAGAATCCGAAGGTACCGATGAAGTGTAACAACTGTGACAAGCCGGGGCATTTCAGGAAGAATTGTCCAGAACCGAGGAGGGATAAGCAGATTGTGCAGGCTTATGCTTTGGGGGCTGTTCCGTCGTCTTCGAAAGCTCCTACTGCTGAAGAGAAAGGAAAGAGTGTGGTGGTTCAAGGTACTCTTTTCCAATGTGGTGTTCCAGTTAGAGTTCTGTTTGCTACTGGAGCGTCGCATTCGTTTGTTTTTAGTGAACTTGTAGGCCGGTTAGGTTTGGAACCGGATATTGTTGATAGGCCATTGGTTGTGACTAATCCAGTTGGGGGTTCGTCTTGTTTGTGTATGTTATGCCGTGGTCTAGTTGTATCGAGTCATGGTTGCTCTTTTGTTTGTGATTGCTTTGTTCTGAACTTTGCGGGGTTCGGAATTATTTTGGGTATGGACTGGCTTAGGAAGTATGCGGCTAAGGTTGATTGTGAGAGGTTGGAGGTGACAGTCGAGAATGTGGAGGGGCGAAAGGTTGTGATACGATGTAAGCATGAGGAAGGCGTCTTCATGAGCTTCATGTATTCGCTGGTTGTTCCACGGGATGGACTGTCATCAGTGCCAATCGCTAATGGATTCGAGGATGTCTTTGACGAAGTCAAAGGGTTGCCGCCGCATAGAGAGATCGAGTTTCGAATAGATCTAGTTGAAGGAGCCAGACCGGTTGTGATGCCTCTTAGGCGGATGGCGCCTAGGGAACAGCAGGAGTTGAGGGTGCAAGTTGATGACCTTTTACAGAAGGGATTCATTCGGCGTAGTGTGTCCGAGTGGGGTGCACCAGTTGTGTTTGCAACCAAGGCAGATGGGTCGTTGAGATTGTGTGTAGATTATCGTGAGCTGAACAAGGTGACTAAGAAGAACAAGTATCCATTGCCGAGAATAGATGACTTGTTTGATCAGCTTCACGATGCCAAGGTGTTTTCTCAGATGGATTTGGCAACGGGATTTCACCAGTTGAGAGTGGCTAAGGATAGTGTGCCGAAGACTGCTTTTCGGACACCATCTGGTTTCTATGAGTGGCTGGTAATGCCGTTTGGATTGACTAACGCGCCAGCATATTTTGTGGATCTTACGAATAGAGTGTTCAGAGATCAGTTGAACAAGTTCGTACTTGTGTTCGTGGATGATATTCTGATTTATTCCAGAACGGAAGAGGAGCACAAGACGCACTTGCGTATTGTTTTGGAAATCTTGCGGAAACATCAGCTGAAGGCTAAGTTTTCGAAGTGTCACTTCTAGAAGAGTGAAGTGAGGTTCTTAGGCCATGTGATTTCTGGAAATGGGATAGCGGTTGATCCCGCTAAGGTGGCAGCAATCCAGGATTGGGTTAGACCTAAGAATGCATCTGATGTGAGAAGTTTTCTTGGATTAGCAGGATATTATCGACGGTTTATAAAAGACTTCTCCAAGGTAGCTGCACCGTTAACAGGATTGACGAAGAAGAACCAAGTGTTCAGTTGGGATGCTAAGTGTGAGCAAGCTTTCGGAATCCTGAAAGAGAGATTGACAAGTGCTCCTGTTTTGACTATTCCAAGTGGGAATGATGAGATGGTGGTTTACACCGACGCATGTGGTACTGGACTTGGAGCAGTGCTGATGCAGAGGAATAAAGTTGTTGCATATGCAAGTCGACAACTGAAGCCGCATGAAAGGAATTACCCGACTCATGATTTGGAGTTAGCGGCGATTATATTTGCTCTGAAGATGTGGAGACATTATCTGTTGGGAGTTCGATTCGAGTTGTTTACGGATCACAAGTCGTTGAAGAATCTTTTCTCCCAAAAGGATTTGAATCTTCGGCAGCAACGTTGGCTAGAGTTTTTGGCATCATATGATTTTGGTATAGCTTATACTCCGGGAAAAGGTAACGCAGTGGCAGATGCGTTAAGTCGAAGACATGCAGGATTGGGAGCCATGTTTTCAGAATGGAAGAGTCTCGAGTATTTAGCTGGATTTGACTTCAGGCCTAGATGCGAATTGGAACCTGATATGTTGGCAAACTTATCGATAAGACCGACTCTTGTGGGGGAGAATTGGCGAGAGTCAGAAGCGAGATGATAAGCTTGTCAAGATTATCCGTGATTTGGAATCTGGATTGGATCCAGAAAAGGATAAAGGATTCGAGGTCGATCGAGAGGGTTGGCTTCGGAAGCAAGGACGACTAGTTGTTCCCGATATAGATGAATTGAGGAGTGAAGTTCTGAAGGAAAGTCATCACTCGAAGTTGACAATTCATCCAGGTGGAAATAAGATGTATCGGGATATGAAGAGAACCTACTACTGGGAAGGCATGATGAAGGATGTTGGAAATTTTATTTCCAAGTGCATGAACTGCCAGTTGGTTAAAGTCGAGCAGAAGAAGCCAAGTGGATTGCTTCAGCCATTAGAAGTTCCTACATGGAAGTGGGAACAAGTGTCGATGGATTTTATCGATGGATTGCCTAGAACCAGAACGGGAAATGAAGGGATTTGGGTCATTGTGGATCGTCTGACTAAGAGTGCACGATTCATTCCTGTTCGATCGACTAGGACTGCATCAAAGTTGGCTGAGTTGTATGTTAAGTGGATAGTTCGATTTCATGGTATTCTGAAAAGTATAGTGAGCGATCGAGATCCATTGTTCACTAGTGGATTTTGGAAGAGCTTCCAGGAAGTTTTGGGAACCGAGTTGTGTTTGAGTACAGCTTATCACCCTCAAACGGATGGTCAGACCGAGAGAGTCAATCGAGTTTTGGAAGATCTTCTTAGAGCTTGTGTTTTGGATTTCGGAGGATCATGGGAGGATCACCTTCATTTGGTAGAGTTTTCATACAACAACAGTTACCAGTCAAGCATGGGTATGGCACCGTATGAAGCGTTGTATGGAAGACCATGTAATTCTCCGACATGTTGGATAGAGACTGGAGAAAAGCTGATGCTTGGGCCAGAGATGATTCGACAGACTTCAGATTGTATAGAGATCATTCGGCAACGAATGAAGGCAGCCCAAGACCGTCAGAAGAGTTATGCTGATAAGCGTCGAAAGGATTTGGAATTTGACGTAGGAGATATGGTTTTTGTAAAGATTTCTCCACTGAAGAATGTTATTCGGTTCGGGAAGAAAGGAAAATTGACTCCGAGATTTGTTGGACCATTCCCGATCATCGAGCGAATTGGAAAGCTCGCTTACAGATTGGAGTTACCGGAAAAGATGTCGAGTGTGCACAATGTTTTTCATGTATCATATCTACGGAAGTATGTGCACGACTCGAATACGGTGGTTTCTGCTGATAGCTGTGAAGATTTCGAAGTTGATCCAGTCGATAGAAGACCTCGTAAGCCGCTTCATGTTGTGGAAACCGACACGAAACAGCTTAGGAGGAAGGTAGTTAAGTTGCTCAAGATACAATGGAGTGATGATGATAACGACTGTACGTGGGAGGTGGAAGAGAGGATGAAGGCAGCTCATCCTGAACTCTTCAAGGTATGGCCCTAAGGTGTCGTGTCATCTCACGATATTGTAACTTGTTCTAAGTTTTAGAATTCTGTACGCTAAGCTAGAATTGGATGTATGGTTTATTGATTGCTATGGATGGTAGGCGTACAGAATAGTCTTTGATTGCTTTGTTTGTTTGGAATTTCGGGGGCGAAATTCCTAAGGGGGAGAGAATGTAACGACCCGTATTTTTACGGATCGAGAAGTTTGTCAAAATCTGGAGTTTTAGCATTTTTGAGCCATTTCAGATTTTAGGAAAATTTTGCCTAAGTCCTAAGTCGTTCACGACTTAGCATAAGTCGTGAGTCGTATACGACTTAGGAGATAGGAGTGACCCAGGGTTTGGCGACCTAAGGAAATAAGTCGTAGCTGGGCTAAGTTAGTAGGTCGAAGTTAACTCGGCAAGTGTTAAGTCGTAGGTTGTAAGTCGTTGCCGAGTTAAGGAATAGACAACTTAAGGTAGTGACCGACCTAAGCGATAAGTCGTGACCGAGTTATATGTTAGGTCGCGAAGTGGTTTGGGTCACGTGTTAGTTTGGAGAGACCTGTATAATGTTGCGACCTAGAGAGTGAGCGACTTAGGGGCTTATCTGTTAAGTCATTGGGTTGCTTATGTCGTATAGGAAGTAAGTCGCAGGTTGAGGCTTAGGTCGTAGCCGAGTTAAGGATAGTTGGCGACTTATAGGATCGTGACCGAGTTAAGTGGTAAGTCGTGAGCGACTTAAGGGAAGTGTGCGACCTAAGGATTTAGCGAGTTAGCGTGTTAGCAACCTAAGGAGTTAGGTCGCATAAGTATTAGGTCGCGTGAGTTGTTAGGTTGCTGGGCTTTGGCTATGTGTTAAGTCGTATAAGCGCCTGTGTAAGTCGCAACCGACTTAGTAGTTGGCTGTTAGGTCGAAGGATGGGTAACCTAGCTAAGTCGGAGTCTGTTAGGACGAAGGCTTTGTTAAGTCGTAGCTTGGTTAAGTCGGAGGCCCTTTTCAGTTAAGTCGTAGGCGCATGCTATAAGTCGTAACCGACTTAGGAGATAGCTGTTTTGTCGTGAGTCATAGGCAGATGAGTTTTTAGGTCGGCAAAGCTTTAGGTCGTAGGTCGGCATGGTGTTAAGTCGGCAGCGACTTAAGAAGGCAACCGAGTTAAGGATTTCAGCTATAAATAGGAGGGCTTTGTTCCATTTTTGGGATCCGGATTTCGAAGCGACGAAGTGCTGCCATTTTGAGAGCTCGACTTCTACCCTTCTTCACTTCTTTTCTCCACTCTAATCTAGTGCTTACATCCATCCAAGTTGAAGATCAAGATTGAAGATTCAAGAGCTTAGATTGAAGATCTTCATCTTTTCAAGAGAGATTTCTTAGTTTGAAGCGGATTCGTGATAGATCAAGCTTGATCCTTCGCTGTCCAGATCTGAAGCGTATTGATTTGGGGTTGTTTAGGTGATTTGGTGAGTGGTGATTATCTCTCACACGGATCCAAAGGAGTATATCGGATTGTTGGCTCGATTTGGTGTTAAAATAGTGATTTCCATGCATTTTCTTCATCCTAAGTGTAGATCCATTGTTCATGATGATGTTACATCCATTTTATCACATGTTAACCTATGCAAGTTCATTCATCAAGTTTGTAGAGATATTGTTCATGTTTTCATGCTTATTGGACTTTCAACTCTTTAATTACGAAAATGCCATTATTGCTATAATTGTCTACTTAGATCATATTTGGATGCTTGATTGTTTGGATTAATGTTTGATTTGATTGATTGATATGAATTAGATGATTGATGGTTTGATTTAGACCGAAGACGATTCAAAGGCTAAGGGAAAGGCTCTTGAATTGGGAAAGCTGCTCGTGGCATATGTAGCGGGATGATGAAGCTCTTATGCATAGATTTGATGATGTGATGTTGAGATGAGGCTTCGCGAGGATGTGATGAAGCAAGGCAATCATGTGATGAAGACTTGGTCTAATCCAGACGGGATCATTCCAAGCATGTTGATAACTCGGTGATATGATTCGAGTTGAGGATAATGAATGGATATGAGAATAGTCGTCGAGGAGGATGACTAGGAGGTTTGGATAGCATCGTTGTTGAAGGTTCTAGCATGCTCTAAGCAAGAGTACGTTTGGGCAGATTCGATAGTCCCAACGACTAACTGTTGATGGTTGAGTACTCTGGGCAGATTCGATAGTCCTAGGCACGGGTTGCGACGACGTGCAGGAGTTATGTCTAGAACCGGGGTTTCCATTAGCCCTTGACGGACAGCTGAAAGAATGTGCCGGTCATTCAATTAACGGTGATATCGAAGCAATGATAACAGTGATAGCCAGAGTCATGGATGTTTGGTTGTATCGTCATTCGGACTCAAGAGCGGTATTTCCTGGGTGCTTATCTGATTTAGGCCTTGGTACTTGGAAAACATCGCCCTTAACTCGAGTGATAGTAGCTTTACTTTAAATTGTATGCTCTGCTATGTTTGCTTCTGCTTAGTGTGTGTCTGGGGGCTATCACTGTAGAATGAGGTTGGAGTGGGAGGGTTGTATTCCTATTCCTTTTCCTTTATGCTCTTTTGGTATGTTGTTAGTTAATTTACTGCTCACTAAGACTGTTGTCTGACTCAAGGCTTTATGTTTTTAATTCTTATTGCCTTGGGCTGTTCGTCCATTTTGGGACGGGCAGACTAGGTAACAGGTGACAGGTGCTGTTCTCTTCTCACGATGCTGATATCGAAGACGAGTTGGAGGGTTGCATATTATCTTCTTATTATATGTACTGGATATTCCGCTATTTTGTATTCTCTGAGAGATATGTAGTGAGGCTGGATGTATTGACTATGTGGATGCTTGTATTCAACTATTATGGAGTTTTATATGATGTCATTTTGTTCTGTAAAGCTTCACTATACATATGTTCTATTGTATTTTGTCCATGCGCTGTGAGTAATACGATAGATCCTGTTGTTTTAATCTTACCTTGACAATCTTCCATGGTCGCCTGGCACACTTTACAGCGCTTTATCTTTAGATTCGGTGCAGGGGTCATGGGCGGTCGTCACATGTATGCTTCAAAAGCTAAGGATATAATGTCACTGTCTAACCTTGAACAAGCGCCCGGAGAATCAATCAAATCTTTCTTGAGCCGTTTCAATATAGCTTTAGCCGAAGTAGAAAATGCGGAACCATGCATGATCCTGACTTATTTGATGCGAGCCATTGATAAATCGAGTAAATTTGGAATATGGCTAAAGATGAAGGAACCGAACTCACTTGATAAATTTTATAAAAAGGCCGACGAGTTCATTCGCCTTGAAAGCCTTTCTACGACATCGAAAGTGGTTGCTGCCCAAACTAATAATAACAATGTCCCATCTAATAAAAGAGAATCTGAAAGTTAGAAAAGGGAGAATGAAGGAGGAAAGAGCCAGGGAAATGAAAAAAAACCTCGCCGCTTTAATCCTTCGGATTATACTCCTTTAACTGATACACCAAGAAATATCTTTTTTGCAACAAAGGACGTTGTCAGGTATCCTAAGCCACCTGAGATGACGAGAGGTGCAAAGCGTAATGGAAAATTCTGCCAATTTCACAATCAACCTGGCCATGACACTGACCAATGTCGCCAATTAAAGAATGTGATTGAAGGATTGCTGGAGCAGGGTAAACTCCAACAATACGTTAAGAGAAGCGGAGTCGCTCCAACCTCATCCACTCGGGATCAACAACGTCCTACCCATCAATCCGATTCTCTCAACAACACTGCAGTGCAAGATTCAGAAAAGCTTGTCATTAATGTTGTCATAGGAGGTCCACACCCAGCAAGCAGAAGTTGGGACGACTGCTAATTGTCCACAAAACTGCAACTGGGGCATCTTTCACTTTCTCTGGCATATAAATCCGAAGCTGCAAATCTAGTGCAAATGGAAAATCAGTCCGGAGATTCTGAAACAACAATCACTAGCATCCATTTTTTGCTTAACAGCGTTGCTTAAATTTGTAAAAAATGATGATGGATGTGTAACTTCTGCATTGTAAACCGCTGAGAAATCAACATGACTGAATAATGAAAAACTATGCATTCTGTGTTTTCTATTATAAAATGCCTGTTACATTTCGATGTGTAAATACTCTAAATGTATTGCTAAAATGTCGATCTAATATTGCAGGTCATTAAAGCAAAGCTCACCCATCGCAAAGCTAAGCGAGCCTTACAAATCATTTATTAAAGAAAATACCAAGCAACAAAAAATTCCATATTCAAATCCTATACAAGAAGAACCTCACATAAAAAGTTGGCAACTTCACTGGGGCAAGCCTTCGTTAACCGGTTGTGATTGTCAATATGAACAGACATCCAGCTAGGTAACTCGCGTTTGTCCCGTGAAGTTATTCAACAGTGAAGTCCACTTCTTCGGATAAGGCAATTTACTTACAAAAGGAACGAAGATACGCTTGGAAATGATAATAAAAGATCGCTAATGGGCAGATGATGGGAGAACATGGCCAAGCAAGCACGGAAGCAACCAAAAGGAATTTCGCTCCTCAATAAAAGGGCCGGTAGAACCACCGAAGGGACACCTTCCCAAGCAGAAGGAACAGGGCCCTTGCTAACTGATCGTGATGCATCCGATCAGGCAGCTTGCGTCCGTCCCGTGGATCTACTCGCCCCTGAGAAGCAACCTTCCTGGCACACCAACCAACCGATGCTCCTTCCCAAAGGTCAACAAAGCCCTCTAACGAGGCACGCCAATAAATGAAAGTGCTTCTCTCAATAACAAGATTGGTGGAACCACCGGAGGGGCACCTTCCCAAGCTGAAGGAACAGGGCCCTTGTTAATTGGTTGCGATCGTTTGTGCAAACGAACATCCAATCAAGCAACTTGCGTCCGCCCCATGGATCCACTCAACCATGAGAAAGTAACTTCCAGGCAATTTCAAAAGCCCTCTTCGGAGGCACATTTCACCCGTGTAGAAGTGCAAAATGCTTCTCTTCGGAGACCCACTTCACCAGTGATGAAATGCTAAAAAGCCCTTTTCGGAGGCACATTTCACCCGTGTAGAAGTGCAAAATGCTTCTCTTCGGAGACCCACTTCACCAGTGATGAAATGCTAAAAAGCCCTTTTCGGAGGCACATTTCACCCGTGTAGAAGTGCAAAATGCTTCTCTTCGGAGACCCACTTCACCAATGATGAAATGCTAAAAAGCCCTTTTCGGAGGCACATTTCACCCGTGTAGAAGTGCAAAATGCTTCTCTTCGGAGACCCACTTCACCAGAGCTGAAATGCCAAAATTGCTTCTCTTCGGAGACCAAAATTGCTTCTCTTCGAGGACCAAAATTGCTTCTCTTCGGAGACCAAAATTGCTTCTCTTTGGAGACCAAAATTGCTTCTCTTCAGAGACCAAAAGACCTCTTCAGAGGCGTACTTCACCTTGCTTGAAGTACCAAAAATAAACCCTTTACTGGGGCACAAAATCAAAACCTTCTTCAGAAGCTCATTTCACTGTGCAGGAAAATTCACTTTTAAACAAATAAAAGTGATCATTCCCAAAAGTTGAAGTGTTCTTCAGGAAGAAAGAGAAAGTAAAAACTTCTCTGAAGACGAGATATACTCTATTAAAAGCAGAATGATTCTTCCCTTAAAAGTGAAGTAGTTATTCTCTGAAGTAAGAATATCAGTCTTGAAGAAGCTAGAAATGTTGCAATGCACTTGCGGTATGGGGGCAACACTATATAATTTAATTGTATTAATAAAAGCAACATGCCACAAGTTCATTACAATATCACAAAAAATAGATGTGGAATAAATGTATTCCCAAACACAGACAAAAAGTTTGTATAAGTAAAAGGAATCGTTTATTCTACACCAAAAAAGAGAAACAGATGCATTCTCACATACACAAGAATTTGTACAAGTAAAATAGTTATTTTATTCAATACTATGGAAACTTTTTACATTGTGCAGATTACAAAAAGGAGCGGAGACCGGTATCCGCACAATCTCCGGTCAATGCATGCAAAAAGCAGAAAAGACAAAATCAAACTCATTTCTCCTTCTTCCCACCCTTGGAGCCTTTACCCGGCCTGGTAATTAGTTTCGAAGGCCGTATCGGAGAAGAAGGAGAAAGAGACTCAGCCGGATCGACTTCTGCTTCATCTCCAGCAACAGAAGAACTCTTCTTTCCTTTCTTCGAAACCACACGTTTCCCCTTCTTCTTGGAAGAAGACTCACTCCCCGGAGCAAGAAATGTAGAAAGCTTTGTGTCGTAGTCAAAAGACCGCTCCGGGGTCTTCTCGCTATCTTCCAGATCTTCTGCTTTCTGTTCCTCGGAAGCAGGTGGTTCGTCCAAACCTTGAAGGGCTGCTATCGGTTCTTCCTATGAACCTGGTTGAGAAGCTGGAAGAGGAGTAACTTGAGAAGGAGGAGGAACGACAGCTGAAGAAGGAAGAATTGGTGCAGTTTCCGGCACGTCTGCTGCATAATAAAAGAAATCAAAATCAGTATTCTCCGAGAAAAAAGAAGACCGTGAATCGTCAAAGCTTAAGTGATAAATAAGAGGTTCGTCGAACTCGGTTAAGTCGAATAAGCGATTCACTGAATTCGTCTCGTCAAAGTTACCTGGAGAAGCCGGTTTAGCGAGATCAATCTCAAATTCCCGAGCCTGGAAGTCCTTCATTGCCTCTTCCTCTGTAGGAGTGGTTACAGGTTCTTTGTCAACCTTAGCGGGAGGCATGGAATGAGAACTAGAGCCAGTAATATCCGCGTAAGCTAAAGCCGAAGTATAAGCAGGAGCAATAGGAAGTATTTCTCTCTCAGGAAGCTTCTCTCCCGTCGCCTCGGCCCGCACTCGGATAAGCTGCTCTTTTCCTTTGGCAAGGGCAGCGCGGTCGCTCTCACCTAAGTAGGTAGCTTGAAGATCTGCTTCAGCATAACCGGCACCGCCAAACAAGTCGATGATTGCCTCCCATACTTCCGCTAAGGTGACTTAACATTCTGGTCCCAAAAATGAAAGGCTCCCACGCCCCAGGACGCAATACATATAAAAGTCGAATAAAGTCGCGTCAATGGTGGCTTTGGTTGCCTTTTGGGATTCTTCAGCCGCAGCCTTACCAGAGAGAGCTTCATCACGCTCTCTTTCAGCTTTCAATAACTGGGATTGCAGCCTCGCAATTTCTAAGTCTCGAGAGCTGATTTTCTCCTGAAGTTGAGCAGCGTCATCACGATATTTTCTAGTAACATGTTGTTCTGCTTCAAGTTTTACTTCAGTATCTCGCTGAGCAGCATGGGCGTCTCGAACTTGTTTTTGAAGCATTTCTTCTTTCTGAGAATAAGAAGTGGAAGAAGTGGCAAGCTCATTTTTGAGTCTTTCAACTTCAGCTTCGAGCTTCCCATAACCATCACTAATGCTTTTCATCTCCGCATCATGCTTCTTACGCCATTTGTCCCATTCTGATTTATCGTTCTCCATGGTCATCATCGCCTCAAGGTTCATATGGTTGACCCTTTGAAGTTCATCAACCAGCTTCTGCCATCCAGACATTCTTTCAATGTCAAGCTTGACGGCATCGACATTTCTCAGCATCGCCTGCTTATCAATGGGAACCAAATCTAAGTCAAAACGGACTCCTCTTAAACACCAATTTGGAAATCGGCTCTGAAGTGTGGGAGGCCCGTCCCCGGCTTGATACTGAGGCCTATTAATAATTGCCTGGATGTCAAACTCCTTAAGGGTAGGAGAACCGGACGATGTATTAGGAGGAATAGAAGCGGTAGTCTTTTTCGAGATATTAGATGTGTCTTTCTCACCAAGTCTGATCCGTTTGCTGGAATCATCAGAAGTATGACTCTTCCCCTTATCGTCGTAAGATTTCCTCTTGTAAGGATCGTCGCTTTTGCAGGAAGAGTCACGTCGCTCGTCTCTACTCCCATAGTGCTCTTCATCTTCTCTCCGACGACGTTCTTCATGAGCTCGCCTTTCGTGAGCCTTTCTAGCAGCCCTTTCCTCATCAGTTTCCTTCGGAGCGCCGATATAACTCCTAAAGTCATAAGCATCGCGGCTTCCGTGACGTTGGAATTTGTCAAAGTAAGAGCCACTTCGCCCCATTGTAGAACCTGAAATTGAAAAAGAAAGGCAAGTCTTAGAAATTTTCAAATTAAAGGAGCTAAGTGCATATAAGTGCCAAAATCCTAAGTGTGTGTGGCGTGTGGGCTATGCGCGTCGAACTACAAACCACTTTTTTGTGTGGGAATGGTGACGGCTTGTATAGAAGGCGTTGTGGTTTGTTGCAAATAAGAAGTTGCTTCGATGACAGAAGAGATCGCTTTAGAGGCGTCATCTTTAAAGAGCTCCTGAGAGGTTATCATGATGTCGCTCAGACTGTCAAAAGTATCATCGCCATGATGCATGGGAGAATTATCTTTTTCAACTTCCACCTCAGCCGTCTTTTCAAGAATGTGAAGATTTTCCTCCTCTTCAATAACCGGGGCAAGTGCTAACTTACTGGATGACCCCGCAATGTCGGTAAGAGTAGAACACTTTACCAATGAAGTCTCAACGGTAAGTTCTTTCGGTGAAGGTTCTTTAGCAGAAACGGGGGCATCTGACTCCTCAGCTGGAGAATCAGGGACTTCATGTGACTGAGTGGTGCGGGAAGGATGTAAGAGTCCAAATTCATGGAGGAACTCATCTTTCAATAGAAATTGAACACTCCTCTCCTCAACCGGCACGACCATAAGCCTCTCGAAGGTAGTTTTGTGACGAGGTTCCCTAGAGGGGGGAGGGAGCGCTGAAACAGTAGAAAAAGAAGTTAACACTTGACAATTTGGACTTCGAAGAATTTAGAAAACACAGGGAAAAGATAGATAGTCGTACTTCCCACTCTCCAAATGGCGTAAAATCCTGGGGGACAACGAACAAAGAAAAACTGGCTCAGAAACCCAGGAACGCTTTCGGGAAGACCAATAATCAGTTTACGGTTCCTGGCACTCCTTACAACTGTGATAGAGGGATGGTCTTTGTTCTTTGCAAATGAGCACAGAAAGCAAATTTCTCCAAAACTGGGAAAATGGTCCAGCGTTCTCCTAAAAAGCACACACAGTCCCAGTAGGATGGCGTAGCCATTAGGGTGTAGTTGAAAAGGGGAGAGAGATAATCGAAGGAGAAGTTCTCGAAGACAGTCGTTAAATGGTGGGATAGCTCCACTCGAACACATTTGGCGGTTAACTGCGACAAAGCCATGAGGCGGCCTATCAGCAGTATCATTTATTCCAGAAAACAAAGCATCAGCTTCGGCAATGCCGAACTGGATGCATAACTGACGGAAAACTTTATGGCTCAAAGTGGTAGAAGTCCTTTCTGGAGGATCATTCAATGGAGTAACAATTGGAAAAGTTTCTCCAGCTAGTTCCAAGTCTTCTTGTTGAGACGCCATTCTACACAATCAACTGGATGATCAAATATTAAGGTGCACGTTTCCTAAAAAGTGTGAAGTGTTGTGCAGAGCCAATAAAAATAACAAGTAAAAGACAACTGGAATTAAACTAGTCGACGTTCGGTCGATTATGAGATTTCAGGACTTGCTAATATTTAAAGTACAGTGTTGATGCAAACAAATCAGTTTCAGTTGATTATTACAATTTTGCTTTAATACTTCACTTGAATTGGTTATTGTACAACATTTCGTTCATGCAGTTCTAATTTGATTTTTTCTTTATCAACTAATCTGTCATTTGATGTGGGCAGTCAGTGGCAGTATATTCGTCCCAGTATTCTGTGAATGTTGTGTTAAGCAGGTTATTAGCATTAAAGTCAAGACAGTGTGAGAGGAAACACAACACAGTTCAAATTCAAGAGTCCAGCCAACTTCTGCGCAAGTTCCTCTAAGTCTTAAGTCGTTTAACGACCTATCGTAGGTCGGGGCTTTTAGGTCGTATTGTGCGAGTCAAGATGTTCAAGGCATGTTCTCTTAAGTCAGATCATTCAAGTCCAAGAATTCGAAGTCATGGAGTTTAAGTTATTAAGTCGTTCAGATGAGTTCGCGAGTTACGAGTTAAGGGCTATCTCATCCACGACCTAATCATTCAGATGTGCTCGCAAGTTAAGGATTTAAGTGCTAACTCGTCAACGATCCATGAGAAACTGCAATAAGATAGGTCGTTAACTTTTTAGGCCGTAAGCCACACAAAAGAAGAGTCTTGTCCTATCTCGGCAACGACCTAAACCTAATGCTGCAGTAGGCAACCAGAAGAGTTAAGTCGCGCGCGATCCAAGCTGAGAAAGTGTTAGGTCGTTCTCAGGGGATCTCGAGCTATCTCCTACTCAAACCAAAGCATCAGTTCCTCTCCTCAAATTCTTTCCTCTACTAAGAATCCCATTCCTCATAATTCTCCAACCCGATAATGGCCTCTTCATCCCTTCTAAGATCACGAATCAGCAAACCTAATGCACTGAAACTCTTCCCCTTCTTCTCGCAAATCACCGAAAGCCAAGTCGAACCATTTCGATTTCCTCGGCGATCAATTGAAACAAAAATCGTGAAGCAAGGCATAAGGTAAGCAAAATTAATAGTTCAGTGATAGCCGAGGATTGATTAGAGAATGGGATCACTTACGCAATACGAAATTGAAGATGTCTGGCGATCGAGTAATTGAATTTGTCTGAGAAGAACTTGGATGCTTGCAAATGACGAAATGAAACAGGTGAAGGAGAAGAAGGAACGACCTAAGCTATTTATACCCTGGGACAGTGAAAGGTGAATCGACACATTCGACTTACGACTTATACTAAGTCGTTCGCGACCTACGACTCATCTTAAGTCGGTCGCGATTTAGCGCACTCATCAAGAAGCGAGCTAAGGAAATCGAAGCACACGACTTACGACTTAAGGCGTGTACTTCGAGGGGCAAATGTTAACTCCCTTTTAGCAACGACCTACGAGTTAAGAAATGAACGACTCAGATTATGCCACGACTTATAAGAAGCCAACAAGTTAAAAAGCCTAAAACCTAAGTGGACTCGACGACTTACGACTTAGCTGCTGAAAGAGAATCTACGGCTTGAACGACTTACGACCTAACTACTGAAGGTAACTTCGCGACCTAGCAGTGTTGCGACCTAAAAACTTCGCGACCTAGCAATGTCGCGACCTAAAGACTTTGTGACCTAGCAATGTTGCGACCTAAAGACTTCACGACTTAGCAATGCTGCGACCTAAAGACTACGACTTAAGAAGGTTCCGACCTAATGGGTTACGACTTAGCTTAAGTCGTCGATGACCTATAGCTCCAGTTCCTAAAGACTTAAGAAGTACATGACCTGACAGTCTACGACTCAATAGGCCACGACTTAACAGTTTACGACTTAGTGGGTGTACGACTTAAGAGCTTCACAGCCTACGACTCATGGTCCAAACGACTCAGCGAGTTAAGGTCTACACGACCCAAGAAGATGTTACGGCTTAAAGGACCTACGACTTAAGGAACTCATGACTTGGATTAAGTCGTCCACGACCTAAAAGCTATGATGTTAAAAGTCCAGAGCCCATGCCTATATTACCTTTATCTGATAAGTCGGCCACGACTTAACACTTGTCTTCGACAAAGCCACAAGATGAGCCCAGAACAACCCATACTGTCCCTTAACTCGTCACCGACTTACCTTAAGTCTTCCACGACTTAGGACTTAGCATTTTCTCTGCCCAGAATCCAGAGCTGCTCCTATAAATACCCCACCACTTCCAACTTGAAAAGGACTTTTTTTGGCAAATCATTTCTTCAAGCGTCCATACTCTGCTGCACTCACAACTCATTCAACAAGTAAAGATCTTCCAACACTCAAGGCACTACAACAAGCTTCGTGAAGGACTTCATTCATCCGACACGGATTTAGCAAGATTCATCACCAAAGTTTGAGCTAGTAGTCGAGATTGTTGTGTGATCAAGTTGCATTGTATTTGACAAGTGATTTGTATCGATTTGTAACCGGATTCAATAATAAAGACTATAAAGTGGACGTAGGCTCAATTACGGGCCGAACCACTATAAATCTATTGTTCATTTACTGCTTTTCTGCTATTTTCAGCTTATATTCTGTTCCCGTACCAACGGGTGGTGCTTTCACAATTCTATTACACACACCGGGTGTTAGCGTTCACTTTTTAGCGTTAACAAGAGATCAGTTGAACAAGTTCGTACTAGTGTTCGTGGATGATATTTGATTTATTCCAGATCTGAAGAAGAGCACAAGACGCACTTGCGTATTGTTTTGGAAATCTTACGGAAACATCAGCTGAAGGCTAAGTTTTCAAAGTGTCACTTCTGGAAGAGCGAAGTGAGGTTCTTAGGCCATATTATCTCTGGAAATGGAATAGCAGTTGATCCCGCTAAGGTGGCAGCAATCCAGGATTGGGGTAGACCTAAGAATGCATCTGATGTGAGAAGTTTTCTTGGATTAGCAGGATACTATCGTCGATTTATCAAAGACTTTTCCAAGGTGGCTGCACCATTGACAGGATTGACGAAAAAGAATCAAGTATTTAGATGGGATGCTAAGTGTGAGCAAGCTTTCGGAATCCTGAAAGAACAATTGACAAGTGCTCCTGTTTTGACTATTCCAAGTGGAAATGATGAGATGGTGGTTTACACCGACGCATGTGGTACTGGACTTGGAGCAGTGCTGATGCAGAAGGGTAAAGTTGTTGTGTATGCAAGTCGACAACTGAAGCTGCATGAAAGGAATTATCCGACTCATGATTTGGAGTTAGCGGCGATTGTTTTTGCTCTGAAGATGTGGAGACATTATCTACTGGGAGTTCGATTCGAGTTGTTTACAGATCATAAGTCGTTGAAGTATCTTTTCTCCCAAAAGGATTTGAATCTTAGGCAGCAACGATGGCTAGAGTTTTTGGCATCATATGATTTTGATATAGCCTATACTCCGGGAAAAGGTAACGTAGTGGTAGATGCGTTAAGTCGAAGACATGCAGGATTGGGAGCCATGTTTTCAGAATGGAAGAGTCTTGTGTATTTAGCTGGATTTGACTTCAGGCCCAAATGTGAATTGGAACCTGAGATGTTGGCAAACTTATCGATAAGACCGACTCTTGTGGAAAGAATTGGTGAGAGCCAAAAGCGAGACGATAAGCTTGTCAAGATTATCCATGATTTGGAATCTGGATTGGACCCAGAAAAAGATAAAGGATTCGAGGTCGATCGAGAGGGTTGGCTTCGGAAGCAAGGACGACTAGATGTTCCCGATATAGATGAATTGAGAAATGAAGTTCTGAAGGAAAGTCATCACTCGAAGTTGACAATTCATCCAGGTGGAAATAAGATGTATCGGGATATGAAGAGAACCTATTACTGGGAAGGTATGAAGAAGGATGTTGGAAAATTTATTTCCAAGTGCATGAACTACCAGTTGGTAAAAGCTGAACAAAAGAAGCCCAGTGGATTGCTTCAGCCATTAGAAGTTCCTACATGGAAGTGGGAGCAAACATCGATGGATTTTATTGATGGCCTACCTAGAACAAGAGCGGGAAATGAAGGGATTTGGGTCATTGTAGATCGTTTAACTAAGAGTGCAAGATTCATTCCTGTTCGATCAACTAGGACTGCGTCGAGATTGGCTGAGTTGTATGTTAAGTGGATAGTTCGATTCCATGGTATTCCGAAAAGTATAGTGAGCGATCGAGACCCATTGTTCACTAGTAGATTTTGGAAGAGCTTCCAGGAAGTTTTGGGAACCGAGTTGTGTTTGAGTACAGCTTATCACCCCCAAACAGATGGTCAGCCCGAGAGAGTCAACCGAGTTTTGGAAGATCTCCTTAGAGCATGTGTTTTGGATTTCGAAGGATCATGGGAAGATCACCTTCATTTGGTGGAATTTTCGTATAATAACAGTTACCAGTCAAGCATTGGTATGGCACGATATGAGGCATTGTATGGAAGACCGTGTAACTCTCCGACATGTTGGTTAGAAACAGGAGAAAAGCTGATACTTGGGCCAGAAATGATTCGACAGACTACGGATTGCATAGAGATCATTCGTCAACGAATGAAGGCAGCCCAAGACCGTCAAAAAAGTTATGCTGATAAGCGTCGTAAGGATTTGGAATTCGACGTAGGTGATATGGTTTTTGTGAAGATTTCTCCACTGAAGAATATTATTCGATTCGGGAAGAAAGGGAAATTGACTCTGAGATTTGTGGGACCATTCCCGATTATCGAGCGAATTGGAAAGCTCGCCTACAAATTGGAGTTACCAGAAAAGATGTCGGGTGTGCACAATTTTTTTCATGTATCGTATCTACGGAAGTATGTGCACGACTCGAATACAGTAGTTTCTGCCGATAGCTGTGAAGATTTTGAGGTAGATCTAGTTTTTGAGAGACCTCGTATGCCGCTTCGTGTTGTGGAAACTGACACGAAACAGCTTAGGAGAAAGGTAGTTAGGTTGCTCAAGATACAATGGAGTGATGATGTTAACGACTGTACATGGGAGGTGGAAGAGAGGATGAATGCAGCTCATCCTGAACTCTTCGAGGTATGGCCATAAGGTGTCGTGTCATCTCACGATATTGTAACTTGTACTAGTTTTAGAATTCTGCATGCTAGGCTAGTAATTGGATGCATGGTTTGTTGATTGCTATGGATGGTAGACATGCAGAATAGTTTTTGATAGCTCTGGTTTGTTTGGAATTTTGGGGGCGAAATTCCTAAGGAGGAGAGAATGTAACGACCCGTATTTTTACGGATCGAAACATAGTAAAACTGTTGTTAGAGCGTCCAGAGTTAGGTCGTTCGGAGCTTAGGTCGTATAGTAGTTAGGTCGGTGGAGCGACTTAAGGGAGTTGGCGACCTAAGGAAGTTGGCGACCTAAGGACTATGGGATAAGTCGTGTAGAAGTTAGGTCGTGTGGTGGCTTAGGTCGAATGAATGACTTAAGAGTTAACGACTTAAGTATTGGGGCGACTTAAGGAAAGACAGCGACCTATGGAAGTTAGTATTAGAAGTGAACGACCTAGTAGTTAGCGACGACTTAAGAATTTGCAAGTTAACGACCTAGGAGATAAGCGGGTTAACGACTTAAGGAGTTGTTGTAGTTAGGTCGTGAGCGACCTATGGGTTGTTGTGCTTAGTTAGGTCGTGAGCGACCTAAGTTCAGCAGTTATGAGTAGTTAGGTCGTCCAGACGACTTAGGAGTTAGGTCGGAAGACCCTGCGTGTAGTTAGGTCGTTAGACGACCTAAGGTGTTAAGTCGTTAGGTCGTGTGGTGAGCAGTGTGTGTGTTTGGTAAGTACTTCTGTTAAGTTGTAAGTCGTGAGATCCGTTAAGTCGCATCTCAGTTAAGTCATAGGTTGCGCATGAGTGTTGAGGCCTAGGTCGTTAGGTTATTAGGTCGCGCACGTGAGGATAGTTAGGTCGTAGGTCGCGCAGTAGTGTTGAGTCTTAGGTCGTGACATTTTTTAGACCGTGGATGCACATATGCGGTAGGTCGTAGGTCGTGTGGATGGGTAGGTCGGCAAGAGTTAGGTCGTGGACGACTTAAGGGGGTGGACGACCTAAGGATTTCCAGCTTATAAATATACGTCCATTTCCTCACTTTTTGGGGATCCGGATTTTGAAGCGACGAAGTCCTGCCATTTTGAGAGCTCGAGTTCTACACTTCTTCACTTCTTTCCTCCACTCTAATCTTGTGATTCCTTCCATCCAAATCGAAGATCCAAGAGCTAAAGTTGAAGATCTACATTCTTCGAAGAGAGATTTCATCGTTTGAAGCGGAATTTTGATAGATCGAGTTAGATCCTTCGCTGTCCAGATCAGAAGTGTGTTGCTTTTGAGGTGTTTAGGTGATTTGGTGAGTGGTGGTTATCTCTCACACGGATCCAAAGGAGTATATCGGATTGGTGGTTTGATTTGGTGTTAAAATAGTGGTTTCCATGCATTTTCTTAAACTTAAGTATAGATCTATTGTTCATGATGATTTGACATCCATTTTACTACATGTTAACCTATGCAAGTTCATTCATCAAGTTGTAGAGATATTGTTCATAATTCATGCTTGTTAGATTTAGACTCTTTATTTACGAGATTGCCATTATTGTTATAATTGTTTATTAGATCATGTTTGAATGTTTGATTACTTGGATTAATGATTGACTTGATTGATTGTTATGAATTAGTTGAATGATGATTTGATTTAGACAAGATGGTCGAAGATGATTCAAAAGCTAAGGGAAAGGCTCTTGAATTGGAAAAGCTGCTCGTGGCATATGTGGCGGATGATGAAGCTCATATGGATAGATTTGATGATGTTGATGTTGAGATGAGGCTTTGCTATGATGATATGAAGCGAGGCATGGTATGAGATAGCCTTGATCTAATCCAGACGGGATCATTCCAAGCATGTTGATAACTCGGTGAAATGGTTCGAGTTTGAGGATAATGGTTGGCTCGAGAGGCGCTTGAGCTAGTATGAGAATAGTCGTCAAGGAGGATGACTAGAAGGCTGAGATTTCATCGTTGTTGAAGGTTCTAGCAGGCTCAAAGCAAGAGTACGTTGGGCAGATTCGATAGTCCCTAAAGACTATGATTGTAGTCGAGTACTCTGAGCAGATTCGATAGTCCTAGGCACGGGCTGCGACGACGTGCAGAGTTATGTCTAGAACCGGGGTTGCCATTAACCCTTGCGGACGGCTGAAAGAATGTGCCGGTCATTCAATTAACGGTGGTATCGAAGCAAAGATAACAGTGATAGCCAGAGTCATGGATGTTTGGTTGTATCGTCATTCGGTCTCAAGAGCAATGTTTTCTGGGTGCTTATCTGATCTTGGTTTAGGCCTTGGGGGTTTGTACCTGGAAATTGTTGACCTTGACTCGAGTGATAATTGCTTTACTTTAAATGTCTGGTTTGCTATGTTAACTTCTGCTTAGTGTGTTTGGGGGCTATCACTGTAGAAAGAGGTGGAGTGGGAGGGTTGGATTCCTATTCCTTTTTCCTTTATGCTCTTTTGGTATATTGTTAGTTAATTTACCGCTCACTAAGACTGTTGTCTGACTCAAGGTTTTATGTTTAACTCTTATTGCCTTGGGCTGTTCATCCGCTTTGGGATGGGCAGACTAGGTAGCAGGTGACAGGTGCTGTTCTTAGTTTCCGACGATGCTGATGACGAAGACGAGCTGGAGGCTTTCATATTATTTTCTTACTATATGTACTCGATGTTCCGCTGCTTTGTATAATTCTCTGAGTGATATGTAGTGAGGCTTGATGTATTGATTATTCAGATGTTTGTATTCAACTATTATGAAGCTTAATTGATGAGATTCTATTTTGAGATGCTTCACTATATATATTCTATATTGTATTTTATCCATGCGTTGTGAGTAATACGATAGATTCTGTTGTTTTAATTTAACCATGGCAATCGTCCATGGCTGCCTGGCACACTTTACAGCGCACTATTTCTATATCTAGTGCAGGGGTCATGGGTGGTCGTCACATTCCCTCTCAAATCAAAATCTCTTAATGGAATCCATAAACTTTGGTCTTTACCTTCTTAATACTTGGTCTTTCATGCGATCATATCTTAATACTCGCAAAGTTGTACTTTGACACTATTTCCCGTTCCTTTGAGGGTTTTTCTTATGGCTTTCTCCAATATAATATCACTTGATTGATACTAATATTCTTTGTTTCTACCCTATGAGTATCCATGGCTATATTATTCACAGCGTAAAACCTTTACCTCATCTTACCTAGGTAGTCATCCCTATCTACTTCACATCAAAAATTTGGTATTGGTTTCACCTTTCTTTACAAAGCTAAAAATTCACAATCAAGAGGTACTTAATCCAAAGCCTTTCTCTTTGAAAATATAAACTTCGAAAAAAATTTCTTCAAAATTCAAAATTTCCAAAGTTGCTTGCTTTCCTAAAATGGAACTATGAAAAATCCCTTTTCAAAGACTTTTTACGTTAAAGACTTACTTTTTTAAAGGTAAGATTTTTAACCCAAAACATGTATCATGTTTGAACCCAATTAACATGCCAAACCATTTTTTCAAAAACATCTTTTATAACTTTAAGCAATGAAAAATAGAGTTGATGAGGGTCACTTCCATCCTATTATTTCTTCGAATTCAAGTTATTTCCACTTCTACCTTCGGCGGAGATTAATAGCATAAGATGGGGGCTTCTAAAAGATACAAGTAATTACAACATTTATCTAAGCATCAACCTAAAGTGTATATGCAATTACTACATATCCATGGAATTCATCTATTCTTCATATATTATTTCTAACTAAATTATTAATCCTATATATATATATATTACTAATGCTATTTCTGTCTAAATTATCGGGTGTCTTCACCCTTCTATTCTCTATACCTCATTTGAATCAAGCATCATTTCCATTTTTCCACCACTTAAAAGGAATTTTAAAATGGAACTTCCAAATTTACAAAATAGGAAAAATCACCGAGCTAAACCTACGCTTTAAATTCAATTTGTTTCAAAAATGAAATATGAAAAATCTATAAATTAGAAACTTTTGACTTAACAAATTTCCAAATTAGAATTTCAAACTTTCCTTGCATTTTCAAGATGATAACTTCCCAATATTCCTTTGAAAACCAATTCCAAACATTTCAAGGAACTTTAAAAGATATTTTTTTTCTCAAATTCTTTCGCATGGGGTTGGACCTTGAAATTGTAACTGCTCAGAATTTCACTACTTGAAATTCTGAATATTTATTTAATTTAAATTATTCAAATAATATGTTTATAACTAAAATAAAACCCTTTTAAATAAATAAATAATGATGGTGAAAGAGATTTCTAATTTAGTTTACAAATATATTTAGTTCGATGTAAGAATGAAAATGTGACCGGAATTCATTTTCCGAATTTTCAACCTTTCGTCGGCTAAAGGTAATTAGAATGTCATAACTCTTTTGTATGCACCAACACTTATTTATAAGTTATTTAGGTATATTTGAATGCATGTGAATAAATGTATGTATGCTTAAGAAACATATTATATAATAAGGAAGCTTCCAACATAAGCCACCAAAATATAATTAAATAGAGAAGCTTCCCATGTAAGCTAAGCAAATATAATTAAATAAATAAGCTTCCTGTGTAAGCTAAACAAATATAATTAAATAAAGAAGCTTCCCATGTAAGCTAAACAAATATAATTAAATAGAGAGCTTCCCATGCAAGCTAAGCAAATATAATTAAATAGAGAAGCTTCACATGTAAGCTAAGAAAATATAATTAAATAAAGAAGCTTTTCATGTAAGCTAAGAAAATATAATTAAATAAAGAAGCTTCCCTTGTAAGCTAAGCAAATATAATTTAATAAAGAAGGTTCTTTTTGAAGCTTTGCATGCTTATAAATACTAGTATTTCCTAACTTTTATTTCATTTTTCCATTCTCTTTTCATGTTCAAAACTTCCTAAAGCTTGAGCTTATTTCCATGGCTTCCTAAAAATATTTGCCAAGTTTTAAAATCCATGTTATTCCACTCAAATCTCTTCCAAAACTTGCTAAATCCTCTCAACATCATCTTCATCACCTTATCTTCTAAAAACAAGCACTCATCCACCTAAAACATCAAAGGCCAAGCTTAAAGAGCCCAAGGCCAAACCATATTTTAACGCAAAGGCCATCAAAAACCCCATCTTTTTGCTTGAGAATGGAAATGCTAGTTATACCCTAATTTAGTAAGAGTTTGGATAGCTTTTTGGTGAGTAAGTCTTCCACTTTTATGCAAAGTTTTAAACTTTTATTGTTGATAATAATTGTGGTTGGATTTTTGCTTGGGAATTAATGTTCTTATGTTTTTTATATACTTGTTATATGTGATTCCATAATATGATAATGAATGGTTTAGCGTTGATGATGTTTGGCTTGGAAATTGTTTAAGCATCCCTTAGAAATTCGGCCATATCTTTTGCAAAATTAATCAGAATTTAGATTTCTTTAATGATCTGAAAAGCTAACAAAAAGGACTACAACTTTTATGTTTATGATATTTTAAATTTCGAAAATCTTAGTCACTGAAATTGAGGTGCAAGTTCGGATAAGTTAGTAAGCATTTATTTAGTAAGTCCGATGAAATATTGGTAGTTATAGTTAATTATTTATAAGTAAATGCTATCTATATCTTGTTTCATAATTTATTACCTTATATATAAGTCCATACCTTGCTATGTGATGTTTGGTTGTATTGTAATGACATAAGTTTGTTTGCCGAACTGCCTGCATAGCGATAATCGCTATATCGGCACTTTCGGAAAACCACTTCATATCTAAACCGTTTGGTTTCATCTTCAAGCTTGGAATTACTTTACAAGTAAAGAAAGATTTTGATTAATGATGTTTTCAAAAATAATTAATTATTTTAATAATGATTATTTAATTAATTATTTAATTAACAAGGATTTAGGTTAAATTTAACTTATTAATGATGTCTTTTAAATTTAATTAATTACATAGTTAATGATGATTTAAATTTGATTAATCATTTTATTTAATGATTTTAATGATAATTAATCTTTTGATAGTGATGGATTAAAGTTAATTAATCAATTAACTATTGATGTTTTTAAAAAAATAATTAATCTATTTAATTAATGACTTTAAAATCAACCTGTTTTAACTTTAATTAATTTTTTAGTAATAATGGTTTTAATTGATTAATCATTTTAAATAATGATATTTAATTAGTTTTATTTAATTTAATTAATTATATTTAAATTTATTAACTAATTGAATTAATGATGTTTTAAAGGTGATTTACCTGTTTTAATTAAAGGTTATTGGAGTTAAATAATCAACTTAATTTATAATGTTTCAAAGTGAATTTATCAAAGTAACACGGATGTTTTGACTTTGTTATTCATTTTAAATAATGATAATTAATTATTTATTAATTTAATTAATTATATTTTACTAATTAATTGAATTAATAAGGTTTAAATGTGGTTTACCCTTTTTTATCATATAAGGACATTTGAAGTTCAAAAATCAAATTGTGCGGTGAAGTTTAAACTTAATTAATCAATATAATAATGATGTTTTAAGTTATTAAATCTTTTTAAATTGATGTTTTGAAGTTAGTAAACTCTTTTAACAAAGTATTTTAAAGCTAATACTTGTAATGTGAGGCCAAGCACGAATTCGGGTTTTTAAAAGAAAATGTTTGATTCGTTTATGGAAATGAATTAATTTCCATAAAGTGATTCACTTATATGGGAACGATTTATTTGTATACTTAGCATGAAACGTCGAAGAAGTACGTTGTCGTTGTTTCGAAAGTTAAGAATAATCGTGAGACATGACTTTTAGGTAACACTACCTTGATTTGTCTTGTATTATTGTTAACCAAGAAATAGTACAAGTTGGAATTCGATGAGTGGTGATAAGTATACAAGACTTAATTTCCATATACGATCGTTTTATATCCTCGATAGTTGGTTTCTCAGCTATCGGTTACTTTAGCTTTTTTATTATCGTCACTCTAAGACGATGTGTTGCTCATTTAAGCTTTGTTATCCTTTATCGGAAATGACAAAACCCAAAGTGCGGGTGGAAGCCAAGCTATGTGGGGTTGCTCCCATTAGGGTATTTTCACATCCACTCTTGATTGAATTCGGTGTTGCGCATTGAGATGTGAAATACTCGGTAACCGTTGGCGAGGTCCGGCTTGGACGTGTCCGAGAGCCATCGGAGTTCTCAAGTATATTTCTAGAGGTATACTTTCGGTAAGTGGGTGCACCCTCCTAGTCATTGTTGGAGATTTTCCTTTCCTTATTTGATTCGAACCTTTAAATCTATTTTTATAATTGCAACGGGAAGAGTCAACCACTCTTCGCGGTGTTAATTATTGATTTAGTCCATTCTACCTAGTTTGGACTGTTATTCTGTTAAGTCCATTCTACCATGTTTAGACTGATATCTTGTTTTATCCATTCTGTCCAGTTTGGATTTCTATTCAGACCTTATCCATTAAATCAATTCCGGATGTATATTCATTATGCCCATCATCTATGTTTGGATTTATTCCTTATTGTTCATTTCTATTTTTGTTATATTTGGTTATTGTTTATATGGGAGAAAACCCATTCCACGTTAGTGGCGTGGTCCCACATGATATTGTTTAAATATGCCCCAATTGTTTCATAGTTTTACTCATACTAGTCATATTGTTTGACCCAAGTTGTTTATTTTCCCTAAACTCTCGGATACTCAATTATATTTGGGTAGTCCGAGAATAGCAGGTTTTTATTGGAGCTCTTTGAAGACGGCGATCGAGCAAGCGGCTCCTTAGTTATCTAGTTATTTATTTCCACTGTATGATTATGTAGGTGTATTTTGTATCTTAAAAATAAAAAGTCAAAATGTATAGCTATAAATCAGTTGGATGTAGTATTTTTTATGACTTTGATAACTCCTTATAAGGATTTACCTTTTGTACTATATCATTTTATATTATATGTAACCATTCTGATGTGAGGTTCATCTATTCTTTCTTGTTCTGCTCTTTATTTTACCCAAGCCAACTTGCCTTTCGGATGCTTGGGCAACGACACATGAATATAATGGATGTATTAAGTGTCGTACCTAGGGGTTAGAAAGGTGGGTCATCACAGATGGTATCAGAGCTTAGGTTTAGCGAACCTCTAAGCCCTGGTGGGGTAAACTCTCTAAGGATAGGATTAGTAATATCTTAGGATAAGTCTGGGAGTATAAATATATATTGAGTGCCTATTTGTTAATGTTATAAAAATGTTTTATATTGTGTTGTTTGATCCGTTGAGTGGTATATGAATTCTGGTCGATGTGTCTGATCAGCGTTATCGATAGGGATTCCTAAACACTTGAACAGACCTACTGATACAGTATTATTTTAAAATGGTAAATAAAATAATTTTACCTAGGTATATATTTTATATATACAAGAATGGTTTTCAAAATTAATATAGTGTATTGATGAGTTAATTATTAGGGAACGATGATATTTTACTATTATCATTTGGGATTTCTTTAGTTATGATCATCCAGTTTTAGCATTAATTATTGTTGAATAAGTTCATAAGAAATTTTCCTTAGTAAGGTAGTCAGGTAAATAGGAATTAGGGAACCTTGAGAACGAACCCTTGCGAATTCAATTTCACGGTTTGACTATAAGGTGTTTGGTGAAAGGTTAAGTTAAAAGTCATCTATTAATGGTGTTAAACTGAAAGTAAACTTTTAATAAAAAGTTGTTTAATATAATCTAAATGGTAGAAAAATAAAAATAAATAAATAGATAATAAGATAAAATAAAAATTTAGACAAATATTTGAGAAAATTTAATTATACTAAAGGAGAATTATTTAAATGTAAGTTTAACTACATCCAAATTTGTTGTATCATATCTATATGTTACAAACTATTGTTGATTTCTTGGATGACGGTTAAATTTGTTAGATTGCTTGTTTAATCAAAATTAATCGGTATATTCCATTTAAACTATTTAAGTGTCGTTATAGCAATTTCCGTTATACCGTCATTTATTGAACATCGCGCCCTAAACCCTTGGGTGTGTGTTATGAACTTGAGTAGATGTTTAAAATTAATTAATCTTTTTGATTAATGAGATTTGAATTTAATCAGATCAATTTAATTATTGATATTGACTTTTAATTAATTATTTTAATTAATGATTGGTTAAATTTAATTAATTGTTTTAACTAATGGTGTGTTGGAAATTTAGTTAGTCATTTTAATTAATAATATTTGAAATATAATTAATCATTTTGTAAATTTGACTAACTATCTTTTTGAATAATTAATATTGTTTTCAATTTTGTAAAAGAGATTAAAAATATGACTAATATTGTTTTAAAAAGAAATTTATGTGGTTCTAAAGTTTTAAAAAGAATTTTATAAATCATCCCCTAGGACGGTTAATATTGTTTTAAATTTATAAATGATGTTTATAAATGAGAAAATTCTTTAAAAGGAATTGTTTAAAAATAAAGCTTAGTGTAAATTGTTTGGGGTTTATGGTTTAAAATGATATTTGGTTTTTCACCCTTGTTTTGGTACGCTTAGTATTATAAATTTGTCTTCTAAAAGAACATTTTAAAGAGTTTTTGAAAAATTTAGACCCTGGAATTGTTTGAGATAATTTCAAAAGATTTTGACAAAAGTAATAGTGATATTATTTGAGAATATTTCTAAGTATAAATATATTAAAAAATTTAATGAAATGCATTTTGTTTGGGATAATTCGGGGGGAAAACATTTTGATTAGTTTTATGGTAATCTGAATAATCTTCTAAGTAACTATCGGATGTTTGCTTAGGCAAACATTGTGGAGTACTTAGTAAATTATTCTCTTTATCATTGTACGATCGAAATGAGTCCAAATCCGTACGAACCCAAAGTGAGTTTTAGAAATTAAAATTGTTTGAAGTCATTTCATAAAAGAAATATATGTAGTATGCTTTCAAAGATGAGTTTTAAAATTTATAACTGGGTATTTAATCTTTAAGTTCCCTTAGTAGGGAATTGATTTCAAAATAAAAAGTAATTCTGATAAGAGATTGTGTTGATAAATTAATTTTGCCCCTAGATAAGATAAGGGATAATTTAACACTAATTTAAATGGATTAGATTGGATATGAAGGTTTTGATAACATTGTTTTATCAAAACCATAGATTTTATTTAACATCCAAGCAGGATAAACTAATTGGGCCAGTCCATAAACATCATTCATTATAACACATTAATGTAAAAAGGTAGGAGGGTTTTCATAGACATTGTTTTATTAAAACCATAGCTTTGTTTATAACATTTAACTGGTTTAAACTATTTTTTGTTTTAGCTAAATCCGTGAACATTGTCCATTTTAACACTCTAAGTTAGAGAGGTCGAGAGGTTGACTTCGTTTTGAAAGACCCAAATTTTGATTAGATCTTCACATAATTGTGAAAAGCAAAATAAAATTTGTATTTGTATGTACTCTTAGGATATAGAAGAGTATCATACAAGTAAATAAGGTGAAATAATTTATTATTTGATGTTTTATAAAGAAATGACTATATAAATTATATTTTTAAACTTAGGTGAAAATTTATGAAATAATTCATAAATGATTTTGATATTGAATAAAATACTAAATGCAAATTTAAGTGATTTAGAAATATTGTTATAATTAAGAAACCAATAATTTTAGAAAGTGGCTTTCAATTTTTTTTGAAGGAACATAAGTAATCCTCTAACCAATAAACAAAGGCTAATGAGCAAAATGGTACAATTGGGAACTTATTTATATTCTTAGGAAATCAAGAAAGTTTTAAAACCTAAGTTAGGAGTTTGTTGTTGATCTTTTGGCATTTTAAATAATGTTGAATGCTAGATTTTTATCTTATGGAATTTGAATGATTGATAGTGTTAGTATTCCTTTATGGAATTTGGTTGATTTGATTTAATTGAATTTGATCGATTGATTGGGTGATCTTATATACCATAATTTATTGAGTTAAAATTTATAAATAATAGATTTAGGAATTGTTGTTAAAATACCGGTGCTTTTGAAAAAAAGGAAATTTTAAAAATTCTGGAAAGAAATAATAATTGTTTACTCTAGTTGTTGTATTTAGAGGAACCGGAATACCACTGGATGCTCCATGTTGTTTTAATTCTAGCATTTTACATGTTTTCTTAGGAGGATCCCATCATAGTTATTTTGGTTTTGATTTGTTCCTCTAAGAAGGAATTTGAAAAATATTTTTTGAATATAAAACCCGAGCATTTAGTTCTAAATTTTGGAAGTATTTTGAAAAATATTGAATGCATAGCATTTATTATAGAATATTCTCTTTATTTTGTTGCATATGTTTGTTGCATTAATTATGGTTGCATCATGTTACCTGATTGCATATGGTTGTATTACATATGTTTATGATAGGAAATTATAACTAATCGGATTTACCAAAAACCAAGCAAGTAAATCTATTTTCTTGGGATGGTTATTACTTCATCCACTCTGTAATAATTTCGGGGACGAAATTCATTTAAGGGGGGGAGAATGTAACAACCCGAAATTTCACTACTTGAATTTGTGAGTATTTAATTAATTTTAGTGTTTGCGCCAAAAATGGCCACAAACCCCAAATTTTGTGAAAGCACCAGTGTATGAACACAAATCAGTAGTATATAATCGCAGATCTCAGATCTAAGTATTGTAGAGGATAAAAATGAAGAATAATAAACTTAAAACAGAAAGAAATAGACAGAGACACAAGATTTATAGTGGTTCAGCGATCTTGCCTACGTCCACTTTGAAGTAGTTTTCTTTATTGATCTTTGTTTGGTGATTACAAGTGAATTCAATGAATTACAGCAGGTGATTATGATTTGCTGCAGTGGAATCCATTGGTAGCAGCAGCAATGGAGTTCAGATCTGGATCTGGCAGAGTACGGGCGTTGGAGATCTCAAAGAGGAAGAAGAACCCCTTTTCTGTTGGCTTTGGGGGTCTATTTATAGGTGTAGGAGGCTGATATTTTGCTCAGATCTCGGGAGACCCACTTTGGCACGTGACCAGGCCCGTACGCCCAAGCCCGTGAAGTTTCGGTCCGATCCGTGATCGACACGAACAGATTTCGACTCGATTAAGATTTCATCCAATGGAGTCGAAATTTGGCGTGGACATTCTTTAGTATGCACGTAGTCTTCTGTGAAAATTTTAGAGCATTTGGACTTGTAGATTGGGAGATATGATCGATACGAAATGGGGATTCTCGGTTGGCTGTTTGGTTCGACTCGCCTCTGTTTCGACTCGCTTTGTTCGACTCGGTTCTGCGTGACTCGGTGACGTGGCGCTAACCTGTATTGAGTGTTGTGCTTTGCTCTTCATCGATGGACACGAAGTAGAAGAAGTGGAACGAGTCGAAGTATGGCTTGAGGCGAAGCGAGTCGAAGTGGGCACTGATCGAGCGAGTTGAAGTTTGCATCTGTTGGAGGCGAAGCGGAGCGAGTCGAAGAAGTCGTTGTTGATGGTTGCGAAGTGAGTCGAAGGGAGCGAGTCAAAGAAGTCGTTTCCGATGGTTGTGAACGGAGCGAGTCGAAGAATGGCTCAAAGAGGAGCGAGTCGAAGTGCGCTTTCCTGAGGGAGTCGAAGTAGGCTGTCTTTAAACAATTTTGTATCGTTCACAACTTGAGCATACGAACTCGGATTGACTTGAGATTTGGAACGTTGACTCTCATAGCTTAGCTTGTCATGTCATATCAATTCTGGCTCGATCCGGACTCAGACAAAATTCGTCGATATCCATAGCGAGCCTGCGTATAACCGATTTTAGAGGCGAACTGTCTTTGATCTCTAGTCAAGTTCTTGGTGTCACGGCCTTGCCAAAAGGCGGGATAACATTTTCCCCCCAAAGTACGTCTTGTGGAAACATGATGTGCTTTGAAATGCTACAACCTTTACTCTGAATAGTTATCGTTTCTTCGATGAAAGTTGTTGCTTTGTAACGCCACGAGCTGGATGTTCATATCCTGTTGATGACCTGCAAAGGAATTGATAGTTTTATTTGACCATGAATGACGATCGTTCGGGATCGTATGTCATTCTAGGTGATATGTGACCGTTCGTGGTCTGATGCCGTTCGCGGCGAAGGGTGACCGTTCGCGGTCGGGGTGCCGTTCGAGGCGATTTGTGACCGTTCGCGGTCGGGGTGCCGTTCGAGGAGATTTGTGACCATTCGTGGTCGGGTGCCGTTCGAGGCGAATTGTGACCGTTCGTGGTCGGGTGCCGTTCGAGGCAAATTGTGACCGTTGGAGGTCGGGTGCCGTTCGAGGCGAATTGTGACCGTTCGTGGTCGGGTGCCGTTCGAGGCGAATTGTGACCGTTCGGGGTCGGGTGCCGTTCGAGGCGAATTGTGACCGTTCGTGGTCGGGTGCCGTTCGAGGAAAATTGTGACCGTTCGTGGTCGGGTGCCGTTCGAGGCGAGTTGTGACCGTTCGTGGTCGGGTGCCTTTCGAGGCGAATTGTGACCGTTCGTGGTCGGGGTGCCGTTCGAGGCGAATTTGTGACCGTTCGTGGTTGGGGTGCCGTTCGAGGCGAATTTTGTGTGCCCGGGGGGGACTTAGTATTAACAATGTCAGATTTCACGTTCGAGTGAGTTTCTGAACTGTTTGTGGTGGCGGTTTATCGCTATCTCAGAGCATGCCTGAGGACCGTTCGCGATCCCTTACATGTGTAAGTGGCTTAACCGTCGTGGAATCATAGGTAATGGATTTTCGTTCAAAATGAGTTTTTTAACAGAGGTGTTCAACAAAATCAAGTTCGAACATTAGAAATGGAGAATAAAGGTAAAATAGGGACGTCAAAGTGCAAACACCTACACCGTTGCGATCGGTAGTCGTATCAGAGCATGCCTGAGGATCGTTCGTGGTCTTGTACATGTGTAAAAAGACTAAATCGTGTTGGTGTGGAGTTTGCTACTTATTCGTCATTATCCCAATCAATTGATGGTAATTTCTATTTGGTTAGCAGACCCTAGAGACCAGTACTTATCTGAGTGAGGGGCTTTGCATGCCTCTTGTTTCTGATCCTTGGAGGTTGCCCCCAGCTATTTGCTTCATGGTAGGAGGAAAGTTAGAATGAGAGGACGCCTCTTGGCTG
This sequence comes from Allium fistulosum, assembly GCA_030737815.1. NCBI lineage: Eukaryota > Viridiplantae > Streptophyta > Magnoliopsida > Asparagales > Amaryllidaceae > Allium > Allium fistulosum. The sequence continues at coordinate 670,382,086 of CM060903.1, forward strand.
CCCCCTTGCTGAGTTCCTTCCATAGCGCTTTTCCTTGTATGAGGCTTCTTCGTCTTCTAAAATCTAGATCTAGGAACTTGTTTTCTGGATCTAAATTTTTTCTTTCAGATCTAGAGTTGGATCTTCTTTCTAACATAGAATAAGCTTCAAATCTGAGATTCCCTTGTCCTTCTCAGTGAAAGCACCAAAGTGTTTGCGCCAAAAATGGCCACAAACCCCAAATTTCGTGAAAGCACCAGTGTATGAACACAAATCAGCAGTATATAATCGCATATCTCAGATCTAAGTATTGTAGAGGATAAAAATGAACAATAATAAACTTAAAACAGAAAGAAATAGACAGAGACACAAGATTTATAGTGGTTCGGCGATCTTGCCTACGTCCACTTTGAAATAGTTTTCTTTATTGATCTTTGTTTGGTGATTACAAGTGAATTCAATGAATTACAACAGGTGATTATGATTTGCTGCAGTGGAATCCGTTGGTAGCAGCAGCAATGGAGTTCAGATCTGGATCTGGCGGAGTCCGGGCATTGGAGATCTCAAAGAGGAAGAAGAACCCCTTTTCTGTTGGCTTTGGGGGTCTATTTATAGGTGTAGGAGGCTGATATTTTGCTCAGATCTCGGGAGACCCTCTCTGGCACGTGACCAGGCCCGTACGCCCAAGCCCGTGAAGTTTCGGTCCGATCCGTGATCGACACGAACAGATTTCGACTCGATCAAGATTTCATCCAATGGAGTCAAAATTTGGCGTGGACATTCTTTAGTATGAACGTAGTCTTCTGTGAAAATTTCAGAGCATTTGGACTTGTAGATTGGGAGATATGATTGATACGAAATGGGGATTCTCGGTTGGCTGTTTGGTTTGACTCGCCTCTGTTTCGACTCGCTTTGTTCGACTCGGTTCTGCGTGACTCGGTGACGTGGCGCTAACCTGTATTGAGTGCTGTGCTTTGCTCTTCATCGATGGACACGAAGTAGAAGAAGTGGAACGAGTCGAAGTATGGCTTGAGGCGGAGCGAGTCGAAGTGGGCACTGATCGAGCGAGTCGAAGTGTGCATCTGTTGGAGGCGAAGCGGAGCGAGTCGAAGAAGTCGTTGTTGATGGTTGTGAAGTGAGTCGAAGGGAGCGAGTCAAAGAAGTCGTTTCCAATGGTTGTGAACGGAGCGAGTCGAAGAATGGCTCAAAGAGGAGCGAGTCGAAGTGCGCTTTCCTGAGGGAGTCGAAGTAGGCTGTCTTTAACCAATTTTGTATCGTTCACAACTTGAGCATACGAACTCGGATTGACTTGAGATTTGAAACGTTGACTCTCATAGCTTAGCTTGTCATGTCATATCAATTCTGGCTCGATCCGGACTCGGACAAAATTCATCGATATCCATAGCGAGCCTGCGTATAACCGATTTTAGAGGCGAACTGTCTTTGATCTCTAGTCAAGTTCTTGGTGTCACGGCCTTGCCAAAAGGCGGGATAACATTTAAATATTCAAATAATATGTTTATAACTAAAATAAAACTCTTTTAAATAAATAAATAATGACGGTGAAAGAGTTTTCTAATTTAGTTTACAAATATATTTAGTTCGATGTAAGATTAAAAATGTGATCGGAATTCATTTTCCAAATTTTCAACCTTTCATCTGCTAAAGGTTATTAGAAATGTCATAACTCTTTTGTATGCACCAACACTTATTTATAAGTTATTTAGCCATATTTGAATGCATGTGAATAAATGTATGTATGCTTAAGAAAACATATTATATAATAAGGAAGCTTCCAACATAAGCCACCAAAATATAATTAAATAGAGAAGCTTCCCATGTAAGCTAAGCAAATATAATTAAATAAAGAAGTTTCCCATGTAAGCTGAAAAAATATAATTAAATAAAGAAGCTTCCCATGTAAGCTAAGCAAATATAATTAAATAGAGAAGCTTCCCATGTAAGCTAAGCAAATATAATTAAATACAGAAGCTTCCCATGTAAGCTAAGCAAAAATATAATTAAATAAAGAAGCTTCTTGTGTTAGCTAAGCAAATATAATTTAATAAAGAAGCTTCTTTGAGAAGCTTTGCATGCTTATAAATACTAGTTTCTCCTAATTTTTATTTCATTTTTCCATTCTCTTTTCATGTTCAAAATTTCCTAAAGCTTGAGCTTATTTCCATGGCTTCCTAAACACATGTTTCCCAAGTTTTAAAATCCTTGTTATTCCACTCAAATCACTTCCAAAACTTGCTAAATCATCCCTACATCTTCTTCATCACCTTATCTTCTAAAAACAAGCACTCATCCACCTAAAACATCAAAGGCTGAGGTTAAAGTGCCCAAGGTCGAACCATATTTTCATGTAAAGGCCATCAAAAATTCCATCTTTTTGCTTGGAAATGTAAGTGCTTGGTTATACCCTAATTTAGTAAGAGTTTGGATAGTTTTTTGGTGAGTAAAGCTTCCACTTTTATGCAAAGTTTTAAACTTTTATTGTTGATAATAATTGTGGTTGGATTGTTGCTTGGGAATTAATGTGCTTATGTTTTTTATATACTTGTTATATATGATTCCATAATACGATAATGAATGGTTTAGCGTCGATGGTGTTTGGCTCGGAAATTGTTTAAGAACCCCTTAGTAATTCGGCCATATCTTTAGCAAAATTAATCAGAATTTAGATTTCATTAAAGATCTGGAAAGCTAACTAAAAATACTACAACTTTTATGTTTATGATATCTTAAATTTCAAACATCTTAGTCACTGAAATTGAGGTGCAAGTTCAGATAAGTTAGTAAGCATTTAGTAAGTCCGATGAAATATTGGTAGTTATAGTTAATTATTTATAAGTAAATGCTATCTATATGTTGTTTCATAGTTGATTACCTTATATATAAGTTCATACCTTGCTATGTGATGTTTGGTTGTATTGTAATGACATAAGTTTATTTTCCGAACTGCCTGTATAGTGATGATCGCTAATTCGGCACTTTCGGAAAATCACTTCTTATCGAAACCGTTTGGTTTCATCTTCATGCTTGGAATTACTTTACAAGTTAAACAAGATTTTGATTAATGATGTTTTCAAAAATAATTAATTATTTTAATAATGGTTATTTAATTTAATTAATTATTTAATTAATAAGGATTTAGGTTAAATTTAACTTATTAATGATGTGTTTTATATTTAACTAATTACGTAGTTAATGATGATTTAAATTTGATCAATCATTTTATTTAATGATTTTAATACTAATTAATCTTTTGACGGTGTTGGATTAAAGTTAACTAATCAATTAACCATTGATGTTTTTTTTAAAATTAATTAATCTTTTAATTAATGACTTTAAAATCAACTTGTTTTAACTTTAATATATCTTTCAGTAATGATGGTTTAAATTGATTAATCATTTTCAATAATGATATTTAATTATTATTTTGTTTAATTTAATTAATTATACTTAAATTTATTAACTAATTAAATTAATGATGTTTTAAAGGTGATTTGCCCATTTTAATTAAAGGTTATTGGAGTTAATTAATCAACTTAATTTATGAAGTTTCAAAGTGAATTTATCAAAGTAACAAGGATATTTTGACTTTGTTATTAATTTTAAATAATGATAATTAATTATTTATTAATTTAATTAATTATATTTTACTAATTAATTGAATTGATAAGGTTTAAATGTGGTTTACCCTTTTTTATCATTTAAGGACATTTGAAGTTCAAAAATCAAATTGTGTGGTGAAGTTTAAACTTAATTAATCAATATAATAAGGATGTTTTAAGTTATTAAATCCTTTTTAAATTGATGTTTCGAAATTAGTAAACTCTTTTAACAAAGTATTTTAAAGCTAATACTTTTAATGTGAGTTCAAGCACGAATTATGGTTTTTAAAAGAAAATGTTTGATTCGTTTATGGAAATGAATTAATTTCCGTAAAGTGATTCACTTATATGGGAACGATTTATTTGTATACTTAGCACTAAACATCGAAGAAGTAGGCTTGTCGCTGTTTCGAAAGTTAAGAATAATCATGAGACATGACTTTGAGGTAACACTACCTTGACTCGTCCGGTAGTATTGTTAACCAAGAAATAGTACAAGTTGGAATTCGATGAGTGGTGATAAGTATACAAGACTTAATTTCCATATACGATCGTTTTATATCCTCGATAGTTGGTTTCTTAGCTATCGATTACTTCAGCTTTTTTTATTACTATCACTCTAAGACGATGTGTTGCTCATTTGAGCTTCATTATCCTTTGTCGGAAATGACTAAACCCAAAAAGCAAGTGGAAGCCAAGCTATGTGGGGTTGCTCCAATTTGGGTATTTTCACATCCACTCTAGATTGCATTCGATGTTGCGCATTAAGATGTGAAATACTCGGATACTTGGTAACCATTAGCCGGGTCCAGCTTGGACGTGTCCGAGAGCCATCAGAGTTCTCAAGCATATTTCTAGAGGTATACTTTCGGTAAGGGGGGCGCACCTCCTCCTAGTCATTGTTGGTGATTTTCCTTTCCTTATTTGATTCGAACCTTTAAATCAATTTTTTCAATTGCAACGGGAAGAGTCAACCACTCTTCGCGGTGTTGATTATTGATTTAGTCCATTCTATCGAGTTTGGACTGTTATTCTGTTTAGTCCATTCTATCGTGTTTAGAATGATATCTTGTTTTATCCATTCTGTCCAATTTGGATTTCTATTCAGACTGTTTCCATTCTTTCAAGTCGGGATGTATATTAATTATGTCCATCATCTATGTTTGGATTTGTTCCTTATTGTTCATTTCCATTTTTGTTATGTTTGGTTATTGTTTATGTGGGAGAAAACCCGTTCCGCATTAGTGGCGTGGTCCTACATGATATTGTTTAAATATGCCCCATTTGTTTCATAGTTTTACTCATACCACACATTTTGTCTGACCCGAGTTGTTTATTTACCCTAAACTCTCGGGTACTCAATTATATTTGGGTAGTCTGAGAATAGCAGCTTTTCTTTGGAGCTCTTTGAAGACGGCGATCGAGCAGGTGGCTCCTTAGTTATCTAGTTATTTATTTCCACTGTATGATTATGTAGGTGTATTTTGTATCTTAAAAATGAAAATTCAAAATATATAACTATCAATCGGTTATATGTAATTTTATTTATAACTCTGATAACTCCTTATAAGGAGTAACCTTTTGTACTATATCATTTTATATTATATGTAACCATTCCGATGTGAGGTTCATCTATTCTGTCTTGTTCTGCTCTTTATTTTACCCAAGATAACTTGCCTTTCGAATGCCTGGGCAATGACACATGAATATCATGGATGTATTAAATGTCGTTCCTAGGGGTTAGAAAGGTGGGTCGTCACAGAAATGGACTTTAATTGTTCTTTCTTTCCTACTCAATCTTTATAAAAATCAGGTTCATCTTCTTATAGTGATTAATGCACACCTTCTTGCAGGAAAACTTGCTCCACTCCTATCATTCCTTACTTTGGGATGCTTGCAATATATAGGTTGTTACCTCTCATCGGTCTAGATGGGATGTAAGTCTTCAATCGGCAATCCATCAAAATCTTTAATCATAAGGTAGTTTAGACCCAACAAAAGAGTCAAATATCATCCAACCTTCGAGATTCTTCTATATGTCATGTTCATGCTCTTCATGGTCCACTTCTTACGATACGACCTCCATCCCATGGGGAAATTGGGGTAGGAGTAAATTTCAACTCTATTTCTTTTTCCAACTCATAGTCACCCCGCCCGCTCCCCATACTTTCAGAATTTGGTCGTAACTACATCTATCGGAGTTTATAAAGTTAAGCGTATAGTTTATATATTTGTAGGTAAAAACACAAATATGTTCTCTTAGCATATCATAATTCCTATGATTGAGTAACCAAAGCTCTAATACCAAATGTAATAACACGTACCTTAATGGGCCCGAATTTTGACAAAATTCAAAACTTCAAATCCATTAGGGTAAGCACCATTGGTTTTGGTAACCTGTAATAAACACAAGCATATTAGAATGCGATTAATATAAACTCACAGCAAAATTCAAAAATATAATATAACATATGTATTGTCTAAGGCTACTACCTAAGAATATCATTCCTTAGATATTTAATTACCTTGTCAGCACTGAGCATGAAAGAGAAGACTTCATCATCTGCTATTCCCGCCTTGCACCAATTGCTCATCCTTCTAAACCTAACATGTGGATTGTTATGAGGAGGGGTACAGAACCACGTTCATAGATTGGAAAATTACATACTTTACACATCCTATAAATTTATGCTATTGATTTTCATTTGAATGTTATGTCTATTAATTACGAATAATCCGTTAAATCTTATGTGTGCGTACGTTATGCTTAACCAAGCCTTCTTCAAGGTATACTATACATATATATGCCTATATGCATATATACATTTAACTTACACTACCCAATAACCCCATCCACTTAATACTTCTTAAATATGAAGTGGGCACTTCACATCGTAAACCTTAGTTTATCGGTTCAATCTACCAAAGACCCATATATATAGCTTTATAACATAATATATGGTTTAATTGCCACACTACTATCGCAACTCAAAGACTCGTCTAAGGGTTAACCAGCCACCTCCACTGAACTGATTTTTAATCTAACTATGGGGTCCATGCGTATCCCATATGGATTCTACACTAGTAGGAAGCGAAATTCGTTAACGGATAACTCAAGTCTTTGACACCGCTCACGTGGTACCACTAAGTGTCAAAGCCTATATGCCAGACCTACTACAACAATACTGGTAGTAACCACTGACATAACCGTCGACTCTCCATAGTTAATTGAACTATTCAGACTGAGTAATTATAGGGAAATACCTCTTTTAGTTACATACTACCTCTCTTTTCGATGAAGCAGACCCCATTTCCAAAAGGCACTGAGCCATTTATTAATTTAAATCCAAGGCGAACCCCAAGCATATTTTACCCTAATCTATCCATAATGTAGATCCCTTTCCCATAGGTCCTATGGCTGGGTATGTCCCACACCAGTAGTAAGTTTACAAAACTACTAGTAGCCTCTAGGTGAAGATCAGACTTCTATTGTGTAACTCTACCGACCTCACATCCCAACTCACTAAATCAAATTAGCCATCTTTGTTTTAATATTGGGCAAAGCCCACTAATCTCTTTTTGCATATTTAAGGCTATACAACTTACACTAATGACAATTGTACTCCTTATAATGTTTAATCACTGCCTAACATGTTTATTTTCTTTTTCTATAAATTTCACTTTGTCCGAAATAAATGATTACTATTTTAACGAACATTTCCAAGACATTTATTTATTCATTTCAACTTTACCTATTGTTCCATCCTTATCTCTCTATAATTAACCTACCAATTTCATTAATCAGTCCATTTAATCCACTTATAACCTATTTAAATCAATGTAACTCTTAATTTATTGCACATTTATTGTCTATTCATTTTTGGAGTTATAATCATTTCATCTTTATTTCCTAGTCCTACTATTTGTTACATGATTGATTCTAGCATTCTAATTGTATCTAATGTGAATATTAACATATATTACATTGCATTAATTATGTTCTTATTTTGGATGTTTAGCGCAGTTATACATGTTTATAAACTTATTATTATATTTCTAGTTATTAATCCCTAACTAGAGTATTTCACTCCATATTATAATCTGTTAGAATTATCCTTCTAAGAAGGTTTCCCATTATCACCTTCCATAAATTAACCTAAAATAATAGATTTGCTCCATTTGAAATTGCAAAGAATTATTTATTTCCTTTTTATTAAAATAGATAGTGTAAACTACGGAAAGAAAATCCATATTTTACACATCTCATTCTACTTGTTATGTATATTCCTTGCACTTCAAACGCCGTATTTTTTCTATGTATTAAAGAAATTGAAGAAATTTATGGAGGTTACATGGATAATATTTCCAACAAATTAATAGAATTAGGCCAAATCTAAATTATATTAATATCTTTACAACCCATTTGAAAATCTGGAACAAATTCTACATCTTTATCCATATTCAACTATTAATAACTTGAGGATTGATTTCCAGATCTGGGTGTAAACAATATTCCTATTCATTTACAAAATATGTAGGCGGCGTGTTATGCATATTTAATTCAAGCTTACAACTCTTTAGATCTTTATTTGGGCATAAACATTAAATAAAAGTCCAACGAAATAAATTCCAACATTATAAATAAATTTCATAATTTCCCACGCACCTTTAAAAGCTTTTCAAATCTCGAGATCTGAATCCAAATCATTTACTTGACTCCTTTTCCATTCTAATCCAAAAGAATATGTATATCAATGCATATACATATTACTAGAATTTCTGATCTGAGAAGAGATTGAAGGTTAAGGGAAATATAGATTGAAATTTACCTTTTCTTCACAAAGTTGCTTCACCTATTATGTTTCTTCTCTTTTATTATCCGCTATTCTCCACATAATATTTATATAATATACTATTTTATAATGTCTATGTTTCCTAGAATTTTTGGAGAAAATAAAATGGCGAAGCTACGCTTCTTGATTCAGAAAACATGAGAAGAAAAGTGAGGATTTAGGCCTGTATTTATAGATGCACGAATCAATTCCATCTTATTTGTACATACATTAAGCTCGTGTTAATTAATGTATATTATTTTCTTTAATTCCTTTTCTTTTTATTTCATACCATTTTTTTCTAATATGATTAACATTAACTTTGCTTACAAGTTGAGTATCCACTAATGTTAAATAACACTAGTTTATTACCATTTCCGCTTGATTGATTTACATTAATTTCTTTCTTCCACATTAAGTAAACGTTAAGTGTAGTTAACGTTAGTCAATTACATTTATTACATATTATTTCCTTCCGTTAAATGTTAATGTTCTTTCTTACTAATGTTTGTTTTAATGTTAATTAGTTCTCATTTATTTATTTCCCTTTCAATGCTAATTTATTTTAATTTAATGCTGATCTCCTTTGATTACATCCTTCTAATCTCTGATTTAATTAGATTTAATATAGCCAGTTAATTAAATGTTAAGATTTACATTTTAATGTGTGCATTAATGTAAATTATTGATACTTATTTACCTCCACATCGAATTTACCTACTTAGACTCTTTCTTAATTTGATTGAGCTCCCTTAATTAACATTTATATTTAATGTTAACATTTATACTTAATGCCCATTTTAATGTCAAGTTATTAATGTTTACTTGCTTAATTAGTTCTGAATTGTTTCCAATCTGAAAACTTCAAACCTTAACAACTTTTTCATTTGAGCTCCGATCGCACGCTCCAAATATGAAAGTTACTCAGAAAATTGGCACGAATGCCATGGTGAAATTTCTTGATCAAATTCCACCATTTTCTCAAATTTCATTTTGGAACCTTATGAATTATTTATTAATTATCGTTAATTTTACGGGGTGTTACATTAGTCATATTGAATGCACTGAAAGGTATTTGAAAGGTTACATTATGTCGTGCTAATGGCAATAAATTGGAGCGCTAAATGATATTTAATGAATTGAAAGGTTGCAGTTAGTTGTGTTAATACTAAGAAATTAGTATATTAAAACACATTTAATGCACCGAAAGGTATTTGAATGATTACAGATTGAGTTATGTTATTTTTAAATTTCCCATTAACTATTAAAACATATTTAAATTTGTATGATGTTAATACACACACAGACATATCAAATATCGACACACACCCCTTTGTACGTGTATATATGATGTACCACCCCGCATTTTTATATAATTAAAATTTAGCATATAACGATAAGTAATAAAAATAAACATTTTTGGAATTATCGGAATATGGCTTCGGAACTTGTACCATTACATCTGGGGCGATTTTCTGATCAGTTTCCATATATAACTTGTCAAAATCCGAGCCAATATGAAGAAGTTAGGAATGAAACATAATCAAGTAACCGAACGAAAAATATATATAATGTGAGTATGGGCCAACTAGAAGGTCGACCCAATAGGCGCAACGGTCGACCGCTATCTAATGGCGGACGACCGCCCAGTCAATCCGCGTACGACTTGGACGAATTTTAGTCCAGGTACGTACAGTGACGTGTTTTCTCATTTTTTCACGATCTAAGCCATACGTTTTTCGATCCTATGGCTCCAAACGACCCTGTAACGTGGTGGTTCCAGGCTCAATCCAAGAATCTGACGGTCTGAGATCCCCAAGCTCCAATATAAATAGGACCCTAGGCCTAGCTATCTCCTAACAATTAGATTTTCTCCCATGGGTTCATTGCCCAAGGCTAAACCCTAAATAGAAAATATTTCTTTGGGTTCTGGGCCTAAGGCTGAACCCTAAAAAGAAAATAATTTCTAGGGAGAATATCTTCTAAATTAAAATATTATACACCATGAAAGAAGGGGATCTAGAAGGACTGTGGAGCCAAGCGGAGCACAAGCGAAGCTAAGGACGACAGGTAAGTGGATTTATTTATATATCTTTTAAGTTTAAGATATATTATCATTAGATTCCCATTTAGAAAATTTTATTCAGTAATTAATCATATTAATTAAATTATGCTGAACTATAAGAAAACTTGTAGTTGTTTACTGTTTTCTATGCCTTATTTACATCCTTTTCTACGTTTTGGATTTTTATGCAAGCATCAGTTTTCTTCTATCCTCTCTTTTTTCTTCACGTATGGATTAGAATAGATTAAACGTGAATATGGATAATTAAGAATACTGAAATAAAGGAAATTAGATGTAAAACAATAAAAGTTGAGGAATAGAATTACTGTAATAAATTGCATTAAAACGGAAAAAGTTAATTTGGGAGTAATTATTAGATTAATTGGTTGGCTTTGAAAACAGGATACAATTCCATAACTTAATATCTAAAAGATAACGATAAACGTAACTGCCAGAATAAAGGAAATAAAAAGGTGGAATTAGTGTAAAATAGAGAAACCGCTATATTTTACACTACTCTAAAATAGTAAAAGAGACATCTTACAGTTACAGATTAATGTTTATAGTATTATCCAATATTAAGATATGGAAATGGATTATATAGTTTTCATAACCAACCAAATAAAATAGAATTACTTCCTAAAATAGCAGACAATAAAATAAAGTATGATTTGGAACAAAAAATTATTAATTTAAGGATTTGAGGCTATAAAAAAATTAATGAGCCTAAGTCTGCATTTACTGCGCAGGCTATTTTACTAGGCAATTATTATGATAAGTGAATTATGTAATATTAGAGAATTAAAGAAAATTCTATATCATAATAAAAGAAGGTAGACTAGATCAGACAAGAAGTGCTTGTAATTATATAACGGACTATAATAGAAGAAAAGGTAACAATTACAAGTAGAATTATAACATAGGTTATAATTATGAAATAAGAACGGAAAAGCTTATCGTGTGACTTATAATAAATTGTAAGCAATGATAGTAGAGAATAATGAAAGAAGATTATTTAAACAACTTATATTAAGTCAATAAGCAAATAAAACAGAAATAATAAAAGAGGCTTATTTTATTGAACTTAAGGATTTATATATTAAGTTAAATAAGCAAGATAATGAATGTGGCTCATACTAACAGCATTCCCTATTAGACCTATGGTTATCTCACAATAGTTAGAAGTGAGACGAGGGCAAGAATATGCTAAGTAAATTAAAATAAGTAGCCAACGGAATAAGAAAGCAAACTAAACGTAAATTAAAAGATTAGATTTAGGGTTTAATAAAAGAATCGAAATGCGTTTGGAGCAGCCTAAAGGATGAAGCGCCTAACGAAGCAGTTCATCACAGATTTCAGCATTGGAGAAGCACATCTAATGTAACGACCTAAAATTTTCAACCATTCGCATCCATATATGTCAGATTTGAATTGCTCAAAATATCAGATTGTTAATTTTAATTTGGCAAAACTCAGCATATATAGTAAATAAAATAATCACAGATCACAAACACAGAGTAATATAACAGTAATGCAACGGAAACAAAAGAATAGTAGTTCATGAAGCTACTATATATATAACAGAGTTAAACCGGATACAACAGAAGTCTCGAATACATAGATGTCTCAATACAATAGTCAAATACAAGATCCGAATACATCACTGGAATCAACTGAATAACTGGTAGCAGAATCGATAGATAGCTGGATCTCTAAGCGAAGCTCCAACTCCAAAGGTGAGTCTCAAATGCTGTATCACTTAGTCTGATCCAAGCGTAAAGCAAAACACAAACACTCGAGTCAGGATTAACATTCTTATATTAATAAATCCAACTCAAGTGAAATAACAACTGAAATACAAGTAACTTAAAGGATGTTTGGGATAACCATCCTCTAAGGATCCGTTAAACTATCTACTATGTAGTAATATTGCGCTATTATAATAATGTCTAATATAAAATAAACATACTTTTAAATAGCGTTAAGGGGTTACTCATATAGCCCTTAACACATAATAGTGCCAATAGTCTATACAGTACCTGCATACCCCGAGAGGCTACGAGAAGATACTCCATAGGTACGACACAATAGAAACTCGTAGTAAAGCTCGATATGGTAGGTGACACGACACACAAGGCAATGCCATTACGCATACGGACTGATGGAAACGCATAGCAGCCACTACCGCTCAACCTCGAACAACACTCCCAAATCAAGGGGTGCACCCAAACAATCACAGAGTAATAGAATGGTATCGAAGAAGTGCGTCCGATAAGAGGTGCTACCTCATTGGCCCAAGATCGCTCATGTTTTAGCCACCTTATGCCAACTCACGGGAGTTGGGTCCACGTATATACCTTAGGATCGTCGCCACCATCCTACTTCATTATGGAAACTACACCGCGTACACAGTTGTTAAAGTGGTTTTCGGTATCGATAGAGAGTATGTCCATATCCGATCCCGGTCTCTTTAACAACCAAACATTATTATAACACCGTGGTCATTTCAAAATAGTTTATACACCAAAACCAAAATAACATTTTCATTTAAAAACCCAAATTAATACGATATCATTTTCACTTCAAATATATCCATTTTCAAAATCATATCACTTCCCAAAGTTATAACGCTTTCGAAATCATAGTCTTTTAAAAATCAAAACACTTTGGAAATCAAAGCTTTGAAATCATAGCATTTTGGAAATCATAACACTTTGAAATTATAGCATTTTGGAAATCAAAACACTTTCCTTTTTAACAGTTTAGATATTAAAATTAGTATATATAATAAAATAGTTTATAAATAAAATAGTTTATATAAATAGTTATAAGTTAAAATGGTTTAAAATAAAATAATGTATATTAAAAATGATTTATATTAAAATAGTTTATATTAAAATAATTTATAAAGTAAAATATCAACAGTTTAAATAAAATTTAAAATTACTTTATAAAATAAAATATTTTCCTCAAATTTCACAAATCGATTCAAATCAACCCGAATTCCAAAATTTTAATTTAATCAAATCTCAAATCATCAATTTCAACTCGATTCAGCTTCTCAATAAACCATTTCAAATTATCGATTTCAAATAGATTTTTGAACCATAAAATAAGAAATTTCAATTTCAATATATTTCAAAGCTTTAAATATTCAACATTTCAAAACTAAATTCGATACTTATATATATGTATACATATCAAATTCACTTAACTATTATTTAGTTTGAAATATTTACTTAATCATTTCAATAATATCTAAATACAGCTTCAATTTACAAACTTAAATAAACAAAATATCCCATATAAATATATATAAGTTTGAAATATCCATTTAAGTCACCTTTTCAAATTTCAAGTTGTAAAACACTTCTTTAAATTTCAAATTCAATACATTTCATATCAAACTTATTTAAGTATAATTCTTAAATAAATCAATTTCAAATCAATTTCAAATCATTATAAACTCTATATTTGAAAATATAGATATTAAATAAATACTTAAACATATTATTTATCAACTTTATTAAATCAACTTTAATGAACTTTAAAATCAATATTTATCAAAACCATATATTTCTTTTCAAAACCATAGAAATCATTTTCAAAATATTTATATAAAGACCAACGGTGTATGTATATAATTTTCTACCCTATCAAGTGATATAGATATTTATCATTTCAATCCGCAATTTAAATATATACGGGCATATATCTTTTCAACCCGCAATCCCAAATTCAATTAATTGAAAATCGCTTGGGTTTATCATTTCAACCCATAACAATTTTCTCCTATTCTACAAAATCGTTCGAGTATGTATCATTTCAACCCATAGTGATTCTATAATAACAGGGAACTTGCAGAGTGATAACAGATAAAATAATAAAATAACAACAGCAACAGGCATATATCATCAATATAAATAACAGATAATGGTGTCAGATGTCACAGGTGAACAGATACAGATAATAACATATATAACAATGTAAATAACTAGCAGCAGTATATTTCAATTGACGTTTCAATTGAAATCAAATTTAATAAATAAAAGAACGTTAATCATGAGTGATTGCTCACCTTTCGAGGCTAGAGAGATTGGAAAATGGAATGAGTTACGGAATCCAAGCACGAATTTCAAAGCAAAGCTAGATTGGCACAAATTCGACGGACAAGCTGACAAATAGGAATTGATAAACGAATTAGACCCATCTCGATATAATTGAAAAATATACATATATTATAACGATTTTCCTTCATTAAAGTAAATTTCAAATTTAACATACATATCAGATTAAAACCATATATATATTGTTTCCAAATCATTATTTCTTACCAAAATTTTCTAATAAATATTTAAACATATTTTATACAAATAAGGGTTAATATAAAAATCTACTCTTAAAAAATGTTGTACATTGGGTAACCGTTTTAGGACATATATCATATAGTATAAAATATAAATGGTTCAAACTTTGCATATGTACAAGCAAATATAGGTAATATAATTTATGACAAACCTTAAATATATATATTATAATGTAATATATACTTTAAAGCTACTATATTCATAAATATGCAGATGATGTAAGATAGGTAGCATATACAAAATCTCTAAGTTTGAAAAGTTGTAAATGAAAAGCTGTAACATTATATATATAGCCAACGTGTTTCATTATAAAAAATGAAACAAAACATACAAGTACAACTTAAATATGTAAACCGACCTATTTTAAAATCCATTTAACTTACGTGCATGATACATATATTCAACTTAGACAAAATAATGTATTGCAACATATATACTTATATCAAATCAACTGACGCAAATTTTTTCTATACAACTAACATGTAAATATCACTAATATACATATATGATGTAACTGACTTATACACCTAACAACAATTTTTTTTATTACTTTAATCATATATAAACACACCTACAAATAGAGAGAACAACATACGTGTATACACAAGAGATAAATTTTTTACTGAGACCAGATTATAACTAATATAACTATATATATACAAAGCTTAAAACTCAACTCGGTAATACAAACCTGCAATATATATATATACAATAACTCAAAACAACCAAACACAGGACTATATAAAATGGTAAAGTAACTTCCAATGATTTGGGCAACCTACACATTATTGAATATATATACCAGAGCATATACATATTATATATCCTTTCTTACATCAATATACAAATACAAACAACCGGCTAGCACTTAAAATAAAAATATACTGTAATATAATAAAATAGAATAAAATATAGTATATATAAACATACACTTATGAAGGAAGGGCCGAAAATCAAAAAAGCATCCAGGATCGACAAAAGCAATTATGGATGGACGAAGGTCAGTTGTGTGGCGTGGTCATCAAGCTTGTGGTGTGAAGCGATGAGGAACTAGGTGCGAGGCTAGATCTGGTGGCGAGCCATGTGGAGGCTTGGCTGATGATGGGAAGCACGGGTGAGGGGGGATGTGAAGTCGGCAGGCTGTGGCATGGATTGGGCGATGGAAGGTTTTGGGCGGAGGTTGTTGAGACAGTGGATCAGCGTGGGTAGAGGAAGGTGGAAGGCCATGCGGGAGGTAGGCGGAGGTGGAAATGTTGTTTTGGAGCACGGAAAGATGTGGAGAAGGGGAGATGATTGTAGCTTGTCACAACTTTGGAAAATAAAGGGCAACGAAATGAAAAAGAAGTTATAAAGGCTAGAGATGAACCGAAAGAAATAAGGGGAAAAATGAACAGACATAATTTGAGTCGTAGGGAATGGAATTATTCAAGATGTGAATTCAGTATAGAAGTGATTGGTATTGATTGCATGAGAAAGTGAAGGGACAGGAAACCAAAAAGACTCGGTTGCGGAACCGGTACGCTGGACGTTTCGTAGATCGTACAGCACACCAGACTCCGAAATTGACAATAGAATATACCATAGAGATCATCACGTCGAGACGATCAAAACGGTATACAGATATCAGTGGTACGATCATTCGATCAAAAGTCGATAATCGGTACTGAAATGCTGCTAATCTGACGAAAATAAGATAAACGAAGCAATAGAAGTCCAAATTTAGAGAAACGAAATATGACGTCTCACTCAGAAGATGATTTACAATTTTTCTGTATAAAAATATTCAGGTTTGGAAAACATTTTATCATCATCAAATATTAACTGATTTGAATTGAAATAAAATTACACTAGAAAATAAACCTTCATATTATTTGATGAAAAATTACTAGTTGCTATGTTTAAGAAGACGTATTCCAAATATTAAATTTTTATTTCAAAATTTTATTGTTTAAAATTTCATAAATTTCAATTAAGTATATTAAATAAACAAATAAAATTATTTAAAATTTACGGGTCGTTACACTCTCCGCCACTCAAAACTTTTCGTCCCCGAATAGGAAGGAGGTAGGAGAATAGAAACACCTAAAAGAGAAATAGATTGGAAAGCAAAATAAAACAATTAATTTTAAACCACATACATTTCAATTTAAATTAATTAATATTTAACAATTTGGTTAAATCCATTTATATTAACTCGATAAACGGTCATTCACTTTAAATTTGTTAGTCCAATTTGTTTATTATAATCATATAAATTTCAATTTAACTAAATCAATATTCAATAATTGATTTTGTTGATCCAAGGTATTTCATTAAGTTGATTCAATTTTAATTTGTAAATTAATTTCGGAAGAAAATTTATTTTATTTATCTCATTTATTATTCAATTGACTTATTATTCTATTTATCTCTATTATCATTTTATAATCAAAATTTAAGTGTATAATATTTATTATAAACACTCAAATTTTATTTACAAAGTCATTTAATATCATTTTACGTTGTAAATTATTCAATTACATATTCAACTTCTGAATGATATAGGTAAGTTGTATTAGAATGTAATTGAGTGTTATATAAGTAAAATTTCCAATTCAATTATTCAAGTTTAAATTTTATTCCAAATTTTGGATTTATTTATAATTAAAATCGTCCTTTAACAAAATTTAAGAATTATATTTCTGATTAACTTCAAACAATTTAGAGATAAATATATATAGTATATATCAGATCAAAAATTAAATTTTTATATATATAATAAATCAGGTCATACCATAGAAATTCAAATCAAATATAATTTCCAAACAAAAGTGTAGCAAAGCTTACTGAATGGTCTCTTCACTTCGAAACTCGAAAATGAATGTCGACGATGCGGCCGCCATCACCGAAATTATTTTCCAGCGACAAAAGAGAAGAGTACTGATTTAAACATTAAAATTCTTTGAAAATCATTTATATTCGAAAATACTTTATATAATATACATTTAAAATTTTAAAACCAGAGTTTGGAATCATCGGAAATTAAATTCTCAAATTCCTGATTTGAATTTATTTAAATTCCAAATCAATTTATAAACCATGTTTATAAATTCATTTAAACAATAAATGATAATCAAATATTATCATTTCAAACAACCAATTAATTAACTTTTTTTTCCAGAAAATTTTACTTATATATTTATAATATAATCATACAAAATTATTTCATTTACCAAATTTGAAATCTATATTGTGTCAGTTTGCTCTGTTCAAGTGTTTTGGAAATCCTATCGATATCGTTGATCAGACGAATCGATCAAAAATCCAAACCAACATCAACAACTCAAACAACACACTATAAACATAAAATATTTTATATTAATTACAAATACACTCCCTCACTCGGATATCCTTGAATGGATTTAAAAACAAAGATAGAGGTTCAAATTAGAGAGATTCTAATCAAAAGAATTCAAGTTTGAAGATAGGCTCGGAACGAAGATAAGATAATTAAATAACAAGATAGGAAAGATAGATAGACTTATATAAATCGCGGGCAACCTTAGCCTGGTCAACCGTGACTTCAAAATAAGATCGAGGTAGAATTCCGGAGCAAATCGACATTCGATCGCCAGAGATAGAATTCGGGTATAGCAAAATATAACAGCATCTAAACCGACGATACAAAATCTCCGGTGAATCAATGCTTATTGTAAAGGAGTTTCGCCCCTTTACAAATCATTCTAAGATTGGCAGAACCACCGATTATTATAGAAATCAATCGAAGTGGAGTTATGGGATGCTCTAGAGTCAAGAAGAATTTGGATACGGGAAGATTAGAGTGGATTTCATAACTAATAGGGGAGTTCCAAAATTCAAAGGAAATCGAGTCAAAAAGGAAGAGATTCAAGCACGAACGGAGGTGATTCTGTAATTAAATTTACTATATATGCTAAGCTTTGCCTAAAACCAGAGCTCTGATACCACATGTAACGACCTGGAATTTTCAACCATTTGCATCCATATATGTCGGATTTGAATTGCTCAAAATATCATATTGTTAATTTAAATTTGGAAAAACTCAGCATATACAGTAAATAAAATAATCATAGACACAGAGTAATATAACAGTAATGCAACGGAAACAAAAGAATAGTAGTTCATGAAGCTACTATATATATAACAGAGTTAAACTGGATACAACAGAAGTCTCGAACACATAGATGTCTCAATACAATAGTCAAATACAAGATCTGAATACATCACTGGAATTAACTGAATAACTAGTAGCAGAATCGATAGATAGCTGGATCTCCAAGCGAAGCTCCAACTCCAAAGGTGAATCTCAAATGCTGTATCACTCAGTCTGACCCGAGCGTAAAGCAAAACACAAACACTCGAGTTAGGATTAACATTCTTATATTAATAAATCCAACTCAAGTGAAATATCAACTGAAATACAAGTAACTTAAAGGATGTTTGGGATAACCATCCTCTAAGGATCCGTTAAACTATTTACTATATAGTAATATTACGTTATTATAATAATGTCTAATATAAAATGAACATACTTTTAAATAGCGTTAAGGGGTTACCCATATAGCCCTTAACACATAATAGTGCCAATAGTCTATACAGTACCTGCATACCCCGAGAGGCTACGAGAAGATACTCCATAGGTACGACACAAATAGAAACTCGTAGTAAAGCTCGATATGGTAGGTGACACGGCACACAGGGCAATGCCAGGGTAGATATACCAATTACGCACACGGATTGATGGAAACGCATAGCAGCCACTACCGCTCCACCTCCAACAACACTCCCAAATCAAGGGGTGCAACCAAACAATCACAAAGTAATAGAATGGTATCGAAGAAGTGCGTCCGATAAGAGGTGCTACCTCATTGGCCTGAGATCGCTGCTGTTTTAGCCAACTTATACCAACTCACGGGAGTTGGGTCCATGTATATACCTTAGGATCGTCGCCACCATCCTACTTCATTTTGGAAACTACACCGCGTACACAGTTGTTAAAGTGGTTTTCGATATCGACAGAGAGTATGTCCATATCTGATCCCGGTCTCTTTAACAACCAAACGTTATTATAACACCATGGTCATTTCAAAATAGTTTATACACTAAAACCAAAATAACATTTTCATTTAAAAACCCAAATTAATACGATATCATTTTCACTTCAAATATATCCATTTTCAAAATCATATCACTTCCCAAAGTTATAACGCTTTCGAAATCATAGTCTTTTAAAAATCAAAACACTTTGGAAATCACAGCTTTGAAATCATAGCATTTTGGAAATCATGACACTTTGAAATTATAGCATTTTGGAAATCATAACACTTTCCTTTTAAACAGTTTAGATATTAAAATTAGTATATATAATAAAATAGTTTATAAATAAAATAGTTTATATAAATAGTTATAAGTTAAAATGGTTTAAAATAAAATAATTTATATTAAAAATGATTTATATTAAAATAGTTTATATTAAAATAATTTATAAAGTAAAATATCAATAGTTTAAATAAAACTTAAAATTACTTTATAAAATAAAATATTTTCCTCAAATTTCACAAATCGATTCAAATCAACCCGAATTCCAAAATTTTAATTTAATCAAATCTCAAATCATCAATTTCAACTCGATTCAGCTTCTCAATAAACCATTTCAAATTATCGATTTCAAATAGATTTCTGAACCATAAAATAAGCCATTTCAATTTCAATATATTTCAAAGCTTTAAATATTCAACATTTCAAAACTAAGTTCGATACTTATATATATATATATGTATATATATCAAATTCACTTAACTATTATTTAGTTTGAAATATTTACTTAATCATTTCAATAATATCTAAATACAGCTTCAATTTACAAACTTATATAAACAAAATATCCCATTTAAATATATCTAAATACATTTCAAATCAAACTTATTTAAGTATAATTCTTAAATAAATCAATTTCAAATCAATTTCAAATCATTATAAACTCTATATTTGAAAATATAGATATTAAATAAATACTTAAACATATTATTTATCAACTTTATTAAATCAACTTTAATGAATCTTTAAAATCAATATTTATCAAAACCATATATTTCTTTTCAAAACCATAGAAATCATTTTCAAAATATTTATATAAAGACCAACGGTGTCTGTATATAATTTTCTACCCTATGGTCAAGTGATACAGATATTTATCATTTCAATCCGCAATTTAAATATATACGGGTATATATCTTTTCAACCCGCAATCCCAAATTCAATTAATTGAAAATCGCTTGGGTTTATCATTTCAACCCATAACAATTTTCTCCTATTCTACAAAATCGTTCGGGTATGTATCATTTCAACCCATAGTGATTCTATACTAATAGGAAACTTGCAGAGTGATAACAGATATGATAATAAAATAACAACATCAACATGCATATATCATCAATATAAATAACAGATAATGGTGTCAGATGTCACAGGTGAACAGATACAGATAATAACATATATAACAATGTAAATAACTAGCAGCAGTATATTTCAATTGACGTTTCAATTGAAATCAAATTTAATAAATAAAAGAACATTAATCGTGAGTGATTGCTCACCTTTCGAGGCTAGAGAGATTGGAAAATGGAATGAGTTACGGAATCCAAGCACGAATTTCAAAGCAAAGCTAGATTGGCACAAATTCGACGGACAAGCTGACAAATAGGAATTGATAAACGAATTAGACCCATCTTGATATAATTGAAAAATATACATATATTATATCGATTTTCCTTCAATAAAGTAAATTTCAAATTTAACAAACATATCAGATTAAAACCATATATATTGTTTCCAAATCATTATTTCTTACCAAATTTTTCTAATAAATATTTAAACATATTTTATACAAATAAGGGTTAATATAAAAATCTACTCTTAAAAAATGTTGTACATTGGGTAACCGTTTTAGGACATATATCATATAGCATAAAATATAAACGGTTCAAACTTTGCATATGTACAAGCAAATTTAGGTAATATAATTTATGACAACCCTTAAATATATATATTATAATGTAATATATACTTAAAACTACTATATTCATAAATATGTAGATGATGTAAGATAGGTAGTATATACAAAATCTATAAGTTTGAAAAGTTGTAAATGAAAAGCTGTAACATTATATATATAGCCAACGTGTTTCATTATAAAAAATGAAACAAAACACACAAGTACAACTTAAATATGTAAACCGACCTATTTTAAAAGCCATTTAACTTACGTGCATGATACATATATTCAACTTAGACAAAATAATGTATTGCAACATATATACTTATATCAAATCAACTGACGCAAATTTTTTCTATACAACTAACATGTAAATATCACTAATATACATATATGATGTAACTGACTTATACACCTAACAACAATTTTTTTTATTACTTTAATCATATATAAACACACCTACAAATAGAGAGAACAGCATACGTGTATACACAAGAGATAAATTTTTTACTGAGGCCAGATTATAACTAATATAACTATATATATACAAAGCTTAAAACTCAACTCGGTAATACAAACCTGCAATATATATATATATACAATAACTCAAAACAACCAAACACAGGACTATATAAAATGGTAAAGTAACTTCCAGTGATTTAGGCAACCTACACATTATTGAATATATATACCAGAGCATATACATATTATATATCCTTTCTTACATCAATATACAAATACAAACAACCGGCTAGCACTTAAAATAAAAATATACTGTAATATAATAAAATAGAATAAAATATAGTATATATAAACATACACTTATGAAGGAAGGGCCGAAAATTAGAAAAGCATCCAGGATCGACAGAAGCAAGTATGGATGGACGAAGGTCAGTTGTGTGGCGTGGTCATTGAGCTAGGGGTGTGAAGCGGTGAGGAACTAGGTGCGAGGCTAGATCTGGTGGCGAGCCATGTGGAGGCTTGGCTGATGATGGGAAGCACGGGTGAGGGGGGAGGTGAAGTCGGCATGCTGTGGCATGGATTGGGCGATGGAAGGTTTTGGGCGGAGGTTGTTGAGACAGTGGATCAGCGTGGGTAGAGGAAGGTGGAAGGCGATGCGGGAGGTAGGCGGAGGTGGAATGTTGTTTTGGAGCATGGAAAAATGTGGAGAAGGGGAGATGATTGTAGCTTGTAACAGCTTTGGCAAATAAAGGGAAACGAAATGAAAAAGAAGTTATAAAGGCTAGAGATGAACCGAAGGAAATAAGGGGAAAAATGAATAGACGTAATTTGAGTCGTAGGGAATGGAATTATTCAAGATGTGAATTCTATATAGAAGTGAGTGGTATTGATTGCACGAGAAAGTGAAGGGACAGGAAACCAAAAAGACTCGGTTGCGGAACCGATACGCTGGACGTTTCGTAGATCGTACCACACACCAGACTCTGAAATTGACAATAGAATATACCTAGAGATCAGCACGTCGAGGCGATCAAAACGGTATACAGATATCAATGGTACGATCATCCGATCAAAAGTCGATAATCGGTACCGAAATGCTGCTAATCTGACGAAAATAAGATAAACGAAGCAATAGAAGTCCAAATTTAGAGAAACGAAATATGATGTCTCACTCAGAAGATGATTTACAATTTTTCTGTATAAAATTATTCAGGTTTGGAAAACATTTTATTATCATCAAATATTAACTGATTTGAATTGAAATAAAATTACACTAGAAAATAAACCTTCATATTATCTGATGAAAAATTACCAGTTCTATGTTTAAGAAGACGTATTCCAAATATTAAAATTTTATTTCAAAATTTTATTGTTTAAAATTTCACAAATTTCAATTAAGTATAGTAAATAAACAAATAAAATTATTTAAAATTTACAGGTCGTTACACAACTTAGTATTTTTGGGCTTCAAGGAAGTACGAGACTTCAACGGGACGTGAGGATACTCTAGGATGGCCTTCTGCGTAGGCCTAACGAAGATGTATCCCCAGAGGCAGGTCTGTAGGTGTTCCATCATGAGAGTATGCCTTGACTGCATTTGCAATTTACGCCTAATGAAGCAGGCCTTTGTAGGCAGTTAGAAAGGCTTGGTGTTTGGAGTAGGGTATTCGTATGTCCAGTAATTGGAAGTAAGTTTAAGGATAGTCGCATGCGGATATCGACCAGCATCAAGACCAAGAGCGATTTCGAGAAAGATTAGAGTTAAACCAACAGGCCAATGATTCTTTCACTATCGAGACATTGGATGGGGGGCACTGCCAATTGGATGTTAGATTGTTTGCAGTAGGGCACGACCACTTAACTCTTTAGAAGTATTTCGATTAGTTGAGGGGTAGTTGCGTAGGGCCATAGCCACGATGAGAAAGAGTCGGACCAACTAGAATATCTATATTGTAGGCCTAGCGAAGTAGTCCTTTACAAATATAGAAAATCCCCGACCGAGTTCCGTACAAGGTAGTCCTTGTTAGCGGGATTTAGATAGTAGACAGAACAATTACGTAGTCCTCAATCTATGCACCGAGTGGTACATTGTGAATGCCCGAGCACTGGTATAGACTAGTGCAGATGCGATTTATGTTTTCATAGTAAGTAGTTGGACGTTTGTATTGTATGCCTTACGAAGCCGTCCTTTACAGATGTGGCTACGAAATGCTCGCAGAGAAAAACGATGAAGTATCTGTATTGTAGGCCTTACGAAGCAATCCTTTACAGATATAGCTATGGAGCAAGACAATGGAACATCTGTATTGTAGGCCTTATGAAGTAGTCCTTTACAGATGTGTTATGGAACGCTCTCGAAACAAGACGATGGAGCTCTTTTCAAGAGGATACAGAAGGTACCATGGGTGTTATCTAGGACCAATATGGTCATTGGGCATATAGCTACATATATGTATATATTAGTTATTAGGTTTTAATCTACCATGGAGTAGGTGGGCACGATTCACGAATAGAGGTGAGAATATTGTAACCTAATTAACCCAATATAAGAGTAAATGGAAATAAAATGATATATGTAGAATTAAGCCTAGAAGTGTATAATTTATCCATTCACTAGAACTTTTGTTATGACCCCCTCCTCATAACATCCTACAGGTTAGGTAGATGGCAGAGACTTCTCAGCTATGTGACACTTACTTAGGAAGTGTTATTATTTGGGTGAGTATTTACTTACTATTATATACTATTCAATTCCGCTGTGAGATAATTAATTGAGCCCTGATATATTTATCTTTGCCTATTTGCGTGGTATCGGATACCCAACTCGGACTTCAATGGGCTTTGGTTTTAGCATTTTTGCAAAAAATCCGGACCACTGGAGTTTGGGTTGTTACATTTGGTATTAAAGCCTAGGTTTAGGATTCCTAGGTAGATAGTTAATAAACGTATTTGTATTTTGAATAAAATATAAACATATTATGTACTAAAATTTATAATAGACACCAATTATAAACTTTAACATATGGGAAGATTTTAGAAGTACAATTGTGCATAATTTGCTAGTTGGGTTTGGGATGACCCAAGGGTGTTGAGCCCTAAGTTATTACCGATGTATAGTGTACAATAAGCCGTGTTTTGAGAGAAAATTGGTATCCATATGTTATAAGAAGTGGGAAGGTTCCCTAGGGATAGTAGGGAGAGTATTTCTATTTTGGAAGGAATAAGGAATTTTAGTAAGGGAATGAGATTTCCAAAGTTTAGGAAGGATATTCCTAGGGTCGTAAGAAGAAAATCTACTTTATGTCTAGCCCAATAAAATGAAACTTTTGGAATTGAAAAGTTGTAAAATATAATTCTTAATATGTTTGTGGAAGTAAATATTGGGTTTTGAAAAAAAAATGGTATGAAATTTGAATTAGTTTTTATATGATGTAAATCTTATTAAAAGTGAGATTCTTTTTGAAGAATTATAGAGCATGTATAGCTCGCTAGTTTCTTTGTAGGTAAACAATGATTTTAAATATAAAAACCTAGAGTGTGTTAAGTATCGAGAATGTAGGTTACAACATTTATTGTTGTAATAAATGTTTTTGTGAAAAATAAAGGACGCATAGACTGACATTATTGTTATAGTAGGTAACTCCTAAAGGAAATGATTTTGCATAACATATGAGATTTATTAATATTTATTTAATTGAATCCATATACTAGTATTTTTTTGGGTTGTAGTAACGGTGTTTTACGCAACATATGTTTCGACCCAAATAAAAATGTGTTTTGAACATAATTTCTACGTATAGAAATAAAGTGGTTTGTAAGTACACTTATTATTTAAATAAGTATATGAAAATGCTTTCTAGCTAGGAAAATATTAAAAACAGTTTTGAAAATGAGTTCTTTTGAAAAAAAGGATGTAAGTTAAGTATTAGGAAATTAATAAATTTCGTAGGAAATGTCTATTATAAGTGAATATAGATTAAACATACTTTAATCTATTGGAATGAAATGAATAATGATATAATTTTCTATGAACCAAAACACAAACAAAGATGTTTTGTGTAAGTTATAAGGAATACGTGAAAGAGATGTACAAGGTATGGAAAGCACCATATTTCGTATAGCCTATTTCGATAAAATATAAATAAGTTCCATGTAATTTCACATAAACATGAAATCCTCTTTAAAAGGATTCATAGAAGGTTTTAGCGTTAATGGTTTCTCATAAGAGAAAGTAGTTCCAATACATTAAGGTATAAAGCCATTAGGTGTAATAAGAAGTGTAATAATTAGAGACAATGTTAGTTAGAAGGGATATTATAGAGAGCCTTAGTAAGAAAGCTAAGCAATGGGAATTTAATATTTTTCCATTGATTATGCGGATTTGTTGCTTGCCTTTGTAGTAAGTTAGAAACTCATCCAAGGTTAGGTAATTAGAAGGGTAGGAAAATTAAGTGATTTTTGATAAAGTAATCGTTCTTATCTACTCCAGTTTTTGTAAATTTGAAAATCTATGAAATGAAGATGTTTTGAAAACATGTGAGGACATTTTTGGAAGTCAAGAAAAGAAAAAATGTTTTAAGAACAAGCAAGGCATGTTTTAAAGAAAAATGGTTTGGTGAAAAAGTAAATAAGTTTTTGGAAGAGAAAATTTTCCCAACCTTAGTTGTCTTTTTAGATAGAGACTGTATAGATTGAAACCCTTATCCATTGTAGTAAATGAGACATAGTTATTCCATTTTGAGCATGGAATAGAAGAGATGAATAGATCTTACTCGTCATGAGAAATACAGCGAAAGTTGGTAATAACTAATAGACGGTAGGAGGAGCATATGAGTTACTTGGATTTCTAGAGTAGGACCTTTCTATGTCAGAGTGGAAATGGTCCTAGACCTCCTAGCCCTAGATGATAGTTGTGTTTAGATGCTACATTAAAAGAAGAGTAAAAGCAAATAAAAGGTAACTAAAAGAAAAACAGTAAGGTCTAAAGAAAGCAACAGAAACGTCAATAGAAATAAATAAGAACATCTTTCCCAAAAATTAAGCTTGGGAAAAATTTGAAAAAATTTAAAAAGCTATTTTCTTATGTAAACTATGCTTGGGAAAATAAAAAGGGATTTTTATAGGATAGCAACCCAAAATTCCAAGTACGGGGAAAGATGTACGAAAAAGAAAATCGGAGAAAAATGAAGTTTTTTCGTTTTCTGTCTTCTTTCTAACATAAGAACTCGAATTCAGAAAATTAGATTTTTCTGAAATTCAAAAAGGAATTTTTATAGGATAGCAACCCAAAATTCCAAGTATGGGGAAATATGTACGAAAAAGAAAATCGGAGAAAAATGAAGTTTCTCTGTTTTCTGTCTTCTTTCTAACATAAGAACTCGAATTCAGAAAATTAGATTTTTCTGAAATTCGAATATTAAAAGTTGTGTGTTAGGATTTGATTGAAAAATTGGTTGAACTACACTCCTATTTAATAGGAGTGTGGGAAAAATTAGGTGAAAAATATTTTAATTTTTTGAAAAATTGCATTCATATAGAAATTGCAAGTATATTTAGGTTGTGTGCATCATGTTTTAAAAGTAAATTTTTTTAGAAAAAAAGCATTCATATAGAAGGTATCGCTTAGTAATTTATGTACATGTATATATTTTGTCTGGATAAACACCTTTGCACGAAAGCACGGATGTTTGCAAAATTGGATGAACACAAAATGGTTGAAATTAATGCGAGAGATTACATAATTTTTACCTTTGTCAAATTTCGGGGACGAAATTTCCCAAGGGTGGGAGAATGTAACAATCCGCATTTTTATATAATCAAAATTTAGCGTATAACGATAAGTAATAAAAATAAACATTTTTTGAATTATCGGAATATGGCTTCGGAACTTGTACCATTGCGTCCGGGGCGATTTTCCGATCAGTTTCCATATATAACTTGTCGAAATCCGAGCCAATATGAAGAAGTTAGGAACGAAACAAAATCAAGTAACCGAACGGAAAAAATATATAATGTGAGTATGGGCCGACCAGAAGGTCGACTCAATAGGCGCAACGGTCGACCGCTGTCTAAGGGCGGTCGACCCGCGTACAACCTGGATGAATTTTCGTCCAGGTAGTGACGTGTTTTCTCGTTTTTGCGCGACCTGAGCCATACCTTCTTCGATCCAATGGCTCCGAACGACCCTGTGACGTGGTGGCTCCAGGTCAATCCAAGAATCCGACAGTATGTGTAACGATCCCGGTTTTGAGTAAAATAAAATTTGACAATTAATATAAATTTTTGGATTTAATTATGAATTAATTTGAGCTTTTCCAAAATGAATAAGATATGTGTTTGTTTGTTTATATAAATAGATTTTAATTTGAAATTTGATTTGAAATTCAAGAATAAATATTTTAAAAATAAATTGGATTTAAAAAGTAAGAATTTGTTTTCTAATATATATAAATGAAATAAACATCTAAAAACATAAAAACATATATAAAGATTTAAAAATATACATATGTAAACATATTACATAATTTAATAACATATATAAGGGTTTAAAACAAAATGTATAAATTAAATAAAGAAGGGGTTTAAACATAAATTTAAGTGTGTTAACATTTGTAAGCTATGTAATTTGAAAATAAACAAGTGTGGGCTTAGTAAAGACAAGTGGCAAGCAAAATATTTTTCCTTTAATCTAAAATTTTAAGATATGAATAAGTTATAGACCAGGCTATACTCAGATTAAAACTTCTAAAAACCAAACTACAAAATAGAGGATCAAAGCAAAATCAGGTTCAAGTTCAAAAACCTAGAAATCAAAAATATGAATCAAGCAATAAATCAAAGTTCAACTCAAGCAACTTCAACCTGATTCAAGTCTGAAGCATGCAAATGCAACATCAAATATCAGGCTCAAATCCAACTTCAAACAACACTCAAGTTCACTTCGGTGTTAAATCAAGTTCCAGATCAAATCAAACATTCCAGATCAAAAACAAAACAAAAGTCTATTCTCTGTTCTTTTCATTTCCAGGAGAGTAAACATTTTTATTTAAATGCTTAATTAAATAGAAATTTGTTGCATGTGATTTGCTAAAATAAAGATTGCTTTGCATGTATATATAAGTGTAATTCCTATATATATGAATGTGTAGAAGTGTGCATGACTGTGTATCTCTGTCATCCCTGTTTCATAGTACAGAGCGTAAATTTTTAATCTAAATTCCTAATCTCTGTTAGGATTTAGTTTACAAACAATTTATGTTTGTTTAGACATAGATTAAGTTTTAAAAATAAATTTAGGTAAAATTAGTTGGGATTTTATTTGGAAAATAGAAAAGACAGTACAAATTTTATAACATGTTGAAATTCAGGCAAGGTAATTCTATGATCTACTTATATAATCTGAATCACTATCTAAAATCATGATTTTTAAGAATTAAATCACGAATTATAGTTTGGGATCGAATGAGTTATTCGAGGATGACCAGAAAATTGAACTTTGGGGTTTTTCTTGTGATCGAAGTGCTCAGGGTGGTTGGGGTTTCGACTGGAGGTAGAGGGTAGTTAGGCGAACTCAAGAAAAATGCTAAGTGAATTTATCATCCACCATGGCGGCGATGATTGATCGGGGTAGGGTTTAAAACCTAAATGGGTTGAGGTCTGGAACTGGGTTGCTGCAGCGCCTCTGTTGGATCGGAGTTCATCGCACTGGGGGGAAAGGTTGAAGGGTTAGTCAGCGAACCTTTGGGCGGAGGTGCGTGGTCGCTGGTGGTCGGCGTCGTGAGTCCGAGGATGTTTTAGTTGAAGGTTTATGGTTCCAGTTGGTTTGAGTTTTCTCGATGTCGATTCTGAGTTGGTGGAGAACTTCGAGTGGTCAGAATCAGAAGAGTGGGTTGGGGCCGACTTTTCGAGGGTAGTGTGGATGGTTGGAACCGCCTTGGTCGCTAGTGCGTGTGCACGAGGGTGTCAGTGGTGTCAGTGGATTTGGGTAGATGGTTGACTCGAAGGGACACTCGGGGATAAGGGCAGGTGGCTCGGGATTGTCTTCGAGTAGAACGTGAATGAAGTCATGTTTCAGATTTAAAATTTTAAACTAACAAAGTAAAGGTAAGGGGAGTACTCAGGGTAGGTCTCGTGTAGAAGTCGGTTGGACCCGAAGCAAGTTTTAAAACAGTTTTAAAAGTTTTTAAAAGCAAGGTTTTTGAAATTTAAAATAAATTTAGTTTAAAACTTTCCTTATATAAATTTCATTTATATAAAATAAATGTTTTCTTAACATTTGATTAGGAAGTTATATAATTTGTTAACTTTAATTTGTTTAGTTAAATGTTTATTTAATTTTAAAACTTAAATTTAATGATTTAATTAAGTAAGTAAATTATAAAGATAAATGTTTTAAATATGTTAATGATAGTTAGGTAATTTATAAAGATAATGATTTACCTTAAAAGTTAATTAAGGTTTTAATGATTTGAGATTAATTAAGTTAATAAATTTAAGTATAATTTACTAATTTAATTAATTAATGATTAAAGATTAATTACTCAAAGTGATTAATTTGTGATTTATAAGTGATTAAGGATAATCACTTATTGTAATTAATTAAATGGTATTAAGGGTTAATTAATTAATGTAATTAATTAGGAATAATTAATTAATGATTAAAGGTTAATTAATTAATTAAAGGATAATTAATTCAAATGGTTTATAATTAATGATTAATTAACCAGGATTAGTAATTTATTCATAAGTAATTAATCTGGTTTAAATTAATCAGATGACTAATTGATCTTACTTAAGGATGTTTGGATTCTATTGGATGTTGAATTGTTTGATATCCCTGATATGTGATGCTTTGTGGTAAGAATTATTCTGATTTGAGCTGTGAACTGTGATGTAATTTATTTATCCGTGATGAATTTATATTATTTATTTGTGAATCTATGAATGAAGATAAGCGTTATAGGATTATACCGCTTATCAATATTGCTGTGCTTGAATCTGTGATGGTTGATGATATTGCACTATTGTGTAAAACCCCTAGACTACACCACACACACACAAATATGGATTGCACGAGGAAATTGGTTAAGTCACAGAGATTTGAATTTAATATTATGAACTGATTTTTAAAATTGAATTTTGAATCCAAAATGATTTTGGAAATAGAATTGGGTTGAATATGAAAAGCTTTTGAAAAGGAAATTTGAAATTGAAATTAATTGAATAGAATATATCCTGTTTAAGTTTTGAAGTTATTTTGGAAATTATGGTTTGAAAGGGTATACAAGTTATATAATATATATGGATTTCTAAAACCATCTTTAAAGTATTTTAAATGTATTATTTTGGAAATTTTAATTTAATCCAAGTTTATACTTTAAAGGCTATAACTTGTGTATATTTGATCGGATTTTTCCGAAACGAAAAGCATTTGTTTTCAAATGATAATAGCTTTCATATAAAGAAAGAACTTCCAGTTTTTGTTGAAAAGATTTCAAGTTTGAAATGGAAATTGTTTTGAAAGCTATGAATGAATCTTTGTGAAAGATTGGTGAACTTTGTTTTTAAATCGAAGAAGATCTTAAAGGTGTATCTTTTGTATAAAAGATTTGAAATAGAATTGTTTTGAAAGCTATGAATGAATATTTGTGAAAGATTGGTGAACTTTGTTTTCAAAGTGAAGTGAATCTTTTTGTTTAAAAGATTAAAGTGGAAATTTGTTTAAACCTTTTAAAAGAAAGGTTTTGGGGATTAAAAGTTGTGACTTAACTAAGATCCCAATATCCATATGTTTTAAAAATTAAGCGCTCATTATTCAGTTTAGCCGGGAGAGGACTTTATGTCATATAACCCATTCCGAATAGTGATACGACGATATGGATAGCATTTGAAGACCGGTGGTGAAGACCAGGTATTTTCGAGAATGAAAGGATTACTTGTCGAATGTCTCTGCACTGAGTCATGCCGGTATAGAGATCTCCATATGTGATGGGGAGTCCGATCGGGATTGTGAATACCCGGATTGCAAGGGCTTCTTTGGAAGTTCCTTCAGTTCTGTTCGAACCTGGAACATACTTGTATGGATGTATGTCTGACATTACATTTAGAGATATAAAGCTGATTTCTATCAAATACATTTATGTTGGTGGCGGAGAATTTATTCTCTTAGCTTAACACCCATCTTTGAGACGTACGAGCTCAGAGGTTATGTAGTTGATGGTTATCAGTAATATACTCCCAATTTGGTAGTGTGGCATACGAAGTGCTGCTGATCATTTGTTGAGCGAGGCATGGCTTTTGTGAAAAGCGTAGCTTTGTGGACGAGACTTCATCGAACCTCACAACCCGGAAATGGTCGAAACAGGAAAGTTGCAGCAAGGTTACTAAGGGTCGCGCCCTTAGGGTATATCCATTTTCTTCTGGATAAAAAGTGGTATCATGGTATGGATCCCAAATACTTAACTTATGTGGTTGCTGCAAATCTATTGCTTTGTGGTTGTTGGTTGAGAGTTGCCTGGGATAAAGGTTGGTTACGACCGGGGATGGCATACTCGTGTGGTAGTTACCTAGATATAGCTCATTGCAGCGTGAGGTAACGCCGACCTTGTGTTAGCCAAGATCCGGTTAGGTTCTCGGGGGCATCCTTCCAGAGGCATACACATTTCGGTAAGGAAGTTCCTTAGCCTGGCCATTGTTGGAAATCCAATCATCCAATATGCGCCTTGTACGGTTTTTGTTGTAGAACCTGCCATCTAATATGGTAGCTATAGTAGGCATACTATAATGGTACGTATGCTGGCTAAGATTAATATTATACTTTCGAAATGTTTTCTGCACTATGCACTAATAATAATATCAAAAGGATTTTCGCGTATCAAGCATGTTTGACTATCATAAGGAGAAATCTCCTCCAAGTGTGTGCTTGCATTGTGTGTGTGGCGGGAGGCCTTATGGTAGTTTCATTTTCCAAAAAGCATTGCGGAATTCTTTTTACTTCTTTTGTTAAAGATAAATTGTTTTTGTTTGCTCATACTAGTCCCATGACTGACCTGGAGTTTATTGTTCCCTTCCTAAACTCTGGGTGTTCATAATTTTCCACATGGGCATCCTTGAGTCATGTTTTCAGATTGTAGATGTAGATTCGATAGCCTACAGTCTTGGTTTGGAAGTTTCAATCTTTGAAGTCTTTGGATTTGGGGATCGTATTTGTGCACTGGACTTGCTTAATTCAACTTGAAGGTGCTTCTCTCTTTTGGATCGGAGTCTTTAGAGTTTTAGCATTAGAGAATTTATATCTTTCCGTTGCTGATGTTATCTCTTCTGCTATCTTATTATTTCTGTTGTTGTGTATCTCTGATATTGATATTCATTTGTATCAGATTGTTGTATTGTTGTATCAAATATTGTATTTCAATTATATTCATTTCCTTTTCTGCTGTGTTGTTTACTTAATGTGTTATAAGCTCCATCCGAACTGGAGTCCGACGTTTGAATCTGCGGCATTCGAATACAAGTGAGGTATTTGATGTCGATTTTCGGACGCCGAATTTCGGGTCATGACAAGTGGTATCAGAGTTGAAGGTTGAGTAAGAACTTTATCTTTGGAGTATAACACATTAGGTGACTCATTAGAGATAGGGATATAAATACCCTAGAATGAGTATCCCTAAGATATCCGTCCGTATGCCTCAGTAAATTCTCTTACTATTCACTGATAGTAAGTATGAGTACAAGAAGAGGATGAGATAGGGGACAGGGGAGTACCACTACAAATGGTCAATGCCCTGTAACAACCAGGAACAACTTTTTCCCTCAATCTCTTTTGATCATTATCCAATTTAAATTCCTTGAAGGCTTCGTGGCAGCTACAAGAAGAAGCTTTGGTGCGATGGTAAGCATGTGAATCGTTGTTGAAAAGGTCCTCATTCCTAATTCATATTCTCTTCATCAGTTTTTCCTTAGCTTTTCGTTTTTAACTTTAATAAATTTGAAATAAATTGGTTAACGAAATATGAAGATAGATTAATTTGTATCAATAAAATGATTTCGGTCAAAAACCAAATTTGAGAATTTTGTTGTGATTTCTTATGAGGATTAAGTCCGAAGAGGGACAAGTTATTGTATATTTTGGGATATTCTGAACTGAGTTGAATATCCATTTGTCTATTCTTTGGGGTCCAGATATGTTTTACGAATGGTTAGTTATCCTTCGGACTAACCAATGCTGACGCAGCGGATAATTCTAGACGATCTTCAATCGATGAAAGTAGCAATCTGTGGATTGATGGATACTGAAATGCTTGAATTTGTTGATCCGAAGATACCGAACTCTAACTATCTCTGACTCGTTGATCCGAAGATACCGGGAAAGAGATCTACGATTCTTCGACGTTGATCTTGCGCACAAGATACCGTGAATCGGCTTCAACAAACGATGATTCGAGCGCACTCGAATGACGTAAGTGGAGATAGGAGATACACTCGACTACCAATTGAAATTGAAAGCACAAAGCTAACAAAAGAGAATTTTATTCAATATTCAACCAAAACATTACAAAAATGACCATACACGCCTATTTATAGGCTACAACTCAACACAACAGAAAAACTCCAAAAGATTACAAGTACTTAGGTCGGTTCCGACTTAACAA
This sequence comes from Allium fistulosum, assembly GCA_030737815.1. Taxonomy (NCBI): domain Eukaryota; kingdom Viridiplantae; phylum Streptophyta; class Magnoliopsida; order Asparagales; family Amaryllidaceae; genus Allium; species Allium fistulosum. The sequence continues at coordinate 670,417,073 of CM060903.1, forward strand.
CGCCTCCGACTTAACATAAGTCGTATCCGACTTACAACAGACGACCTATGAACCCAAACGACCTACGACTTATAACAGTTTACAACACAGCGACACAACTTAAGTCGGCAGCGACTTAGTACAGCATACAACGACTTACAAACCAACGACATAGATTAACTCGCAGAAGAATCAACGCACCAGGCTTCAGCGACTTAAAAATAGGCGGCATCAACGACTTAAAGAAATCAACGGTCATCATATTTCAGCGTCTTAAAGAATGGACGGCATCCGTAGTTTGCGACCTAAAACAAAGCGGCATCAGGAATCAAAGGCAGAGATTAACTCGGCAGACACATCAATGGTATCCAGGACTTCGCGACTTAAGATAAAAGCGGTATCAGAACTTCGCGACCTAAGCTTTATGCGACCTAACTTAGGTCGTTCCATTTTAGCTCGTAGCACCTTTAACTCGGTATGTCTTTCCAGCGTTCTACCTTCCAACTCGTTAGGTCGTAGGCATCCTTCCATAAGTCGTGAGCGACTTAGAACTTCAGCTTCCAACAAATTAGGTCGTAGCGCTTTCCTTGGTGACACGGTAGGTCGTTCCCACGACTTATGCCTTATTTCCTTAGGTCGTACGCATTTCTGAGCGTCGGTTCCGTTAGCTCGTAGCCCCTCTTCAATAGGTCGTGAGCGACCTAAGAACCCATTAGGTCGTGAGCGACCTAAGACTTCAATTTTTAACAACTTAGCTCGTTCCAACGAGCTATCTCTCAGCTTCTTAGGTTGTACCCGAGTTAACTCGGTTGGTCGCTTGTATGCTTCAGACTTCCCCTCCTTAGGTCGTGAGCGACCTAAGACTTCTTCACTAGGTCGTGAACGACCTAAACCTTGTAAATTTATAACTCGCGCTGCATCATCCTCCTCAGGTTGAGAAAAATTCGACCTCGAATTTGTACATTCGTCCACATCAGCTCGTTCATCCCCATGACATGGTACGAGATGTTTAACATTGAACACATCAGAAGTGTATACGTCTTCTGGTAGCTCCAACTTATAAGCATTTTCGTTAATTCGTTGTACGACCTTTACAGGACCAATTTTTCTGGCTTTCAATTTATTGTACGCACCTACTGGAAAACGATCTTTTGTTAACACTTCATAAACCAAATCACCTTCATGAAATTCAACACTTCTTCGCTTCAAATCTGCAGATCGTTTATATTTCTCATTTGCTTTCTCCAATCGTTCCTGAACGATTTGATGACATTCCGCCAATCCTTCAACAAAATCAGCAACTTTCTTAACTGTCTTCTTTGATTGTGGTATCGCAGTTAAATCCAACGGTCCTTTTGGTAAGCTCGAATAGACAATCTGGAATGGACTGAACCCCGTACTTCGATTCACCGCATGATTATGAGCAAATTCTGCCTGGCATAGCTTCACATCCCAACTTTTCAGATTATCTTGAACAAGACACCTCAACAAGTTTCCCAATGATCTATTAACCACCTCTGTTTGTCCATCAGTTTGCGGGTGATAAGCACTACTAAACTTCAGCTTCGTTCCCACCATCTTCCACAAACTTAACCAAAAGTGACTCAGAAATCGAGTATCTCTATCTGACACAATAGATTCTGGCAATCCATGAAGTCGATAGATCTCCTTGAAAAACAATTGAGCAACATGAACAGCATCCGCCGTCTTCTTGCAAGCAATAAAGTGTGCCATTTTTGAAAATCTGTCCACCACCACATATATGGAATCATTACCACGCTGTGTCCTCGGTAATCCCAACACGAAGTCCATACTCACATCAACCCATGGTTTAATTGGTATAGGTAACGGCATATATAAGCCAGCATTAGTCGCAGTTCCTTTCGAAACCTGACAAATATGACAATGCTCAACAAACCTCTCCACTTCTTTCCTCATCGATGGCCAAAAGTAGGACTGTGAAATCAACTGTAAAGTACGGTCTCTCCCAACATGTCCCTCGTTGTGTAACTCCTTGATAATCTTCATTCTCAGACTACCCTCTGGTATGCACAATCGATTCCCTTTGAACAGAAAACCATCTACCATCACGAAATCATCCGTCTCTCCCTCCTTGACTTTATCAACAAATTTTGCAAAGTAAGGATCATTAGTGAATAATTCTGGCAATATTTCGAACCCTGTCACTTCAACTTTCATTGTCGTCAACAAATGACTCCTCCTGCTCAAAGCATCAGCCACACGATTCGTCACCCCTGATTTGTGTTTAACAACAAAAGTAAACTGCTGTAGATATGCAATCCATGATGCATGTCTCGCTGAAATCTTATCTTGCCCTTGCAAATGCTTCAATGCTTCATGATCAGTATACAGAACAAATTCCTTCTGAAATAGATAGTGTCTCCAGTGTTTGATAGATTGTACAACAGCATAAAATTCCACATCATATGTACTGTATCGCATCTTTGCTCCTGACAACTTCTCACTGAAATAGGCAATTGGACGTCCCTTCTGACTCAACACCCCTCTAATCCCAACCTTGGATGCATCAGTGTGCAGTTCAAACACTAGCTGAAAATCAGGTAGCACTAGAATTGGTGCAGACGTCAGCAATTCCTTGATCTTCCCAAAAGCACTCCCTGCTTCCTCTGTCCATGCAAACTGTTTACCTTTCATGCAATCTGTAACAGGCGCCATCACACTACTAAAGTGTGGAATAAACCTTCGATAAAATGAAGCCAACCCATGAAAACTACGAACTTCCGTTATCGTCTTGGGCTGCGGCCAATTTCTGATCGCCTCAACTTTACTTTGGTCAACCTGTATTCCTTTCTCTGAAACAACATACCCCAGAAATAAAACACTATGCGTCATGAACACGCATTTCTTCGTTGCAGCGTAGAATTGTTCTTGTTGCAATACCATCAGTACTTCTCTAAGATGATTCAAATGTTCCTCTGGACTCCCACTGTAAATAAGAATATCATCGAAATACACCACCACGAATTTCCCAATGAATGGTCGAAAAATCTGATTCATTACCCTCATGAAAGTACTTGGTGCATTGGATAAACCAAATGGCATGACCAACCATTCGTATAGACCCTCCCTGGTTTTAAAAGCAGTCTTCCACTCATCTCCTGGTCTGATACGAATTTGATGATATCCGCTCTTCAAGTCAATCTTAGAAAAGATAGTAGCTTCGCTTATTTGATCCAACAAGTCATCCAACCTCGGCATTGGAAATCTATATCTCACAGTAATCTTATTCAATGCTCGACTGTCAGTGCACATCCTCCACGTCCCATCCTTCTTGGGTACCAATAAAGCTGGTACTGCACAAGGGCTCAGACTCTCCTGCACTCGCCCCTGCTCAAGTAATTCCTCTACCTGCCTCCGCAACTCTTCATGTTCCTTCGGACTCATTCGATAATGTGGTCTGTGTGGCAACACAGCAACTGGAACAAGATCTATCTGATGTTGTATATCTCTCAACGGTGGCAACTCCGTTGGTAACTCTTCTGGAAATACATCGTCAAACTCTTTCAAAATTGGTTTTACTTCTTCTGGAATCTCAACCTCTTCACTGCTCTCTCGCCCAATTAACAAAAACACTTCAGGTTCCTCCGCTACTTCCTTCACAAACTCCTTCAACGATAACAAAGTTTTGAGCTCTTCAATCTCCTCCAACTTGTTTTCCTTCTGTTGTGTCTTCTTTGGAACTAGAGTAATCTTTGTCCCTTCAAACATGAAACTGTAACTGTTGGTACGCCCATCATGTTGCACAGCTCGATCATACTGCCACGGTCTCCCTAGCAACAAATGACAAACGTCCATATCTACGACATCACACCAGATTTCATCTTTGTATTTCTTCCCAATTGAAAACTTCACACAAGCTCTACGTCCAACTTTCACTTCACCACCCTTCCTCAACCAAGCTAACTTGTACGGTTTAGGATGTTTCTCGGTTTTCAGCTCCAACTTCTTCACTGCTTCTGTAGAGATAATATTATCACAACTCCCAGCATCAATAACAAATTTACAAACTCTTCCCAGAATAGTGCATGTAGATTGAAAGATGTTGTTCCTCAACCAACTACTTTCCTCCTCTTGCTTCGGTGTTAAACAACTTCTCCTCATCATCAATGCGTACCCATCATCTCCTGACAGTAAGTCTTCCTCCTCAACTGGTAAAGAATTAGGGCACTCTGCTTCTTCATCCTCATCCTCAACTTCTGCAATCATGGTTCTCTTCTTTGGCTTTGGACACTCACTGCTTTTATGACCCAATTCCTGACAATTGTAACATTTGAAACCATTGTTAACCCTTGTCTTCTCATCCTCTTTCACTACTGGTCTACTGATAGGTTTAGAAACATTAGAATTTCCACCAACACCCTTCACTTGATTGTTAGAATTAGTGAACACACCACTTCCTCGTCTCCCTTGTTTTTCCCAAGCCAACGCTTTCTGATGTGCTTCTGCCACAGATCTTGGATCGAACATATTAACCATGTCCTGAATCTGCATTCTCAATCCTCCAATGAACCTAGATGTCAGCTGCTCTTCTGTTTCCATAATATCATTCCTTGCAATGAGTTGGTAGAATTCATCAGCATATTCATTCACAGTTTTCGTCCCTTGTCTCAAGTTTTGCAAATGTTGATACATCAAAGATTGATAATTGTAAGGTAAGAACGTTGCTTTCATCAATTTCTTCATCTTCTCCCAAGATTCAACTTTTGACTTTCCCATCCGATCGCGTGTAAGTTTGGTCTGTTGCCACCATGCCAAAGCTCTACCCCTTAGCCTTGTAGCAACCAACTTCACTCTACGATGTCCTGGAACTTCTTTGAAGTCAAAAATATCCTCAACATTAGCCACCCAATCTAGAAACTCCTCTGCTTGCATACCACCCTTGAATTCAGGAATTTCTGTCTTCATCCCCGACTCTCATTTGTGATCATACTCAGAATATTTTCTTCCTTGACCTCTTCCTTGACCTCTTCCTTGAACACTACCACCATCATACTCCTCTTCAAAATCAGATGCATAACGTTGTCTATCTCGTCCACCCACATCTCTACTACCATTACGCCTTCCACCTTCATCCCTTCAATCAACGTTCCTCCGTTCACGATCATTCACGTTCCTCCCACGTCCTTGATCATTTTCAACACTTCTGTCTCGATTAGAATGCAGTGAGACTCTACTTCCCCCACGGTTAGATTCAGGTGAAACCCTTCTTCGATTTTGATTCATCTCCGTCATCAGCTTCTCTAATCGACCAATTCCTTCGTTAAGCTTTTCACTAAAATTTTCGTTGATTCTTTGCTCCATCTCATCAGCCTCTTCTCTTCGATACAAAGCTTCTACGTTTTGGTGGCGATTAGCTCTTCTTGGTGGCATGGTTGAAAACTTCACAAATTCTCAAACACTTCAAATTCAAACACTTTTCGAACTTTGATCCAAAATGAAACGGATCGGAAACTTCCACTTTGTTGCAAATCTCGATGAACACGATGAACACAACTTCTCCAAATCACAAATCCAAACTTCAAATTTCAAAAGTATGCACGACCCACTTCCTCAAACTCTCGGCCGTGATTGATAACTTCAGATCCTCAAATGTATAGGCTCCAAGTCTCGATCTAACTATGATTGGTTAGAACATGCTCTGATACCAAACTGACGCAGCGGATAATTCTAGACGATCTTCAATCGATGAAAGTAGCAATCTGTGGATTGATGGATACTGAAATGCTTGAATTCGTTGATCCGAAGATACCGAACTCTAACTATCTCTGACTCGTTGATCCAAAGATACCGGGAAAGAGATCTACGATTCTTCGACGTTGATCTTGCGCACAAGATACCGTGAATCGGCTTCAACAAACGATGATTCGAGCGCACTCGAATGACGTAAGTGGAGATAGGAGATACACTCGACTACCAATTGAAATTGAAAGCACAAAGCTAACAAAAGAGAATTTTATTCAATATTCAACCAAAACATTACAAAAATGACCATACACGCCTATTTATAGGCTACAACTCAACACAACAGAAAAACTCCAAAAGATTACAAGTACTTAGGTCGGTTCCGACTTAACAACGCCTCCGACTTAACATAAGTCGTATCCGACTTACAACAGACGACCTATGAACCCAGACGACCTACGACTTATAACAGTTTACAACACAGCGACACAACTTAAGTCGGCAGCGACTTAGTACAGCATACAACGACTTACAAACCAACGACATAGATTAACTCGCAGAAGAATCAACGCACCAGGCTTCAGCGACTTAAAAATAGGCGGCATCAACGACTTAAAGAAATCAACGGTCATCATATTTCAGCGTCTTAAAGAATGGACGGCATCCGTAGTTTGCGACCTAAAACAAAGTGGCATCAGGAATCAAAGGCAGAGATTAACTCGGCAGACACATCAATGGTATCCAGGACTTCGCGACTTAAGATAAAAGCGGTATCATAACTTCGCGACCTAAGCTTTATGCGACCTAACTTAGGTCGTTCCATTTTAGCTCGTAGCACCTTTAACTCGGTATGTCTTTCCACCGTTCTACCTTCCAACTCATTAGGTCGTAGGCATCCTTCCATAAGTCGTGAGCGACTTAGAACTTCAGCTTCCAACAAATTAGGTCGTAGCGCTTTCCTTGGTGACACGGTAGGTCGTTCCCACGACTTATGCCTTATTTCCTTAGGTCGTACGCATTTCTGAGCGTCGGTTCCGTTAGCTCGTAGCCCCTCTTCAATAGGTCGTGAGCGACCTAAGAACCCATTAGGTCGTGAGCGACCTAAGACTTCAATTTTTAACAACTTAGCTCATTCCAACGAGCTATCTCTTAGCTTCTTAGGTTGTACCTGAGTTAACTCGGTTGGTCGCTTGTATGCTTCAGACTTCCCCTCCTTAGGTCGTGAGCGACCTAAGACTTCTTCACTAGGTCGTGAACGACCTAAACCTTGTAAATTTATAACTCGCGCTGCATCAAATGCCCTGCATTTTCATAGATCTGATGACCCGAGTACTTCGTAAAATATTGAATGAGTTCGTTCTCATAATTATTGACGATATTCTGATTTGGTAAGCCAAATGCAGAATAGATATTCAGCTTGATCTCGAGAGCTATTTCTTTGTGTGTCCATATATTCTTTGTTGTTTCCCTATCTAGCAAATTTTGAGCACGAAATTTTATTAAGGGGGAAATTTGTAATGATCCTGGTTTTGAGTAAAATTATATTTGATAATTAATATAAATTTTTTGATTTAATTATGAATTAATTTGAACTTCTCCAAAATGAATAAGATATGTGTTTGTTTATTTATATAAATAGATTTTAATTTGAAATTTGATTTGAAATTCAAGAATAAATATTTTAAAAATAAATTGGATTTAAAAAGTAAGAATTTCTTTTCTAATATATATAAATGAAATAAACATCTAAAAACATAAAAACATATATAAAGATTTAAAAATATACATATGTAAACGTATTACATAATTTTAATAACATATATAAGGGTTTAAAACAATATGTATAAATTAAATAAAGAAGGGGTTTAAACATAAATTTAAGTGTTTTAACATTTGTAAGCCATGTAATTTGAAAATTAACAAGTGTGGGCTTAGTAAAGACAAGTGGCAAGCAAAAGATTTTCTTTTAATCTAAAATTTTAAGATATGAATAAGTGATAGACCAGGCTATACTCAGATTAAAACTTCTCAAAACCAAACTAGAAAATAGAGGATCAAAGCAAAATCAGGTTCAAATTCAAAAACCTGGAAATCAAAAATATGAATCAAGCAATAAATCAAAGTTCTACTCAAGAAACTTCAACCTGATTCAAGTCTGAAGCATGCAAATGCAACATCAAGTATTAGACTCTAATCCAACTTCAAACAACACTCAAGTTCACTTCAGTGTTAAATCAAGTTCTAGATCAAATCAAACATTCCCGATCAAAAACAAAACAAAAGTCTGTTCTCTGTTCTTTTCATTTCCAGGTGAGTAAACATTTTTATTTAAAAGGCTTAAATAAATAGAAATTTGTTGCATGTGATTTGCTGAAATAAAGATTGCTTCGCATGTATATATATAAGTGTAATTCCTATATATATGAATGTGTAAAAGTGTGCATGACTGTGTATCTGTGTCATCCCTGTTTCATAGTACAGAGCGTAAATTTTTAATCTAAATTCCTAATCTCTGTTAGGATTTAGTTTTCAAACAATTTATGTTTGTTTAGACATAGATTAAGTTTTAAAAATAAATTTAGGTAAAATTAGTTGGGATTTTATTTGGAAAATAGAAAAGACAGTAGAAATTTTATAACATGTTGAAATTCAGGCATCGTAATTCTATGATCTACTTATATAATCTGAATCACTATCTAAAATCATGATTTTTAAGAATTAAATCACGAATTATAGTTTGGGATCGAATGAGTTATTCGAGGATGACCAGAAAATTGAACTTTGGGGTTTTTCTTGTGATCGAGGTGCTCGGGGTGGTCGGGGTTTCGACTGGAGGTAGAGGGTAGTTAGGCGAACTCAAGAAAAATGCTAAGTGAATTTATCATCCACCGTGGCGGCGATGATTGATCGGAGTAAGGTTTAAAACCTAAATGGATCGAGGTCTGGAACTGGGTTGCTGCGGCGCCTCTGGTGGATCGGAGTTCATCGCACTGGGGGGAAAGGTTGAAGGGTTAGTCGGCGAACCTTTGGGCAGAGGTGTGTGGTCGCTGGTGGTCGGCGTCGTGAGTTCGAGGAGGTTTTAGTTGAAGGTTTCTGGTTCTAGTTGGTTTAAGTTTTCTCGATGTCGATTTTGAGTTGGTGGAGAACTTCGAGTGGTCAGAATCAGAAGAGTGGGTCGTGGCCGACTTGTCGAGGGTAGTGTGGATGGTCGGAACCGCATGGGTCGCTGGTGCATGTGCACGAGGGTGTCAGCGGTGTTAGTGGATTTGGGCAGATGGTTGACTCGAAGGGACACTCGGGGATAAGGGCAGGTGGCTTGGGATCGTCTTCGTGTAGAATGTGAATGAAGTCATGTTTCAGATTTAAAATTTTAAACTAACAAAGTAAAGGTAAGGGGAGTACTCGGGGTAGGTCTCGGGTAGAAGTCGGGTTGGACCCGAAGCAAGTTTTAAAACAGTTTTAAAAGTTTTTAAAAGCAAGGTTTTTGAAATTTAAAATAAATTTAGTTTAAAACTTTCCTTATATAAATTTCTTTTATATAAAATAAATGTTTTCTTAACATTTGATTATGAAGTTATATAATTTGTTAACTTTAATTTGTTAAGTTAAATGTTTATTTTATTTTAAAACTTAAATTTAATGATTTAATTAAGTAAGTTAATTATAAAGATAAATGTTTTAAATATGTTAATGATAGTTAGGTAATTTATAAAGATAATGATTTACCTTAAAAGTTAATTAAGGTTTTAATGATTTGAGATTAATTAAGTTAATAAATTTAAGTATAATTTATAAATTTAATTAATTAATGAATAAATATTAATTACTCAAAGTGATTAGTTTGTGATTTATAAGTGATTAAGGATAATCACTTATTGTAATTAATTAAATGGTATTAAGGGTTAATTAATTAATGTAATTAATTAGGAATAATTAATTCAATTGGTTTATAATTAATGATTAATTAACCCGGATTAGTAATTTATTCATAAGTAATTAATCTGGTTTAAATTAATCAGATGACTAATTGATCTTACTTAAGGATGTTTGGATTCTATTGGATGTTGAATTGTTTGATATCCCTGATGTGTGATGCTTTGTGATAAGAATTAATCTGATTTGAGCTGTGAACTGTGATGTAATTTATTTATCTATGATGAATTTATATTATTTATTTGTGAATCTATGAATGAAGATAAGCGTTATAGAATTATACCGCTTATCGATATTGCTGTGCTTGAATTTGTGAAGGTTGATGATATTGCACTATTGTGTAAAACCCCTGGACTACACCACACACACACAAATATGGATTGCACGAGTAAATTGGTTAAGTCATAGAGATTTGAATTTAATATTATGAAATGATTTTTAAAATTGAATTTTGAATCCAAAAGATTTTGGAAATAGAATTCGGTTGAATATGAAAAGCTTTTGAAAAGGAAATTTGAATTTGAAATTAATTGAATAGAATATAACATGTTTAAGTTTTGAAGTTATTTTGGAAACTATGGTTTGAAAAGGTATACAAGTTATATAATATATATATGGATTTCTAAAACCATCTTTAAAGTATTTTAAATGTATTATTTTGGAAATTTTAATTTAATCCAAGTTTATACTTTAAAGGCTATAACTTGTGTATATTTGATCGGATTTTTCCAAAACGAAAAGCATTTGTTTTCAAATGATAATAGCTTTCATATAAAGAAAGAACTTCTAGTTTTTGTTGAAAAGATTTCAAGTTTGAAATGGAAATTGTTTTGAAAGCTATGAATGAATCTTTGTGAAAGATTGGTGAACTTTGTTTTTAAATCGAAGAAGATCTTAAAGGTGTGTCTTTTGTGTATAAGATTTGAAATATAATTGTTTTGAAAGCTTTGAATGAATCTTTGTGAAAGATTGCTGAACTTTGTTTTCAAAGTGAATTGAATATTTTTGTTTAAAAGATTAAAATGGAAATTGTTTAAACCGTTTAAAAGAAAGGTTTTGGGGATTAAAAGTTGTGACTTAACTAAGATCCCAATATCCATATGTTTTAAAATTAAGCGCTCATTATTCGGTTTAGCCGGGAGAGGACTTTACATCATATAACCCATTCCGAATAGTGATACGACGAAATGGATAGCATTTGAAGACCAGTGGTGAAGACCAGGTATTTTCAAGAACGAAAGGATTACATGTCAAATGTCTCTGCACTGAATCGCGCCAGTATAGAGATCTCCATATGTGATGGGGAGTCCGATCGGGATTGTGAATACCCAGATTGCAAGGGCTTCTTTGGAAGTTCCTTCAGTTCTGTTCGAACCTGGAACATACTTGTATGGATGTATGTCTGACATTACATTTAGAGATATAAAGCTGATTTCTATCAAATACATTTATGTTGGTGGCGGAGAATTTATTCTCTTAGCTTAACACCCATCTTTGAGACGTACGAGCTCAGAGGTTATGTAGTTGATGGTTATCAGTAATATACTCCCAATTTGGTAGTGTGGCATATGAAGTGCTGCTGATCATTTGTTGATTGAAGCATGGCTTTTGTGAAAAGCGTAGCTTTATGGACGAGACTTCGTCAAACCTCACAACCCGGAAATGGTCGAAACAGGAAATTTGCAGCAAGGTTATTAAGGGTCGCGCCCTTAGGGTATGTCCATTTTCTTCTGGATAAAAAGTGGTATCATGGTATAGAGCCTAGAAACTTAACTTATGTGGTTGCTGCAAATCTATTGCTTTGTGGTTGTTGGTTGAGAGGCGCCTCGGATAAAGGTCGGTTACGACCGGGGATGGCATACTCGTGTGGTAGTTACCTAGTTACAGCTCATTACAGCGTTAGGTAACGTCGACCTTGTGTTAGCCGAGATCCGGTTAGGTTCTCGGGGGCGTCCTTCCAGAGGCGTACCCATTTCGGTAAGGAAGTTCCTTAGCCTGGCCATTGTTGGAAATACAATCATCCAATACGCGCCTTGTACGGTTTTAGTTGTAGAACCTGCCATCTAATATGGTAGCTATAGTAGGCATACTATAACGGTATGTATGCTGGCTAAGATTAATATTATACTTTCAAAATGTTTTCTGCACTATGCACTAATAATAATATCAAAAGGATTTTCACGTATCAAGCATGTTTGACTATCATAAGGAGAAATCTCCTCCAAGTGTGTGCTTGCATTGTGTGTGTGGCGGGAGGCCTTGTGGTAGTTTCATTTTCCAAAAAGCATTGCGGAATTCTTTTTACTTCTTTTGTTAAAGATAAACTGTTTTTTTGTGCTCATACTAGTCCCATGACTGACCTGGAGTTTATTGTTCCCTTCCTAAACTCTGGGTGCCCACAATTTTCCACACGGGCAGCCTAGAGTCAAGTTTTCAGATAGTAGATATAGATTCAATAGCCTACGGTTTTGGTTTGGAAGTTTCAATCTTTGAACTCTTTGGATTTGGGTATCGTATTTGCACACTGGACTTGCTTAATTCAACTTGAAGGTGGTTCTCGCTTTTGGATCGGAGTCTTTGGAGTTTTGGCATTAGAGAATATATATCTTTTCGTTGCTGATGTTATCTCTTCTGCTATCTTATTATTTCTACTGTTGTGTATCTCTAATATTGATATTCATTTGTATCAGTTTGTTGTATCATTGTTGTATCAAATATTGTATATCAATGATATTCATTTCTTTTTCCGCTGTGTTGTTTACTTAATGTGTTATAAGCTCCATCCAAACTGGAATCCGACGTTTGAATATGCGGCATTCGAATACAAGTGATGTATTTGATGTCGATTTTCGGACGTCGAATTTCGGGTCGTGACAAGTGGTATCAGAGTTGAAGGTTGAGTAACAACTTTAGCTTCGGAGTATAACACACTAGGTGACTCATTAGAAATAGGGATATAAATACCCTAGAATGAGTATCCCTAAGATATTTGTCCGTATGCCTCAGTAAATTCTCTTACTATTCACTGATAGTAAGTATGAGTGCAAGAAGAGGATGAGACAGGGACAGGGGAGTACTACTACAAATGGTCAATGCCCTGTAACAACAAGGAACAACTTTTTCCCTCAATCTCTTTTGATAATTTTCCAATTTAAATTCTTTGAAGGCTTCGTGGTAGCTACAAGAAGAAGCTTTGGTGCGATGGTAACCCTGTGAATCGTTGTAGAAAAGGTCCTCATTCCTAATTCATATTCTCTTCACCAGTTTTCCCTTAGCTTTTCGTTTTTAACTTTAATAAATTTTAAATAAATTGGTTAACGAAATATGAAGATAGATTAATTTGTATCAATAAAACGATTTCGGTCAAAAACCAAATTTGAGAATTTTGTTGTGATTTCTTGTGAGGACTATGTCCAAAGAGGGACAAGCTACTGTATATTTCGGGATATTCTGACCTGAGTTGAGTATCCATTTGTCTATACTTTGGGGTCCATATATGTTTTACGAATGGTTAGTTATCCTTCTGACTAACCAATGCCCTGCATATTCGTAGATCTGATGACCCGAGTACTTGGTAAAATATTGAATGAGTTCGTTCTCATAATTATTGATGATATTCTGATTTGGTAAGCCAAATGCAGAATAGATATTCAGCTTGATCTCGAGAGCTTTTTCTTTATGTGCCCATCTATTCTTTGTAGTTTCCCTGTCTAGCAAATTTCGAGGACGAAATTTTCTTAAGGGAGGGGGGAATTTGTAACAATCCCGGTTTTGAGTAAAATTAAATTTGATAATTAATATAAATTTTTGGATTTAATTATGAATTAATTTGAGCTTTTCCAAAATGAATAAGATATGTGTTTGTTTATTTATATAAATAAATTTTAATTTGAAATTTGATTTGAAATTCAAGAATAAATATTTTAAAAATAAATTGGATTTAAAAAGTAAGAATTTGTTTTCTAATATATATAAATGAAATAAACATCTAAAAACATATATAAAGAATTAAAAATATACATATGTAAACATATTAAATAATTTTAATAACATATATAAGGGTTTAAAACAAAATGTATAAATTAAATAAAGAAGGGGTTTAAACATAAATTTAAGTGTTTTAACATTTGTAAGCCATGTAATTTGAAAATTAACAAGTGTGGGCTTAGTAAAGATAAGTGGTAAGCAAAAGATTTTTCTTTTAATCTAAAATTTTAAGATATGAATAAGTGATAGAGCAGGCTATACTCAGATTAAAACTTCTCAAAACCAAACTACAAAACAGAGGATCAAAGCAAAATCAGGTTCAAATTCAAAAACCTGGAAATCAAAAATATGAATCAAGCAATAAATCATTGTTCAACTCAAGCAACTTCAACCTGATTCAAGTCTAAAGCATGCAAATGCAATATCAAGTATTAGACTCAAATCCAACTTCAAACAACACTCAACTTCACTTCAGTGTTAAATCAAGTTCCAGATCAAATCAAACATTCCAGATCAAAAACAAAACAAAAGTCTGTTCTCTGTTCTTTTCTTTCCAGGTGACTAAACATTTTTATTTAAAAGGCTTAAATTAATAGAAATTTGTTGCATGTGATTTGCTGAAATAAGGATTGTTTTGCATGTATATATATAAGTGTAATTCCTATATATATGAATGTGTAGAAGTGTGCATGACTGTGTATCTGTGTCATCCCTGTTTCATAGTACAGAGCGTAAATTTTTAATCTAAATTCCTAATCTCTGTTAGGATTTAGTTTTCAAACAATTTATGTTTGTTTAGACATAGATTAAGTTTTAAAAATAAATTTAGGTAAAATTAGTTGGGATTTTATCTAGAAAATAGAAAAGACAGTAGAAATTTTATAACATGTTGAAATTCATGCATCGTAATTCTATGATCTACTTATATAATCTGAATCACTATCTAAAATCATGATTTTTAAGAATTAAATCACGAATTATAGTTTGGGATCGAATGAGTTATTCGAGGATGACCATAAAATTGAACTTTAGGGTTTTTCTTGTGATCGAGGTGCTCGGGGTGGTCGGGGTTTCGACTGGAGGTAGAGGGTAGTTAGGCGAACTCAAGAAAAATGCTAAGTGAATTTATCATCCACTGTGGCGACGATGATTGATCGGAGTAGGGTTTAAAACCTAAATGGGTCGAGGTCTGGAACTGGGTTGCTGCGGCGCCTCTGGTGGATCGGAGTTCATCGCACTGGGGGGAAATGTTGAAGGGTTAGTCGGCAAACCTTTGGGCGGAGGTGCGTGGTCGTTGGTGGTCGGTGTTGTGAGTTCGAGGAGGTTTTAGTTGAAGGTTTCTGGTTCCAGGTGGTTTGAGTTTTCTCAATGTCGATTCTGAGTTAGTAGAGAACTTCGAGTGGTCAGAATCAGAAGAGTGGGTCGGGGTCGACTTGTCGAGGGAAGTGTGGATGGTCGGAACCGCCTGGGTCACTGGTGCATGTGCACGAGGGTGTCAGCGGTGTCAGTGGATTTGGGTAGATGGTTGACTCGAAGGTACACTCGGGGATAAGGGCAGGTGGCTCGAGATCGTCTTCGAGTAAAGTCATGTTTCAGATTTAAAATTTTAAACTAACAAAGTAAAAGTAAGGGGAGTACTCGGGGTAGGTCTCTGGTAGAAGTCGGGTTGGACCCGAAGCAAGTTTTAAAACAGTTTTAAAAGTTTTTAAAAGCAAGGTTTGTGAAAGATGGGGGAACTTTGTTTTCAAAGTGAAGTGAATCTTTTTGTTTAAAAGATTAAAGTGGAAATTTGTTTAAACCGTTTGAAAGAAAGGTTTTGGGGATTAAAAGTTGCGACTTAACTAAGATTCCAATATCCATATGTTTTAAAAATTATGCGTTCATTATTCGGTTTAGCCGGGAGAGGACTTTATGTCATATAACCCATTCCGAATAGTGATACGACGATATGGATAGCATTTGAAGACCGGTGGTGAAGACCGGGTATTTTCGAGAACGGAAGGATTACCTGTCGAATGTCTCTACACTGAATCGCGCAGGTATAGAGATCTCCATATGTGATGGGGAGTCCGATCGGGATTGTGAATACCCGAATTGCAAGGGATTCTTTGGAAGTGCCTTTGGTTTTGTTCGAACCCAGAACAGACTTGTATGGATGTATGTCTGACATTACACTTTGAGATATAAATCTAATTTCTATCAAATACATTTCTGTTGGTGGCGGAGAATTTATTCTCTTAGCTTAACACCCTTCTCTGAGACGTACGAGCTCAGAGGTTATGTAGTTGATGGTTATCAGTAATATACTCCCAATTTGGTAGTGTGGCATACGAAGTGTTGCTGATCATTTGTTGATCGAAGCATGGCTTTTGTGAAAAGAGCAGCTTTGTGGACGAGACTTCGTCGAACCTCACAACCCGGAAATGGTCGAAACAGGAAAGTTGCGGCAAGGTTATTAAGGGTCGCGCCCTTAGGGTATGTCCATTTTCTTCTGGATAAAAAGTGGTATCATGGTATGGAGCCCAAATACTTAACTTATGTGGTTGCTGCAAATCTATTGCTTTGTGGTTGTTGGTTGAGAGGCACTCGGATAAAGGTCGGTTACGACCGGGGATGGCATACCCGTGTGGTAGTTACCTAGTTACAGCTCATTACAGCATGAGGTAACGTCGAACTTGTGTTGGCAGAGATCCGGTTAGGTTCTCGATGGCGTCCTTCTAGAGGCATACCCATTTTGGTAAGAAAGTTCCTTAGCCTGGCCATTGTTGGAAATACAATCATCCAATACGCGCCTTGTACGGTTTTAGTTGTAGAACCTGCCATCTAATATGGTAGCTATAGTAGGCATACTATAATGGTACGTATGCTGGCTAAGATTAATATTATACTTTCGAAATGTTTTCTGCACTATGCACTAATAATAATATCAAAAGGATTTTCGCGTATCAAGCATGTTTGACTATCATAAGGAGAAATCTCCTCCATGTGTGCGCTTGCATTGTGTGTGTGGCGGGAGGCCTTATGGTAGTTTCATTTTCCAAAAAGCATTGCGGAATTCTTTTTACTTCTTTTGTTAAAGATAAACTGTTTTTGTTTGCTCATACCAGTCCCATGACTGACCTGGAGTTTATTGTTCCCTTCCTAAACTCTGGGTGCCCATAATTTTCCACACGGGCAGCCTAGAGTCAGGTTTTCAGATAGTAGATGTAGATTCGATAGCCTACAGTCTTGGTTTGGAAGTTTCAATCTTTGAAGTCTTTGGATTTGGGGATCGTATTTGCGCACTGGACTTGCTTAATTCAACTTGAAGGTGGTTCTCACTTTTGGATTGGAGTCTTTGGAGTTTTGGCATTAGAGAATATATATCTTTCCATTACTGTTGTTATCTCTTCTGCTATCTTATTATTTCTGCTGTTGTGTATCTCTGATATTGATATTCATTTGTATCAGTTTGTTGTATCATTGTTGTATCAAATATTGTATATCAATGATATTCATTTCTTTTTCCGTTGTGTTGTTTACTTAATGTGTTATAAGCTCCATCTGAACTGGGTTCAGACGTTTGAATCTGCGGCATTCGAATACAAGTGAGGTATTTGATGTCGATTTTCGGACGCCGAATTTCGGGTCGTGACAGTCTGAGATCCCCAAGCTTCGATATAAATAGGACCCTAGGCCAAGCTATATTCTCATAATTAGATTTTCAACCATAGGTTCATTGCCCAAGGTTGAACCCTAAATAGAAAATATTTCTTTGGGTTCATGGCCTAAGGCTAAAACCTAAAAAGAAACTAATTTCTAGGGAGAAGATCTTCTAAATTAAAATATTATACACCTTGGAAGAAGGGTATCTAGAAGGACTGTGGAGCCAAGCGAAGCTAAGGACGGCAGGTGAGTGGATTTATTTATATATCTTTTAAGTTTAAGATATATTATCGTTAAATTCCCATTTAGAAAATTTTATTCAGTAATTAATCATATTAATTAAATTATGCTGAACTATAAGAAAACTTGCAGTTTATTTACTGTTTTCTATGCCTTATTTACATCCTTTTCTACGGTTTGGATTTTTATGCAAGCGTCGATTTTCTTCTATCCTCTCCTTTTTCTTTGCGTATGGATTAGAATAGATTAAACGCGAATATGGATAGTTAAGAATGCAGAAATAAAGAAAATTAGATGTAAAACAATAAAAGTTGAGGAATAGAATTACTGTAATAAATTGCATTAAAACGGGAAAAGTTAATTTGGGAGTAATTATTAGATTAATTGGTTGGTTTAGAAAATAGGATACATTTCCATATCTTAATATCAAAAAGATAACAATAAACATAACTGCCAGAATAAAGGAAATAAAAATGGGGAATTAGTGTAAAATAGAGAAACCGCTGTATTTCACACTACTCAAAAATAGTAAAAGAGACATCTTGCAGTTACGGATTATTGTTTATAATATTATCCAATATTAAGATACGGAAATGGATTATATAGTTTTCATTACCAACCAAATAAAATAGAATTACTTCCTAAAATAGCAGACAATAAAGTAAAGTATGATTTGGAACAAGAAAATTATTAATTTAAGGATTTGAGGCTATAAAAAAATTAATGAGCCTAAGTCTGCATTTACTGCACAGGCTATTTAACTAGGCAATTATTATGATAAGTGAATTATGTAATATTAGAGAATTAAAGAAAATTCTATATCATAATAAAAGAAGGCAGACTAGAGCAGACAATAAACGCTTGTAATTATATAACGGACTATAAAAGAAGAAAAAGTAACAATTACAAGTAGAATTATAACATAGGTTATAATTATGAAATAAGAACGGAAAAGCTTATCGTGATACTTATAATAAATTGGTAAGCAATGATAGTAGAGAATAATGATAGAAGCTTATTTAAACAACTTATATTAAGTCAATAAGAAAATAAAACAGAAATAATAAAAGAGGCTTATTTTATTGAACTTAAGGATTTATATATTAAGTTAAATAAGCAAGATAATGAATGTGGCTCCTACTAACAGCATTCCTTATTAGACCTATGGTTATCTCATAATAGTTAGAAGTGAGACGAGGGAAGAATATGCTAATTAAATTAAAATAAGTAGCCAACACAATAAGAAAGCAAACTAAACGCAAATTAAAAGATTAGAATTAGGGTGTAACAACCCGCATATTTTACGATTGTATATTTAAATGTTTTATTTAAATATAGCATCATTAATCGGATTAAAGTCCGGAAAGCTACTTTTTGTAAACAGTCGAATTGGGACTCGAGACCACTTCCAATGTTTGGAGTTTAGTAGAATTTGCTATTTTCCTACTTGGGCTTTGGGTTTGGGTTTCAGGCACTAACCCATCTAATACCCTAACACTCCACTCAACTCCCCTTCATTCATTCTCATTTCCTAATACATTCAAGCTTAAGTAAAAATGGGGAGAGGAATGGGAAATTAGAAATTCAAAACCCTAGTTTCCTTTGCAAATTCAAGTTCTTGCTCCAAATTCAAAGAGAAGCTTAGGTAAGCATCCTCTTCATCTTCTCCGTCTCAATCTCTCTACAATTTCAAAAATTTCCTATAACCTAATTTAGGAAATATTTCTTTTGAGCTTAGATTGGAGCTTCTAGAGGTGTACTGAAGAGGAATTGGCCTTTCCTTTGTTTTAAAGCTTCTCATCCATATTTTTGGGTTTAAAGGTGAGTTCTTTAACTCACATCTATGTCTATAGCTATCATTGTTGTTAGGTATGAATTCCTAACACTTGTGCATATTCATTTGCTTTTGATTTGAATTGATTTGGTGAATTTTCCAAATTTTGGTGTTTTGGTCCAATTTTATGAAAATGATGTTTGGACATTGATGTTTGGGGTGTATCGAAGAGCCTATAAGGCTGGGTTGTCGCTTGGCATAAATCCTTAGTCGTCGTTGCTCGTTTGATTGCTCCCGATACGAATTTTCCATCATTGGCCTATGTTCATTCTTTGCCTGAGCTTCAGCTCAGACGTCTGGTATAAGGATCAGACGTCTGAGCCTAAGGAATAAATATTCCAAACATTCAGCTCAGACGTCTGACCTTGCTTTCTAGACGTCTGAGTGATCCATACGTCTGAGCTTACTTCCCAGACGTTTGGGTGGTCTGGAATAGAACTCCCAGTACTTCAGTTCAGACGTCTGATTTACTAGGTCAGACGTCTGGTTACGATTCAAACGTCTGCCTTGTAATTTCAGACGTCAAGAATCTTTCTGGATTGTTTCCAAAACCTAAATCCAGACGTCTAGATTTATCCCCAGACGTCTGGAACTGTGTATCTTTGCCTGTTTAGGCTTTTCTTGATTGAATTTCCATTGTTTATCGATTTTAGTTGCTCCGAATAGTTGTTATCACTTTTATCGACCTTGATGACTTCTTTTTCGGGATTTTTGGGAATATCCATTTTGATGGATTTGGTATCGATTTCTTTGGATTTAATTCACGTCTTCGTATGTGAATTTTTGGTGATTGATTGTTTCTACAATCATTTTTGGGATTTGTCACTTTTAAAATATAAAGGTTTCCATACTAGTAGTAAATACTCAAACTCTTTCATCAAAACGATTTCAACACTACTTTTAAATATAAAGCTTTCTTTTAAAACCGTTTTCCAATCTATTAGTATATACAAACCTTTACCTCATTCGTATGAGAAATCTAATTAAACGTCTTAGTAAAACAAGTGGTATGAAACGCTTGCGTTTACTTTGTCGGTTAATTCTTGGACTTGTTCGATTGAACTCTTGTGACAATTTTCGAGTGGAAATCTACAATTTGTTCGTAAATATTTAAGTTAAGCTAGTGGGTATGGGACATGAAGCTAAACTCTTGTATTTACTAGCTTAGTGTAATCGAAACTTCTTGATGATTGATGATGATCATTTTATGCTTTAGACTAGCGATATGCGATGTCTCTTTGTCCGCGTGGGGGACTGTACCCCGATTTACGGAGCTTCGTCTCATTTTTATAGGCTAGCGACCTATGGTTTTATTTGAGTTCGGTTCATCGGTCGTTCGTTGTACTACGTCGTTGTTCCGTATTATTTGTGTTCTGGTTCATCGGGCGTTCGTTGTACTACGTCGTTGTTCCGGATTATTTGTGTTCAGGTTCATCGGGCGTTCGCTGTACTACGTCGTTGTGCTTGATTATTTGAGTTTGGTTCATCGAGCGTAACGCTGTATTACGTCGATGTTCTGGATTATTTGAGTTTCAGGTTCCTCGGGGGTTCGCTGTACTACGTCGTGGCACCGGCTCTATGGTTAGCGACCATGGGTTAGCGACCCGTTTGTGATACACGTGTTGGTGAGTTTTCATGCTCCCGTTTGTGATAGGCCTTCCCCCTTTTGTGATTTCTGGATTTCTGGTTGTGATTTCTAGAATTTGTGTTTCACCAATTTTCGTGGTTTGCATTGATAAGCTCTATCAATATTTGTGTTTTGGTGAATAATTTAAAGAATGTGATTCTTTTTGGTGTTTTGAGATGTTGTATGATTTTGTTGTTATTTGATGTATACTTGACACAGTATGGCATTTTTTGTTATCATACGTTTTTGGTCATATCTCTTATCCTATCTGATATTTATAGCTAGACTGATCCGTTTATTATTTTCTTCTTAAATAATACTCGGGTCAGACCAAGGTATTTCAGGTGCTCCTGCTTGACTTCTTATCAAGGTCCTTCACCTGACTTTTGGCTAACTACTTTAGATTAGTAGTTTTTGTTATTATACATTTGAGATATAGACTCCTTGATGTATAATTATTCTTTTGTCTAGCACTTGTATCTATTCTTTTGTGATGTAGTGGATCTTGTTTGACCACTACTTTAATGTACACTTCTATGTGTTATATTCATATCTGATTCCGCCTTTGTGATATGAATATCTGTGACTGATTTGTGTTATGTTTATTTCTATATTTGTTTCCAAATTCCAATTAGCCACTGTGTGGTAGCTTTGAGTTTGTATTTGATATGTCAGATTTCCTCTTGAAATGAAATGTAAGTTATATTTTCTGACATATCGGTACTCGCACAAAGCAATTACACAGATGGTCGCTCCTCAACAGCCTTATTCTTCACGCTAGTTGACGGCATTACCCCGTAGTGTCCTTGGCTAGTATGAGTATAGAGGTGGGGCGTCACATAAGGTCTAATAAAAGAATCGAAATGTGTTTTGAGCAGCCCAAAGGATGAAGCGACTAAAGAAGCAGTTCAGCACAGATTTCAACAATGGAGAAGCACGTCCAACTTAGTATTTTTGGGCTTCAAGGAAGTACGAGACTTCAAAGGGACGTGAGGATACTCTAGGATGGCCCTCTGGGTAAGCCTGACGGAGCTGTATCCTCAAAGGCAGGTCTGTAGGTGTTCCATCAAGAGAGTATGCCTTGACTGCATTTGCATTGTAGGCCTAACGAAGCAGACCTTTGTAGGCAGTCAGAAGGGCTTGGAATTTGGAGTAGGGTATTTGTATGTCTAGTACTTGCAAGTAAGATTAAGGATAGTCGCATGCGGATATCGGCCAACATCAAGACCAAGAGCGATTTCGAGAAACACTAGAGTTAAACCAACAGGCCAATGATTCTTTCACCATCGATACATTGGATGGGGGGCACCGACAATTGGATGTTAGATTGTTTGTAGTAGGGCACGCCCACTTAACTCTTCAGAAGTCTTTCGATTAGTTGAGGGGTGACTGCATGGGGCCATAGCCACGATGAGAAAGAGATAGACCAACTAGAATATCTGTATTGTAGGCCTAACGAAGTAGTCCTTTACAGATATAGAAAATCCCCGACCGAGTTCCGTACAAGGTAGACCTTGTTAGCGGGATTCAGATAGTAGACAGAACGATAATGTAGTCCTCAATGTATGCTTAGGATGGTACATTGTGGACGTCCGAGCACTGGTATAGACTAGTGCGGACGCGATTTATGTTTTCATAGTAAGTAGTGGAGCGTCTGTATTGTAGGCCTTACGAAGCAGTCCTTTACAGATGTTGCTATGAAATGCTCGCGGAGCAAAACGATGGAGTATCTATATTGTAGGCCTTACGAAGCAATCCTTTACAGATATAACTACGGAGCACGACGATGGAGCATTTGTATTGTAGGCCTTACGAAGAAGTCCTTTACAGATTTAGTTACGGAATGCTCTTGATTCAAGACGATGGAGCCCTTTTTGAGGAGGATACGGAAAATACCATGGGTGGTACCTAGGACCAATATGGTCATTGGGCATATAGCTACATATATGTATATATTAGTTATTAGGTTTTAATCTACTATGGAGTAGGTGGGCACGATTCACGAATAGAGGTGAGAATATTGTAACCTAATGAACCTAATATAAAAGTAAATGGAAATAAAACGATATATGTAGAATTAAGCCTAGAAGTATATAATTTATCCATTCACCAGAAATTTTGTTCTAACCCCCTCCTCATAACATCCTACAGGTTAGGTAGATGGTAGAGACTTCTCAGCTATGTGACACTTGCTTAAGAAGTGTTATTATTTGGTGAGTATTTACTTACTATTATATACTAATCAATTCCGCTGTTAGATAATTAATTGAGCTCTGCTATATTTATCTTTGCCTATTTGCAGGATACCAGATACCCAACTCAGACTTCAGTGGGCTTGGGTTTTAGCATTTCTGCAAAAAATCCGGACCATTGGAGTTTGAGTTGTTACATATGAACATATAATGTATAGGTAAGTGTACATGTACGAAGTAACTTGTGCAACAAGATATTGTATATATGTCAATGTAAAATATACATAATATCTATAAGTATAGTTATTGAGAATTATAACTATATTATATATATAATATATATTGTTGGAACTTGGACTATATGAATACACACACACATGATATCTTGCATATCCATATCTATCTACATATTTTTATTAAATAACAACACACACATAGATATATATATGTATGTATGTAACTATGTACATATGTTGACATACATACATACATACATATATGCAGCTTGTTATATCTTTGTAATTTCAGGCCATATATATTTATACTGGTCATATATATATACACACACATGTTTATTTATTTGAACACATACTTAATATATACACACATAAATATAGCTTACTAATTGTATTAAATGTTTGTGTATTTGAATTTCTAAGTTAATTTTTAGAATAGCATTTTTACTAATTCAAAACTTATAACCTATAAAATTATACATTTATATGTTAAATTTATAATTAGATCTCAGATCCTATTTTCACTCCTATGTTTTGTAATACATTTAAAACTTATATATTAAAACTTATAATTAGATTTCATGTCTTATATTTACTCCAATGCTTTTGGAATTTAGTTTTAAAATTATTTTAACCAAACAACAATTTTTATTCGAACTAAAATCATACACACAGACATACATTACACAAACACACACACACACACACATATATATATATATATATATATATATATATTTAAAAGTATACACAAACTACACATTTGAATTCATTGTTTTACAATTAAGTTTACATCATCTATAGATTTGAATTCATTCTGTTACAATCAAGTTTAATTTGAATTCATCGTTCGACAACCAATTATAATGCCAAAATCATAAAGTAATATTAATTAGAATATATTATTATACTGAACATGAATTACCTAGCTTCTTGTCATTCATTAACACCTCGAAATTGATTATGTTTCCTCTTTAGGGATCTTCTACTTCCATGAATTAAAGTAGCAAACTTTTCTTCTTTGATAACAAACCCTAATGAAGATTTTAGTTTTGAGGGGGAAGGGAGAGATGATTATGGTGACTAAGGTTTCATGAAACACTATTATATATATAATAATGGAGAGTCAATCCGAATGGGCCTAGATCTAATCTATTTCTCCATATTAAACCTAGCCTTAAATAAATAGAACAGTTTATCCATATATACTCTATAAAATGTAGGCCAATGTATATTAATAAAAAATATTTTTTGACCATAATTTAAAATCATTTAAAAAAATTAAAAGGCCTATTTTATTTTTTTAAATATTATATAGCTATTTTAATTAATTGGAAAATATATACAGTATTTATATATGTTATTTAATTTATCTGTAACCTTTCAATAATATTAATTCTCTCAAAAAAATAATATAAAATTTATATTAATTTCTTGGTTTATTTTATAACATTTATAAATTGGTCACTTTCGAAATTTGCTTAGTTAATATCAATTGTGCGACTCAAAGGTGATAACTCGTTAGCAATAATAATATAGAATCCATACTAATATTTCCTTTATTGGTTTGCAACTATAGCAAAAGTTCCATCGTTATAGATAGTTTAGGTGAATCATCTTAATCTAATTAAGTATAAACCTTTAAACGGTGATATCTGCACACTTTTTCTTTTCATTACTACTATATCATTTAGAGACCTAGAGTTTGATCAATGGTCAAAAAATCTAATAATATATGTGCTTAATTGTGAAGACCAATTTTAAAGTTCTTGGTTCAGATGATAACAATTTTCGAATAACCAAAAATAGCTTGGTCACGTATCTTTGATTTTGAATTGATTTCTAACAACGGTTATACAAATCTACTACATCGGAGGAGATGAATCCCTTACTAGATAGTGTTTCGCTCTGAACAGTTTGGCATATACCTAAAAGGAGACGTAGCAAGGTCATGATGCTATGAGTTGACCAAAATCAAAGCATAGTCATCTTGTTTAAGCTATACGATATTTTCAAGCCTAAACTGTAACGATTGCGACTTTTCGACGCTCGAAAGTCGGCATTAATACGTCCATTGTATCAACTGCCAAACAATCGAATGCCGGAAAACCGAATTGTTATGGAGAAAAAGAAGAGGTAGAAGAAGACAGAAGAAAAAGAAGGAAAAAGAACATAGAAACAATATCAGAATCTCACATTCGCAGCGGAATAACATATAATAGATAAATGAATAATCTTTAAATCAAAGAACTATATCATTTTATACATTACATCATCATCAGAGTTTATACAACACAATACAACACTGGACAGTTATATAAACTTGTCCTCATACAGAATACACAGCGGAATAAATAATATCATATACAAGTGATACGTCTCGCCATCCAGCTCGCCACTTGAGCTCCACAGCATCTCCTGAATCCAGAATGACCTGATAACCTGACTCTAGACTGCCCGTGTTGAAATTGGTGGGCACCCAGAGTTTAGGAAGAAAACAATAAACTCCAGGTCAGTCATGGTGACTGGTGTGAGAACTTAAAATAGTTTATCTTTAAAACAACAACAACAAAGGAAGTGGAAAATATCCGCAATGCTTTTGGAAAATGAAACTACCATAAGACCTCCCGCCACACACACAATGCAAACGCAGAATTGGAGGAGATTTCTTCTTATGATAGTTAAACATGCTTACTATGCAAAATCATTGGATTATTATTATTAGTGCATAGTGCATAAAAACATTTCGAAAGTATAATATTAATCTTAGCCAACATACAACCATTATTGTATGCCTACTATAGCTACCATCTAAACAGTGGGGCGCCACCATAAGTAAATGGCAGGTTCTACAACTAAAACCGTACAAGGTTCGTATTGGAAATTGGATTGCCAACAAATGGTCAGGTTAAGTGTAACAACCCGCATATTTATCAATTTTATATTTAAATATTTTATTTGAATATTTCATCGTTCGTCGGATTTTGGTCCGAAAAGCTACTTTTTGCAAACATTCGAATTGGGACTCGAGACCACTTCCATTGAGTTCAAAATGCCGTTTGCGACCTTTTTGAGTATAAACTTTGATATGTTTGGAGCTAGTCAAAAATTTGACCATTTGCACTTTGGGTTTGGTTTTGGGTTGAGCCCACTAGCCAACTTAACCCCCAAATCTGAACCACTCCTCTCCATTCTCCCTCACTTCCTCCTCATTTTAGTTCTTGAGCAACAATGGTGAGTGGAATGGGAAATTAGAATTCCCAAGCCCTAGTTTCCATTTGCAAATCAAGTTCTAGCTCCAAATTCAAAGAGAACCCATTGGTAAGCTTCATCTTCTTCTTCTCCAACTCTTTCTCCTTTCAATTTCAGAATTTCCTAAACCTAACTTAGGAAATATTTCTCTTTTAAAGCTTGTTGAGTTGGAATTGAAGAGTAATTGCTCTTGCCATTGCTCCATAGCATCTTCTTCATTCGTTTGGGTTCAAAGGTGAGATTTTTATCTCACATCTTAGTCTATAACTATCTTCGATTGTTAGGTATGAATTCCTAACACTTATTCTTGTGCAAATGCTTTTGGTTTGGATTGATTCGGTGAATATTCCAACTTTTAGTGTTTTGAGTTCAATTCTTTGAAAATCCTAACTTTGATGTTTTGATCATGTTTTTGGTGATGAATCGAAGAGCGTATATGGCCGGGTAGTCGATAGGCGTAAACCCTTAGCGCCGTGGCTCGACCGATTGCATTTTGGAAGTGTTTGGCATTCATTTGATTGGCATGGGAGTGCTGGAAACAGGCTCCGGTCGACCGACCTCAGAGTCCGGTCGACCGACCTGCTACTCTAGCATCTCCCTGCCTCTGTTTGGAAGTGCAGATTACAGGCTTCGGCCGACCGACCACAGGGTCCGGTCGACCGACCTGCTACCCGAGCACTTCTGTCTCTGGTCCGGTCAACCGACTCAGGGAGTCCGGTTGACCGACCTGCTCCTATTTGCCAGTTTTTCCTATATTGCTTCTTGTGATTTAGACTAGCGATTGAGCGATGTCTCTTTGTCCATGTGAAGGACTGTACTTCATTTTATTGAGCTTCGACTCAATCAGGAGGAGCTTCGGCTCAAAGTCCGCAATGGGGGACTATACCCAGTCAGGAGGAGCTTCGGCTCATCAGGAGGAGCTTCGGCTCAAAGTCCGCAATGGGGGACTCTACCCAGTCAGGAGGAGCTTCGGCTCATCAGGAGGAGCTTCGGCTCAAAGTCCGCAATGGGGGACTATACCCAGTCAGGAGGAGCTCCGGCTCATCAGGAGGAGCTTCGGCTCAAAGTCCGCAATGGGGGACTATACCCAGTCAGGAGGAGCTCCGGCTCATTTTTATAGGATTGGCCATCCTCTTTTATTGTGATTTTTGGATTTCTAATTGATGATTTCTGGAATTTAATGTTTCACCAGCTTTTACAATTGGCATTAATATGTATGTCATTTATTGTGGCTTGGTGAATTAAATAAAGAGTATGACATTCTTTTTAATCTTTGAGAAGATTCTTGTGGTATTGATTAATCTCTTGTTGATTTTCAATTACGTACTTATCACAGTACGCTATTATGGTTATGATACGTTTTTGTCATATCTCTTATTCTATATCACTTTATCTGATATTTATAGCTAAACTGATCCGTTTATTATTTTCTTATAAATAATACTCGGGTCAGACCGAGATGTTACAGGTGCTTCTGCTTGACTTCTCTTCAGGACTATTCTGACTTTTTGCTAACTACATAGATTGTAGTTTTTGGATGTACACATTTGAGATATAGACTCTATGTTGTGTACTTATTCTTTTGTATAGCACGTGATGCTATTCTTTTGTATTATCGTGGATTTTTCTGACCACTACTCTGATGTACACTTTCATGTGTTGTATATTTATTCATATCTATTTCCTCCTCTGTGATATGAATTGTCTGTGACTGATTTATGTTACGTTTATTTCTATATTTGTTTCCGAAGATTATATATAGCCACCGTGTGATAGCTTTGTGTTTGTATCGGTATGTCGGATTTCCTCCTTAAAAGATATGCATTCTATTCTATCTGACATATCGGTGCTCGCACAAAGAAGTTACATGGATGGTCGCTCCTCAACAGCCTTATTCTCCGTGCTAATTGACAGCACTACACCGTAGTGTTCTTGGTTAGCGTGGGTATAGAGGTGGGGCGTCACAGCTTGGTATCAGAGCCAAACTTTGGAACAATGTAGAATAATCTAGCAAGGATCATTGTCCTAAGTCTTTCTTAGGAATCGTGCCATAGGATTTGATTCGGGTCTTCGTACCGTTCTATCCTATTTTCATTTTATGATTCCTTGTTTTATCAATCAAGTTTGTTTGATTTTCATTCTGAGATTATACTTTTCTCTTTTCTTTCTTTCTTAAAGAGAAGAAATGGTTAGATCTGGCCGTACCAACGTCGGTCAATCCAGTGCTACTCCTCAGGAGGGAGCATTTATGTCTGCCCAGCAGCTTCTAGATCTTGTTAAGAATGCTCAAGCTATCGGACCCGTTCCAGAGCCAACTCATCCTAGATCTAGATTTGCACGCTTGTGCAGAGACTATACCGATTTGGGTGGAAGGCCATTCAAGGGATCCGAGAGTGTTATCGAAATTCAATTTTGGCTCAAATCATGCGATCGCATCTTTTCTCGCATGAACCTTATTGATCTCCACCGAGTCCAAGTGGCTTCTAGCATGCTCCAAGAAAGAGCATTGGATTGGTATGAACTCCTTATTTCAGAGATTACCGAAGCGGATCTCACCTGGGAGCAATTCCGGAAATGCTTCGAATTGAAATTTGTGCCGGAAGCTGAAAAAGTAACTTTAGCCCGGCGCTTCATAGACCTTGTTCAAGGTGAATCTTCTGTGACAGACTATGTCGCATCTTTCGAATCTCTTTCTAAATACGGGGTTGAGTATATTAATACCCCGATGAAGAAAAATCAGAGGTTCGTCTATGGCTTGAATAAGAATCTTAAGAAGCCATTGCTCCTGAAACTCGAGGTTTCATTTGATCAGCTTATTGATATCGCTCTTCGTCTTGAAGAGGCCGATAAAGAGTGTGATGTTGAAGTTGTGGGTGCTAAACAAAACTTCAACAACAACATGAAAAGGCCTAACAAGTTCAAAGGTCCTTATCCCAGCAAAAAGGATAAGCAAGCAGCTCCTGCTACAAAGACTTTTTCCTCTAGTGATGGGAAATGCTATAACTGTGGTGATAGGGGCCATTTCGCGAACAAATGTTCAAAGCCGCGTTCTTGTCGCTATTGTAAGAGCCCGGATCATTATATACATTTATGCCCCAGACGTCAAGGCAACACTTCTCTTGGTTAAGGTAATTCTCCTTCTATCTTTGGCGATATTTCTTTTGAGATTATCTTATTCGAGTTCTTTTTTATATGGGTTTCATCTCATTATTTTTATATCAAAAGAACTTGTGATTCTTTTTCTTTAAAACATTTCTGGGCTTGTTGACTTCTTTGAGGATTGCGAATCCGGTTGGTGGATCTGCAACACTCAATTTGCTTTTTATTGATGTCAAAATTATTTTATGTGATTTTTCTTTCCGAGCCGATTTTTACTTATGCTTCAGAATTGACTTTTGTAAGGATTGGCTTAATTATTATGAAGCCATATCCCTTGCCCCGTGTGGACTATTCATCTTCGACATTTTCAATCTGTTAAGCAGATTTCTGTTTTTTCCTTTGTGATTTTGATTCCAATTTGATGGCATCATTTTATTCTTTAAGCTCACATGATGAGGAAGTGTTATTTCTCTCATTCATGTAGTTTGAGAATTTTCCAGTATTTTTGAGTTTGTTTTAGGATTATCACCTAAGCAATCTTTTGTGTGGAGTTAAGGTCCGTTTAGCTCGACCTTGCCACCGATTTTCATTTGCTACGAGTTGCGGAAGTTAGCATTCCGCTTACCGCATTCCGCACTCGTTATGGTTCTTATGAATGACTTATTGTGTCGTTCAATTCGTTCAGCTTATTTCATCCATTTTATAAATCGCGTATTCTAAGAATATTTCGATGAGACCATTCTTGTATTTGTTGATTTTTGGATGGAATTAACAATTTAAAATTTTGCAAATCTTTTTCATAAGATTTATTTATAAGTATAATTGATTTTTGCTCTTAAACGAGCAAAGAATATTCTTAAAGGTTTTTAAGAAAACATGTTTATCATATAGAAGATGATTTTGTGATTGTATTGCCCATTGAGTGCTTTAAGAATTTTGGTCGATGCGCTTGATCAACGTTATCGATAGGAATTTCCTAAACGCTTTGATGAGACAATCAGACACAGTAAATTGACTTGTAAAATGCAAATTTTTCTAGAAAGATTTTTATATAAAGATAATTGTGATTTTGAAAGTTTTAGCTTTTCGGGAAAGAAGATTTCCATTCTTGTGATTCCCGATGGGAACCAAGACTTTATCTTTTGTACCAATGCTTATCGTATTGGTTTTTATGTCGTTCCCTTGTGAAAGAGAACGTGCTATCACTTATGTTTCTGAACCATTAAAGCCTATCGAGACTAGGTATGCCACCCATGATCTAGTGCTCGCGGCTATTGTTTTTGCTTTTAGAGTTTGGCATCATCACTTTTGGGTGAGAAATTTGTTCTCAACCCCGATCATAAATCTTTGGAATATTTATTTTCTCATAAGGACTTAATATTGGCTCGAGTTCCTTACATCTTATGGTCTTGAATTCTTTATACTCCCGGAAGGGAAATCATGCTGCCAATCCACTTTGTCGTAAGCAACAAGTGGTTATTTCTTTGATGATGTCCGTATGGAATGCCAAGTTCATCGGACGTTTCGATATACTTCGTTTTATTGAGCTTCATCTCATTTCTTTTCTGGATTAGCGTCCGATGTTCTTTTATGGTGTTCGGTTCATTTGACGTACCGTTTGCACTACGTCGATGTTCTGAATTGTTTGAGCTTTGGTTCATCTGGCGTACCGTTATTGTACTACGCCGTTGTTCCAAATCATTCGAGTTTCTCGTTTCTTTGGCGTACTGTTTTTGTACTACGCCGTTGCACCGACTCAATTTTCTGTTATTCACGACGTTTTCTTACGTCTTTCTTCTACGGAAATGCCTTAAGGTTTCCAATTTTATTCTTGAGCTTGGTGTTATTGTGGAAATTGAAGTTTCGCCTATTTGACTTTTGAGCAACATTCTACTTGCATCATTGCTTCAGAGGTTGAGCGCCTTCGAAGTAAAGATGTTCTTCTTGTGAAGGTTCTATGGTTCTCAAATCCCAAGGATTGCTCTTGGGAAATCTAGAGAATTCATTGAGTAAACTCGTCCGGGTTTACTCTTTCATGCTCTTTTTGGTGAGCTTCTTATTCCGAATTTCCTTTTGTGTTGGTATGCTTTTATGGATGTTACTCTTTATTTTCTTCTTAAGTATTGCGAGGACGCAATTTCTTTAAGGAGGGGAGTCTGTAACAACCGGCATATTTATCAATTTTATATTTAAATATTTTATTTGAATATTTCGTCGTTCGTCGGATTTTGGTCCGAAAAGCTACTTTTTGCAAACATTCGAATTGGGACTCGAGACCACTTCCATTGAGTTCAAAATGCCGTTTGCGACCTTTTTGAGTATAAACTTTGATATGTTTGGAGCTAGTCAAAAATTTGACCATTTGCACTTTGGGTTTGGTTTTGGGTTGAGCCCACTAGCCAACTTAACCCCCAAATCTGAACCACTCCTCTCCATTCTCCCTCACTTCCTCCTCATTTCAGTTCTTGAGCAACAATGGTGAGTGGAATGGGAAATTAGAATTCCCAAGCCCTAGTTTCCATTTGCAAATCAAGTTCTAGCTCCAAATTCAAAGAGAACCCATTGGTAAGCTTCATCTTCTTCTTCTCCAACTCTTTCTCCTTTCAATTTCAGAATTTCCTAAACCTAACTTAGGAAATATTTCTCTTTTAAAGCTTGTTGAGT
The DNA here is from genome assembly GCA_030737815.1 of Allium fistulosum. Taxonomy (NCBI): domain Eukaryota; kingdom Viridiplantae; phylum Streptophyta; class Magnoliopsida; order Asparagales; family Amaryllidaceae; genus Allium; species Allium fistulosum. The sequence goes on from CM060903.1 coordinate 670,449,485, forward strand.
TGGAATTGAAGAGTAATTGCTCTTGCCATTGCTCCATAGCATCTTCTTCATTCGTTTGGGTTCAAAGGTGAGATTTTTATCTCACATCTTAGTCTATAACTATCTTCGATTGTTAGGTATGAATTCCTAACACTTATTCTTGTGCAAATGCTTTTGGTTTGGATTGATTCGGTGAATATTCCAACTTTTAGTGTTTTGAGTTCAATTCTTTGAAAATCCTAACTTTGATGTTTTGATCATGTTTTTGGTGATGAATCGAAGAGCGTATATGGCCGGGTAGTCGATAGGCGTAAACCCTTAGCGCCGTGGCTCGACCGATTGCATTTCGGAAGTGTTTGGCATTCATTTGATTGGCATGGGAGTGCTGGAAACAGGCTCCGGTCGACCGACCTCAGAGTCCGGTCGACCGACCTACTACTCTAGCATCTCCCTGCCTCTGTTTGGAAGTGCAGATTACAGGCTTCGGCCGACCGACCACAGGGTCCGGTCGACCGACCTGCTACCCGAGCACTTCTGTCTCTGGTCCGGTCAACCGACTCAGGGAGTCCGGTTGACCGACCTGCTCCTATTTGCCAGTTTTTCCTATATTGCTTCTTGTGATTTAGACTAGCGATTGAGCGATGTCTCTTTGTCCATGTGAAGGACTGTACTTCATTTTATTGAGCTTCGACTCAATCAGGAGGAGCTTCGGCTCAAAGTCCGCAATGGGGGACTATACCCAGTCAGGAGGAGCTTCGGCTCAAAGTCCGCAATGGGGGACTATACCCAGTCAGGAGGAGCTTCGGCTCATCAGGAGGAGCTTCGGCTCAAAGTCCGCAATGGGGGACTATACCCAGTCAGGAGGAGCTCCGGCTCATCAGGAGGAGCTTCGGCTCAAAGTCTGCAATGGGGGACTATACCCAGTCAGGAGGAGCTCCGGCTCATTTTTATAGGATTGGCCATCCTCTTTTATTGTGATTTCTGGATTCCTAATTGATGATTTCTGGAATTTAATGTTTCACCAGCTTTTACAATTGGCATTAATATGTATGTCATTTATTTTGGCTTGGTGAATTAAATAAAGAGTATGACATTCTTTTTAATCTTTGAGAAGATTCTTGTGGTATTGATTAATCTCTTGTTGATTTTCAATTACGTACTTATCACAGTACGCTATTATGGTTATGATACGTTTTTGTCATATCTCTTATTCTATATCACTTTATCTGATATTTATAGCTAGACTGATCCGTTTATTATTTTCTTATAAATAATACTCGGGTCAGACCGAGATGTTACAGGTGCTTCTGCTTGACTTCTCTTCAGGACTATTCTATATTGCTTATTTGTTCGAATTTCCAACTTTAATCGATTCGTGTGGTCTCCTATTTGTTGTTATCATCTCTAAGACTTTGATGACTCCTCTTTCGGGATGGTACCTCGTTAGGTCGAACCCCGTATAACTCTGCGTAGGCAATCTTATCTGAAAACCATTCAACGGAACTTCTTACTTTGATGGTTTTGGGAATTGATTTCTTTGGATTTTATTCACGTCTTCGAATGTGAACTTTTATAATTGATTGTTTCTACAATCACTTCTATGACTTGTCACTTTAAAAATATAAAGGTTTCAATACTAGTAGTAAATATCAAAACTCTATCATCAAAATGGTTTCAACTCTATTTTCAATATCAAACTCGTTTATAAAACTGTTTTCCAATCTACTAGTATATACAAACCTTTACCTCATTCGTATGAGAAAATATAATTAAACGGCTTAGCAAAACAAGTGGTATGAAACGCTTGCGTTTACTTCGTCGGTTAATTTATGGACTTGTTCGATTGAAACTCTTGTGACGATTTCCTAGTGCAGATCTACAGTTTGTTCGTAAATATTTGAGTTAAGTAAGTGGTTATGGGACATGAAGCTAAACTCTTATATTTACTAGCTTAGTGTAATCGACACTTCCTTATGATCATGATGATCATTCTTATGATTTAGACTAGCGATTGAGCGATGTCTCTTTGTTTGCGAGGTTAGACTAGACACCATTTGTGTGATTTCGATTCACACATATCTCTTTATCTTCAAGGTTAGTCTATACCTCATTGGTGTGATTTTGATTCACACATATTGAAACTCTTGTGACAATTTCCTAGTGCAGATCTACAATCTGTTCGTAAATATTTGAGTTAAGCAAGTGGTTATGGGACATGAAGCTAAACTCTTATATTTACTAGCTTAGTGTTATCGACACTTCTTTATGATCGATGACGATCATTTTTATGATTTAGACTAGCAATGTGCGATGTCTCTCGTCCGTGTGTTCGGACTTGCCTTTCTCGTCCGTGTGTTCGGACTTGCCTTTCTCGTCCGTGTGTTCGGACTTGCCTTTCTCGTCCGTGTGTTCGGACTTGCCTTTCTCGTCCGTGTGTTCGGACTTGCCTTTCTCGTCCGTGTGTTCGGACTTGCCTTCGGGCCATCCGTGTGTTCGGAAAATTAAATGGATAGCTTCCATGAGATAGCTTCTCGTCTGTGTGCTCGGACTTCCCCCTTTTTGTGATTTCTAGATTTCGTGTGTTGATTTCTGAATTTAATGTTTCACCAACTTTTACAATTGGCATTAATATGTATGTCATTTATTGTGGCTTGGTGAATTAAATAAAGAGTATGACATTCTTTTTAATCTTTGAGAAGATTCTTGTGGTATTGATTAATCTCTTGTTGATTTTCAATTACGTACTTATCACAGTACGCTATTATGGTTATGATACGTTTTTGTCATATCTCTTATTCTATATCACTTTATCTGATATTTATAGCTAGACTGATCCGTTTATTATTTTCTTATAAATAATACTCGGGTCAGACCGAGATGTTACAGGTGCTTCTGCTTGACTTCTCTTCAGGACTATTCTGACTTTTTGCTAACTACATAGATTGTAGTTTTTGAATGTACACATTTGAGATATAGACTCTATGTTGTGTACTTATTCTTTTGTATAGCACGTGATGCTATTCTTTTGTATTATCGTGGATTTTTCTGACCACTACTCTGATGTACACTTTCATGTGTTGTATATTTATTCATATCTATTTCCGCCTCTGTGATATGAATTGTCTGTGACTGATTTATGTTACGTTTATTTCTATATTTGTTTCCGAAGATTATATATAGCCACCGTGTGATAGCTTTGTGTTTGTATCGGTATGTCGGATTTCCTCCTTAAAAGATATGCATTCTATTCTATCTGACATATCGGTGCTCGCACAAAGAAGTTACATGGATGGTCGCTCCTCAACAGCCTTATTATCCGTGCTAATTGACAGCACTACACCGTAGTGTTCTTGGTTAGCGTGGGTATAGAGTTGGGGCGTCACATTAAGGAACTTCCTATGCCACGTAGGAACGCCTCTAGCGGGACGCTCCGAGAGACAACCTGCTCTCTGCCAACACAAGGCCGGGTTACCTCTGTAACTAGGTAACTCACAAATATGCCATTCCCCGGTCCTTTGGGACCTTTATCCGAGCACTCGGTAACCAACATCACACATAATAAATAGAGTGTGTCCACATGAGTAAGTATCTGGGCTCCATACCATGATACCACCTTTTCCAGAAGGAAATGACATACCCTAAAGGGCGCGACCCTCACAACCTTGCCGCATCATTCCTGTTTTGACCATTTCCGGGTTGTGAGATCCTAACGAAGTCTCGTCCACAAAGCTACGCTTTTTCACAAAGCCACACTTTGATCACAAATGATCAAAAAATGATAATCACACAGCAACACTCAGCATGCCACATTACCAAATTGGGAATATATCGCTGATAAATTTCAACTACATAACCTCTGAGCTCGTACGTCTCAAAGAAGGGTGTTAAGCTAAGAGAATAAATTCTCTGCCACCAAACAGAAATGTATTTGAAATAAATCAGCTTTATATCTCAAAATGTAATGTCATACATGTAACCATACAAGTCTGTTCCGGGTTCGAACAGAACCGAAGGCACTTCAAAAGAAGCCCTTGTAATTCGGGTATTCACAATCCCGATAAAACTTCCCATCACAAAGAAAATCTCTATACCGTATCAAACGGTGCAGAGACAATCGATATGTCATCCTATTTTTTTCACAAATACCCGGTCTTCACCACCGGTCTTCAATACGATCCATATCGTCGTATCACAAATTCGGAATGAGTTATATGACACAAAGGTCTTTTCCAGGCTAACCCGAATAGTGAGCACAATATTTTGAAACATAGGGATATAGGGATTTCCATTAAGTCACAACTTATTACCCAAATCCTTTCCTTTAAATGGTTTAAACAAATTACAATTTTAAATCTTTAAATAAAAAGATTTACTTCACAAAGTTTACCCAGTTTCACAAAGATTCATTCGCAGATTTCCAAATCAATTTCCATTTCAATTTGAATTAACCTATTAAATCTTTAAATCAAGATTTAATTTATAGCTTTCAAAACTATTCATAATTCAAGTCTTTTATAATATAAATGATACACCATTAAAATCTTCTTTGATTTCAAAACAAAGCTTAATCATCTTCACAAAGGTTAATTCATAGTTTTTCCAAACTATTTACAATTTCATTTCAACTTGAAATGTTTCGATACAAATTGGAAATCTTTTCACTTTATAGAAGCTATTATTATTCGAAAACAGATAGTTTTCGTTTTGGGAAAAACTGGTTACAATTACACAAGTTAAATCCATTCAAGTATAAAACTTGAATATACATTTAAATTTCCAAAACCATATTTTAAATGGTTAAAAACCCATATAAACACCTTTTATACTTATAAAATCTTTTAAACCAAAATTCCCAAATCATCGAATTCAATTTCAAAATATTGAGTTCAAAATTTAAATCAAATGATTTAAATTCCAATTTTATTAAGTTATTTAAAATAACTTTTATTTTTTAAACTCATTTTCAAAAACTTTCAATTCCAATTCCAAACTATTTTGGATTCAAAAATTCAATCTTTTCAAAATTGATAAAAATATATGACTTAACCGATTTCCACATGAAATCCACATTTGTGTGTGTATTGTGTAGTCCACGGTTTAACACAATAGTGCAACAACATTCAACCATCACAGATCAAATATAACAATATAATTGATAAGCGGTATAAATTATAACGCTTATCTTCATTCACAGATCAGAGATATATATATCACAGATGAATAGATCACAAATCACACACAAATCAGAATATATCACAAAGCATCACACATCAAAGATGTTAAACAATTCAACATCCAATATAATCCAAACATCAATAGATATGATTAATTAAATTATCTGATTAATTTAAATCAAATAAATTTCTATAAATCAATTTTACTAGTTATGGTAAATTAACAATAAATTAATTTCAAATTGATTTTCAAATTTATTTCAAAACACAAAATCAATTTCCAAAATTTTCAAATTTATTTCCTTTTAAAAATGAATTCCTTTAGCTCTTCAAATCTATTTAAAAATCCCAAATTTAGATAAATTCTTCAATTTACAGATAATATTTCTGAAATCCATTTATTAAGCCTTTTTTTCAAAATTGAAATTTAATTCAATACATTTCAAAAATAAGACTTTATCTATTAAACTCCTTTTAAATTTATCCAATTATCAAAAATAAATTTTTCGATCACTTTCCAACTTATATTTTCAAAAATCCAATTTTACTTATTTCTGGTATCCATCGATACCAAAAATATATTTGGCTAAATTATAGCCGTCAACAATTTTAATCACAATATAATCACACGGCGATTATAAATAAATCAACACACAACATTGAAATAAATTCAAATGTTTGAGGAATCCAGTTGGATCCTTCCAACCTGTTTCCCTGCATCCACAGATGTTAGCACAAAACCAATTTCACTTCACAGTGAAATTATCGCGGTATATGGGATTTATAAATATTATCCGCTATTATGCGGCGCAATAGGTTCTCATCCGCTATATAATGCGGGAAATCAACTCCAAATACATATATAATACCAATTCCACTTCAATGTGGAATTATCGCGGTATATGTTTTTAATAAATAACCTCCGCTTAATATACGGCGTATAAGTTCTATTTAGCACAATAGATAACAATTTATCATCCAATTCACACAATCAAGCAATTTTAAATCTAACTATTTAAAATTTGAATCGGAACAAAATATTCGACTGAGTAAGGAGTTCTCACCTTGAGTTTGACGAACGTTTTAAATTTTAAATTAAATCGAACCATTCGATTTAATCCAAAATTCTCGCTTGCCCCAAACGTGCCAAGGTCTACGCTGCAGCATAGAGTGCATCGCTGCGATTCCGGCGTCGCCAGTTTCGTCGAATTCTGATAATATACGACAAAGTTACGGGTTTTTAAAGTTTATTCAAATTAAAAATAAATCAATTAACATTTTATTTCTATTTTTTTTAAACCTAACTCTTTCTATGGCCGTTCAATTTTCAACCCTAGATCATGGCCATCGATTCCATCTTCCCGTTCGTTTCTTTCGCGAACAAAGACAACCCACCGCCGCCGTTTTGTCTCGAATTTACCCTCCCTCTACGATCGTCTATATGACGATCGAACGTTGCCACATCGAAGCCTGGCCTAAGGCGCACCTCCACCTTGAAAGCCGATGAACTCGGTCGACCCCTGCTCGAGAATGACGAGCTCGAACTTTGGCCTTTCAACCCCATATCGTCATCGATTTACTCCATTAAACCCAATCATCACCGTTCACATTGTAGAACTCGATGAGCTTGACAAGGTTGTAGTTGATAGTTTCTGGAAATAGTGTGTGGATTAGAAGAAATTGAAGGAGGAAGTTTGGAAGATTTCGGCCATTGAACGTTATAGAACTGGCGGCTAAGGTTTACAACTAGGGTTTGAGCAAAAAATCAAAGAGATAAGGTCCTTTTATAGATAATCGTCAAACACTATTCACTCCGAAAATTTTTGAACTCGAAATCTAACGTTCCGGCTGGTGTTTCTAAGGTTTAACCCGCATTCCGAACACAATGGAACGTGTTTCGGAAGCTAATTTGGTCATATGCGCGAGTTACGGAAATAAACGATCAAATTTGAATTAAATCGATTAAAATCGATTTCGATGTGTTTTGGCTTGCCCTGGACAAACCGTAAATCCGATTGACATGAAATTTGAACCTTACAATAATTTCAGATTATGGATCCGATGAAATTGGTTTTGTTGAAATCCGAGACTGTTTGAAAAATGGTCATTTTCACTAGTCAATTAAATATGAAAATATTCAATTTTCACAAATTAACTTTTAAATCAATTTTAAAAGTTTACAAACATCATTCTAACTCCAATATGATTTATAAAGTTATAATAAATCATTTTTATACACATTTAATTCAGATTTCAATTATTTACCCAATTTCAAGTATTAAATTAATAATTTAATAGTCCAATTAAATCACTATATCGAAATTAAATTAATTCGCCTTCCAAATCTTACTTATTAATATTTAAAATTAATTAAATATACGAATTTCAAATGACGGAAATTCTGGGTCGTTACAAACTTCCCCCCTTAAAAGAATTTTGTCCTCGAAATTGCAAAGTAAGAAAAATGCCCCAGATTCATTAACTTTTCAAACAATTCGCTTAGTGAAAATTTTACATTCACCCTTTCCAAAACCTTTAATCTTCAACCAAAACAATGGTTTCCATTTTCTAGTTCAATTCCTACGTTTTCATTTCAATTTGGAAATTGACTTTTCATTAACAAAAATTTTCCAAAATTTCCCGAAAATTTTCTAACGCCTTAAATTTTCAGAAAAATTCACCAGCGTCTCCTTTGCGCGGTTCGATCGTAGTAGGATCACAATAGACATAAATATATATACATCGACCCACACGGTCGGAAAAGCAGAAAAACAGTTCATATTTCCTATTTTTATTGCGTAGGCGTACCTTTTTAGCATTTTTAAGCAAAGCAGTTATTTATTTAGCATTTTAGCGCAACCAAATCAACCGAACGGCAGCCACGGCACCTGTACTTACTCAATTTAAATATGTAAGTGACATATTTATAAAGCTATTAACATTTTACTCTTTTAAACAACTACAACATATGCATATTAAAAGAAATGCATACTAAACCAGTTTTATAAGCACTTATAAAATTTCAACATCACTTGTAATTGTTTACAACCAATTCATATATAACAACATTCAATTGTTGATTTTCAATTAGTTTACATTCACTAATTTAAATTCAAGTTGGTTCATTTTCAATTCAAATCAATTTCTATTTAAATTTACTTCACTTTCAATTTAAATTCAATTACATAGCTTTCATTTATCAATTCAATTTCATTAACACTTAATGAATTAAATACAAGCAACTAACAACCATCTAACAACCAATTCATATTCATCACAACCAAATTATTAAATTTACATTCAATTCGGTTCAGCACTTTCAATTAGCTTTAATGAATTAACACTTACATCCATTATTCCATATCAATTTATTTACATTAGATTGATTAACATTCAACCCATTTATTAATTCAATTGTTAATTCATTTAACAAATAAAGTTGAATCTCACTTATATGACTCAAGTTCACATTTATTTAATAAATTCACTTTATTATTTTACTTCGATATCAAAATCAACTTCATTCAACATCACTTAAGTTATATTCCAATTAAACATCATTTGTTTAACTTAACTTAAAATTTTCACTTATAAATCCAATTCAGATTTCAATTATAAAATAAATTCTATTTAACTTTTACCAAAGTCAAATTTCATCAATTATTCAAATTCATATCTCATTTTGCTTAACAAAATTGTTTTAACCACTTTAACGATTGGTTTCATTTTCATCTTTTCTCATTCTATAAGTTATACAACTTATTATTCAACTTCCAAATCATATTATAAGTATAAAACTCATTTTTACTTATATTTATCAATGTCAATTTGGATTTTAATTAAAATTTTGTTTATCACAACAACACTTCAATTTTCAATTTACTATGGTAGCAAATCCATCACATAGAAACACGAAAATGATACTGATGATGCTGCAGTCATCACCCTTATTATTTCCCAACGACAGTAGTGAATTCAGTGCTTTAAATTCTTTTCAAAATTTTCCTTTTATTTATAAATCACATTTTATATCTTTTTCTCATATAATTTCACTTTTTTTCTTTACTTATATAAGATTATTTCACAATTGCAAATCATTTTAATTAGGATTCCATACTTATACCATTGTTGCTTTTATATAATTTATTCAAACAACTTTCATTAATTCATATCTATTCTTACATTTTCAACAACCAAACAATCAATTATATACACTTTAATAATTTCTGAAAAATTATTTCCTTTTTATATACAAAATATAATCGAGGTAAAATTATTTCATTTACCCAATTTAAAATGATACTATGTCGACTTGCCTCGTTTAAGTGTTTAGAAACCCTTATCGATAATATGGCGTCCCACATACCGACCAGAATTCACAAACAACTCAACGGATAAGTAAACACAATATAAAACAATTTTATATTCACTAACAAATACGCACTCATATCTATTATTACACTCACACTCATTTTAGAGTACTACTGACTCTATCTCTAATGAGTAATACCCAACAGAGCCATGGTTATCGCTTAACCATATGCTCTAATACCAAATGTAACGATTGTGACTTTTCGACGCTCGAAAGTCGGCATTAATACGTCCACTGTATCAACTGTCGAGCAATCGAATGCCGGAAAACCAAATTGTTATGGAGAAAAATAAGAGGTAGAAGAAGACAGGAGAAAAAGAAGGAAAAAGAACACAGAAACAATATTAGAATCTCACATTCACAGCGGAATAACATATAATAGATAAATGAATAATCTTTAAATCAAAGAACTATATCATTTTATACATTACATCATCATCAGAGTTTATACAACACAATACAACACTGGACAGTTATATAAATTTGTCCTCATACAGAATACACAGCGGAATAAATAATATCATATACAAGTGATACGTCTCGCCATCCAGCTCGCCACTTGAGCTCCACAGCATCTCCTGAATCCAAAATGACCTGATAACCTGACTCTAGACTGCCCGTGTTGAAATTGGTGGGAACCCAGAGTTTAGGAAGAAAACAATAAAGTCCAGGTCAGTCATGGTGACTGGTGTGAGAACTTAAAACAGTTTATCTTTAAAACAACAACAACAAAGGAAGTGGAAAATATCCGCAATGCTTTTGGAAAATGAAACTACCATAAGACCTCCCGCCACACACACAATGCAAACGCATAATTGGAGGAGATTTCTTCTTATGATAGTCAAACATGCTTACTACGCAAAATCATTGGATTATTATTATTAGTGCATAGTGCATAAAAACATTTCGAAAGTATAATATTAATCTTAGCCAACATACAACCATTATTGTATGCCTACTATAGCTACCATCTAAACAGTGGGGCGCCACCATAAGTAAATGGCAGGTTCTACAACTAAAATCGTACAAGGTTCGTATTGGAAATTGGATTGCCAACAAATGGTCAGGTTAAGGAACTTCCTATGCCACGTAGGAACGCCTCTAGCGGGACGCTCCGAGAGACAACCAGCTCTCTGCCAACACAAGGCCGGGTTACCTCTGTAACTAGGTAACTCACAAATATGCCATTCCCCGGTCCTTTGGGACCTTTATCCGAGCACTCGGTAACCAACATCACACATAATAAATAGAGTGTGTCCACATGAGTAAGTATCTGGGCTCCATACCATGATACCACCCTTTTCCAGAAGGAAATGACATACCCCAAAGGGCGCGACCCCCACAACCTTGCCGCATCATTCCTGTTTCGACCATTTTCGGGTTGTGAGGTCCTGACGAAGTCTCGTCCACAAAGCTACGCTTTTTCACAAAGCCACGCTTTGATCACAAATGATCAAAAAATGATCATCACATAGCAACACTCAACATGCCACATTACCAAATTGGGAATATATCGCTGATAAATTTCAACTACATAACCTCTGAGCTCGTACGTCTCAGAGAAGGGTGTTAAGCTAAGAGAATAAATTCTTCGCCACCAAACATAAATGTATTTGAAAGAAATCAGCTTTATATCTCAAAATGTAATGTCAGACATGTAACCATACAAGTTTGTTCTGGGTTCGAACAGAACCGAAGGCACTTCAAAAGAAGCCCTTGCAATCCGGGTATTCACAATCCCGATAAAACTTCCCATCACAAAGGAAATCTCTATACCGTAGCTAACGGTGCAGAGACAATCGATAGGTCATCCTATCGTTTTCACAAATACCCGGTCTTCACCGCCGGTCTTCAATACGATCCATATCGTCGTATCACAAATTCGGAATGGGTTATATGACACAAAGGTCTTTTCCCGGCTAACCCGAATAGTGAGCACAATATTTTAAAACATAGGGATATAGGGATTTCCATTAAGTCACAACTTATTACCCAAATCCTTTCCTTTAAATGGTTTAAACAAATTACCATTTTAAATCTTTAAACAAAAAGATTTACTTCACAAAGTTTACCCAGTTTCACAAAGATTCATTCGCAGATTTCCAAATCAATTTCCATTTCAATTTGAATTAACCTATTAAATCTTTAAATCAAGATTTAATTTATAGCTTTCAAAACTATTCACAATTCAAGTCTTTTATAATATAAACGATACACCATTAAAATCTTCTTTGATTTCAAAACAAAGCTTAATCATCTTCACAAAGGTTAATTCATAGTTTTTCCAAACTATTTACAATTTCATTTCAACTTGAAATGTTTCGATACAAATTGGAAATCTTTTCACTTTATAGAAGCTATTATTATTCAAAAACAGAAAGTTTTCATTTTGGGAAAAACTAGTTACAATTACACAAGTTAAATCCATTCAAGTATAAAATTTGAATATACATTTAAATTTCCAAAACCATATTTTAAATGGTTAAAAACCCATATAAACACCTTTTATACTTATAAAATCTTTTAAACCAAAATTCCCAAATCATTGAATTCAATTTCAAAATATTGAGTTTAAAATTTAAATCAAATGATTTAAATTCCAATTTTATTAAGTTATTTAAAATAAATTTTATTTTTGGAACTCATTTTCAAAAACTTTCAATTCCAATTCCAAACTATTTTGGATTCAAAAATTCAATCTTTTCAAAATTGATAAAAATCTGTGACATAACCGATTTCCACGTGAAATCCACATTTGTGTGTGTATTGTGTAGTCCACGGTTTAACACAATAGTGCAACAACATTCAACCATCACAGATCAAATATAACAATATAATTGATAAGCGGTATAAATTATAACGCTTATCTTCATTCACAGATCAGAGATATATATATCACAGATAAATAGATCACAAATCACACACAAATCAGAATATATCACAAAGCATCACACATCAAAGATGTCAAACAATTCAACATCCAATATAATCCAAACATCCATAGATAGGATTAATTAAATTATCCGATTAATTTAAATCAAATAAATTTCTATAAATCAGTTTTACTAGTTATGGTAAATTAACAATAAATTAATTTCAAATTGATTTTCAAATTTATTTCAAAACACAAAATCAATTTCCAACATTTTCAAATTTATTTCCTTTTAAAAATGAATTCCTTTTGCTCTTCAAATCTATTTAAAAAATCCCAAATTTAGATAAATTCTTCAGTTTATAGATAATATTTCCGAAATCCATTTATTAAGCCTTTTTTTCAAATTTGAAATTTAATTCAATACAGTTCAAAAATAAGACTTTATCTTTTAAACTTCTTTTAAATTTATCCAATTATCAAAAATATATTTTTTGATCAATTTTCAACTTATATTTTCAAAAATCCAATTTTACTTATTTCTGGTATCCATCGATACCAAAAATATATTCGGCTAAATTATAGCCGTCAACAATTTCAATCACAATATAATCACACAGCGATTATAAATAAATCAACACACAACATTGAAATAAATTCAAATGTTTGAGGAATCCAGTTGGATCCCTCCAACCTGTTTCCCTGCATCCACAGATGTTAGCACAATACCAATTTCACTTCATAGTGAAATTATCGCGGTATATGGGATTTATAAATATTATCCGCTATTATGCGGCGCAATAGGGTCTCATCCACTATATAATGCGGGAAATCAACTCCAAATACATATATAATACCAATTCCACTTCAATGTGGAATTATCGCGGTATATGTTTTTAATAAATAACCACCGCTTAATATATGGGCGTATAGGGTCTATTTAGCACAATAGATAATAATTTATCATCCAATTCGCACAATCAACACAATCAAGCAATTTTAAATCTAACTATTTAAAATTTGAATCGAAAAAAAATATTCGATTGAGTGAGGAGTTCTCACCTTGAGTTTGTCGAACGTTTTAAATTTTAAATTAAATCGAACCGTTCGATTTAATCCAAAATTATCGCTTGCCCCCAAACGCGCCTAGGTCTACGCTGCAGCGTAGAGTGCGTCGCTGCGATTTCGGCGTCGCCAGTTTCGTCGAATTCTAATAATATACGACAAAGTTACGGGTTTTTAAAGTTTATACAAATTAAAATAAATCAATTAACATTTTATTTCTATTTTTTTTAAACCTAACTCTTTCTCTGGCCGTTCAATTTTCAACCCTAGATCATGGCCATCGATTCCATCTTCCCTTCATTTCTTTCGCGAACAAAGACAACCCACCGCCGCCGTTTTGTCTCGAATTTCCCCTCTACGATCGTTTATACGACGATCGAACGCTGCCACATCGAAGCCTGGCCCAAGGCGCACCTCCACCTTGAAAGCAGATGAACTCGGTCGACCCCTGCTCGAGAATGACGAGCTCGAACTTCGGCCTTTCAACCCCATATCATCGTCGATTTACTCCATTAAACCCAATCATCACCATTCACATTGTAGAACTCGATGAGCTTGACAAGGTTGTAGTTGATAGTTTCTGGAAATAGTGTGTGGATTAGAAGAAATCGAAGGAGGAAGTTTGGAAGATTTCGGCCATTGAACGTTATAGAACTGGCGGCTAAGGTTTACAACTAGGGTTTGAGCAAAAAATCAAAGAGATAAGGTCCTTTTATAGATAATCGTCAAACACTATTCACTCCGAAAATTTTCGAACTCGAAATCAAACATGCCGGCTGGCATTTCTAAGGGTTACCCCGCGTTCTGAACACAATGGAACGTGTTTCGGAAGCTAATTTGGTCATATGCGCGAGTTACGAAAATAAACGATCAAATTTGAATTAAATCGATTAAAACCGATTTTGATGCGTTTTGGCTTGCCCCGGACAAACCGTATATCCGATTGACACGAAATTTGATACCTTACAATAATTTCACATTACGGATCCGATGAAACTTGTTTCGTCGAAATCCGAGACTGTTTGAAAAATGGTCATTTTCACTAGTCAATTAAATATTAAAATATTCAATTTTCACAAATTAACTTTTAAATCAATTTTAAAAGTTTACAAACATCATTCTAACTCCAATATGATTTATAAAGTTATAATAAATCATTTTTATACACATTTAATTCAAATTTCAATTATTTACCCAATTTCAAGTATTAAATTAATAATTTAATCGTCCAATTAAATCACTATATCGAAATTAAATTAATTCAACTTCCAAATCTTACTTATTAATATTTAAAATTAATTAAATATACGAATTTCAAATGACGGAAATTCTGGGTCGTTACATAAACACCGCCATACATCATCACACTAAGATCCGATGTTTTGACTTAGATATATTTAACCTACATAAGACTCTCAGTTGAGTCATTCTATTATCATCCAATTATCACATATACGTAACCTATTGGTGCCCCAATGGTCACAAGTAATTCACCGTCTAATATCTGAAAGGCATTGTGTACACAAATCTCAATAAATACATCAATATCACTTTCTCGATAGATCTTGACCAGGACTTTTAAATTTGAGTGCTATTACTGGATCGATTCAATATTCATGGTTATGACTGATTGCTAACTGCAATTGATATAATATTATACTTAGGAATTTTCTATTTATATATGTCTAATGCTCGTAATAATTATTTATATCGTATATATATATATATATAATAAACACACATAATAGAAAACAAAAACCAATAAGCATACTTTTATTTCAAACAAAATCCGTTATAGAGTTAAGATTACTTAACAAATCACATAATTTCCCCTAGGGCACATCCTTAACTATCTTAATCACCCACTTGCACTTTGAGACAATTATATTACTTCATTCTTATTCCTCCGACCAACCATCCTACTAGAACGTACCGAGAAAAAGCATTAGTAAGTGGACCTGTAATACTATTATTTTATATCCACTTTCTAAATCATTTCTCTCTATCACTAATAAAATATTTTATCATGTGGTAATTATAGGGAACATATCTCGACCATTTTTTGAGTTGTTGGTTCCCATTACAATCTAAATTGCATTATTTTTATCATAATATATCTCAATGGTAGGAACCATTTTAGATTTCTTATAATTATGTGGACGTATACTATTTTCATTGTTGCACTATTCAAGCAATGTACTTAGTATTTATAATCGATTCTGCCATAACGTCTTATTTGGAACTTTTTCAACATAAATCCCCTTTGTTAAGTGTAAACATGAATTTTAGATTGGCTAACTTTTTCAATGTCACTTATGAAGTTTGAGTTCGAACACTCCTTCATAAGGAATATACTATTTCCATAAATAGTTTTTTAGTATTTCACAAATACTTGAGAATACTCTTAATATCTTTCTATAATTTTAACTCAAATTTGATATTCGCTTACTACACCAGGTGCATAAGCGAATTTCAGTCTAGTATGTAACATAACATATATGATATTCCTGTTTCATATGCATAAAGACTCAATCCCATATGCTACATATTAAAATTTAAATATGGTGTTTATGTAGATTGATTTGGACAATCCCACTATCCCCTTATATCGAGTACAAAGATATCCTTTTCAAATCCTTTACCGAGAATTGAAAAACCAAGGTTTAAATAATTTTAACATGGGTACATCATTACCAATCAATAACATGTTGTTTACTTATAGTATTAGAAATATCTTATTACCTTTTATTTTCTCTCTTACAGGAACACATTTCATCTACATTTTGATTGAAACCATACTATTTGATTTTTCTATCAAAACACTTACTCAACTTCTATATTCTTATTCAAGCTCATATATTAAAAATTCCACAATCTTTGGTATCGCTCCAATGGAAATTAGGGCATTTTGGCTATGGTATACAAATAATCTTCTCTATATCATTAATTAGAAATTCCTTTTCAATGTTAATAAGCCAAGAATATTAGCATATTGTGCAATAATTTGTAAGTAGAATTCAAATGGACTTAAGTATGTTAACTAGCAAAGTTGCTTAATTGATTTCAACATTTGAAATCGATGATGTCATTTCTCATTAACCCTGTTTTATACACTTCCAACTACATTGATTTTCTTCTCAAAGACTTATTTGCAGTCGACTAATCATATCCTTTTGGGTACGATCTTCAAAATCAAAAAAATTCAATGTACTTGGAATCTATTTCAGATTTAAAGCGTCATGCCATGTAGAAGAGTTTATACCCTCCATGGTTTGTTGAAACCGAGGAGATTGTCACTATGAACAATTAATTTCTCGATATTGATTAGAAATTATTAGTTTCTCTTTAGGGTACGAGATTTCCTATTAAAAATTCATTTGGCGGTTGTTACAGTAGTATATAATCAAATTGAGTTAAGAAAGGAAGCGACGATGGATCCACTAATCGATCTAACGATTTCTATTATCAATCTGAAAAGTATTTACATTTGGAAGATGTAGATGTTGAAAGAGTCGAATTCAATGCTATTGAGGATGAAGGACTACCTTGGATAGGTTTTGGAAAGGATAAAGGAAAGAGAAAAGCCACTGATGGTTTCAAAGCCCTAAACATCTAAGTAGGGAGCTGTAGTTTTCTTCATACACCACTTAACCAAGAATCTAGAGAGGATTTACCTAACAACTAAAGGACGAGTCCGATATAGAAAACCTCCAAGAAGAGAGCCCATAGAATGGGAGAGGAGGAATGGGAAATTTTGTTTGTTCCATGAGGTGGATGGAGATGACAACCGAGTGTAGGCACTTGGGAGATATAGTAATGAAACAAGTTTGGAGCAACTGATTACAACAATACATAAAAATAATTAATTATTGGATAAACTGTTGTGGTACCACAAACACAACAATTCGCTGCAATAGACAAACTTAGTCGCAATAAAGGATATGACCATGAGATATAGAACTCGTGATAAGAATGGATAGGATTTAGGTTTCTTTCTTCTGTACTTTGTTTTTTGCTTTTTGTCAAATTATAAATGTTTTCTCTTAGTCAACTTACACACACGCACGATCTCGATTAATCCTATAAGCATGCTTAATTTTTAAGCCCAAGTGTAACTCTTGATTGAACTAACTATTAGTTTATGTTTCCATTTGATACAATATAATTTAGATGTAATAAAGTTGTATGAACAATTTAATGACTGACATAATTTTAGATTTATTAGTTTTGAACTCTTGAGATGTGACATACGATATAGATTTGATTCTAATATTGATATGGAACATTAACTGAATTAGATTATCCCATATATTTTATATGTAAATCGAACGTTTATAGTTCCTTCGACAAGAGAGATGGGGTGATGAACCTGGAAATACAAGTCTTCTTAGTGGAGAGCGAGTGGATGAACTTGAATATGATAGTAAGTTCCCTTACAGAAAGTGAGTAAGTGGACTTGCCTTAAACTTGAGTCCCCTCGCAGAAGAGTGAGTAGATAGGCTCACTATAGATTTTTGATTTTTATTTGAAGAGATTAAAACTTAACCTTAGGGTATTAAAACCTTATGATTTGGAATGAATATATCATGATTATTAGATTACTAATAGGTATAGTTCCTTGATTCAGTTGGAATTACATATAATAGTTTGTTGCGAGATAATTGATAATTTATGAGTAATTCTTTTACTGGGGTAATATGTTAACATAACACATTGATACTTGATATATGAAAACTTACTGGTAATGCTTTAATCTAGTTGGACATACTTATAATGGGATGTTAGTAGTACTAACTATTATCCAACATTTGAACCAAGCAGCTTCTAAGTGAATCTAGGCGATATGACAAAAGGCGAATGACTCAAGAACTTAGGGGAATGCTTGTGATAATAAGATGAAGCAACACAAGGAGTTGGATTCAAATTGGAGGCAATCGAATATGGTTGGTACCGATCATAAATGATGTCAGTACATACATGATTTGGACGGTATCGAGTTGATTTCTAGGGAGTCACTTATGAATGAGTTGATGAACTACTCCGGCACTTTGCAAAAAAGAGATAAGTCTCATATATGGCCAATCTTGTCAGTACTGGCATAATTTGATGGAGCAATTTTTGGAGTGAAGCTTGGAAACTTGAAGATATGAACAAGTATAAAAGAAGAATGTTCCAACACCAACCAAAATATGGCTGATTCTGACATGATTGTAGTTGGTATTGAAATAATTTTCATGCATAGATCTAACCCATTCTTCCTTTCTATTCTCATGGATCTAAACTCTTACTTAGTATTCCATGATCTACGGATTATAGAGGATGATTTTAACCATAAATATAGGAGTTAGAACGAAGTGAAGATGACTTTTGGCACATATTCACCGCTCTCTTGTCTCTACTCCAACCTTTTCTATGAAGTGTTGTAACGACCCTAGATTTTAATTACATTTAATTGATAATTAAATGAATTTTTGAATAAAAATTGTAAAATTAAATTAATAAATGGAAGCGAGTTTCCCCGAATCCATATAAATTTGGATTTAAATTGTAATAAATGGTTTAAAAATAAATAAAACAAATCAAAATATTAAAAGAAAAATAAAGTAAATACATTGGATAAAATTTTAACAACGCAATTAAAATAGGAATCTATTTATATTATTAAGCCATAAGAAAAGAAACAACACTAAAATACAAAACAAAGAAAAATAAGCATAGAAATAAAATACATTCACATATGAACACTTATAAAATAACAAGGAAAAAGAAAGAAACATATGTACTTACTGGAAATCATTTCAGCCACCAAAGATCTTCAACATATCATCTCAGCCGAAATCAAATGTAACATAGTCAATGCAAGAGAACAAAAAAGTAAAATATAAGATCTTTGTACATGTATAATATATGAAAGCATAACCAGGCATGAGCAAATTAATAAGAATCTTGTAGGTGAAGTATGGAAAGGCAAAGCAAGAGACATAAAGTACTCATACATTTAATGCTAGCAAAATTTGTCAATTCGAATTGTATAAAAAATGTCTTCAGCCTCCATAAGCAAAGATAAAAATATCTGATGTTGTACAAACAAAATAATGACAACTTGTACAAAAATATAGCATACCTATCATCTTCTTTTCTTTATACATATCAGTCTCGTTCATTTTCAAGCTGAGTAAAACCAGAAATGAAAAATCAAACCCAGAGAGAAAAAAAATGAAGTTCAAGATTTAAAAACAAAACCTGGAAAGAATTTAAAATTTAAAAGCTCTCAACCTGAATCAAGCAATAAAACAGAGTTCAACTTAAAAAGCTTCAGACCTTGGAACCAATATGAATTCAAGTTAAGGTAGCAGATTCAAATCAGTAATCATTTCAACTAAATCAAGCATGCAAGTTCAAGCTTTGCTTCTCTGTTCTTCTTCTGGGTAAACAAAGGTGAGCAACTTTCCACCCATGATCTACTTCTTTATCTTGATATTGTGGTAGATACTTGAATGCATTATGAAATGTTGTTAGTTGTTAAATATGTCTGTATGTTTAGACATATATATGTAGATATGGTGAGCAAAACCCCTTAACCCTGCTATATTTATTGATGTTAGGATCAATATCTGATATATGAGATGAATTATGCTGAATGATGGTGTGAATGTGTTGCATGCTTTATAAATATGAATGTTACAGGAATACTTAGACTTGAATGCATGTTTAAGTTATGACAGGGAATGAGAAAATAAATACTGCTCTGTTGAATTTCAGGAAACCTTCCCACCCTATAAAAATTTGTCTTTTATGTTCATCTTAGGCTTAGATTTCTTGATGAAAATATATATATGTATGAGTTTTCTGGAAAATCATTTCGAATTGAAATAACTTATCTATGCTTTTGGAAATCAATATAACTGAGCAAAGCTCTTAACAAGTTAAAATTCAAGATTTTTAATTGTCGAATTCAGATATGAAGATTGAATCCTCATACTGTAATATGAATTTTAAAGCAAGCATCATGATTTTTAGGGCTAAGATGAAGGAGCAGTTCATAGATGAACTGGGATGAGGTTTTGATGAAATTCAGGCGGCCGTAGGAGTTTTGGGGAATGGGCTCTCGCGTGGGGGTAGAAGAGTGATCGGCGCGTCTGGGAAAAATACTGGAGGGGTAGTCAGACCACGGTGGTGGCAACGGCGAGTGGTTTAAGTTCATAAACCAAAATTGGTCGGAGTTGGTTATTTTGATTCGTTTGTACTCTGCAGTCGATCGAGCGTTGTGGGGTTTTGGGGAATGATGGAGGAGGTGTCGATGAAGCGTCGACCGGAATCTCAAGTCCTCCTGTGGTCGAGGCATCGAGAACGATGCGATTGCCAGGTTTTGGAGCAAAACTGTTTTTGTGTTTCCAGGGTTGACTTGATGCTCGAATTCGAATACGCAAAGATGACGAAATTTCGATGGTCGGAAAGGAGTTTGTGGATGGTGGTCGACTTGTTTGACGTGGCGATGTTGACCGGAGGCGACCGGTGGTGCTGTGCATGTGCACGCGTGTACTGGCGTGCCTGGGATCAGATTGTTTGGAAGAGCGATGTTTTTCTCGGGTTTGTCTCGAAATGTCCTCGTGTTTGACTCGGAGCGAGAGAAATGTGAGTTTTGCTCGTGAGTGACTCGGGAAATTTAGCTGTTGGCTTGGGTTTTCTCTTGAAGCTAATAAGTTTAAGCAAAAAGGGAAATGTTCAAGTTTTAAAAGAGTAAAGCAAGTTTTAAATGAAGGTTTAAAGTATATTAAAATGAACAGTTTTCAAAAGAAATAATAAACCAAGGTTTAAAAGCATTATAAATGTGAAATTAGTTTTTAAAGTAAATTTATTTGAGACAAGTTTTAAAACAAGTATTTCAAAGTTTTAACTTTAAATCCAATGTTTAAAGTTGTTTTATTAAAGCAATTAAAGATTAAGTAAGGTTATCCGATTATTAATTTAAGGTAAATAAATTACTAATTTGATAATTAATTAATAATTAAAAGTAAATTAATTAGGTAATCAACTTAAGAATGATTTATTAAATGGTAATTAATTAAGGGTTAATTAATTAATGTAATTAATTAAAAGGATAATTAATCAAGGCGATTAATTTATTTTTGGTGATTAAATAAAAGTTAATTAATTAAAGGTTAATTAATTAAAAGTTAATTAATAAGTGATTAAAAGAATAATTAATCAAAATGGTTTGTAATTAATTAATATTAATTAACCAGGATTAATAATTCATAAGAAATTAATCTGATTTGAATTAATCAGAAAATTTACTAACCTTATCCATGGATGTTTGGATTCTAGTGAATGTTGAATTGTTTTATATCCCTGATATGTGATGCTTTGTGATATGGATTACTTTGTGCTGAGCTGTGATTTCTGTTTCTATGATATATTACTATGTGAATATGAAACCCTTGGCCCGTAAACGGCACTTGAATTTCGATGCGACAGGGAGTCGGATTCCAGTTGGTTATCCGAAACCCACATCGAATTGTAATAGTTAATCTTTGTGACCGATAAATTTATTTTATCTATGAATCTGTGAATGAAGATAAGCGTTATCGATTATACCGCTTATCGTTATATCTGTGATGATTGATGTTGCACTATTGTGTGTGAAAACCCTGGACTACACTCTTACACACACAAATATGGATTTCACGTGGAAATCGGTTAAATCGCAGATGATGTAAATTTGATGTTTTTGAAATTGAAATTTTAATTTCAATTGATTTTGAAATTGGGAATTTGGGTTTAAAGTGGAAAGCTTTTGAAATGGAATTTCAAAGATAAAAGTTATTTTGAGTAACTTAATCGAGTTTTGAAAATTTAAATAATTTGATTTAAATTTGAATTCAAGTTTGAAATTGAATTCTATGATTTGAAACTAAGGATTAAAGATGCTGTACAAGTTATATATGGGTTAAACCATTTTAAAGGTATTGATTTGGGAATTTGAATTTAATTCAAGAGTTTTAACTCGTGTAAATATAATTGGATTTTTCTGAAATGAAACTATTTGTTTTCAAATAGTAAAAGCTTTCACATAAGTAATGAACTTCCAAATTGTGTTGAACGGTTTCAAGTTTGAAATGGAATTGAAATGTTTTGAAAACTATGAAATGAGTCTTTGATTTCAAAGACCGGATGAGTTAATCTAACTTGAAATGGAATTGTTTTGGAAGACTATGAATGAATCTTTGGAAACGAGTTTTGAAAGCTATAAGTTAAATCTTGATTTAAAGGTTTAACGAGTTAATCAAATTGAAATGGAAATCGATTTGAAAATCTATGAATGAATCTTTGTGAACGGGGTTAACTTTGTGAATTGAATCTTTTTGTTTAAAAGATTAAAAGTGTGGAAATTGTTTAAACCATTGAAGGTTTTTGAAATGAATCTTTTTGTTTAAAAGATTGGAAATGGTAATTTGGTTTAACCATTCGAATGAAAGGTTTTGGGCTTTAAGCTGTGATTTAACTGAGACCCCAGTATCCATATGATTTTTAATTGCGCTCGTTATTCGGTTTAGCCGGGGAAGGACCTTTGTGTCATATAACCCATTCCGAATAGTGACACGACGATATGGATAGCATTTGAAGACCGGTGGTGAAGACCGGGTATTTGCGAGAGCGATAGGATGACCTATCAATTTTCTCTGCATCATGGCTCCGGTATAGAGATTCTCTAAGTGATGGGAAGTCCGATCGAGATTGTGAATACCCGTATTTGCAAGGGCTTCTTCGGAAGTGCCTTCGGTTCTGTTCGAACCCGGAACAGACTTGTATGGATGTGTGTCTGACGTTACACTTTGAGATGTAAAGCTGGTTTCTATCAAATACATTTCTGTTGGTGGCGGAGAATTTATTCTCTTAGCTTAACACCCTTCTTTGAGACGTACGAGCTCAGAGGTTATGTAGTTGATGGTTACTAGTGATACATGGTAATGTGGCATACGAAGTGCTGATGATCATTTGTTGATCAAAGCGTTGCTTTGTAAAAAAGCGTGGCTTTGTGGAAAAGCGTGGCTTTGTGAAAAAGCGTAACTTTGTGGACGAGACTTCGTCGAGCCTCACAACCCGGTAATGGTCGAAACATGAATGTTGCGGCAAAGGTTTGTAGGGGTAGCGCCCCTAGGGTATGTCATTTCCTTCTGGATAAATGGTGATATCATGGTATGGAGCCCAGATATTTTACCTATGTTGATTATACTTTGTGGCTGTTGCTTTGTGATTGAGGATCCTCGGATAAAGGTCGGTAACGACCGGTGGATGACATAGCTCGTGTGTTAGTTACCTAGTTACAGCTGTACAGCGTGAGGTAGCGTCAGTGTGTTAGTTACCTAGTTACAGCTGTACAGTGTGAGGTAGCGTCGGCCTTGTGTTTGCAGAGATCCGGTTAGGTTCTCGGGGCGTCTTTCCAGAGGCGTTTCTATTTCGGTGTAAGGAAGTTCATTTGCCTGATCATTTGTTGGAAATCCAAAGAAACAATACGAACCCTGTACGGTTTTAGTTGTATTACCTACTATGGGATGTGGCGGTAACCTGCTATTGAACGTAGTAGCTATAGTAGGCATACAATAATGGTTGTATGATGGCTAAGATTTATATTATATTTTCGAAATGTTTTCGACACTATGCACTAATGATAATAATATCGAATGATTTTGCGTAGTAAGCATTTTTGACTATCATAAGAAGAAATCTCCTCCAATTCTGCGTTTTCATTGTGTGTGTGGTGGGAGGTCTTATGGTAGTTTCATTTTCCAAAAGCATTGCGAAATTGTTTTGTTTTTCTTGTTTGAAGATAAACTGTTTTTGTTTGCTCACACCAGTCCCATGACTGACCCGGAGTTTATTGTTCCCTTCCTAAACTCTGGGTGCCCACAATTTTTCCACACAGGCAGTCTAGAGTTTGGTTTTTCAGATATTCAGGTTTAGTAGCCTATCTGGAGCTGGTTCAGTTCTTGGAGTTCATGGAATGACGTTGCTTATCTTGGAGTATTATATTGGAGACATTCTATCCGTTGCTGGTGTTATCGATTTTCTTTTCGCTGCTATTTCTTGTATCATATCTCTGATGTATATTGATATCTGTTGTATCTATCATTGTATCAATGTTATATATATTGATATATTCTTTTTCCGCTGTGTTGTTATACTTAATGGTGTTATAAGCTCCGGCGAATCGGATTTGAACGGTCGAATCTGCGGCATTCTAGTACGATGTGAAGTACGGATGTCGATTTTCGAACGCGAAAATCCGAGTCGTTACATTTGGTATCAGAGCTAAGGTTGAACTTTAGCTCAGGAGTATAACACATTAAGTAGCTCATTAGAGATAGAGTGAAGTAAACTCTAGAATGAGTGTATCCCTAAGATATCAGTCTAAACGTCTCAGTAAATTCTCTTACTATCCACTGATAGTGAGAATGAGTGCAAGAAGAAGACGAGATAGGGGACAGGGAATGGTGACTACAAATGGTCAATGCCCTACGACAGTGGAAACAACTTTCTCTATCAATTTTCTTTGATTCGTTTCCAAATTCTTTTCATTTCTTCGTGGCAGCTCCAGAAGAAGTTTCGATATGATGGTGGCTCTACGAATCGTTGTAGAAAATTCTTATTTCGTATTTCATCGGTTTCTTATCAGCTTTTTGATTTAAATCTTAATGAATTTGGAATATTCTGACTTGAATTCGGAATCGGTATCTTGTGTTCGAGGAACTATAGGAGATCGAATCTGTCTATCTCTATGTTGTTTTCGTGCCTGCGAATTTCGAGGACGAAATTCTTTTAAGGGGGGAAGTTTGTAACGACCCTAGATTTTAATTACATTTAATTGATAATTAAATGAATTTTTGAATAAAAATTGTAAAATTAAATTAATAAATGGAAGCGAGTTTCCCCGAATCCATATAAATTTGAATTTAAATTGTAAATAAATGGTTTAAAAATAAATAAAACAAATCAAAATAATAAAAGAAAAATAAAGTAAATACATTGGATAAAATTTTAACAACGCAATTAAAATAGGAATCTATTTATATTATTAAGCCATAAGAAAAGAAACAACACTAAAATACAAAACAAAGAAAAATAAGCATAGAAATAAAATACATTCACATATGAACACTTATAAAATAACAAGGCAAAAGAAAGAAACATATGTACTTACTGGAAATCATTTCAGCCACCAAAGATCTTCAACATATCATCTCAGCCGAAATCAAATGTAACATAGTCAATGCAAGAGAAAAAAAAAAGTAAAATATAAGATCTTTGTACATGTATAATATATGAAAGCATAACCAGGCATGAGCAAAATAATAAGAATCTTGTAGGTGAAGTATGGAAAGGCAAAGCAAGAGACATAAAGTACTCATACATTTAATGCTAGCAAAATTTGTCAATTCGAATTGTATAAAAAATGTCTTCAGCCTCCATAAGCAAAGATAAAAATCTCTGATGTTGTACAAACAAAATAATGACAACTTGTACAAAAATATAGCATACCTATCATCTTCTTTTCTTTATACATATCAGTCTCGTTCATTTTCAAGCTGAGTAAAACCAGAAATGAAAAATCAAACCCAGAGAGAAAAAAAATGAAGTTCAAGATTTAAAAACAAAACCTGGAAAGAATTTAAAATTTAAAAGCTCTCAACCTGAATCAAGCAATAAAACAGAGTTCAACTTAAAAAGCTTCAGACCTTGGAACCAATATGAATTCAAGTTAAGGTAGCAGATTCAAATCAGTAATCATTTCAACTAAATCATTCATGCAAGTTCAAGCTTTGCTTCTCTGTTCTTTCTCTGTTCTTCTTCTGGGTAAACAAAGGTGAGCAACTTTCCACCCATGATCTACTTCTTTATCTTGATATTGTGGTAGATACTTGAATGCATTATGAAATGTTGTTAGTTGTTAAATATGTCTGTATGTTTAGACATATATATGTAGATATGGTGAGCAAAACCCCTTAACCCTGCTATATTTATTGATGTTAGGATCAATATCTGATATATGAGATGAATTATGCTGAATGATGGTGTGAATGTGTTGCATGCTTTATAAATATGAATGTTACAGGAATACATAGACTTGAATGCATGTTTAAGTTATGATAGGGAATGAGAAAATAAATACTGCTCTGTTGAATTTCAGGAAACCTTCCCACCCTATAAAAATTTGCCTTCTATGTTAATCTTAGGCTTAGATTTCTTGATGAAAATATATATATGTATGAGTTTTTTGGAAAATCATTTCGAATTGAAATAACTTATCTATGCTTTTGGAAATCAATATAACTGAGCAAAGCTCTTAACAAGTTAAAATTCAAGATTTTTAATTGTCGAATTCAGATATGAAGATTGAATCCTCATACTGTAATATGAATTTTAAAGCAAGCATCATGATTTTTAGGGCTAAGATGAAGGAGCAGTTCATAGATGAACTGGGATGAGGTTTTGACGAAATTCAGGCGGCCGTAGTAGTTTTGGTGAATGGGCTCTCGCGTGGGGGTAGAAGAGTGATCGGCGCGTCTGGGAAAAATACTGGAGGGGTAGTCAGACCACGGTGGTGGCAACGACGAGTGGTTTAAGTTCGTAAACCTTAATTGGTCGGAGTTGGTTATTTTGATTCGTTTGTACTCTGCAGTCGATCTAGCGTTGTGGGGTTTTGGGGAATGATGGAGGAGGTGTCGACGAAGCGTCGACCGGAATCTAAAGTCCTCCGGTGGTCGAGGCATCGAGAACGATACGATTGCCAGGTTTTGGAGCAAAACTGTTTTCGTGTTTCCAGGGTTGACTTGATGCTCGAATTCGAATACGCGAAGATGACGAAATTTCGATGGTCGGAAAGGAGTTTGTGGATGGTGGTCGACTTGTTCGACGTGGCGATGTTGACCGGAGGCGACCGGTGGTGCTGTGCATGTGCACGCGTGTACTGGCGTGTCTGGGATCAGATTGTTTGGAAGAGCGATGTTTTTCTCGGGTTTGTCTCGAAATGTCCTCGTGTTTGACTCCGAGCGAGAGAAATGTGAGTTTTGCTCATGAGTGACTCGGGAAATTTAGCTGTTGGCTCGGGTTTTCTCTTGAAGCTAATAAGTTTAAGAAAAAAGGGAAATGTTCAAGTTTTAAAAGAATAAAGCAAGTTTTAAATGAAGGTTTAAAGTATATTAAAATGAACAGTTTTCAAAAGAAATAATAAACCAAGGTTTAAAAGCATTATAAATGTGAAATTAGTTTTTAAAGTAAATTTATTTGAGACAAGTTTTAAAACAAGTATTTCAAAGTTTTAACTTTAAATCCAATGTTTAAAGTTGTTTTATTAAAGCAATTAAAGATTAAGTAAGGTTATCCGATTATTAATTTAAGGTAAATAAATTACTAATTTGAGAATTAATTAATAATTAAAAGTAAATTAATTAGGTAATCAACTTAAGAATGATTTATTAAATGGTAATTAATTAAGGGTTAATTAATTAATGTGATTAATTAAAAGGATAATTAATCAAGGTGATTAATTTATTTTTGGTGATTAAATAAAAGTTAATTAATTAAAGGTTAATTAATTAAAAGTTAATTAATAAGTGATTAAAAGAATAATTAATCAAAATGGTTTTAATTAATTAATATTAATTAACCAGGATTAATAATTCATAAGAAATTAATCTGATTTGAATTAATCAGAAAATTAACTAACCTTATCCATGGATGTTTGGATTCTAGTGAATGTTGAATTGTTTTATATCCCTGATATGTGATGCTTTGTGATATGGATTACTTTGTGCTGAGCTGTGATTTCTGTTTCTGTGATATATTACTATGTGAATATGAAACCCTTGGCCCGTAAACGGCACTTGAATTTCGATGCGACAGGGAGTCGGATTCCAGTTGGTTATCCGAAACCCACATCGAATTGTAATAGTTAATCTTTGTGACCGATAAATTTATTTTATCTATGAATCTATGAATGAAGATAAGCGTTATCGATTATACCGCTTATCGTTATATCTGTGATGATTGATGTTGCACTATTGTGTGTGAAACCCCTGGACTACACTCTTACACACACAAATATGGATTTCACGTGGAAATCGGTTAAATCGCAGATGATGTAAATTTGATGTTTTTGAAATTGAAATTTTAATTTCAATTGATTTTGAAATTGGGAATTTGGGTTTAAAGTGGAAAGCTTTTGAAATGGAATTTCAAAGATAAAAGTTATTTTGAATAACTTAATCGAGTTTTGAAAATTTAAATAATTTGATTTAAATTTGAATTCAAGTTTGAAATTGAATTCTATGATTTGAAACTAAGGATTAAAGATGTTGTACAATTTATATATGGGTTAAACCATTTTAAAGGTATTGATTTGGGAATTTGAATTTAATTCAAGAGTTTTAACTCGTGTAAATATAACTTGATTTTTCTGAAATGAAACTATTTGTTTTCAAATAGTAAAAGCTTTCACATAAGTAATGAACTTCCAAATTGTGTTGAACGGTTTCAAGTTTGAAATGGAATTGAAATGTTTTGAAAACTATGAAATGAGTCTTTGATTTCAAAGACCGGATGAGTTAATCTAACTTAAAATGGAATTGTTTTGGAAGACTATGAATGAATCTTTGGAAACGAGTTTTGAAAGCTATAAGTTAAATCTTGATTTAAAGGTTTAATGAGTTAATCAAATTGAAATGGAAATCGATTTGAAAATCTATGAATGAATCTTTGTGAACGGGGTTAACTTTGTGAATTGAATCTTTTTGTTTAAAAGATTAAAAGTGTGGAAATTGTTTAAACCATTGAAGGTTTTTGAAATGAATCTTTTTGTTTAAAAGATTGGAAATGGTAATTTGGTTTAACCATTCGAATGAAAGGTTTTGGGCTTTAAGCTGTGATTTAACTGAGACCCCAGTATCCATATGATTTTTAATTGCGCTCGTTATTCGGTTTAGCCGGGGAAGGACCTTTGTGTCATATAACCCATTCCGAATAGTGACACGACGATATGGATAGCATTTGAAGACCGGTGGTGAAGACCGGGTATTTGCGAGAGCGATAGGATGACCTATCGATTTTCTCTACATCATGGCTCCGGTATAGAGATTCCCTAAGTGATGGGAAGTTCGATCGAGATTGTGAATACCCGGATTTGAAAGGGCTTCTTCGGAAGTGCCTTCGGTTCTGTTCGAACCCGGAACAGACTTGTATGGATGTGTGTCTGACGTTACACTTTGAGATGTAAAGCTGGTTTCTATCAAATACATTTCTGTTGGTGGCGGAGAATTTATTCTCTTAGCTTAACACCCTTCTCTGAGACGTACGAGCTCAGAGGTTATGTAGTTGATGGTTACTAGTGATACATTCCCAATTTGGTAATGTGGCATACGAAGTGCTGATGATCATTTGTTGATCAAAGCATTGCTTTGTGAAGAAGCGTTGCTTTGTGGAAAAGCGTGGCTTTGTGAAAAAGCGTTGCTTTGTGAAAAAGCGTAACTTTATGGACGAGACTTCGTCGAGCCTCACAACCCGGTAATGGTCGAAACATGAATGTTGCGGCAAAGGTTTGTAGGTGTAGCGCCCCTAGGGTATGTCATTTCCTTCTGGATAAATGGTGATATCATGGTATGGAGCCCAGATATTTTACCTATGTTGATTATACTTTGTGGCTGTTGCTTTGTGATTGAGGATCCTCGGATAAAGGTCGGTAACGACCGGTGGATGACATAGCTCGTGTGTTAGTTACCTAGTTACAGCTGTACAGCGTGAGGTAGCGTCAGTGTGTTATTTACCTAGTTACAGCTGTACAGTGTGAGGTAGCGTCGGCCTTGTGTTTGCAGAGATCCGGTTAGGTTCTCGGGGCGTCTTTCCAGAGGCGTTTCTATTTCGGTGTAAGGAAGTTCATTTGCCTGATCATTTGTTGGAAATCCAAAGAAACAATACGAACCCTGTACGGTTTTAGTTGTATTACCTGCTATGGGATGTGGCGGTAACCTGCTATTGAACGTAGTAGCTATAGTAGGCATACAATAATGGTTGTATGATGGCTAAGATTTATATTATATTTTCGAAATGTTTTCGACACTATGCACTAATGATAATAATATCGAATGATTTTGCATAGTAAGCATTTTTGACTATCATAAGAAGAAATCTCCTCCAATTCTGCGTTTTCATTGTGTGTGTGGTGGGAGGTCTTATGGTAGTTTCATTTTCCAAAAGCATTGCGAAATTGTTTTGTTTTTCTTGTTTGAAGATAAACTGTTTTTGTTTGCTCACACCAGTCCCATGACTGACCCGGAGTTTATTGTTCCCTTCCTAAACTCTGGGTGCCCACAATTTTTCCACACAGGCAGTCTAGAGTTTGGTTTTTCAGATATTCAGGTTTAGTAGCCTATCTGGAGCTGGTTCAGTTCTTGGAGTTCATGAAATGACGTTGCTTATCTTGGAGTATTATATTGGAGACATTCTATCCGTTGCTGGTGTTATCGATTTTCTTTTCGCTGCTATTTCTTGTATCATATCTCTGATGTATATTGATATCTGTTGTATCTATCATTGTATCAATGTTATATATATTGATATATTCTTTTTCCACTGTGTTGTTATACTTAATGGTGTTATAAGCTCCGGCGAATCGGATTTGAACGGTCGAATCTGCGGCATTCTAGTACGATGTGAAGTACGAATGTCGATTTTCGAACGCGAAAATCCGAGTCGTTACAAGTGCTGTCAACCCCAACATTACCTAGTTTTCTAAACTTGAAATCATTCTAAAATCGTTTGTATTCATGACAAATCCGTAAGTACTAAATTAAGTGGACATAGGCAGTGATTTGAGGTCAGAACACTATAAAAATTTATGTGTTCTTATCATTCTTATTTGTTTGTGATTGATTTAATCTCATTTTTTTATTGATTGGGGTTGTTGTGTCCCTTTTTGACCTGACATTATTGGTGCTTTCACCAAGAAATGAGGTTCTCAAGTAGGATTCTAGCTTACCACTTTGGATTTTGAGCATCCATAAGTTGGAACTAAAATATTGTTGTTGTAGATCTGAAGCTACTGAGACTTGGAAAGGAGTCTGCATTAGATCTAAAGATAATGGCCCCTAGGAATTCTTCTACTAAATCTGGAGCTATTGCTAGAGAAGATGAAGCTTCTCAGCACAATGAAGAAACCACTCAGCTAACAAATGCTTTCCCAAGACCTACTTCCCCGTAGGAGATGGTGACCAAAGTTGAAATTTATAAAATGATGGTTGAGATGAACCAGAGAGTGCTTGATAGTTCGAAAGCCATCCCGGAAAAGATGGAAGAAAGCTTTGCTTTGCTCACCTAAAAGTCACAAAGGCGTATAAAGAGCAGTAAAAATTCATCACCTTCAAGTTCTAAGGCAGCAAGTTCGTCATCATCAAATAAAAATAGAAGAGAAGGCAAACAAAAGATGAAAAAGAAAGGTTGTCGAAGCAACGAAGAGTAAAAATAGAGGAAGCGCGGATGTTTTGACCATGGTCAACATGGTTGGTACCGAACAAAATCATGTCGGTAGTGACCATGTTGAAGGTTGGGGCGGTGCGAACCACTTGATGTTGTTAAACTTTCTAATTGTCAGGATGTTATGTAAGACATTGGTAATGACATTGGGCAAAATGCTGGTGTGCGAAACAATGGTCTTTAGACAAATGCCACTATAACAACCCGCCCTTTCGTAATACCCAAAAATCAGCGGCTTACATCATCGCTCGACTTTTGAATACATAGAAGAAAGATTATCGGGGTAAAATTAAGACAAAACATCAAACCAAGACATCGATAAGATCTCACAATGGAATGATAACATATAACATATTGAATATACATGAATAGAACTGAGATGATAATATAAAAGAGACCGCACAAGAAGAACCAACCGATGAATAAATATCAATATAGAAAGTCAAAATACATTAGCTACTAACAACACGGAGTTCTGAATAAATATGTGATACAATAAGTCTCATATAAAAATAACTAGTCTGTCATGTACCGCTAAAATATCAAGCATGCATATCCAAAATACCAATGCCACGCCACAAAAATATTCCAGCTACACATCCTGTTAGCGTATCCCTAAAAGTAACTGATTCCCAAACTACTTAATCAAGTACCCAAGAGCTGTCATCACATAAAAAAACAAAGACAAAACATGGGTTAGACATAAAGCATGGTGGGAGGGGAACTATCAAAAAGTACTATATATCAAAAGTATATAAAAATAAATAGGAGAGACAACAAAATCACAGCCAGCCGTCTCCATAAACATTGCTCAGTGATAATCTAGACTTCCCATAAATAAGTCTAGTAAACCCACTTAAAAATAGTGAATCATACAAGTGTAGGGGTAGTAAGAGTGTCATAATATTAGTCTACACTATGTTATATACAATGATAATATCAATCAACTAGTATAGCACAAGCACAACATAACAATGTGTCCAGTAAAGAATATTTACTATCATCCCATACTGAACAAAATATATAAATGGAGCAACTACACCTTAATTGGTCTTGGATCTATATACATTCCTACCCTTCATAGTCCATGAACGAAAATGGAACGTCCCCATATAACCTCGTTTCTGTATAGATGCTCCAATATTGACCTAAACCGCTCTCTTTGCAATAATGAAAACCCTTACCACTGCCATGCTCCTTAGTGTCTATATCTATGCTACTGCTCCTATGTACAAGTACCCCTTAAGCGTCGCTCTGTACCCTCTCGAAGGCTTAGTCTGAAATCATAAAACAACATCTAAATGGATAAGTGGCATTGAAACCGTACTACGACCCAAATCTAATCGCCTACCGCATGATTACCTCACCATGTACTTGCTATGACCTTGTTTTCCCGCCTTTTGATTAGGCGGTATATGGATGAGGTTGACAAGTTAAACTTCAACGTTAAAAAGGCAGGAAGCCTGGAGAGATGATTGCAAAGCTTAGAATTCAAGTGCAACCGAGATCGCAAAGCAATTACAAGCTCACTTCGAGAATCGACGAACCCGATTCTAACAAAGTGTTGGATTGGTGCCGATCCACAAAACTTGGTCAATTTTTGTCCTCGATCCTATTACTCATAATCAATGGTGCTTAGAGCCTACTCCAAGTTCCATTTTATCGATCTTATCCAATTCTCTATCGATCTCCATGAGCACTTGAATCAACAACTCCATTCTTCCATAGACCCATCATTTGAACCAAGAAACAAGCTATTAAAGATACAAACAAGGTTGGAATCACAAAGCAAAACATGAGTCACACCAAGGCAAAGAATTCAAAGCAATCCATAAGTCAAACTTTTAGATCAGTACTGACCCAAGATCATGGATCGATACCGATCCGTAATGTTTGACGTTGTGGCAACCAAATTTTCAAGGGAACTAGTCTTTTGCGTGGAAAACGATGTGCAGATCTTCTCGGTGATATTTTAGGCCTCCTACCTCTATAAATAGGAGGGTAGGTCTCATTTCAAAGAATCTTGGCCAGCACTTATTCTGTTACTCTAATTTCTGGTAATCACTCACGGATTTATACCGATCTGACATAGGTTTATACTGTACTAGAAAAACATAGTATAATAAAAGGAAACTTGAAGTGGACATAGGTCAGAGTACGCCGAACCACTATAAATCTTGTGTGTTCTATTTCTTACACATTTTTTATTTTCTTTCTTCACTTTTCATTCCTTACTAGATCTTTTGGGTGTTTGTGCCATTTTTAGTTCAAACATTTTGGTGCATTCACTAAGAAAGCAACTTGAATTCATTGATTTGAGACTTCGAAAGATTCAAAATGACAAGACAATCAACTAGGAAGACCACTATTGGAGGAAATCAACAAGGGGGCAGCCAAGAGGCATACCTAGGATCTAACCCCTCATTCATCTACATAACCATGGATGAGACGGAAAAGATGATAATAGAAACATAGAAGAGATTGATAGCCTGATAAGAAGAAATAATGAATGAATCCCTTTGAAAGATAGGGTAAGAAGGAACAACAGAGTCGCTATCAACCAGAATCAAAGGCCAAAAGCTGGAGCTATTGCACCTAGTAGTCGAGTGGGACAAACTGGAGCGAACCCCGAACAAGTCATATGGATCGGTACCGATCCACGGGTACGGATCGGTACTGATCCATATGAACATAAGGGCATGGCCGACGTTGATATAGGCAAGAGGAATGCATATCTAGGAAATGACGTGGAGTATTTGAATGTTAATCGTAATGCAGAAGTGTGCTACCAAAGGAGTATGTGCTAGAATTTCCCCATAGAAAGGGGGGTAGGATGAAGTTATGAATCAGAGACTTCGATTGGATCATAACCCCAAGTTTCGAACGGCTTGTGGTCAGGTTTGAATCCTTTATCTTGCCTTTTATTCTCAATAAATGCTACAATATTACCTAAGGCCATTTATATGTGTACTAGATCCCGAACGGTCCCTAGGCACGCTCTGAGTTGAATGCCTGAGATCGCTATTTAGGATATTTGCACAATATTAACCTCGGACGGCTGACAAGTGTACGGGATCTTGATCGATCCCTAGGCATGCTATGAGTTGGAAGCCTGAAGGTGACCATGATAGGATTAGATATCTGCTAGATGCCCTGACTTAGACTCTATGAGTGATAAACAAAACTAATTTGGAAAGACCAATGGAGACTGATGACCTCTGGAGTTGATTAGAATTTTATAAATCACTTGAATGTGATGATTGATATTGATTGTTTTAAGTCCCGTTTGGAGAGACGGGACCGGAGTGCATGGTGCAAGTCCCCTTGCCAGAGAGTGAGTGGATGAACTTGTACAATATTAATTGCTTTGAGTCCTGTCTGGAGAGACAGGACCGGAGTGCAAGGTGCAAGTCCCCTTGTCGGAGAGCGAGCGGATAGACTTGTACAATATTAATCGCTTTAAGTCCCGACCGAAGAGTAGGGAGATCGATGTAACAACCCGAATTCCAGTGGGTCTGGATTTTTTGCAAAAGGGCTAAAATCCAAGCCCACTGAAGCCCGAGTTGGGTTTCTAATATCCTGCAAATAGGCAAAGGCAAAAATATCAGAGCTCAGATAAATATCTCACAGCGGAACTGACTAAAATATAATAGTAAGTAAATACTCACCAATATAATAACACTTTCTAAACAAGTGTCTCAAAGCTAGAAAGTCTCTGCCATCTACCTAACCTGTAGGAAGTTATGAGGAGGGGGTCAGAACTAAAGTTCTGGTGAATGGATAAATTATATACTTCTAGGCTTAATTCTACATATATCGTTTTATTTCCATTTACTCTTATATTAGGTTCATTAGGTTACAATACTCTCGCCTCTGTTCATGAACTGTGCCCATCTACTCCATAGTAGATTAAAACCTGATAACTAATATATACATATATTAGCTATATGCCCAATGACCATATTGGTCCTAGGTACCACCCATGGTACCTTCCGTATCCTCCTCGAAAAGGGGTCCATCGTCTTGCTTCGAGAACATTCTATAACTACATCTATAAAGGACTGCTTCGTAAGTCCTACAATACAAATGCTCCATCGTCTTGCTCCATGGCTATATCTATAAAGGACTGCTTCGTAAGGCCTACAATACAGATACTCCATCGTCTTGCTCCATGAGCGTTCCATAGCTACATCTGTAAAGGACTGCTTCGTAAGGCCTATAATACAGATGCTCCACTACTTACTACGAAAACGTAAATCACATCTGCACTAGTCTATGCCAGTGTTCGGAGATCCACAATGTACCACGCAGTGCGTACATTGAGGACTACATAATCGTTTTGTCTACTATCGGAATCCCGCCAACAAGGTCTACCTTGTATGGAATTCAGTCGGGATTTTCTATTTCTGTAAAGGACTGCTTCGTTAGGCCTACAATACAGATATTCTAGTTGGTCTGTCTCTTTTTCATCGTGGCTTTGGCCCCACGCAGCCACCCCTCAACTAACCGAAAGACTTCTAAAGAGTTAAGTGGCCCGTGCCATACTGCAAACAATCTAACATCCAAATGGCGGTGCCCCTCATCCAATGTCTCGATAGTGAAAGAATCATTGGCCTATTGGTTTAACTCTAGTCTTTCCCGAAATCTCTCTTGGTCTTGACGATGGCCGTTATCCGCATGCAACTCTCCTTAAATTTACTTGCAAGTATTGGACATACGAATACCCTACTCCGAACACCAAGCCTTTCTAACTGACTACAAAGGTCTGCTTCGTTAGGCCTACAATGCAAATGCAGTCAAGGCATACTTTCTTGATGGAACACATACAGACCTACCTCCGGGGTGCAGCTTCGTTAGGCCTACCCAGAGGGCCATCCTAGAGTATCCTCACGTCCCGTTGAAGTCTCGTACTTCCTTGAAGACCAAAAATACTAAGTTGGACGTGCTTCTCCATTCTGAAATCCGTGATGAACTACTTCGTTAGACGCTTCATCCTTTGGGCTGCTCCAAATGCATCTCAATTCTTTTATTAGACCCCAAGTCTAATCTTTTAATTTGCATTTAGTTTACTTTATTATTCTATTAGCTACTTATTTACCATAATTAGCATATTCTTGCCCTCACCTCACCTCTATCTATTGTGAGATTTCCATTTATTTAACAGGGAATGCTGTTGGTATGAGCCACATTCATTATCATGCTTATTTAACTTAATATAAATCTTAAGTTCATTAAAATAAGCCTCTTTTATCATTCCTGCTCTATTTGCTTATTGAATTAATATAAATTATTTAAATAAGCTTCTACCATTGTTATTGCTCATTAATTTATTCAAAGTCTCAAAATAAGCTTTTCCGTTCTTATTAGTTAATTATAACCTATGTTATAATTCTACCTGTAATTGTCATTTTCTCTTCTTTTATAGTCCATACATAATTCCAGCATTTCTTTTCTGTTCTAATCTGCCTTCTTTTATTATGATATAGAATATTCTTTTAATCTATTATATTATATAATTCACTTATCATAATTACTACCTTCTTAAATAGTCTGCGCAGTGAATGCAGACCTAGGTTCATTATCGTTTACAGCTTCAAGTTCTTATCTAATAATTTACTTGATTCATGTCATACTTTGCTTTATTATCTTCTATTCTAGGAAGTAATTCTATTTTATTTGGTTGGTTGCGAAAACTATATTTAAAAATCCATTTCTATATTTTAATATTATATAATACTATAAGCAATAATCGTAACTGCTAGATATTTCTTTTACTATTTTGGAATAGTGTAAAATACAGTGGTTTCTCTATTTTCCACTAATTTTCTTTTTCTTTCTTTTATTTTAGCAATTACATTCATTGTTATCTTTTAAATATTAAATTAGAGAAATGTATCCTATTTTCTA
Source organism: Allium fistulosum (assembly GCA_030737815.1). Classification (NCBI taxonomy): domain Eukaryota; kingdom Viridiplantae; phylum Streptophyta; class Magnoliopsida; order Asparagales; family Amaryllidaceae; genus Allium; species Allium fistulosum. The sequence goes on from CM060903.1 coordinate 670,487,379, forward strand.
AACCAACCAATTAACCTTTTAGTTACTCCCAAATCGAGTTATTAGATTAATTAACTTTTCTCATTTTAACGTAATTTATTACAGTAATTCCATTCCTCAAAATTATGTGACTTTACATCTTATTTCTTTCGTTTCAGTATCCTTGATTATTTAATCCATATTCATGTTTAATCTATTCTAATCCATACACGAAGAAGGAGGAGAAAATAGAAGAAGAATGACGCCTGCATAGAAATCCAAAACATAGAAATAAATGTAAATAAATACTAATACTGTAAATAAACTGTAAATTCCTTATAGTTCAGCATAACTTAATTAATAGGATTAATTATTGAATAAAATTATCTAAACAGGAATTTAACGATAATATATCTTAAACTTAAAAGATATATAAATAAATCCACTCACATGTCGTCTTTAGCTTCAATCTCTATCTCTTTTAATTTGCTAAGCTTTTCTCCACTTTTTCCCCTTTTTGATTCGCTGTAAATTCCTTGATTTGTTTGCGCAATTCTCTGATTTATTTGTATGTATTTCCTTGCTTAATTTTATTTTTAGTTTGGGGAAAGATTTGATTAACAAAGGAGAAAGGAAGAGGGAGAAGAGAAGAGGAGTTTGCTGTAAATGACAGCAGCTGATTCAGAGAAAATAGTGTCGGCTAGGATTAAGTTATGTTCAATTTATAAGTGCACTGAACAACTAGGAACCATCCGATTAACCCTAAAAACAATCCTCACCATCAGAACTTGATTTGTTTACGTTAGCTTATAACGTATAACTCTCCAACGTCATTTATTTGTTCCTTTGTTATATGACCCTATTAATCCACGTTTCGTTCTAGATAAGATTCTCCCACTAATTATCCAATTAATTAGACCATACATACATACATACATACAAACACACACACACACAAATATATATGTATATATATATATCCAATATTAATTGATTCTTATGCGTTATAATTTCTTACCTATTTGAACATGTCAATTAATACCTCTATTAATTGAATGCATATAAAAGTTATACTTTTTAATTTATTCTTATTAATTTACCTTCATCATAAAACTAATTTCTTTGTTTGATTTTTGTACGCGTTCCAATTTTTTAACTAGGAAACAAATAATCTAATAACTGGTGTTTTCTTCTAGCTAATTAATTTACATTATTAGCTATTGTAAAAAAGGCATATTCTTTGATTAATTGACACCCTTTTTAAAATGCTCAACTAATTGCCAATTAATTAATTGACACGTTTCCCATTTTAATTAATATCCAAATTAATTCATATGCGTCACTCAATCACACATTTATTAGTTGTACATATTTAAACCGTCGATTCATTACCCAATTAATTGACATATAAGTTTCCCACTTTTATTAATTGACGCTTACTTAATATCTTTATTTAATTTCTTAATTAATTGATTGCGTCAATTATAAATTAATGTATGTAAGTTATCATTTAATTTATTCCCCACTTACATTTCCCTTTATTAAAAGATCCCTTAATTAATTAATGTTATAAAAGTTACATATTCTCTGACTAATTGACGCCTCTATATCTCTTAATTAATTCCTCTTTTAAATGATTGATGTGTCAATTAATCACACACTCATTGGTTACATATATCTATGTAACCTCTTAATTTTTTTAAATGCATATATTTAACACTTATATTTTTCACTGTTTTGTAATTATGTTAATTCAATTGATTTTATTATCATTAAAGCACGGGGTGTTACAACCAAAGTGAAAGAAGTAAGTCATCTTATCAAAACGTGAGTAGATGAGCTTGCTTGTCGTTGAGTTCCCTCATCAGAAAACGAGCGGATTGGGCTTAGCAAGGGCCCGGAGAGACCATGGATTCGATTATCGGCCCCGACTACCATGAATTTGACTAAAGATCTGAAGAGACCATGGATTTGATTATTGGTCCTAAATGGCCATGATTTGATTAACGGTCTAAATAGACCATGGATTTGATTATCAGCCCGTAACGTCCATTGATTTGATTAACAGTCTGAAGATACCATGGATTTGATTATCGGCCTTGAATGGCCATGGGTTAAAAGTCCGGAAGGAACATGGATTTGATAATCAGACATGAACGATCATGGGTTTGATTAATGGTCCAGAGAGACCATGAATTTAATTACTGGCCTGAACGACCACGAATTCAATTAACGATCTGGAGAGATCACAAATTTAACTATCAACCCTAAACAACTATAGAGTTGATTAGCGGTACGAAGAGATCATCCTTCAACATAAACAAGAAACGATCTAGAGAGATCGCACATTAACTAAATATAAAACGATCTTGAGAGTTCGAACCTTATATGTAGATTTAATGAAGGATTTGAATGCCTAGAAATTACAATGAAACAGACATATCCCGGATGAACACGGGATGATTTTTTTATGTGATGTAATAACTCCTACTGAAATTAGAATGATGATAATGTATAGACTACACTTAGGCAGAGTCCATATTCTTAGGCCGTAATAGGTTAGGAAAGACCCGTGATTGACAAGAGAAACCAAAGGAACATGATGATTCGCAATAGCATCATCAGTTGATAACCAGAAGATTCAATTACTAATATTCCGTCGACCCTAACAGTTTTTCTTGAGCAAATCACACTTTCCATTCATAAGGCATGCTTAAGGGGGAGGTGTTATCCCACCTTTTGATAGGTAGTATATGAACGAGCTTGATAAGTTAAAATTCAAAGTTATTAAGGCAAGAAGCTTGGAGAGATGATTGCGAAGCCAAAAATTCAAGTGCAACCAAGATCGCAAAGCAAATACAAGTTCACTCTATGAATCGATGAACCTGATTCCAACACAGTGTTGTATCGGTGCTTATCCAACACAGTGTTGGATACACCATGGATCGGTACCGATCCACAAAACATGGCCAATATTTGTCCTTGATCCTATTACTCACGATCAATGGTGTCAGGAGCCTACCCCATGTTTCATTTCATCGATCCCATGCAATTCCCTATCGATCTCCACAAGCACTTGAAACAACAACCTCATTCTGCCATAAGTCCATCATTTGGACCCAGAAATAAGCTATTAAAGATATAAACAAGATTGGAATAAAGAAGCCAACGATGAGTTGCACCTAGGAAAATAATTCAAAGCGATCCATAAGTTAAACTTATGGATCCGTACCAATCCAAGACCATGGTTCGGTACCGATCCGTAATGTTTGATGACGTGGCAACCAAATTTTCAAAGGAATTAGTCTTTTGCATGGAATCTGATGTAGAGATCTTCTTGTCAAGATTTTAGGCTTCCTAGCTCTATAAATAGAGGGTAAGGCTCATTTCTAAGGATCTTGTTCAGCTCTTGCTCTCTTACTCTAATTTTTGGTAATCACTCATAGATTTATAACGATCTGAAATGGATTTATTGTAATGACCCAGAATTTGATCACTTTAAAATATACTGTTTAAAGTGATTTTAAATGTAAAATAAGTAAGGTTATATGAATCAAATAATATTAGATAGGATTTGTAAAGAGAAGTATACACAAAATTAGTAACATTTTCCTATAATGACAAAAGTGATAAAATGCTGATTTTAGAAAAGTAAGTTTCAATGGTTAAATAAATTATTTTAATTTATTTATGAGTGTTTATATTTTAAAATAGCATTATACAAATTTATTTTAAACTTTGGTTTACATAAATAAACAGTTTAACTAAAATGCCAAAATGTGACCGTAAAACATTTTGTCGAAAAACAACGTTTTGTCGATTAAAAGTTGTTGCAACATCGTCGCACCTTTATTTTCTTATATAGGAACATATATTCAAATAGTGTAAGTATTAATTAATTCACTAATCAAGTTTACTTTTACTAAACGTACTTATAAAATTCTAGAATATAATTAGGAAAAAGTAAGCACAAAAAGACAAAAATGTCATTTCAAAGCAAAAAGTAAAACATCAAATCAAAGAAAAATAATTATTACTTTCTTTACTTAATACTTAAGTGAAAATGACATAAAGTAAAGATTTGAAATGTGATGTTAAGTGTTGAAAAAAAATAAGATTACTTTATAAGTAAGTAAGGGTATTTTGGTCTTTTTACAAAATATTATTTTAATCTAAAACTTTTTCTATAAATACCAACCACTTTCTCACTTTTTTTTACACTTTTCATTCTTCTTCTTCTTCTTTAGAGCTTTAATGGCTTCTTCTTCTCTTCCAAATGCTTACTAACTTTTCAAAACCATATCAAATCAACTCCAAACACCTCCAAACTTTGCCAAAGACCTTAAAATACCATTAGAACATGACTGAGCATCTAAGAAGTCAAGAAATGATGGAGGAAGGAGTGGAATAAGGCATGGCCGAACCTATCAAGGAAGAGGAGCAAGTTCGTGAAGCTCCGGAGCGAGAAAAAGAGAAGGAAGTGCCACCGATTTCATTCCAAGGAGTTAGAAGCAAATTTAAGGTGTTGCGGAAGCTCTGCCGAATTTTCCAAAGTTGGTTGAAGTTGAAAACAATAGTGAAGTGTTGTTTGATATGAATGTTGGTAGGAAGTGAACAATTTGGTTAAAGGTGAGTACTCATATTTACTAATAAATCCATAAATTATTTCAAGTATAATGATTTTAAAGTTTAAATATGTTGGATGATTAAATGTTTGATAACTTGGTTGATATTACGGTTGATTATATGTTTGTGATATGGATGATAACTTGGTTTGATAAATGATAAGAGAAATGGTTAGTAAGCATAGTTAATTAAATGAGAATTAAATCCATATAAATGTGTGTATGAAAATTATTTAGCCTCTTAATATTATTTTAAATGAGTTAAAATAGTTTAAATGTGATTTAAAACAAATTTGAAGTGTTTCGGAAAGTTAAGAAGCAATTCACAAAATTGGTCAAAATCGAGCTCGTCGCGTAGCGGCAGTTCGTAAATTTCGACCCGTAACTTCAAATTAACGTAGAGAATGATTTTTAAGTCGGATTTCTTCGAAATAAAAATTCATTGGTCCACAATGATAACAGTTTTCTAATGAAGAAAGAAAATCAAGATTTCATCAAGTAGATTTTGAAATATGTCCAAAACAATTTTCTAAAAACATCGCGGTTTTGCAGTTCGGAATCCAAAAAGGGATTTCTGTAAAAATGATATTTTTAATGTTTTAAAAATATGAAATAAATTTGATAAATCTATTAAAATGGTTTAAAATAGATTTGGAATGGAAAATATGAATTTCAAATATTGAAAAGTTGTTTAAATCAAATAAGCTTATATAGCACTTTCCGTAGCACTTTTATGCTGCGAATTCTATAACCTTTTGAAATGTAATTTTTAAACTTAATAATTCTTTCCTAAATCTTTTATGAATGATTTTAAAAGAATAATTAAGTAATGTAAAGATGATTTGGAATTTTTAATACGAGTTTAAATAAATGGTTAAGAGGAATTGTTTATACCACTTAAACAAAAAAGTGAAGAATATTGAATGCAGAAACGACTTAAACCAACTGAGTATGCGGAAATGACTAGTACATTTGTCCCACCTGTGAGATCTGGGAAGATAAAACAAGGTGTTTAACTAAGGTTAGGGATGGAGCAACCAATGCCCTGAACTTACCTGGCCTATGTTTTCTCTTTTTAGGCGAGGGGAGGAATAGATCGAAAGGAAAGCCTGGATGCTCTAAAAAGATCATATTTAAGTTTTTCCAAGATAAAGAAAGGAAATAAATTATTAGAATTTTAATTAATCACTTAACATCTTTTTATCGATGATTAGCACGAAGGAACCGGGATCGGATTTGGGTGATTCCTATCCGAAGAACCAGGATCGGATTTGGGTGATTCCTGTCCGAAAACCCCTTCAAACTAATTTTCAAAATAAAACATATTAAAGACAATGATTATTGATGACAAAGATCTTCATGATGTAGGATTAGTTGCCATTAGTCTCTAGAGGTGAAATTTACCATATCTAAGGTGGCAGTAATACTCTATTATGAAAATCTTCGATTTGCAAGAATATGATTTGAAGTTAAGAAAGAAATCTTTGATTAAGGTTTAATAAATTATTTGGGAATATTTTCCATAAGTTAAAAGTTATAACTTGAATATAAGAAATCTTTGATTAAGGTTTAATAAATTATTTGGGAATATTTTCCCTAAGGTAAAAGTTATAACTTGAATATAAGAAATCTTTGATTAAGATTTAATGAATGATTTGGAAAAGTTTTCCTAAGTAAAAGAGAAAATGATTTGGAATTATTCCAAGGTTTAAGAAAGGTTTAAATAAACCAAATGATTTGATAAATGAGGCTTAATGATTCCATATACATTTGAAAAGAAAATGGAATAAATTGGAAAGAGTATATCTAAGAAAGATATTTGATTTAAATAAAAGATGAAGTAATTGATTGATGATTGAAATCCACAAATGAACTTAACATCTTTTTAAATCAATGATTGGCTTCGAAGGAACCAGAGTCGGATTTGGGTAATTCCTATCTGAAAACCACTTCGAACCAATGTATACGTTCGGAAGTAAAGACATGTTGAAGATGATGATTATTGAAGACCGTGGATCTTCATAGCGTGAGGACTGCTTGTTGACATGCTCTGGGTAGCTCCCATTATAGAGTTATTTATAGCAGTGGTCTCCTCGTTGTGGAGATTTTTTCGGATTGCAAGGGCTTCTCACCTAGTAATGGCCGAGGAAAGTGCCTTCGGTTTCATTCAGTCCTAGAACGAACTTGTATGGACGAATGTCCGACATTGCATTTCTGAGACACAACGTTTAACTTTTACAAATGTACATATGCTTGGCGACGGAGAAGGCAACTTCTCTTAGCTTAACACCCTTGTAACGACCCTAAATTTTCAACCCAATTTAAAATTTTAAATTCATCGTTTCAGTAAAAAATTTGAAATTTTAAACGATCTCAATTTACGTCCAAACTTTATTTGTGACATACGTCTAGTTAGATATGGACATAGAAAAAGTTTCGTTGAAAAATATTACAGTAAAGTCCGTTCGCGTTTTACTGTATATCAGTCCATATAAAGCTGCGTAAAATTTATCTTCCGAATCCAAATATTTTTACACAGTCCGCTTGCAAAAATTATTCTGATCAAGATTATGTAATTCGTTTCGTCTAAAACTGTCATCGCCTGCTCCGTTTAAATTGTTTTGCAAATCGTACAATTTAAGCGACGTAAATGCAAATTTTATAAATTCATCGCATCGCAATAATCTGTATACCGTTGGAAGCGTCTTGTCGCGTTGATCAAAATGGTATATTAATTTGCACAAATCGGAGTTTGAAGTTAAGCGTTGCGCTAATTTTACCGTTCCGGACGGACCGGTTAAGTAAAATCTCAGCCCAAATTCTTTAACCGTTTACAAAAGGAAGCTGAAAATAAAAGTCAGCTGGTGCATTTATGGGGTAGTTGGAAGCTAAGGGGTTACTTTGGAAATTGATGTGAACGTTGGGAAAATGAAGGGCTGTATGGGATACGAAGCAGCAAAGTAAAGAGTGAATATTAAGCAACGTGATAATTCATTTTTCATTTCACTTTTCTCTGCTCACGTCTCCAGGTAAACACCAATTCCTCCTTTCTTCTTCTTCATTTCTTCCTCTGCCTATTTTTCTTTCTTCTTTCCTTGTTTGGAAATAAAAGCACTGCCAAGGTAAATACTTTCCCTCCCTGACATTTGCCTTACCCTTCACCCAGACTAACGTGATGACCAACTACATCTCCCTGACATTTGCCTTACCCTTCACCCACCAGCCAACCGCCTACCAGCAACCCAGCCCCTCCACGCCGCCCAAACCAACCCGCCACCCAGTCACAAACCCACTGCCACCGTCTCCAACACCTACCAGCCACGTCACTTCGGCCAACACCTCTCCACAGCCCATCCAGATCGCCGCTGACAGCACCCAACCGCCTCACTCATCCCACCTCTACAACCACCAACCCACCACGCACCCGCTTTCCCCTGGTCATGAGTGTGTGCGTGTAGGATAGGACGTGTGCATGGGGTTTCATGCATTTCCAGGAGAGGTCTCGGCTAGAGAAAAAAAAATATTGTGAAGGATCGCATGCGTTCTGGGAGGCCTGCATGATCCAGCGTTGTATGAATGTTGTTGAGTGCGTGTGTTGTTTGTATGGTACATATGTGCGTGCGTTATTTTAAAAAAAAAAAAAAAAAAAAGAAAGGATCCGAGACTTGTATTAGATTTTGCTGAAGAATAGTTTCGCGAATATCTATTCCGGTTACCAAAAGTGTAACCGATTTTCTTTTCGTTGTGTGCAGAAACATCCGTTTGAGCGCCTTTTGCAGCATCATCAATCTCCAGCTTTTGTTCTTTTTTCCGTCGTCGTGCCCGTTGTTTGTGCTGTACCGTCTCTTTTCCGCTTCTTCGTGCTTCGCCGTCAAATTTCTTATCCACGAAAGGTGAATTAATTTTCACGACTATATTCTTATGCAAGTTTGAATTGATAAATGATTGCAATGTGATGTTGAATTGGATGTAAATTATTATTGTTAAGTGATAAATTAATTGCAAGTTAAAAATTGGATATAGGATGATTAATGATTTAAAATGAATTATATATGTCGAATTTTGATTGTTAAACTTGACCCCTTTATATGATGAATATTGATTGATTAAATTGACCCTTTAAATTGTTTGACACGTAGAATTTGATAAATGTCACTTTGGACTATTGAACGTATTGAATTAACTGTTGTAATTGAAATTGAACGATAAGTGAAACCGAAATGTTATAATCTTTAATCTACATGAAATGATAGTGTAGATTCTAGAAATAATTATATTAATTGGCGTAAATAACAAACGCGAATTAATACGATTATTTCGGGATTATTTGAAGTTGTTGAATTGTTGAAAATGGATGCTATTGCTTGTTTATTTACTTTGACACTATCCCAGCTATCACACTGCAAGTTCCCTTTGTATGTTTGAATTTGAATTTAAATGTAATCGGGTTGAAATGATAAATACCCAATTAAATGAATTGGCCTAGGATAGATAATTAAAATAAGAAACCGAACGGTCAACAAAGAACGTTTTGAAATTGAGACTTATTGGAATTATGGAATGAACTTAGAAACTGTATTGAAATTTGGTAACGTAAATATAAGTAAATTTGTTTTGAAATAAATAAAATGATTTTATTGAATTGAATAAATGAATTTGTTTTGAAATAAATAAAATGATTTTATTGAATCGAATAAATGAATTTGTTTTAAAATAAATAAAATGATTTTATTGAATTGAATAAATGAATTTGTTTTGAAATAAATAAAATGATTTTATTGAATCGAATAAATGAATTTGTTTTAAAATAAATAAAATGATTTTATTGAATGAAAAAAATGAACTTGTTCGAAATAAATAAAATGGATTTTATCGAATTAAAAAAATTAGATTTGTTGGAATAAAGAAATGAATTTAATTGAAATAAATGAGAACGAATTAATGTAATAAATTGAAACGGATTTGTAAATTTATTTAGTTAAACAAAGTATTTTGACAAAGTTAATCGAAATGAGATTTAAGAAGTAAATAGGTTAGAAGATAAAGTGATTTAATTTCGAGTTTTGACTAATGAATAAACGAAGTTTTGACAAAGTGAATGTAGTAAATAGAATTGATATCGAAATGAGATTTAAGATGTAAATACGGATTTAAAGAATAAAACTTGATTTAATGAGTTGAACTAAGATTGACTATTTCATGTAATCCATGAATTTGAATTTGATTTAATAAGTGAAATGTTGATTTAACGTGAATACTTAAATTTTTGATAACTAAAGGGCTTGAACTAGAATTTCTTTTCGAAATATGATTTTAGTAATTGAAACGAATCGAATTGTGAAATATCAAATTTGGAAGTCAAATTTGCAACTTGACCTTTGGATTTGATTTGTTTTAACTTTAATAAAAAGTTGACTGTTGGGTAATTAATACGTAGTTATTAAAGAGTCCGGGATCGGATTATGGGCATACTCTCTGTCGATACCGAAAACCACTTTAATTACTAATATACGCGAAGTGTCGATCCAGAATGAAGTGGATGGTTTGGTGAACGCGTTGACTGAAGAAAGAGAACGATTTTGGATGACCCCTGACATGACTAAAACAGGAGCCGCGCCGGGCCATTGAGGATCGCCATCTCTAGCGGACACACTTCTTCGATACCTTATCTATTACTTATGTGATTCGATTTGGGTGCACCCCTTGATTTGGAAGTGTTGTTTCGCGGTGTTGGGGTGGTAGCTGCTATGCCCAACATCAGTCCGGATCAGGCAACTACTAGTATCCTAGTTGGTATCGCCTCATGTACCTTGTCATACTAATTATCCTATCGCGACAACTACGATTTTGATTTGTACCTTTAGTATATGGATTGCCCTCTGGTGACTTCCGGTTTTGGGGAAACTACGGTCTTGTATATGCTTTTGGGAATAAACAGGTTAAGAGGTGTATGGGCCCTGCTTAACCCTATTTTGATATCTTACTTTATGGATTAGACATTATCTATTTAGCGTATTCTGTAGATAGTTTATCGATCCCTTAATGATGTTTATATTCACCTTTGAGTTATGGACTTTATTATATGCATTTGATTATCCTATATAAGATTTTGAGTCCTGACTCGAGTGTTTCTTTTGCATATGCTCGGGTCAGTCTGAAGCTACTCCGTTGCTGGTCAAGGTTGGTCGAAGATGCTGAAGGCTTAGCTTTTATCTATATCATTTTATTTTCAGTATTTGAAGTACTTATGTATTGGACATCTTGTATCTCTTTCAGTCGCTTTATGTTGAGACATTGTTGTATTCTCTGTAGTAGCTTCATGAACTACTATTATGACGATGTATTTTCCGCTGCATTATTCTGTGACTGTTCTGAGTCTGTGATGTTGTATTTATTCTCATTTACATTTATGTACTTATAATCCCATAATGTTCTGTGTTTTGTATTATTTAAGTTGACAAGTGTGGATTTTTGTAAATTTAAATGGTCCAAATATACGGGATGTTACAGTTGGTATCAGAGCTCTGGTTTTCCTAAAAACCTTAGTTCGGGATTATAAAGAAACTCATTAGAGATAGAGTAGCAATACTCTAGAATAAGGAGAATCGATTCAATATCCAAATCCTTTCAAAAATTCAAACCCCTTTGATTCGTTGATTAGTTTTCTTAGCATTCTATTATCTTATCTTTGGTTCTAAATCTCTTTTGGTATTTCAGGATGAGTACCAGAAGAAATGTTAGAGGTGGAAGAGGCAATGGTCCTGCCCAGGCTGCACCTGCCGCTCCAGCTCCTGTCAAATTCACTACTCTTAGCAAGGAGTATTCGCAACTGGGAGGTACTAAGTTTTCTGGATCCGAGAACATCATAGAGGCTCAGCAATGGCTTAAGAGTTTGGAGAAGATATTTTCTGGATTGGAAATTACTGATGCTCAGAAGCGTCAGCTTGCTGCTTGGCAACTTCAAGATGCCGCACAAGATTGGTGGGAATCCGTTACTTCTCGTATCGAGGAGGACACCATCACTTGGGCCCAGTTTAGGTATGAATAGTTTGGATTCTTGTGGTTTAAATTCTTCCTTCTATCTTTGAAATGTTATTCATCTTGTCTATCTTTGATTAGGGATACCTTCTCGGCACAATGGATGCCAGCTGCTGGGAAAGCCCAACTTTATAGAGCTTTCATGGATCTTAAGCAAGGCAGTATGACTATTTCTGAGTATGAGAGGAAATTTAATGAACTCTCCAAGTTTGGACCGGGTTTGATTGACACACCACTTTTGAAGAACGAGAAATTCATTTTGGGAGCTAGACCAGAATATTATGACTTGCTCACCGGACACATTCGCTCCACTTTCACAGAGCTTATTGATTTTGCTCTTAGATATGAGGCGAAGCCTAAGGGATCCACTGCCAAGGCTGCTCCTACTCAGCCCTCTTCTAGCCAGCCCGGGAAGAGGAAGATGAACTTTGATCAACAAAAGAAAGCTTGGCAGAAGACTACAGGATTGGGATATGCTCAGAAAAGCCCTATCGATCTTGCTAATATCACATGCTTCAAGTGCGATAAGAAGGGCCATTATGCTAATAGCTGTCCCTCTACCGGAGCTGCTGTTCCACCACCTTCTACGACTAGGAAAGACTTATGCCATGTATGCCTACAGCCAGGTCATCTCAAGAAAGACTGCCCACTATACAAGCGTGGTACACCCTTTGGAGTATTTGCTGTCACCACACCTGCACCATCTGCACCACCCGCTCAGGATGACCAAGGTACTTTGCGTAGTATATTTCATTTACATGCTACACCTGTTAGAGTATTATTCGATACTGGTGCTTCTCATAGCTTTATATCTGTTGACATTTGTAACAAGCTCAAGATAGAGTCCACTCTTGCCACTACTTTTTTATGTGTCTCAAATCCCATCGGAGGACCTGCTAACCTCCGAAGTATTTGCAAAGATGTTACTTTGATGTATGATTTTTCTCGATTTACTTGGGATTTCTATGTGCTTGGATTTCAAGCATTTGACCTTCTTCTTGGAGCTGATTGGTTAAGAAAATTCGATGCTGTCATCTCTTGCAAATCCCGATCAGTTTCTTTAGTAAGCGACCAAGGCTTACCACTCGTCATTAAATGCAAATCACCTCAGAAATATGCCGGAAGCTTCATATTCTCTCTTGATGCTCCTCCCGATGATCTTGTCACCACACCTATAGTTCAGTCATTTCCCGATGTATTTGGCGAAGTCAGCTCTCTCCCGCCTAAACGGGAAATAGATTTCCGTATTGATCTAATTCCCGGAGCTACGCCCGTAGTTCTCCCACACCGAAGGATGGCTCCTAAAGAAAAGGCCGAACTAAAAACTCAAATTGAGGATCTATTTGCTAAGGGCTTGATTAGAAGAAGTTGTTCCGAATGGGGCGCTGCAGTTGTATTTGTCACCAAATCAGATGGATCTCTTCGCATGTGTGTTGACTATAGAGAGCTCAACAAGCGCACTCTCAAAAATCGTTATCCGATGCCTCGCATCAACGATTTATTCGACCAGCTTCATGGGGCTAAAGTTTTCTCACAACTCGATCTAGCCACTGGGTTCCACCAACTCAGAATAGCGGATGATAGTATCCATAAGACAGCTTTCCGGACCGAAAATGGATTCTATGAATGGTTGGTTATGCCATTCGGTTTGACCAACGCACCTGCTTACTTCGTCGACTTGATGAATCGAGTCTTCCGTGATGTCCTTAACAAGTTCGTTCTTGTATTCATTGATGATATTCTTGTCTTCTCTAAGGACGAGGAAGAGCATAAGGCACACCTTCGTTATGTCCTTGAAACTCTCAGAAACCATCAGCTTAAAGCCAAGTTTTCTAAATGCCATTTCTGGCGAGATGAAGTGAGATTCCTTGGCCATATTGTTTCTGAGAATGGCATTTCAGTCGATCCAGCTAAGATTGCCATAATCAATGTAAGTTTTATCATATTCGAAATTCTATTCAAACAATCTTATCTCTCGCTAATTTATATCAATTAATCTACAGGATTGGGAGACCCCTAAAACTCCTACGGATATCCGTAGTTTCTTGGGCCTAGCCGGATATTATCGCAGATTTATTGAGCACTTTGCCCGGATTTCTGCTCCTCTTACTGCTTTGACTCGGAAGGACGTTAAGTTCATTTGGAGTGAGAAGTGTGAATCAGCTTTTAATGAGTTGAAGCACAAATTAACTTCAGCCCCAGTTCTTGCAGTCATCGATGGAAGTGAAGGATTGACTGTTTATACAGATGCTTGCCGAGAAGGTTTAGGCGCTGTTCTTATGCAAAATGGGAAGGTTATTGCTTATGCCGGTCGTCAGTTGAAGACCCATGAATTGAACTATGCCACTCATGATCTTGAGCTTCTTGCTGTTGTATTTGCATTGAAACTTTGGAGGCATCATCTTTTGGGAACAAAGTTCGAACTATTCACTGATCATAAGTCCTTGAGGTATATCTTTTCTCAAAAGGATTTGAACCAGAGGCAAGTCCGATGGCTTGAATTCTTAGCTGCATACGACCTCGACATCACTTATACACCGGGGAAAGCAAATGTTGTAGCAGATGCTTTGAGTCGCAGCAAAGCATTGTCTTGTTGCAATCTTATCGAAGGCATGTTATTCCAGCTTAGTATCTCTCCATCTCTTATGGATCGCATCAAAGCTAAGCAATATGAAGACACTTTGCTCTATCGTATGAAGGAATTAGTTATGGGTAGAGTAAGTAATGCCGACAACAAAGTGGGTGCACAAGTTGATAGTGATGGAGTCTTGAGGATCGACAATCGTATTTGTGTTCCTAATGTCGATGGTCTTAGACAGGAAGTGCTACGAGAAAATCATAAGTCTTCGCTTTCATTTCATCCCGGTGCTACCAAAATGTACCAGAATATGAAGAAACTATATTGGTGGAGTGGAATGAAGCGCGATATTTCTATCTATGTTAGCAGGTGCACCACTTGCCAACAAGTTAAAGCAGATCACAGAAAGACAGCAGGATTGCTCCAACCGCTAGAGATTCCAGGTTGGAAATGGGAGCAAATTTCTATGGACTTTATTGATGGGCTGCCAAGGACTAGAAAGGGTAATGAAAGCATATGGGTAATTGTCGATAGACTGACGAAGTCCGCTCACTTTATTCCAGTCAAGACCACTCGTACAGCTTCGAGTTTGGCCGAAATATACATGAGGGAAGTTGTTAAACTTCATGGTGTACCATCTAGTATTGTATGCGATCGGGATCCTATTTTCACCAGTAAATTCTGGAAAGCATTCCAGGATACTTTGGGCACCAAACTAAATCTGAGCACAGCATATCATCCTCAGACAGATGGCCAAACTGAGAGGGTAAATCAGATTCTAGAAGATCTTCTCCGGGCTTGTATTATTGACTTTGGTGGATCTTGGGAAGACCATCTTCACTTGGTTGAATTCACTTATAATAATAGTTACCAGGTAAAGAATTTGAATTTCAAATTTGAATAAGTATATTTGAATTTGAATTAATTATCCTTTAAAAAACCAGGCAAGCATTGGTATGGCACCGTTCGAAGCCTTATATGGACGGCCATGCAAATCGCCAGCTTGTTGGATTGAGTCGGGAGATCGATTAGTGCTTGGACCAGAAATGATTATGGAAGCTTCTGAAAAGGTCGAAGAAATCAGGAAGAAGATAAAGACGGCACAGGATAGACAGAAAAGCTATGCCGACAAAAGGAGAAGAGATCTCGAATTCGGTGTAGGAGACAAAGTATTTCTGAAGGTGTCGCCTTTGAGGAACATTGTTCGATTTGGAAGGAAAGGGAAATTAGCTCCCAGATTCGTTGGTCCGTTTGAGATTACAGAAAGAGTTGGAACATTGGCATATAGAGTTGCATTACCAGAAAAGTTCGCTGGTGTTCACAACGTGTTCCACGTCTCACACCTTCGCAAGGTTGTACACGATCCATCTATGACCATCCCTACTGCTCAGTTGGATGAAATAGTTATTGAGCCTGACTTGACTATTGAGCGAAAGCCACTTCGGATAGTGGATCGTGAGACAAAGCAACTCAGAAGGAAGTCGGTAAATCTCGTCAAAGTACAGTGGAGTGCAGATGAGCGAGATTGCACATGGGAAACTGAGGATAGTATTCGGGATTCAAACCCCGAACTATTAATTTTAGGTATTATTCGAATTTCTCGAAATCTATCTTGACTTTTCTACTTATTTCATTTCTACTTCACTCGTCTCGTTCCTTTTCGAGGACGAAAAGTTTTGAGTGGGGGAGATTGTAACGACCCTAAATTTTCAACCCAATTTAAAATTTTAAATTCATCGTTTCAGTAAAAATTTTGAAATTTTAAACGATCTCAATTTACGTCCAAACTTTATTTGTGACATACGTCTAGTTAGATATGGACATAGAAAAAGTTTCGTTGAAAAATATTACAGTAAAGTCCGTTCGCGTTTTACTGTATATCAGTCCATATAAAGCTGCGTAAAATTTATCTTCCGAATCCAAATATTTTTACACAGTCCGCTTGCAAAAATTATTCTGATCAAGATTATGTAATTCGTTTCGTCTAAAACTGTCATCGCCTGCTCCGTTTAAATTGTTTTGCAAATCGTACAATTTAAGCGGCGTAAATGCAAATTTTATAAATTCATCGCATCGCAATAATCTGTATACCGTTGGAAGCGTCTTGTCGCGTTGATCAAAATGGTATATTAATTTGCACAAATCGGAGTTCGAAGTTAAGCGTTGCGCTAATTTTACCGTTCCGGACGGACCGGTTAAGTAAAATCTCAGCCCAAATTCTTTAACCGTTTACAAAAGGAAGCTGAAAATAAAAGTCAGCTGGTGCATTTATGGGGTAGTTGGAAGCTAAGGGGTTACTTTGGAAATTGATGTGAACGTTGGGAAAATGAAGGGCTGTATGGGATACGAAGCAGCAAAGTAAAGAGTGAATATTAAGCAACGTGATAATTCATTTTTCATTTCACTTTTCTCTGCTCACGTCTCCAGGTAAACACCAATTCCTCCTTTCTTCTTCTTCATTTCTTCCTCTGCCTATTTTTCTTTCTTCTTTCCTTGTTTGGAAATAAAAGCACTGCCAAGGTAAATACTTTCCCTCCCTGACATTTGCCTTACCCTTCACCCAGACTAACGTGATGACCAACTACATCTCCCTGACATTTGCCTTACCCTTCACCCACCAGCCAACCGCCTACCAGCAACCCAGCCCCTCCACGCCGCCCAAACCAACCCGCCACCCAGTCACAAACCCACTGCCACCGTCTCCAACACCTACCAGCCACGTCACTTCGGCCAACACCTCTCCACAGCCCATCCAGATCGCCGCTGACAGCACCCAACCGCCTCACTCATCCCACCTCCACAACCACCAACCCACCACGCACCCGCTTTCCCCTGGTCATGAGTGTGTGCGTGTAGGATAGGACGTGTGCATGGGGTTTCATGCATTTCCAGGAGAGGTCTCGGCTAGAGAAAAAAAAATTATTATAAAAAAAAAATATTGTGAAGGATCGCATGCGTTCTGGGAGGCCTACATGATCCAGCGTTGTATGAATGTTGTTGAGTGCGTGTGTTGTTTGTATGGTACATATGTGCGTGCAATATTTTAAAAAAAAAAAAAAAAAAAAGAAGAAAGGATCCGAGACTTGTATTAGA
Organism: Allium fistulosum; assembly: GCA_030737815.1. Taxonomy (NCBI): domain Eukaryota; kingdom Viridiplantae; phylum Streptophyta; class Magnoliopsida; order Asparagales; family Amaryllidaceae; genus Allium; species Allium fistulosum. The sequence goes on from CM060903.1 coordinate 670,504,671, forward strand.
TTTTGCTGAAGAATAGTTTCGCGAATATCTATTCCGATTACCAAAAGTGTAACCGATTTTCTTTTCGTTGTGTGCAGAAACATCCGTTTGAGCGCCTTTTGCAGCATCATCAATCTCCAGCTTTTGTTCTTTTTTCCGTCGTCGTGCCCGTTGTTTGTGCTGTACCGTCTCTTTTCCGCTTCTTCGTGCTTCGCCGTCAAATTTCTTATCCACGAAAGGTGAATTAATTTTCACGACTATATTCTTATGCAAGTTTGAATTGATAAATGATTGCAATGTGATGTTGAATTGGATGTAAATTATTATTGTTAAGTGATAAATTAATTGCAAGTTAAAAATTGGATATAGGATGATTAATGATTTAAAATGAATTATATATGTCGAATTTTGATTGTTAAACTTGACCCCTTTATATGATGAATATTGATTGATTAAATTGACCCTTTAAATTGTTTGACACGTAGAATTTGATAAATGTCACTTTGGACTATTGAACGTATTGAATTAACTGTTGTAATTGAAATTGAACGATAAGTGAAACCGAAATGTTATAATCTTTAATCTACATGAAATGATAGTGTAGATTCTAGAAATAATTATATTAATTGGCGTAAATAACAAACGCGAATTAATACGATTATTTCGGGATTATTTGAAGTTGTTGAATTGTTGAAAATGGATGCTATTGCTTGTTTATTTACTTTGACACTATCCCAGCTATCACACTGCAAGTTCCCTTTGTATGTTTGAATTTGAATTTAAATGTAATCGGGTTGAAATGATAAATACCCAATTAAATGAATTGGCCTAGGATAGATAATTAAAATAAGAAACCGAACGGTCAACAAAGAACGTTTTGAAATTGAGACTTATTGGAATTATGGAATGAACTTAGAAACTGTATTGAAATTTGGTAACGTAAATATAAGTAAATTTGTTTTGAAATAAATAAAATGATTTTATTGAATTGAATAAATGAATTTGTTTTGAAATAAATAAAATGATTTTATTGAATCGAATAAATGAATTTGTTTTAAAATAAATAAAATGATTTTATTGAATTGAATAAATGAATTTGTTTTGAAATAAATAAAATGATTTTATTGAATCGAATAAATGAATTTGTTTTAAAATAAATAAAATGATTTTATTGAATGAAAAAAATGAACTTGTTCGAAATAAATAAAATGGATTTTATCGAATTAAAAAAATTAGATTTGTTGGAATAAAGAAATGAATTTAATTGAAATAAATGAGAACGAATTAATGTAATAAATTGAAACGGATTTGTAAATTTATTTAGTTAAACAAAGTATTTTGACAAAGTTAATCGAAATGAGATTTAAGAAGTAAATAGGTTAGAAGATAAAGTGATTTAATTTCGAGTTTTGACTAATGAATAAACGAAGTTTTGACAAAGTGAATGTAGTAAATAGAATTGATATCGAAATGAGATTTAAGATGTAAATACGGATTTAAAGAATAAAACTTGATTTAATGAGTTGAACTAAGATTGACTATTTCATGTAATCCATGAATTTGAATTTGATTTAATAAGTGAAATGTTGATTTAACGTGAATACTTAAATTTTTGATAACTAAAGGGCTTGAACTAGAATTTCTTTTCGAAATATGATTTTAGTAATTGAAACGAATCGAATTGTGAAATATCAAATTTGGAAGTCAAATTTGCAACTTGACCTTTGGATTTGATTTGTTTTAACTTTAATAAAAAGTTGACTGTTGGGTAATTAATACGTAGTTATTAAAGAGTCCGGGATCGGATTATGGGCATACTCTCTGTCGATACCGAAAACCACTTTAATTACTAATATACGCGAAGTGTCGATCCAGAATGAAGTGGATGGTTTGGTGAACGCGTTGACTGAAGAAAGAGAATGATTTTGGATGACCCCTGACATGACTAAAACAGGAGCCGCGCCGGGCCATTGAGGATCGCCATCTCTAGCGGACACACTTCTTCGATACCTTATCTATTACTTATGTGATTCGATTTGGGTGCACCCCTTGATTTGGAAGTGTTGTTTCGCGGTGTTGGGGTGGTAGCTGCTATGCCCAACATCAGTCCGGATCAGGCAACTACTAGTATCCTAGTTGGTATCGCCTCATGTACCTTGTCATACTAATTATCCTATCGCGACAACTACGATTTTGATTTGTACCTTTAGTATATGGATTGCCCTCTGGTGACTTCCGGTTTTGGGGAAACTACGGTCTTGTATATGCTTTTGGGAATAAACAGGTTAAGAGGTGTATGGGCCCTGCTTAACCCTATTTTGATATCTTACTTTATGGATTAGACATTATCTATTTAGCGTATTCTGTAGATAGTTTATCGATCCCTTAATGATGTTTATATTCACCTTTGAGTTATGGACTTTATTATATGCATTTGATTATCCTGTATAAGATTTTGAGTCCTGACTCGAGTGTTTCTTTTGCATATGCTCGGGTCAGTCTGAAGCTACTCCGTTGCTGGTCAAGGTTGGTCGAAGATGCTGAAGGCTTAGCTTTTATCTATATCATTTTATTTTCAGTATTTGAAGTACTTATGTATTGGACATCTTGTATCTCTTTCAGTCGCTTTATGTTGAGACATTGTTGTATTCTCTGTAGTAGCTTCATGAACTACTATTATGACGATGTATTTTCCGCTGCATTATTCTGTGACTGTTCTGAGTCTGTGATGTTGTATTGATTCTCATTTACATTTATGTACTTATAATCCCATAATGTTCTGTGTTTTGTATTATTTAAGTTGACAAGTGTGGATTTTTGTAAATTTAAATGGTCCAAATATACGGGATGTTACAACCCTTCTCTGAGGCATACGAGCTCAGAGGTTGTATGCTCGTAGGAGTCAAATAGTGATCAAAGGAATGGCAATGTGGCATTAAAAGTGGAACCTGTTATGATCAAAGCGTGGTTTTGTATGAAAAGCGTGGCTTTGAAGAAATTGAGCATAGCCTCGCGAGCCTTTCACCCCAGTTATGATGGGATACTATGTGGTCTGACAGATGCAAATTCGGAATAAGTGAGTGTGTATGGTGATGTCAAATACGTTTGGCCCTTTGGGGGATACGTCCCTCAAGGCATTTATTGCCCCATGTAGTTAAAGTGGTTAGCTTGAGAAAAGTAGGGAACTACCGGTTATCAGTTATAGTGTAGCAAGTATAGTTTCCAAGTGACTAGTTTGAGAAAAGCGATTAAGACACCGTGGGAACTATGTTTGTTATGCGTGGATCGAAGAAAAGGCCACTAGTGCCCTATCATGTTGGAAATCCAATCCCATTACGAGATTTACGGTTTTGATTGTATTCCCAAAATAGCTATAATGACTTGCAAACATTTCAGCTACCCCTTTTTGGTATCATATATTATGTTCGGTATATTCCGTTGACCCAGTCCAGATATATTCCGTTAGACTTAGTCCGGGTATTGATACCTTATTTGAATAAGTTTATTTGAAAAGTGTTTTCAAAAGAATGTCATTAAAAATAATATCAAGTGAATTTTGGTATAAGTGTTTTGGTTATCATATGGTAAAAAGCCTCGTCCGTGTTTATATGTGGTCGTGGTCTTATGAGATACCCTTCTTTTCAAAGGTTTTGATAATTTAGTCATTTTAAATTTCGATTATCTCACGCTGGTTTATCAAGCCTGATCCGGGTATTTTTAATACTCGGGTCAGATTTGAGTAGTTTTAGGTTGAGTTGAAGACGGTTGGAGTTTCCAAAGGAGAGCTGGAGATCTCCATCATCGTATGGACATATTCTATTATCCGCTACATCTATTTCATTTGTTTTGTTGTTTGTTAGCATTTGTAAGGGCAGGTGTTATAACAGTCCAAGTTGAATCTAGGTTAGACTCTGATATTGTATTTTAAAATTTTCTGTTGTAAAGATTATTATTGAAATAATATATGTTATTCCATTCGTGTGAGATTTTGTTCTATCTTTATTTTCTTTCTACCCTTAATGATCCGCTTATTCGTGCAATTGGAGTTGGACATGTGTGGTTTACTGTCGATTCAGAGGATACGAAAAAACGGGCCATTACATTTGGTATCAGAGCTGAAGGTTAAGCGAGATCCTTGGCTTTGTTGGGGTAAAGACTGGTCAGAGATAGGGTTAGTAATACCCTAGGATGAGTAAATCATTAGAGATAGGGTTAGTAACACCATAGAATGAGTTGAGAGTATTATATATGAGTGCGTATTTGTTAGTGACTAATAAATTATTTTATGTTGATTTATCTATTGAGTGATTTATGGATTCTAATCGATGCACTTGATCACCGTTATCGATGAGAGTTCCTAAACACTTAAACAAGGCGAACCGACATACTGATTTTGAAAAAAATTGGTAAATAAAATAGTTTTACTAGGATTGTATTTTGAATATAAAGTATATATTTTGAAAAGTTGTATAGTTAGAAATATGGATTAGTGAAATTTAAATATGAACATCTTGTGATATGAATTTCACAGTTTGACTATAAGATGTTTCATAAAGATAATCGATAAGTAAGAAATCTGATAAGGTAATTAAGATCTTTAATACTTATTCCAAAATAATAAATTAAGAAATGATAATTTTAATTTGTTATTATAAATTGATCAAATGTTTGATTTAAAAGTTTAAGTACAAATACCTTGTGAATTAAGTTTCGCTATTTGACTATAAGGTGTTTAAAAATAAGATTTGTTTAAGAAATGAATATATAAAAAAATGTATTTAAATGATTGTGTAAAAAGGTAAATATATAAAAGGAATGAGAATTTAAATTCGAGTAAAAGAGTTGTGGAAATTTAAATGATAATTAAAATAAGATAAAATGAATTTATAAAATAGATTTTATAAAGTAATCTCTAAAGGATTTTGAAAATGGTAGTATTTCAAATAAAAAGAGGTATTTCATGATAACTAATTCGATTGGCTCAAAAATAAACTAAAAATAGGCAAGAGATGTGTTCGGATGGTAAAAAAACTTCTCTTAAGTATTACTCTTCTTGTTAAAAAGATATATGATACTATTGGTAGTACCCAGTTCCTTGGATTGTTTTGGAGTTACTTGAACTATATAATTATCTTAAGTTAAAGAGATAACGTGAATCATTAATTGATAAATTGATTTGTAATCTTTATAAAAGTGTTTAAACCAAAGATAAATTGGGATCGCTAATTGATAAAATAAAGTGGGATTCTCGATGATTTTTTACAGTCAAAAATTTCTGAATCATACATAACTCAAAGCTAAGAAATTGAAAAAAAAGATTGTGAAATACTTTGAGTAAATGAAATTGGACAAGCATAATGTATAAATGTGATTTATAAATAAAATGATAGAGAATTTAATATCGATAATTTTAAAAAAAAATTCCAAAGTTGGAAAATTAATAATAGTATAAAAAAATATAGAAATAAGTTTTATAACTTATGAATTTGAGATAATAGTAAATTATAACAAAGTCTAAATTTGTTAAGACAAACGGATTTAAGTAAAACCAATTTGAAATTTGGGATTTGTATATACTCTTAGGATGTAAAGGTATATCATACAAAAATAGATTTAAGTCATGAACTATTTATACTCTTAAGTAAAATCATGACCTTGTAAAATGTAATTATAATTTGGAAAAAGTTTTTAAGGATTTGGACTTCAGTTTTTAAAAGTGATGGATTCACATCATTGTGTTCATAAGTTATAATAAACCTAAGTAATAGTTTTACGAAATGATTCATAAATAATATTAGTGTTAAAGGAAATATACTAAGTTAAAGGATTGGGGGAATTATAATACAGATAAATCATCTTTTGAGTGAAAAATGGTTTCTTTGGAATATTTTCCTTTAATAAAAATATTTGAAAATAAATAATTAAAGGGATTATATAAAGAAGCACATTTATAAAGTTTTTGAGCTTAAGATAAAGTTTTTATGAAATTTTTTGAAAGTAAATAAATACATATATTATATGTAGATCATTTCATCACACAAATGTTGATCAAATATTCGAGTATGGAACTTTGAGGTGTTTACACCGGTCCGAAAAAGTATTTATCATTCGATTCTTGACGACGAACATTGATGAGGGTTTATGGTTAGATACTTGAGTTTTCCATCATAGTTGAGAGCTATGCAAGGAAAGCAAAGGTTTCTAAGCAAAGAACCTGATCAAAGTCCGCACTAGAGGATCGGGGGATCAAAACTAGTTTGGAAATAAAGTTGTGTATTCGAATAGGAGATCGAATAAGATATTTCATACAGATGATCTATGTATATTAAATGGAATTAAGTTTAAAGATAAATGTTTTAGGCAAACTTTTGTTTGGGTAATTTCGAGGACGAAATTCTTTTAAGTAGGGGAGAATGTAACGACCCAAAATTTGACCACTTTAAATATACTATTTAAAGTGATTTTAAATGTAAAATAAGTAAGGTTATATGACTCAAATAATATTAGATAGGATTTATAAAGAGAAGTATACACAAAAATAGTAACATTTGCCTATAACGACAAAAGTGACAAAATGCTGATTTTAGAAAAGTAAGTTTCAATGGTTAAATAAAAAAATTTAATTTATTTATGAGTGTTTATATTTTTAAATAGCATTATACAAATTTATTTTTAAATTTGGTTTACATAAATAAACAGTTTAACTAAAACGTCAAAATGTGACCGCAAAACATTTTGTCGAAAAACAACGTTTTGTCGATTAAAAGTTGTTGCAACGTCGTCACCCTTTATTTTCTTATATAGGAACATATATTCAAATAGTGTAAGTATTAATTAATTCACTAATCAAGTTTACTTTTACTAAACATACTTAGAAAATTCTAGAATATAATTAAGAAAAAGTAAGCACAAAAAGACAAAAATGTCATTTCAAAGCAAAAAGTAAAACATCAAATCAAAGAAACATAATTATTACTTTCTTTACTTAATACTTAAGTGAAAATGACATAAAGTAAAGATTTGAAATGTGATGTTAAGTGTTGAAAAAAAATAAGATTACTTTATAAGTAAGTAAGGGTATTTTGGTCTTTTTACAAAATATTATTTTAATCCAAATTTTTTTCTATAAATACCAACCACTTTCTCACTTTTTTTTACACTTTTCATTCTTCTTCTTCTTCCTTTTCTAAGCTCTCTTCTTCTTCTTCTTTAGAGCTTTAATGGCTTCTTCTTCTCTTCCAAACAATTACTAACTTTTTCAAAACTATATCAAATCAACTCCAAACTTTGCCAAAAACCTTAAAATACCATTAGAACATGATTTAGCATCTAAGAAGTCAAGAAATGATGGAGGAAGGAGTGTAATAAGGCATGGCCGAACCTATCAAGGAAGAGGAGCAAGTTCGTGAAGCTCCGGAGCGAAAAAAAGAGAAGGAAGTGTCGCCGATTTCATTCCAAGGAGCTAGAAGCAAATTTAAGGTGCTGCGGAAGCTCTGCCGAATTTTCTGAAGTTGGTTGAAGTTGAAAACAATAGTGAAGTGTTGTTTGATATGAATGTTGGTAGGAAGTCAACAATTTGGTTAAAAGTGAGTACTCATATTTACTAATAAATCCATAAATTATTTCAAGTATAATAATTTGAAAGTTTAAATATGTTGGATGATTAAATGTTTGATAACTTGGTTGATATTATGGTTGATTATATGTTTGTGATATGGATGATAACTTGGTTTGATAAATGATAAGAGAAATGGTTAGTAAGCATAGTTAATTAAAAGAGAATTAAATCCATATAAATGTGTGTATGATAATTATTTAGCCTCTTAATATTATTTTAAATGAGTTAAAATAGTTTAAATGTGATTTAAAACAAATTTGAAGTGTTTCGGACAAGTTAAGCAGCAATTCACAAAATTGGTCGAAATCGAGCTCGTCGCGTGCGGCAGTTCGTAAATTTCGACCTGTAACTTCAAATTAACGTAGAGAATGATTTTTAAGTCGGATTTCTTCGAAATAAAAATTCTTTGGTCCACAATGATAATAGTTTTCTAATGAAGAAATAAAATCAAGATTTCATCAAGTAGATTTTGAAATATGTCCAAAACAATTTTCTAAAAACATCGCGGTTTTGCAGTTCGGAATCCAAAAAGGGATTTCTGTAAAAATGATATTTTTAATGTATTAAAATATGAAATAAATTTGATAAATCTATTAAAATGGTTTAAAAGAGATTTGGAATGGAAATATGAATTTCAAATATTGAAAAGTTGTTTAAATCAAATAAGCTTATATAGCACTTTCTGTAGCACTTTTATGCTACGAATTCTATAACCTTTTGAAATGTAGTTTTTAAACTTAATAATTCTTTCCTAAATCTTTTATGAATGATTTTAAAAGAAAAATTTTGTAATGTAAAGATGATTTGGAATTTTTAATAAGAGTTTAAACAAATGGTTAAGAGGAATTGTTTATGCCACTTAAACAAAAAAGTGAAGAATATTGAATGTAATAACCAACTGGGTATGCAGAAACGACTAGTACATTTGTCCCACCTGGGAGATCTGGGAAGATAAAACAAGGTGTTTAACTAAGGTTAGGGATGGAGCAACCAGTGCCCTGAACTTACCTGGCCTATGTTTTCTCTTTTTAGGCGAGGGGTGGAATAGATCGAAACGAAAGCCTGGATACTCTAAAAAGATCATATTTAAGTTTTTCCAAGATAAAGAAAGGAAATAAATTATTAGAATGTTAATTAACCACTTAACATCTTTTTATCACTGATTAGCACGAAGGAACCGGGATCGGATTTGGGTGATTCCTATCCGAAGAACCGGGATCGGAGTTGGGTGATTCCTATCCGAAATCCCCTTCAAACTAATTTTCGAAATAAAACATATTAAAGACAATGACTTTTGATGACAAAGATCTTCATGATGTAGGATTACTTACCATTAGTCTCTGGAGGTGAAATTTACCATATCTAAGGTGGCAGTAATACTCTATTATGAAAATCTTCGATTTGCAAGAATATGATTTGAAGTTAAAAAAGAAATCTTTGATTAAGGTTTAATAAATTATTTGGGAATATTTTCCCTAAGTTAAAAGTTATAACTTGAATATAAGAAATCTTTGATTAAGGTTTAATAAATTATTTGGGAATATTTTCCCTAAGGTAAAAGTTGTAACTTGAATATAAGAAATCTTTGATTAAGATTTAATGAATGATTTGGAAAAGTTTTTCTAAGTAAAAGAGAAAATGATTTGGAATTATTCCAAGGTTTAAGAAAGGTTTAAATAAACCAAATGATTTGATAAATGAGGCTTAATGATTCCATAAACATTTGAAAAGAAAATGGAATAAATGGAAAGAGTATATCTAAGAAAGATATTTGATTTAAATAAAAGATAAAGTAATTGATTGATGATTGAAATCCACAAATGAACTTAACATCATTTTAAATCGATGATTGGCTTCGAAGGAACCAGAGTCGGATTTGGGTAATTCCTATCCGAAAACCACTTCGAACCAATGTATACGTTCGAAAGTGAAGACATGTTGAAGATGATGATTATTGAAGACCGTGGATCTTCATAGCGTGAGGACTGCTTGTTGACATGCTCTGGGTAGCTCCCACTATAGAGTTATTTATAGCAGTGGTATCCTCGTTGTGGAGATTTTTTCGGATTGCAAGGGCTTCTCGCCTAGTAATGGCCGAGGAAAGTGCCTTCGGTTTCGTTCACTCCTAGAACGAACTTGTATGGACGAATGTCCGACATTGCATTTCTGAGACACAACGTTTAACTTTTACAAATGTACATATGCTTGGTGGCGGAGAAGGCAACTTCTCTTAGCTTAATACCCTTCTCTGAGACATACGAGCTCAGAGGTTGTATGCTTGTTGGAGTCAAATAGTGATCAAAGGAATGGCAATGTGGCATTCAAAGTGGAACTTGTTATGATCAAAGCGTGGTTTTGTATGAAAAGCGTGGCTTTGAAGAAATTGAGCGTAGCCTCGCGAGCCTCTTACCCCGGTTATGATGGGATACTATGTGGTCTGACAGATGCAAATTCGGAATAAGTGAGTGTGTATGGTGGTGTCAAATACGTTTGGCCCTTTAGGGGATATGTCCCTCAAGGCATTTATTGCCCCATATGGATAAAGTGGTTAGCTTGAGAAAAGCAGGGAACTACTGGTTATCAGTTGTAGTGTAGCAAGTATAGTTTCCAAGTGACTAGTTTGAGAAAAGCGATTAAGGCATCGTGGGAACTATGTTTGTTATGCGTGGATCGGAGTAAAGGCCACTAGTGCCCTATCATGTTAGAAATCCAATCCTAATACGAGATTTATGGTTTTGATTGTATTCCCAAAATAGCTATAATGACTTGCAAACATTTTAGCTACCCCTTTTTGGTATCATATATTATGTTCGGTATATTCCGTTGACCCAGTCCAGATATATTCCGTTAGACTTAGTCCGGGTATTGATACCTTATCTGAATAAGTTTATTTGAAAAGTTTTTTCAAAAGAATGTCATTAAAAATAATATCAAGTGAATTTTGGTATAAGTGTTTTGGTTATCAGAAGGTAAAAAAACTCGTCCGTGTTTATGTGTGGGCGTGGTCTTATGAGATACCCTTCTTTTCAAAGGTTTTGATAATTTAGTCATTTTAAATTTCGAGTATCTCACACTGGTTTATCAAGCCTGATCCGGGTATTTTTAATACTCGGGTCAGATCTGAGTAGTTTCAAGTTGAGTTGAAGACAGTTGGAGTTTCCAGAGGAGAGCTGGAGATCTTCATCATCGTATGGATGTATTCTATTATCTGCTACATCTATTTCATTTGTTTTGTTGTTTGTCAGCATTTGTATGAGCAGGTGTTATAACTGTCCAAGCTGAATCTAGGTTAGACTCTGATATTGTATTTTAAAATTTTCCACTATAAAGATTATTATTGAAATAATATATGTTATTCCATTCGTGTGAGATTCTGTTCTATCTTTATTTTATTTCCACCCTTAATGATCCGCTTATTCGTGCAATTTGAGTTGGACATGTGTGGTTTATTGTCGATTCATAGGGTACGGAAAAACGGGCCATTACATTTTTACCGATCCGTAAGAACCATACTTGAAGAAAATAGTATAATAAAAGGAAACTTGAAGTGGATATAGGACAGAGTATGCCAAACCACTATAATCTTTTGTGTTCTATTTGTTACACATTTTTCACTTACTTTCTTCACTTTTTATTCTCTACTCAATCTATTAGGTTTCTGTGCCATTTTTGGTTCAAACAGATCTTGACAGATCACTCAAGCACAAGAATGCTTTGAATCATGGAATCTATGTTAATAAACAATCTACACATTTACCCGATCAGGAACCAATCGTTGTCGTCACATGGGAATAGTAAGTGCCTTTCGAGAATAATCAGTGCCTTATGCTCGTTGCCTCAATTACTGGTACAACCGCTTGCCCGAACACATTATCAACCATTCCCAATCACTGATGCATCAGCTTGCATCCACAGCTAGATCCCATGTTTTACTTTGCATCTCACTTTTCCGAGTTGCTCAAAGCCTCTCGGAAGCTTTACCAAGACCTCACGAGGAACCTTGCTCTATATAGGAAGAAATTCTCCCAAACATTACACATTGCCTAGGCATTACTGGCTGAGACAGTGCACCACCCATGCACTGGTAGTCTACCACCGGTCGAATAATGGTAGCTTGTCCCAGGTAATAATGCTTGGGGAAGGTGCCACAAAATTCATTAGGCCGCAAAATTGTGCTTTGTTTCCTTCTCTGCTTCTCCTGACGAGCCGCCTTGCTACCTAACCCCGCCTCTACCCCATCGAACCTCCTTCGGAGCTCGGTCCAGTACACCATCGGCCCAATGGTGGTCTACCACTCATTGATCGGTGGTAGCCAGTCCTAAACATAAAGGCCTAGGGCAAGTGCCACCAAATTCATTAAGCTGCCTATTCATGCGTCGTTTCCTTCTTTGCTTCGCCAAACGAGCCGTCTTACTACCCGAGCCTGTCTCTACCCCATCGAACCCCTCTGAAGCTCAATGGTCGATGTATTGGAAGTGGTTTCTTATGCATTTGAAAAATGATTTCAACACTAATGCCACACTTTGTATGCGTAGAGTTCAACGGGCAACTATAGCGACCCGGTTTCCTCTAACAATGCCAAAACGCACTCAACCGGCTATCTTGTCTCATGCGATGTCTACACATGCTTGCGTACTCATTTGTACACATTCACACACGCATACACGAGCACACCATATACACAAATCATGTCCCGGACTTCACCAAAGTGATTACTTGGTCCGATATATTCTTGTGCAAACTAGCGCATGCGATAGTCGCTATGACTACATGAAATACCCGTAACACATTTACGTACAAATGTATTTACACACATCCATATATACTTACATACACACAAATATACACATGTATTCAAACAAAATATACAATAATTCTAACTACAATACATAAATTGTTTTGATTGTTATATATCTTCAAATACACATATACGTATACATGTCCATACTCATACACATACACGTATATTGAAATAAGTACTTCATTTATTACTTAACCTAATCTTACTTTTATTTACTAAATATTTCAATAAAAGTTTAATATGATTTCATACTATTTTATAAAATATATTATCAGTTTATGAATCATTTTCAAGCTTTAAATACTTAATTGCCTCATAAAAATTAAGTATACGTCGTATTACTTTTTTATAAAATCGTTTCCATTATAAAATCTATGCTTTATTTAGAAAATCATATAACCATTTTATAAATAGTACTTAAGCTTCATTCATACCATTTTATAAATATCATTTTATAAAATACCTCTTTTACTTATCAAAATTATTCTTTACTTAAATATTATTTATAAGTAAACTACTCATTAACAAAGATCATTTCTTTATTTTTTAAATAATATTCACAAGTGCTAATTAAGCTTCATTAACTTTCTAATCACTTTAATAGTAAGTGTAGAGTTCAAAATTCAATTAATTAGCTTACACACTTTTCCAAAACCATTTAACTTAGTTTCGTTATTACTAACTAATGACATGTAATTAATTATCTCATGTAAATAGTCTTTAGTCTATCACATCACATATAATCACTTTGTTAACCCAAAATCTAGTTCTTAGCTTACTAACTATTTTCAAAAATAGTTATCAAGGTCTTAAACAAATAACGAGTTGCTATAATCAAGTATATAACATAAATTCAAGTCTAAATCAACACAACAATCTCTAAATTACTTCATATAATTCCGTATTAATTAATAAACAAAAATATGAAGATTTACATATAAATATATATGGAGAATCATCTACTCACCTTCTCTTCCACCAAAACAAGCTCTAATCACAAAAACCCAAATCTTAGCTCCCTTGAAATCTTCGATGCATGTCCAAACTTTGAATCAAGATTATTCCTTGATAGATAATGTGAGGAATTGGATGGGAGGAATTATGTATATTCTATCGGGATTTATTAGAATTTATTTGGGTTTGGATTAAGAGATCTAGGGTTTAGGCTTAAGGTGAGATTAGGAATTATGATGTAACAACCTTGGATTTTGAGATGCAATCAACTATATTTTATAATCGAGATTTAAATACTTACAAATGGAAATAATATAATGTAAATTTTTTATAATGGATGATTAACAGGGATTTGAGTAAGAAATAAATTTTAAGTGGAAATTTGAATTAGTATTAGACTAATAAATGGATTTAATTAAAGTGGGCTAAATTATGGTAGCTTTGGTATAAGTAAATAAAATAAAAGAACTTATGGAAACTAAATTCTATAAAAATCTCATAATGTTATGTAATCACTTAGGCAAAGAAAATTTAATTTTTATTTGAGAGTTTGACATTAAATCGTGTTAAGTAAAATTAGAAGCAGTAGAAAATAAGAGAAGAAGGAAATAATTCCATGAAGCCCATTTTGTAAGACCAAGCTCACAATTCCTTCCCTAGATCTTTCTTAATCTAGAGGCCTCTTCACTTATTAGGAAGTAATTCACGTTTACTTCATTTTCTTTTGTAGTAAGCTTTCTATTTCATGAAACAAAAATAGGAAACCTTCTCCTTCTTCTTTCTAAATTTATATCAAATCAAATAAATATCCAAAAATTATAAAACTTTAAATAGAGCTTCTCAATGCCTATGTACACCACTCCAAGTTGTCAAAGTCTAATTTTGATCAAGTTTGGATGTTTGAAGATTTGTTAAATTATAGTTTATTTTTTTGATTTACGAACAATGGAAAAGATTCAAAGACTGATTTTGGACATCGAATCAAATAATTATGGAAATTTTTTGAAATGGGTTTCACAAACTCTTATTTCGATTTAATACAAATATCTTATTTTTATATAGTTGCAAACTTTATTGGGATGATATTTGTCGATGTGCTTGTGTTTTGTGAAATTCGACGTTTTTGAACCATCTTCATTATAAAATTCATATTTAATTCATATTAAGCTTAAATACTCCCAATTTTTTATATGTTTTTCCTAACAATTTCTAGCACCTCTCATTCAAATTTCATGAATTTTCATTGAGTTATATTGTGTTAAATGTTGCGATTTCCTAAACCTTTTCTGTAAAATCTTGGTGGAAAATGCCCTTTGATTAGAAATTCATAATAAATTGTAGAAAATTCCAAAAATTCTGGAATTTGGATATGTTACTATAAACTCGGTTTTTAACTAAGTGTAGAAATTTCACTTAGAATTCCTTTGTGTTGATGTCCCAAACAATGGACTTATAGAGGTGTGCTTTAACTACAAATAGATTGCATGTGCTCAACAAGTATAATTGGTTTTCATAGTTGAATATCTCTACACTTTGGCTATGTTCAAGTTCATATTAATCTCCAAAATATATTTTTAGTTTATCATGTTACTTCTTGTGTTATGGTGAATAGTATAAAATTTATTATGTCCTATGAACTCATAGCTATAAATAGCCTGACTCGGGATTTGTTTTTGTTCGACAATCCTAGGGTCGGACTAAGGAATATTTACTGGTTTTAGGTATACTTTTGTGTACTTGGTGATGGATGGACTAAGTCAACGAATTTATGTTTTCATTTCTATTAGTAATTGATATAGTTGTGTATTTAAATTAAATGGCTTTAAATGTGTAAAATAAATTTGAATATTGTATGAAATAATAAAATGTATAACATACATTATTTGCTTCCGTTAGAGTACGATGTGATTTATTTATATAGGATGCTGTTATTTTTTTCATTGTTTTATCCTAGAAACACCCATATCACCTCTTTCTCCATGTAACTCGACAGTATTACTTGGTAATACTCTTGGGTAATGTTATCCGGCCTTTTGGTCCGGCTATATCTGGACCGGTCAGACTGGACAGACTCATTTGTCATAAGAATCGATGCATCAGGTTAACGATCATGAAGTCCAGAGATCAAACAAGTATAATGACCCGAATCAGTAGCAAAGCAGAAGCATGAAAGCTCGGTACTCTTTGAAGATGGATCAGGTACAATCCATCTGCAACATTATGGGTCGTATCATATCGATTCCATGGCTCAATTCAATGATGATCGATCGATATCTCAAGATCTACAAATCCATTACACATAAAACTTTATGAACATCAATATACTAAAGAGTGGACCCCCTAGAAATGGTCGCATGACAAGATGAGCTATTAAGAACGATCGGTATACATTATTCATAAATGATCGTATCGTTTCAGCTTCAATGATTCAACTCAATGAAGACTAATCAATATCTCACTAACAGCAAGTCAGAATGATACCAAACTTTAGGGACATGGATTAGAGGCATGAGGGAGCATGTAGGAACGATCACACTGTCATTGGAGCAATCACAAGCGACCGGTACCGATAGTTCCAACGATCGGACTGTTCTTACGATCAATTGTATGGGCCCCTACGGATCTGGGGAGTCTTCTGCTAAATTTCTAGCGAGATATTTCGTCGTCCTCCCCTATAAATATAGGCTTCTTTTTTCATTTAGAGGATCTTTATGCTCTTTTTTGCTCTAGAATCCATTGTAATCAAGTGCAATTATCAATAATTCATTGTAATCAGATTTACAAGTGATCAATAAAGTCTTCAAAGTGGACGTAGGCACGCAATGCCAAACCACTATAAATCCTTATGTTTCTCTTACTACTTAGTTCTCATTGCTTATTTACTCATCCTCTCTATTTAATTTTGATTGTTCTCCATTTATTTCTCTAATATTCTATTCTAGAGTGTTTTTGCCCATTTTTGGTCCAAACAAGTGGATGTTACATTTTTGGTATCAAAGCAAGGCTCAGAACAATGTAAAAATTTGAAAGCACATATTTGGACTTAGAGGAGGAAGACTTAGGAAAGTTACCCAAGTTTCTAATTTTGCTTATATAAATATTATTTAATTTCTAAAAATAAACAAGAGTATATATAATTTGTACGATTTATTAAATGAATTTCTTACTTATTAGAGTAAGTGTTATGGGTTGAAAATACATGAAGTCTTTTGAAAATTGGTAATTTATTAGTAATTTGGCAAAATTATAAAGAAAGTGGTTTTAGTGGCATTGGAAATATGGTACCAAATGTTTTGCAAAAATTTTTGGAAAGCGAAAGTAATTTTAAAAGTGGTGGAATGTTTTAAAAAAATAAAATGGTGGATAAATTTTGGATGAAGGAATTTCAAGTGAATTGCAAAAGTTTAGTGTAAGTTTTGAAAGTTGGTTTTGAAGTATTTGAAATTATGAACTAATGACGGTATAGTTAGAAGTGATATGAAATATTTTCGAAAGGGATTTGAAAATTTAATGATTGTTTGATGAATAGTTTTAGAAATATTTTGAAAGTAAAGACATTTTCTAGTAATTTTGAAATACTATTATTTGGATGCAAAAATGACATGGATGTTCAGTGAAATGTTTCCTTTGGAGAATATGTTTGTGAAAATTATTATTTCCCCATTTTCCTAAAAATGTGGTTTGGGAGGAAATGTGGGATGATTGCTATCTTTGGAAACTACGATGTGATTGCACTTTCCATTGTTGTGATTAGTTTTTATGGTGTTCGAAGTGCCTTTAGGAGTGACTATCAGGGATGGTAGTCATAAGGCCATAAAACAAATGTGACTGGCGAGTAGTGGTAGTTTGTAGTTATCCATTGATAGTTAGTTTTGCCCAAATTATAGAAGAAGTTTTAAAGATTTTGGGAAAAACTTGAAATGATTTGAAACAACGAATTCGAATGTGGTAGGAAATATTTTGAAAAATGTTTTTTGGGAAATGGATTTTAGAAATTATATGGTGAAAATAAGTTTGGAAATTTTGAAAGGTGATATATATGATTTGGAAGTGAAATTTTATGTAGACTATGATATTGCAAAAGCTTTGCTAATATTGTTTTCGATTTTTAGAGACAGTCACTAGTGAAAATGTTTGTTTGAAAAAAAAAAATTTTATGAAGTATTTTGAAAAGAACTCCACCATTGTAGATCTAGATTTTGAAAATCTTTTCATTAAGTGAATTTAAAATGAAAATCTTACTGCAATTATACTTATTTTATTTTGGAAAGTGATGTTTCAAAAATATCTTAGTGTTTATAGATATGATTGAAGGTATGTACAAACATATTTTTGAAAAGTATAAGTGTTTATATGAATGTTATAGATTTTCCCTAAAGAAAAAATTGCAGGAACGCAATTTCTTAAAGGGTGAGTATGTAATAACTTAGATTTTGAGAAGTAAACAATTAAAGTTTATAATTGAGATTTAATTACATAAAAGGGAAATAATATACTACTTTTTTTATAATGGATGATTAATAGAGATTTGAGTAAAAAATAAAATTTAAGTGGAAGTTTGAATTAGTGTTAGACTAAGAAATGGATTTAATTAAAGTGGGCTAAATTATGGTAGTTTTGATATAAGTAATTAAAATAATCTCATAATATTATGTAATCACTTAGGAAGTTTTCAAAATTAAAATAAGTAGAAAATAAGAGAAGAAGGAAATAATTTCTTTAAGAATTTCATGAAGCCTATTGAATATGCCCAAGCTCACAATTCCTTTCTCTAGATCTTTCTTAATCTAGAGGCCTCTTCACTTATCCGGAAGTAATTCACGTTTACTTCATTTTCCTTAGGGTTAAGCTTTCTATTTTATGAAACAAAAATAAGAAATCTTCTCATTCTTCTTTCTAAATTTATATAAGATCAAATAAATGTCCAAAAATAAACTTTAAATAGAGCTTCTCAAAATCTATGTACACCACTACATGTTGTCAAATTCTAATTTTTATCAAGTTTGGATGGTTGAAGAATCGTTAGACTAGAGTTTATTTTTTTGGTTTATGAACAACGGAAAAGAGGCTTGTTCAGAGACTGATTTTGGGTATCAAATCAAATAATATGGCATCAAATTTTAAAGGTGAGTTTCATAGAGTCTATTTTGGTTCAGTATAAATATCTTGTTTTTATATTGTTGCAAACTTAATTGGTGATGATATTTGTCGATGTGCTTGTGTTTTGTGAAATTCTATGTTTTTTAACCATCTTCACTATAAAATTCATATTCAATTCATATTAAGCTTAAATACTCCCAATTTTTGATATTTTGTTCCTGACATGTTCCAGCACCCCATTTCTAAATTTCATGAAGTTTCATTGAGTTATGTTGTGTTAAATGTTGTGATTTCCGCAAGCTTTTCTTGTAAAATCTGGGCAAAAAGCGCCCGTTGATTAGAAATTCTTAATAAATTGTAGAAAATTCCAAAAATTATGAAATTTGGATATGTTATTATAAACTCAATTTTGAACAACTAATATAAATTTCACTTAAAAATACTTTATTTTGATGTCCCTAACAGTGGACTTACAGATGTGTGCTCTTACTGCAAATAAATTGCTTGTATTCGTAAAGTATAATTGGTTCTCATAATTGAATATTTCTGCACTTGGCTATGTTCAAGTTCGTACTAATCTCCAAAATATATTTTTAGTTTATCGTGCGACTTTTTGTGTTATGTTGAATATTATAAAATTTTATCATGTCCTATGAACTCACAGCTAGAAATAGCCCGACTCAGGATTTGTTTTTATTTGAAAATCCTTAGGTCAGACCGAGGATTATTTGTAGGTTTTAGGTATAACTTTGGGTATGAGGAGGCGAATAGACTAAGTCAATGAATTTATGTATTCATTTGTATTAGAAATTAATATAGTTTTATATTTAAATTAAATGGCTTGAAATGTGTAAAATAAATTTGGATATTGTATGAAATATTAAAATGTATAATATACATTATTTGCTTCCGTTAAAGTACAATGTGATTTATTTATATTTGACGTTGTTAATTTTTTTCATTGTTCTATCCTGGAAACATCCACAACACCTCATTTTTTATGTTACTCAACAGTATTACTCAGTAATACTCTTGGGTAATATGGGTATAGAGGTAGGGTGTAACATCCCATATCTTAAGGCCCAAAGCTAAGCGCTACAGATGCTGTAGTCATATATAGTATTAACTTCTGGCGATAAAATATGGTAATGTTAATGGTATCCAAAATATCATAAGCACATGAAAATGAAACAAAATCATAGATTTCAAAAATAACTTTTTTTGTTACATTTCACAAAACATGTTTCATATTCCATTACATAATCCTAAACGTTTCCCAAGTTCAGATCAAATATAATTATTACCTAAATACGCCAAGAGCAACATATGAAGATGTCACCTTGGATAATCAGAGTACTAAATAGACATATAAGTCTTAATACAATACATCGGAAGTAAAATGAAACAACTCCTAAATATAGCTAGCATCAGCCTCCTGCTCGTCTTTGGAAGCTTTATTCGTCCACCTACTAAATCTGTATACCCGAACTCTCAATCTACTCAAATTAGTTTTGAGCACCCGAGAGTTTAAGGGGAAAAACATAAACTTCAAGTCAAACATAAAGCCTAGTGTGAATAATACTATTACATCTCGGTTTACCGATATTAAGTGAGACCACGCCGCTTAGCAGATCGGGTTTTCCCTCACTAATATCCCTTTAAAACATATCATTTTGCAAATCAAAACCCTACAACCAAACTGGTTAATCAAACTGATTAAATCAATAATAGCAAATATCGTATATGCTCAAAAATAGGTAATAAATGGACCATCTGTCCGAAACAATGTAGTTTTGTTTGGCTAACTACTAACCTTTGGCTGACTCAGGCCTACTAGACAAACTAAACAAATTATCTAACAACTATTAGACGTACTTCTGGATGGTATGTCCTTAACTTACTTCTCCAAGGGTTGCACGATCCTAATGGTTTTTAGGGCTAACCAATAACCTATCCTCCATCTTTGTGCATATGTATTCCTTTTTGTGTGTAACCATCATTTAGGTCTTACCTGTGACTAAGCCATACACACTGGAATTTTAGACTCAATTAGTTAGGGGCTAATAGCTAATGTATAGTGCGCGACCCTATACTAGTCCCATCCGGTATACAAATATCTGAGTCATTTTACTTAGGGTTAACCACCCTTTAAATTTTCCTTAAAAATCTTTACAAAATGATTTAATCCCTTAAATCATACTTATACAAGGAAAATATACTATTTGCTTTACTCAAATCTCTTTGCCGTGATGTATGCTTTACTCAAAATATTGTTGATGAAAACATTTGAAACCTTTGTTTAAACCTTTAAACAATCTCTTTCGAAACTATTGAAAGTACCCCTTTCAAGATAAGTAAACTACTTTACTTTATAACCTTAGACCTAAAGGCCAAGACATATCTTTCGAAACTATTGACCATAGTCCTTTCGAAAACATTGGAAACGTCTTCTTCGAAAGCTTTATAAACCTTAGACATCGTTTTCTAAACACTTTAAATATGCCTTTCAAAACCATTTGAATCCTTCCATTTAAACACTAAGGTAAACCTTTCGAAAATAGTTGGGAATCACCCCCTTGAAACCGTATATATACCTTTCGAAAATAGTGGGGGACCTCCCTTTCGAAACCTTTTCTTACTACCTTTCGAAAGCATTAAAGTATGCTACTTAATACAAACCTTTCGAAAGCATTGGGTTCAAGTTGAAATATGTGGAACAATCTTTCGAAACCATTTCTTTCAAAACCTTTGGGTTTAACTTTCAAAATATCGAAAAAGGCCTTAAAACAATTAAGTCGAAAGCAACTCTTTCGAAAGCAATTTCCTAAGTAAAGAAGTGGATGGTGTCGAAACTAATCCCTTCGAAAGCATTGGAGAAGCAGTTCTAATTTTAAAACGAAAGAACCCTTTCGAAGGCATTGCTTCGAAAGGTATAAAGGTGGCAGGTAGGGGTTTTGACCCCTTCGAAAGCATTTACTTAAAACAAGGGCACATCCTATTTTGAAAGCTCCGTTCTTTAAAACAAATTTGACCCAGTCGAAAGATGACCAAGTCGAAGGCTGTCTTATTCAAAAGCAAAGCAGGCGCTTTTCCTTTAGAAAACAAAACAAGGCTTCGACCCCTTCGAAATCCCTTGTTTCGACCCTATACCTTTCCCCTATGTTCAATACACTACGTACCAAGTCTTTGATACCATGTGCATTGGTTTTGATCTAGTTGGAGGTGGAGGTACTAAGTCGAAAGGTGGCTGCCGAAGATGGTAAGACAGTGGAACCTTAAAAATCTGATTTTTAACTTTAAAAAATAATTCTTTTCAACTAACCTGCTTATTTTTCATCATATAATTGGTTGCCTTACTTTTTCAAAATCTTCTCTGAAAGGTGTTGCTGAATTTTAGAAATTAATATTTTAAAACATTAGCAAATAGCCCATTCTTTTTTTATAAACATATAAAACATTTAAGTCCCATTCCTTAAATAATTTTATATATTTATTAAAACATTTAGGAAAATTCTACAAAAATTCACATAAATCACTTTTAATATGTTTTCTAACATATTTAAATTTCCGACCCAAAACATATATATAATTGCCGTAATTAATTTCTAAACCCAAATAACAATTTTCTTCGCTAGAAAATTAATAATAAATCCACATTGATTCAGAAAATTATATAACTTGAAACTCATTTCCAAAATATCATTTTTGACCATATATTAAGATCACAAGGCATTTGGATGTCATTTGATAGGTTTTTCAATTCAAAACATGTCATAAAATCAGTATGAATAAGCATAATTCATCAACAAGAATGTATATATCTAAAAATCATTCATAACATGGAAATATACTTGCAAAAACATTCGAATCTGATTCTAGAAACCGAAACATCAAAATATGAGATGTAACAATTATTCACCTATAGCTTTATTGTTAAGGAGTTGAGATTTGATCTTGGATTGAATTTGATTAAGCTTTTCCTCGTAATTCTTGCTTATCTTCCCCTTACTCTTCTTAATGGTGGCCGACCTCTCTACTATTTGGTTTTGATTGTGAACTTGTAAAATTAATATGGTATGAAGGTTTAGGGTATTAGAATATATCTTATTCCTATCTTGCCCTTATCTATTTCCCTTCTCTAATTCATTTTATTTTCCCTTAGTCCATTAGTTCAACAAGGCAAGGCTAACCCTTTATTATACAAATCTCAATCCCTTAACTATTTTACATTATTTCATTTTATTTAACTAATTAAATGTCCTAAATAATGTTAATCAAAATTAGGATCGTTATAGACTCCCCTCCTTAAATAATTTCGTCCTCGAAATTAAGATAATGCACTTATCAAATCTATCATAAAGATAAAACATACCATGAAACAAGTTAGGATAAGCATCTTGATCATGCCCTCAGTTTCCCAAGTACGTTCCCTCTCGTCGTCACTCCATTGGAATTTAACTAATCTGACTGTCCTGTTCCTTAGCCTCTTCTCATCTCTCGTGACTATACGAACCAGCTTTCTAACTATAGTCAAATTCAGTTCCACACTAAGTTGTCTAACACAGTCGGTGTTATAATAGTCTCTAGATCCCAATACACTTCCTTAGATGAGAAACATGAAAAACATTGTGGACTCCTGCCAAACTATTCGGTAACTCTACCCTATATGCGATTTTCTTGATCCTCTCTACAATAGGAAATGGTCCAACGAACCTCGGCACCAACTTTCTCGATTTCATGAATCGAATTACGCCTTTCATTGGTGACACTTTGACGAAAACATGGTCTCCGACTAAGAACTCTAAGTCTTTTCGTCTCTTATAGACATAGCTCTTCTGCCTACACTGAGCTTCTTTCATGCTAGCTCGAATCAACTCAATCTTCTCTACAGCTTCTCTAACCAAATCCGAACCAAGAACCAACCTTCCCCCGGTCTCTAACAAAAAACTGGAGATTTGCATGGCCTTCCGTACAAAGCTTCAAATGGTGTCATCCCTATACTAGCCTGATAACTTTTGTTATATGAAAATTTGACTAAGTGTAAATGGTCATCCCATGATCCTCCAAAATCTAGCACACAAGCTTGTAACAAATCTTCTAATACTTTGTTAATTCTTTCCATTTTCCCATCTGTCTGCGGATTGTAAGCAGTACTCATCTTGAGCTTAGTACCCAAAGTATCCAGTAGACTCTTCCAGATCTCGCTAGTGAATAAGGAATCTCTATCGCTTACTATACTACTAGGAATTCCATGAAATCTAACTATATTATTCAAAAACAACTTAGCCAAAACAAGTGTCGTCCTGGTTGACTTAACTGGAATGAAATGGGCACTCTTGGTCAACCTTTCCACTATGACCTATATACTTTCATTTCCTCTGTTTGACCTTGGCAACCTTTCTATAAAATCCATCGAGATATAATCCCATTTCCATACTAGAATATCTAATGGCTGAAGTAACCCACTTGGTTTCTGATGTTCGACTTCTACCTGTTGATAGTTCAAAACTACTTTACAAATAAGCCTACATCCCTCTTCATACCTTCCTAGAAGAAACTCCTCTTCATATCCTGATACATCTTAGTTCCCCTCGGACGAATAGTGAACTTCGAATGATGGCATTCCTCAAGAACTTCCTTCCTATTGATTCCTATTTGGAACACACGATCTTCTTTTCTTTCTCAACCACCCGTTCTGGTCAAGACTGAAATCCTTCAAGTCACCGCTCTTTGTTCCATCCTTTAACATTCTGATCCGTTCAACTAATAATGGATCTTACTTTTGCTTAGAAGCAATCCTTTTGATCATTACCGGTCGAACTCCAAAACATGACAACATAGCGGTCTCCTTACTAGATCTAACTTTAGATATCCACTGCACTTTGCATGTCGTCAACTCTTATAAATCTTTCCACTCGGCTATCATTGCCAACACTGCATTCAGATGTTTTCGACTAAGTGCGTCTGCAACCTTATTGCCCTTTCCTGGTGTGTACTCAATACCAAAGTCATAAGCGGCTAAAAACTCTAACCATCTCTGTTGTCTCATATTCAACTCCTTTTGAGAGAATAAATACTTTAGCGACTTATGATCCGTGTATAACTCAAATCTTTCTCCCAAAAGATAATGTCTCCACACCTTCAACAGAAAAATCACCGTAACTAATTCCAAATCGTGATTTAGGTACCTAACCTCATGCAGTCTAAGCTGTCGAGATGCATAGGCAATCACTTTACTTCTCCGCATTAACACAGCTCGTAATCCTGTTCCACATGCATCTGTATATACCACTAAATCATGTTTCCCTTCTAGAACAACTAACATAGGTGCATTCGTCAATAAGTGTTTCAACTTCTGGAATGCCTCCTCACACTTATCGGTCCAAACCAACTTCACATCTTTTCGCGTTAGCTTGGTCATCGGTGCTGCTATCCACGAGAAATCCTTAATGAATCTCCAATAGTACCCAGCTAATCCAAGAAAACTCTTTATCTCGGTCCTTGTCTCGAGTCTCTTCCAATTATTCACCGCTTCAATCTTAGTCGGATCTACAGACATCCCTTTCTCTGAGACTACATGACCAAGAAACTTCACTTCCTTCCTCCAGAAATGACATTTTGAAAACTTCGCCTTCAATTGATGCTGCCTCAATGTCTCAAGGACAACTCTAAGATGAACTTCATTGTAACACCTCTAATTTTATTGACATTATTCAGGAGATTTAATTAGAATAAATTAATTATAATAATTTAGATAAGGGGATTGAGGTTGATTAATAAACTAGGAGGTCGTGCTTATCTAATGAACATAAATTAATAAATGATTAGAAAATTAAACACAAGGGCATTAGGGCAAATAGCCGCTCATATTTCCCACCCTTATATCATCCTTCTTAGTCTTACATGTTCATTATTATCAAAGAAAAACAATAGCAACCATGAGAAGCAAGGTCGGGCATTAGAAGAGAAGAGAAAATCAACTAAAAGCTTAGGACTCAAGCTAGGGGAAAATCAATCTCAAACAGTCTCAAATCTCCTTATCTCAAGAAAGGTGAATAATAGTGTAAATCATCTCATTTTTACTTGTTTTTTTTCAGTTATAGATAGTAACCGAATTAATTTTGCTATGTTGATCATGTTTGGATCTGATAATCATTGTTTTGATAGAATAGTGATTTATTGGGATTTTTATGGAATTAAAATGATGGGTTTTAGAGTAATGACCTTAGTAAACGACCTCCAAATGGCTTAATTTTTGGATAAGTTGTGTAAAACGTAATTTTGGAGATGGATTTTTAATTTCATAATTTTCGGAGTTAATAGGAATATTTTATGAATTTCCTAAGGTCAAAAAGGAATTTATTTTGGATTTTAATTATTAAAAATAATAAAATAATGAATTCTACCCCAAAATTTTTATATGATGAAGAAAATGTTATTTCAGATTTTTGGTGAATTTTTTTGCCATTTTTCCCAACTGATTTCGATTTATTATGAATTTTCTAATCTAAAAAGGCTTAACAATCATATTAAAATATTAATATAATTAATTATTTTGAAAATAATTTTTGAAATAAGAAATCTGATCAATAGCATTTTTTCTGCAGAGAAAGTGTTAAAGTATGTCTTTAACCAATAGGAATTGACAAAGAATAAGAGTTGGTGAAAAGAATATACTTTAATTAGCAAAAAAATAGTTTTCAAGTTATTTACGACTCTGGCACGGAACCTTCCACCTTAAAACCTTCCGCAGCATTTCTGCAGCCTTTTTGATGAACCTTTTGTCATAGAACCTAAACCTTTCATCATAGAACCTTCCGCTTATAGAACCTAAACCTTTCGTCATAGAACCTTCCGCGGTATTTCTGCAGCTTTCTGCAGCGTTTTTAATGAACCTTTCATCATAGAACCCTCCGCAGCATTTCTGCAGCTTTCTGCAGCGTTTTAATCAACCTTTCGTCATGGAACCTAATCCTTTCATCATAGAACCTTCCGCAGCATTTCTGCGGCGTTTTTTACGAACCTTTCGTCATAGAACCTAAACCTTTCGTCATAGAACCTTTTGCAGAATTTCTGCATCTTTCTACAGTGTTTTTTACGAACCTTTCGTCATAGAACCTAAACCTTTCGTCATAGAACCTTCTGCAGAATTTCTGCATCTTTCTACAGCATTTTTAGTGAACCCGGCTGAAAGCAACCCTTCGGTAGCAGTTGTAAACGCCGCGGAAGCTCTTTTGTAGCAGTTTTCTCCAGCTTTGTTTTAAAGACTTCAAATAAGCATAACTTTTTAACTGTAAGCCCGTTTTTCCATTTTGACCACTCTACGGAAAGGCAAACCATCATTTGAACATGATGGAATAGGTTAGAGACCTTAATTCTACACCTATAAAATGTTGTGGCTAAAACAAAGTTTTATATTTCCGAAGGAGGTTGTTTTCTTTGTTTTCAGATATGTTTGCTTGGTTTTCTTTGCCTTCGAAGGAGGTACTTTTGAAGGGGTTGTGAAATTGTTTTCTTTTGACCAAGTTTTATATTTTCAAAAGGTTGAATTTAAAGTATTATAAGCCAGGAGCCTAATGTTTTTAAGGGCTTTCAAAGGAGGTTACCCTATGAAGTCGAAAGCTACGTTTCGAAGTTATCGAAAGGTTTTATTACCGAAACTCTATTTTAAAAGGAAAAACCATGGTTATAATAAAGGAGCTTGTATAGTGGTTTAGGAAGAATCTATCTTTGATAAATTAAACCCACGGTGATGGTATTGCTATGCTGTTATATTGTTTCTTCTAATATGAATATATTCACTTTATAATGAACCCATAACTGTATTTTAGGAAAAAGGGTAGTAGAATGAGTTAGGTTAACCTAGTAGTGAATTTAAATTGAATAAACTCCTGAATGTTTAAAGTTGCATCTAGGAGGTCAGGAAGACCAGAATATAGGATGATAAAATATAAAGGACCGATATTGGCAGGGGCCAATAGGTTTCCAGTAAGCCCATGAAAACTGTAAGATATTGGCAGGGGCCAATAGGTTAATTGTTAGCCCATGAAAACTATGTACAAAAGAGGATGTCAGATAGACATGTTCATAGTTAGCCTATGAAAACTATGTGCAAATGGAAATGTCATATAGACAGGTTCATAGTCAGCCCATGAAAACTATGTGCAAATAGAAATATCAGATAGACAGGTTCATAGTTAGACCATGAAAACAGTGTGTAAATGAAAATGTCTGATAGATAGGTTCATAGTAAGCCCATGAAAACTATGTAATTAGACAGGGAATCCTTAAATGTTTAATCGGTTATTAGTTAGCCCATGAAAACTATTAGGTTAATAGTAATCGTAGAAACTATAATTAAGACCGATAGTCAGAATGAATGGGGATAAGTAATCTAGATTTGATTTGCTTGTTTTTCATATCATCATAATGTTTTGAAATGCTATGTTTTTAACCATTGTAGATGCAGGAGCACAGCATATGGTTTTATAAAGGTTTTGGGATACTAGTGAGGGGAAATCTCGTTCTGCTAAGCGGCGTGGTCTCACAAGATATCTATTTGGTTTGAGAGATAGACTATTATTCATATCAGGCTTTATGTCTGACTCGAAGTTTTTGTTTTCCCCTTAAACACTTGGGTACTCAATTGATTTTGATTAGTTTGAGGTTTCGGGTTTTCAGTTTTTCTTAGACGAATAAAGCTTCCGAAGGCGTGCAGGAGGCAGATAGTTATTTAGAGTTTTCTTTTCCGCTGCATATTTGGATGTAAAGGCAGATTTATTAGCCTTGCTATATACTCTTGTCAACAAAGGGGGCATCTTCATATGTTGCTCTTGGCGTATGTGTAATAATTATATTTTGCTGAACGTGATTAACGTTTTAGGATTATGTAATGAACATGAAATGTTTTGATTTAAATGTGGAAATATGTTTTGAATTGTTAAATTTTTCCATATTCTTGTGATCTATTTATCAATCTACCTAGCACCGTCGTATTTGGTCGTCGAAGATTAATAACTATGGATGACTGCAGCATCTGTAGCCGTTAGTTTTGGGCCTCCAAGTAGGGGGATGTGACAAGTTGGTATCAGAGCATAGTTTTATGAAACTTTAAAAGAAAACTTAAACCTAAAAGCTTTTTCGAACATAATCCAATAAATTTAAAAATATAATCGGGGTTTTGGATTAACGCTATAGTAACGTACTTATATTTGATATATAGCTATATATCTAGGTATGTATTCTCCTCTCACTTAGATAGTTCTTCTGTATCTTACTAAGGCTCGTAGGTAGATATACGAGAAAGAAGATATGGAGGCAGGAAACGGAAGAGGAAGTCTGGGTGGAGGAAGCACTACAACTAACGGAAATGCTGGACCTAATACTCGGAGAAACCAAGGTCGACAGGCCAATTGTAACCAAAATGTTGACGCCAATGTAGGTGCTGGAAATCCGCCAATAGGCACGGGGATGGTGTATCAGTTGTTGGCTAATCTGTTGCAAGCAGGAGCTACTAGGAATGTTGGTGGAACACTGTGACGGTAGGAGTGCCGGAGGAAGGGCTAGCATGGGCTGATTTTAGAAGAAGGTTTGAACAGAGGTTCTTGTCCGAGGTTGCCAAGTCGGCATTGATGAGGAAGTTCATGGATTTTGTATAAGGAGAGTTGTCAGTGATCGAGTATGCTGCTAAGTTTGATGAACTATCTCGATATGGTTATGCTTTGGTTGACACTGACGTCAGATGAAATGAAGATTTATTAGTGGGTTGAGGACAGAGCTTGGCAGACTGGCTATGACTCATATTAAGGAGCCTTGTCATGTATAGAGATGGTCATTCGCCATGAGGAGATGCTTGCTGTATCTGTTAGGGAGAAACCATTCGACTCCCAAAGCCTTCAGGGAAAGAAAAGGAAATTCTTCAAGAGAAAAGGAGCCCAGAAAGGGGATGCTGCCAAGAAAGAGAAGGCTGATTTAGTGTGTTATAAGTGTAATAAGAAAGACAATTATGCCAACAAGTGCAGATCTGGTATAGGAAAGAAGCCTGCAGAGAAGAAGAATGTGAAATGCTACAACTGTGACCAAGTTGGACATTATGAGAGCCAGCGCGCAGACAGAGGGAAGGTGTTTGCTATTGAACCACCATCTTCTTCTAGACCTTCTGCCACAGAGAAAGGGAAAACTGTGATGGAAGGTATGCTTTTGACTCAGAATATACCAGATAGAATACTTTTTGATACTGGTGCATCAAACTCATTTAAATCACAGTTTTTGGTTGATAGGTTATGTATAGAACTCACATACCTTGTTACTTCCTTAAGGGTTGCAAATCCAATAGGAGTGCATGCAACTCTTGGGATGAGATGTGACCAGTTAGAACTTGATATGTTTGGTCATAAGTTTGCATGCAGTTTGTATGTTTTTGATTTCGTAGATTTCGGGATCATTTTGGGTATGGATTGGCTGGGTAAGTATGAGGCTAGGATATTTTGTCAGGATCGGGAGTTATCATTGAGGCACCAAGATAGTCATAACCGAATCATTTTCTCAGTGGAGAATTCCATTATGAGTGTTGGTGCTTTGTTAAGTGCCTTGGAGGTGGGACATGACCTTAGTCAGGTTCGTGTAGCCAGAGAATTTGTAGATATATTTGAGTCGGTCACTGGATTACCACCGAAACGAGCTGTAAAGTTTCCGATAGACCTTGTACCGGGAGCTGAACCTGTCAGTAGCCCACCTAGTAGAATGTCGCCGACAGAGATGAAGGAAAATAATTATTGGGTAATAAATTATTTTCAGCTAAAATAATAATTATTTGGGTTTGAGATTTTAATATGTTAGGAAATATATTAAAATAATTTTTCTGGGATTTTTCCAGAGTTTTCCTAAGTCATTTGAGGGATAAATATATAAAATTATTTAAGGTATGAGACTTAAATGTTTTATATATTTATAAAGGAGAAGGGGCATTTTGCAAAATAAAAGGATTTATAAATTTTGGTAATTCCGGTAGCACATTTCTAAAAAGCATTTTATTGACCAATGATAATTTGAAAAACAAAGGCAGGTTAGTTGAAAAGTTTCCTTTTTTTAGTTTGAAAACAAAAAATCACTCTTTTTTTCCATGTTTCAACCCACACGCCCGTATACCTTTCGCCCCAGACCTTTTGTCCCAGTCGAAAGGTTAGCTTTCGATAAGATTAAAGTTCAATGTATAAGGTATCAAGTAATTGGTACGTAATGAATTGAATATAGCTGAAAGGTTCTAAGCCCAAAGGTTGATGGCCCAAAGGTTGGAATATAATTGGTTTATAAGTGAAAAGCTTTCGCATGCTTTACTTTCGAATTGGTCACTTCCACCCAGGTCAAGTTATTTAATAGAAAGATTTTAAAACCTTCCGATGTAGTCAGTAGGTTGTAGCTGCTACCGCCATTACTCTGTTCTAAAACCTTCCAGCATCGCCGAAGGGTTTCTACTGCTTTTTATAAAGATTTTATTTGGAACCTTCCGACCCAGTCGAAAGGTTTAGCTGTTTTAAAAATTAGTCATTTCTCCAATGCTTTTGGAGGGAAGCTTTCGACTTGGGTGGTTACCCTTATTCTGTAAAGTATAACCCAAGGTTTTCGAAAGATTTTCAAGGGAAGGTTTTCCAAAGGTTTTCTAAGGAAATAAAGTAGCGGATGCTCTGTAACGACCCGTAAATTTTCAATAATTAAAGTTGTCAATTTAATAGATTTTGGTAAATAAATTTGGAAGAAATAAAAACTTTGTAATTTAATAATAAAATGAATACCAAAATGAAATATAACAATGTATTTAAAAAACTAATTATTAACAATTGAAATGAAATTACAATTTAGTGAAGTAATGAAAATTGGTATACTTGGCTATAAATTAATGTAAGAAAACTAATGCAAACATTTCAATTTATAAAAGGAATAATATGAATTAAATGACTCTTGAATAAAGATTGGGTATATAAGAATGGTAACATTTGTTGTGAACAATGAAATCACAAGTGTGAATGTTGAATCATCAATGAGATAATATATGATTAATATAAATTGAAGTAAATCAGTGTTAATTAAGTAATTGTAACATTTGATTTGTAAACAATAATGAATTCATTAATGTGACTTAAAGTAATAGTAACGATTGTAAGTTACTATTTAATTGGCCTATTAATTTAGTTGTTACTGTTATATTTGAGTATAAATTTGAATATAAGTAAATAAGGGTAAGTGATGTGTAAATAAATGAATTAGTATAATTAATAGTAATTGAGTAAATTCAATATTAGGTAGGTAATTATAATAATTAGTTGAATATAATAAACTTAACTATAAATTAATGGGTAATTGTAACAGCTATTATAAAGTTGCATATTTAGTCTATAAAATAAATCAGAAATCTTTAATGTCATTAATGAGAGTTAATGCGGTAACGGGAAATGTGAATGTATAAATTAAATAGAAACGTAAATTTATTTATAAAGTAATAAATTTGTAAAAAAGAAGGGAACTAAGGTAAATTTATTTATTGGTTTTCAACCTTAATTAATGTATACAATTGACAAGATTTCACATTTAGAAATGTAACATTTAATACAAATTTAAGATGAAAATAGGAGTAGAATAGTGTAATGGAATATAAAACTAATGTAACTAGGTATAGAGGAGTAGAATAGAGTTAATGAGGTTACTTGTTTTGTTTATTTGTTGCCTTTTTCTTTTCCCTTGCCTTTCCATTTTCATAGCCAATTACTTCCCACATTCATTAACCGTGAATTCTTCTCATAATTCACGTACATATTGTTGCTTAAACTCCTCTTTTCATTGCATGCAAACAAAGGAAAAAAATTAATAAATACATCAAGTTATTTGTTGCCTTTTTATTTCCCAAACCATTCAAACTCCTACCTTTTATTGCCTACCCTCTTTATTTCTTACCTTAGCTGTTCATTCCTTTAACCTAGCCGTCACTCTCTCTTTTTATTTCACGTACAAAGTTTCTCATCTCCTCATCTTATTCATTTGCGTGAAGAAAAAAAAGTACAAGATCTAAAGTCATGGCTTCCTTCTCCTTTTTTTCTCATTTTGTTTTCTTTGTCTTCCTCCAAGTTAGGCTCGGACTCCATTTTCTCCTAGCATACCTCTAACCATCATGACCAAGCAACACAAGATGATGGTTGAACCCATATGTGGTGTAGCCAAGCATTGATTGATTAAGGCAAGTTATGCCACTTTGATTCGTTATTTTTCCATTGTTTTAACCTCTATTCTTTTGAATTGAATCATATTCTTATGTATGTAATATTTGTTTTCATACAAGATTTGGATCTGACTCTTCATCCACTCAAGTTGCATTGTGCTTTGTCGTTCTTTTTCGTGCTTTGCGGAGTCTAGATTTGGGTTTGAATTTCAATTCTAGCTTTTAAAAGGTGAGTTATTCACTCTAGACATACGTACTTTTATAATTGTGAATTGATGACAAGTTAATTGTATAAAATAATGTGTTATGTTCATACATGCTTGTGATATATTTATATGATATTAAATACTGTTTATATGCCCGTTATATCATCTGTTATAATATTATTTGTATACTGTTATTTATTTCCTGCTTATCATCACTGCAAGTTCCCTATCACTATGAGTTGAAATGATACATACCCGAACGGACTTTAGAATATGGAAAAATCTTTATGGGCTGAAATGATAAGCCTGAGCGATTTTTATTTTTTTATTTACTTGGGATTGCGGGTTTGAAATGATAGAACCCTGAGTATCTTTTTAAATTACGGATTGAAATGATACACATCCGTATCACTTGACCTAGTTTAGAAAATATTATACAGGCCCATGGTTATATTTTTAAATAATTTTTTTCTAAAGATTCATTAAGTGTTTGGAATATTTTCTGAAATTTTTTAAGTATTTTGAAATTTTAAATATATGAAATTTTAACTTAATTTGATTTAATGATTTAAATGGTAAAGGTGTATTTGGTTTTCCTATAAGTTAAAATTTTATAAGTCTGTTATTGGTTTAAGAAATTTAAAGATTTTAATTATGATAAATATCTTAATGATTAAATTTGATTCAATATGGAATCTTAAATTTAAATCTAGTAACTTTAATAAAGGTTATTTCATGAAATGGATTTGGTTTGTATAATAAATGATGTATTTTGGATGCAATGAAATATAGTTTTAAGTGGACTTTTGTAATAAATATTTAACTTGGAATCATAGTTATTTGAAGTATAAATGAATAAATTTGTAAAGAAAATTGATTATTATATCAATTATTATAGAATATTTTATTTATGAATGGATATGTTTTGGAAAATGAATACTTATGATTTATATGGTAAATTTGTAATTTAATTAATGTGATATTGATTAAGACAATAAATGCTCTTTATTGTGAAAATAAAATGTAAGTTAAAAATGTACATTTGACATATAATTTTAATTAATGTGATATTGATTAAGACAATAAATGCTCTTTATTGTGAAAATAAAATGTAAGTTAAAAATGTACATTTGACATGTAATTTTAATTAATGTGATATTGATTAAGACAATAAATGCTCTTTATTGTGATAATAAAATGTAAGTTAAAAATGTACATTTGACATGTAATTTTAATTAATGTGATATTGATTAAGACAATAAATGCTCTTTATTGTGATAATAAAATGTAAGTTAAAAATGTACATTTGGCATGTAATTTTAATTAATGTGATATTGATTAAGACAATAAATGTTCTTTATTGTGATAATAAAATGTAAGTTAAAAATATACATTTGACATGTAATTTTAATTAATGTGATATTGATTAAGATAATAAATGTTCTTTATTGTGATAATAAAATGTAAGTTAAAAATGTACATTTGACATGTAATTTTAGTTAATGCAATATTGATTAAAACAATAAATGTTCCTTACTGTAATAATGAAATGCAAGTTAATAATATACTTTAACTTAACATAAGGAATTTCAACTTTAAATGGGAAATTACAGTAATTAAGTTTATTTAACTTAAAAGCATGGTTTATTTAATATCCAAATGAATTAACTAGTGTAATAAAATAGAGGTGATAAAATAACTATGGTAAAAATTGTAATAAAATAAACATTTGGATTATATAAAATGGTAAAGTGGAAAGTATTACATTCCAAAATGCTATGATTTCTTAAATATTACATTTCAAAAACGCTATGATCCCTTAAGGTTACATTTCCAACTTGCTATGATTTCTTAAGTATCACTTTTCCAAAATGCTATGATGACCTAAGGTTATGTTTTCAAAATGTCATTATTTCTAAAATGTAATGTTTCAAATTGCTATGGTTATAAAAGTTACATTTTAGAGTGCTATGGGTTTTAAATTATTATGGTTTCACAATGTTATAATTAAATGTTTAATTTTGGAAGTGGATATGATAATTTGGTTTTGAAAGTATATACTATTTTAAAATAAATGATATGGTTTGAAATAGATATGATATTTTGGTTTTGAAAGTATATACTGTTTTGAAAATAAATATCCATGGGTTATAATAACGATTGGTTGTTAAAGAGACCGGGATCGGATATGGACATACTCTCTGTCGATACCGAAAACCACTTTAACAACTGTGTACGCAGTGGAGTTTCCAGAATGAAGTAGGATGGTGGCGACGATCCTAAGGTATATACGTGGACCCAACTCCCGTGAGTTGGCATAAGTTGGCTAAAACAGGAGCGATCTCGGACCAGTGAGGTAGCACCTCTTATTGAACGCACTTCTTCGATACCATTCTATTACTTTGTGATTGTTTGGGTGCACCCCTTGATTTGGGAGTGTTGTTCGAGGTGGAGCGGTAGTGGCTGCTATGCGTTTTCATCAGTCCGTGTGCGTAATTGGTATATCTACCCTGGGATTGCCTTGTGTGCCGTGTCACCTACCATATCAAGCTTTACTACGAGTTGTGATTTCTCCCGTAGCCTGTGGAGTATCGAGGGTAGCCCCCATTTTGGGAGTATGCTAACACTGGATAGACTACTGGGACTATTACGTGTTAAGGGGAATATTGGGTCACTCCTTAATGCTATTTAAAAGTATGTTTATTTTATATTAGACATTATTATAATAGCGAATATTACTACATAGTAGATATTTTAATGGATCCTTAAAGAATGGGCGATCCCAAGCATTCTTTAAGTTACTTGTATCTTTATTATAGTTCACTTGAGTTGGTTTACATTGTATAAATATGTATGTCCTGACTCGAGTGTTTTGTGTTTTGCTTTACGCTCGGGTCAGACTGAGTGATACAGCATTTGAGACTCACCTTTGGAGCTGGAGTTTTGCTTTGAAGATCCAGATATCTATTCATTTTATTTCTTCGGTTGATTCCAGTTGTATTCCGAGTTGTACCTGATTTCATACTGCTTCTCCTGTTGTATCTTGGTATTTCTATTGTATCTTACTTAACTCTGATGTATCCTATATATATAGTAGCTTCATGAACTACTATTTATTTACTTCCGCTGCATCATATTACTTTATGTCTGTGATCTGTGATTAATTATTTACTGTATATTCTGAGTTTGCCAAATTTTTTATTTACAACGCGAAATTTTGAGCAATTCAAGTCCCACATGTGCGGATGCGAATGGTTGAAAATATCGGGTCGTTACATGCTCTCAGCAGAAGACATCCGAATGTGGTGTTGGCTATGTTGGTGGAGTGGAAAGATCTGGAAGCTTTGACAAGTTGTGGTGTGCAGTTAAGATCAACTGCTAGTTCTAGTCAGAGTACTGCTATGTTGTCATGTTTGGAAGTTCGACTAGTATTGATCGAGAGAATTGCTTCTAAATAGAAGGAGGATCCATTATTAGTTGAGAGGATCAGAAGGCTTGGGGTTGGAACCGAGGTCGATGATTTGAAAGATTTTTGTCTTGACCAGAGAGGACGGTTGAGAAAGAAGGGATGGTTATGTGTTCCAAATGTGGAGAACTTGAGAAGAGAAGTTCTTGAGGAATGTCATCGATCCAAGTTTACAATTCATCCTGGAGGGACCAAGATGTATCAAGACAAAAGGAGGTGCTTCTATTGGAAAGACATGAAGAGGGATGTTGGCATGTGGGTAAGGCAGTGTGTAAACTGTAAACAAGTGAAAGCCGAACATCAGAAGGCAAGTGGGTTACTTCAGCCTCTAGATCTTCCAGTTTGAAAATGGGATTCGATATCCATGGATTTTATAGATGGGTTGCCAAGGTCAAGGAGAGGAAATGAGAGTATATGGGTTATTGTAGATAGGTTGACCAAGAGTGCTCATTTCATTCCAGTAAAATCGACCAGAACGACACCTATTTTAGCAAA
This sequence comes from Allium fistulosum, assembly GCA_030737815.1. Lineage (NCBI taxonomy): Eukaryota > Viridiplantae > Streptophyta > Magnoliopsida > Asparagales > Amaryllidaceae > Allium > Allium fistulosum. Next base: position 670,541,499 of record CM060903.1, read on the forward strand.
GTTGTTCATGAAGAACATAGTTAGATTTCATGGGATTTCTAGTAGCGTAGTCAGCGACAGGGATGCATTATTCACTAGCGAATTTTGGAGGAGTCTACAAGAGGTATTAGGTACCAAGCCCAAGATGAGTACAGCTTATCACCCATAAACAGATGGGCAGACAAAGATAGTTAACAAGGTACTTTAGGACTTGCTAAGAGCTTGTGTATTGGACTTTGGTGGATCTTGGGAGGACCACCTACATTTGATTGAGTTTTCCTATAATAATAGCTATCAAACTAGTATAGGAATGGTGCCTTTTGAAGCTTTGTATGGAAGAGCATGCAAATTACCGGCATGTTGGTTAGAGACCGGAGACAGATTGGTCTTAGGTCCGGATTTGGTTAGAGAGGCGTTAGAAAATATTGAATTAATCCGAGGACGGATGAAGGAAGCTCAATCCAGGCAAAAGAGTTATGCAGATAAGAGGTGTAAAGACCTTGAGTTCACAGTGGTAGACAGTGTTTTCATTGAAGTATCACCAATGAAAGGTGTGGTACGGTTTGGAAAGTCGTGAAAGTTGGCCCCGAGATATGTTGGACCATTCCATATTTTAGAAAGGATCGGAAAACTTGCTTACAGAGTATAGTTGTCGAGCAGTATGGAAGGTGTCCATAATGTATTCCATATGTCTCATCTTCTCAAGTATGTGCATGATCCAGAGGCTACTATTCCTCAGACAGAGTTGGAGGACTTGGTAGTAGAGCCTGATTTGACTTTTGTTAGACAACCAGTTCAGGTTGTAGCGAGAGATGAGAATAGATTGAGGACCAAGACAGTCAAGTTGGTAAAGGTTCAGTGAAGCGACAACGAGAAAGACTGTACTTGGGAGACAGAAGACATGATTTGAGAGACTTATCCCGATCTGCTTTGATGGTATTTCTATATTATATTTACATAGATTGGTTGCTAGTCAGATAGGCTAGTATGGTTTTTAGAAGATGTTACAAATGATTGCTATGATTGCTAGTTAGTCCTTACTGAATTTCGAGGACCAAATTCTTTAAGGAGGGGAGCCTGTAACACCCCTAATTTTATTGACATTATTCAAGAGATTTAATTAGAATAAATTAAATAGAATAATGTAGATAAGGGTATTGAGGTTGATTGATAAACTAGTGGCCGTGCTTATCTAATAAACAAAAATTAATAAATGATTAGGAAATTAAACGCAAGGGCATTAGGGTAAATAGCCGTCCATATTTCCCACCCTTATACCATCCTTCTTAATCTTACATGTTCATTATTCTCAAATAAAAACAATAGCAACCATGAGAAGCAAGGCCGACCATTAGAAGAGAAGAGAAAATCAACAAAAAGCTTAGGATTCAAGCTAGAAGAAAATCAGTCTCAAATAGTCTCTAATCTCCTTATCTCAAGCAAGGTGAATAATAGTGTAAATCATCTCATTTTTTCTTGTTTTGTTCAGTTATAGATAGTAACCGAATTTATTTTGCTGCGTTGATCATGTTTGGATCTGATAATCATTGTTTTGATAGATTAATGATTTACGGTGATTTATTGGGATTTTTATGGAATTAAAATGATGGGTTTTAGAGTAAAAACCTTAGTAAACAACCTCCAAACGGCTTAATTTTTGGATATGTTGTGTAAAATGTAATTTTGAAGATTGGTTTTTAATTTCATAATTTTCGGAGTTAATAGGAATATTTTATGAATTTCCTAAGGTAAAAAAGGATTCGGATTTTAATTATTAAAAATAATAAAATAATGAATTCCACCTCTAAAGTTTTATATGAAGAAGAAAATGTTGTTTCAGATTTTTGGTGATTTTTTTGGGATTTTTCCCAAGCGATTTCGATTTATTATGAATTTTCTAAGCTAAAATGGCTTAATAATCATATTAAAATATTAATATAATTAATTATTTTGAACATAATTTTTGAAATAAGAAATCTGATCAGTAGCTGTTTTTCTGCATAGAAAGTGTTAAAGTATGTCTTTAACCAATAGGAATTTGACAAAGAATAGGAGTTGGTAAAAAGAATATACTTTAATTACCAAAAAATAAACAGTTTTCAAGTTATTTATGACTCCGCCAGTGACCTTCCACCATAAAACCTTCCGCAGCCTTTCAGCATCGTTTTTGATGAACCTTTCGTCATAGAACCTAAACCTTTCATCATAGAACCTTCCGCTCATAGAACCTAAACCTTTCGTTATAGAACCTTTCGCAACATTTCTGCAGCTTTCTGCAGCGTTTTTAATGAACCTTTCGTCGTAGAACCTAAACTTTTCGTCATAGAACCTTCCGTGGCATTTCTGCAGCTTTCTGCAGCGTTTTTAATGAATCTTTCGTCATAGAACCTAAACCTTTCGTAATAGAACCTTCCGCAGCATTTCTGCAGCTTTCTACAGCGTTTTTAATGAACCTTTTGTCATAGAACCTAAATCTTTCGTAATAGAACCTTCCGCAGCATTTCTGCAGCTTTCTGCGGCTATTTGACGAACCTTTCATCATAGAACCTAAACCTTTCGTCATAGAACATTCCACAGCATTTCTGCACCTTTCAGCAGCGTTTTTGGTGAACCCTACCCTTCGGCCTTGCCGAAAGCAACCTTTCGGTAGCAGTTGTAAACTCTACGGAAGCTCTTTTGTAGCAGTTTTCTCTAGCTTTATTTTAAAACCTTTAAATAGACATAACTTTTTAACCATAAGCCCGTTTTTCTAATGGGACCACTCTACGGAAAGGAGAAACATCATTTGAACACAATGGAATACGTTAGAGACCTTAATTCTACACCTATAAAAAGTTATTGCTAAAACAGAGCTTTAAATTTCCGAAGGAGGTTGTTTTCTTTGCTTTCGAATATGTTTGCTTGGTTTTTTTGCCTTCGAAGGAGATACCTTGAAGGGGTTGTAAAATTGTTTTCTTTTGACCAAGTTATATATTTTCGATAGGTCGAATTTAAAGTATTATAAGGCAGGATCCTAATGTTTTTAAGAGCTTTCGAAAGAGGTTACCCTATGAAGTCGAAAGCTAGGTTTCGAAGTTATCGAAAGGTTTTATGACCGAAACTCTATTCTAAAAGGAAAAACCATGGTTATAATAAAGGAGTTTGTATAATGGTTTAAGAAGAACCTATCTTTGATAAATTAAACCCACAGTGGTGGTATTGCTATGTTGTTATATTGCTTCTTCTAATATGAATATATTCACTTTATAATGAACCCATAATTGTATTTTGGGAAAAAGGGTAGTAGAACCAGTTAGGTTAACCCAGTAGTGAATTTCTACCTTTCCCTTTTTAGCAGCTCCCCCTTCTGAGCTCCTTTCTTGTGGAAAAACTCTATTCCGACTCTACCCTTCTTGAGCTTCCTTGGTATTATTTCTTTCAAGAAAAGCTGACATCTCTTCATTCCTCAAGGCCATTTCAATAACAACATCACTTGGATCCCTAATCTGCAGTAACATGGCCTCAGCAAGCTTAGGCTTCAACTCCCCGATGAACTTCTCATTCCTCTTAATCACGGTATCTACCGTAGCATAGCCAAATCTCTCTAGCTCCTCAAACTTCGTCGCATACTCAAGAACAGTCATATCCCCTTGCTCGAACTCAGCAAACTTCCTAAGCAGAGTGGACACAACAATTTCTGACATAAACCTTCCCTCGAACGTCCTCCTGAACTGAGCTGAAGTCATATTCTCCTCATTCACTCCAACCGTCACATTGTTTCACAAAAACAGTGTTGTCCCTTGAAGTTGTCTAGAAACGAGTCTCCTTTTTTCTCATCGTTGAACCCTAAGTTAGCGAAAATCCTCTCTCAATGAAGTAGCCAATCCTCTACTTCGATTGTGTCTTCAGTACCAATGAACATCTTTCCTCCCAGCCATGAAAAAACTCTACTCAGAATAGCATAGTTATTTACTACTAGAGCTTCTTGGTTCCCACCTCCAGCATTTCCTCCAACTACTCCAACATCAATTCCCGCCTGCGTCATGTTGACAAAGAACTGATATATAGCTCCCTTGTCTACTTGCGGGACTCCAGCACCCATATTTGCAGCTTGTGCCGGACTTTGATTTCTCCTAGTATTAGGCCTGCATTTCCATTGGCTGTGGTGCTTCCCCCACCAAGTTTAACTCTTCCACCTCTAGCATCCATATATGCATTCGAGTCTTCGTAAGATACAGAAGAATAGCCTAATAGAGATGGGAGAATAGAGATAAAGCGTATACTTATATATAGCAAATACAAGTACGTTACTAAAGCGTTATCCCATACCCTGGTCTTATCTCTAATTCCTTAGGATTATGTTTTCAAAAATCATTTTAGTTTAAAGTTTTTCATAAACTTATGCTCTGCTACCAATTTGTAACATCCCCTATCTTGAGGCCCAAAGCTAAGCGCTACAGATGCTGAAGTCATCTATAGTATTAACTTCTGGTGAAAACATACGGTTATGTTAATGGTATCTGTAATATCAGAAGCACATGAATATGAAACAAAATCACAGATTTCAAAAACAACCTTTTTGATTACATTTAACAAAACATGTTTCATATTCCATACATAATCCCAAATGTTACCCAAGTTCGGATCAAATATAATTATTACATAAATACGCCAAGAGCGACATATGAAGATCCCCCTTTGGATGATCAGGGTACTAAGTAGACATATAAGTCTTAATACAATATAGCAGAAATAAAATGAAACAACTCCTAAATATAGCTAGCATTAGCCTCATGTTCGTCTCCGGAATTTTTATTCGTCCACCTACTAAACCTGTAAAACCAAACTCTCAATCTACTCAAATTAATTTTGAGCACCCGAGAGTTTAAGGGGAAAAACATAAAGTTCAAGTTAGACATAAAGCCTGGTGTGAATAATACTATTACATCTCGGTTTACTGATATTAAGTGAGACTATGCCGCTTAGCAGAATGAGTTTCCCCTCACTAATATCCCTTTAAAACATATCTCTTTGCAAATCAAAACCCTACAACCAAACTGGTTAATCAAACTGATTATATCTATAATAGCAAATATCATATATGCTCAAAAACAGGTAATAAATGGACCATCTGTCCGAAACAATGTAGTTTTGTTTGGCTAACAACTAACCTTTGGCTAACTCGGGCCTATCAGACAAACTAAACAAATTATCTAACAACTATTAGACATACTTCTGGACGGTCTGTCCTTAACTTACTTCTCCAAGGGTCACCTGATCCTAATGTATTTTCGGGCTTACCAATAACCTATCTTTCATCTTTGTACATATATATTCCTTTATGTGTGTAACCATCATTTAAGTCTTACCTGTGACGAAGCCTTACACATTGGAATCTAAGACTAAATTAGCTAGGGGCTATAGCTAATGTATAGGGCGTGACCTTATACCAGTCCCATCTGGTATACAAATATCCGAGTCATTTTACTTAGGGTTAACTAACCTTTAAATTTTCCTTGAAAACCTTTATAAAATGATTTAACCCCTTAAATCACAATTATATAAGGAAAACATACTACTTGCTTTACTCATATCTCTTTTCCATGATGTATGCTTTACTCAAAATATTATTGGTGAAAACATTCAAAACCTTTGTTTAAACCTTTAAACAATATCTTTTGAAACCATTGAAAGTACCCCTTTCGACACAAGTAAACTACTTTACTTTATATCCTTAGGCCTAAAGGCCTAAACATATCTTTCGAAAACATTGGAAACATCTTCTTCGAAATCTTTATAAACCTTAGACATCCTTTTCTAAACACTTTAAATATGCCTTTCAAAACCATTGGATCCTTCCATTTAAACACTAAGGTAAACCTTTCGAAAACAGTGGGGAATCACCCCCTTGAAACCATATATATACATACATATATATATATATATATATATACACCTTTCGAAAATACTAGGGGACCTCACCTTCGAAACCTTTTCTTGTTACCTTCGAAAGCATTAAAGTATGCTACTTAAAACAAACCTTTCGAAAGCATTGGGTTCAAGTCGAAATATGTGGAACAACCTTTCGAGGCCATTTCTTTCGAAACCTTTGGGTTTAACTTTCAAAATATCAAAAAGGGTCATAAAACAATTAAGTCGAAAGCAACTCTTTCGAAAGCAATTTCCTAAGTAAAGAAGTGGATGGTGTCGAAACCACTTCCTTCGAAAGCATTGAAGAAGCAGCTCTAATTTTAAAACGAAAGAACCATTTTAGAAATTAATATTTTAAAACATAACAAATAGCCCATTCTACTTTTATAAACATAAAAACATTTAAGTCCCATTTCTTAAATAATTTTATATATTTATTAAAAGACTTAGGAAAATTCTACAAAAATTCACATAAATCACATTTAATATGTTTTCTAACATATTTAAATTTCCGACCCAAAACATATTTATAATTGCCGTAATTAGTTTTTAAACCCAAATAACAATTTTCTTCACTAGAAAATTAATAACATATCCACATTAATTCAGAAAATTATAAAACTTGAAACCAATCTCCAAAATATCATTTCTGACCATACATTAAAATCACAAGGCATTTGGATGTCATTTGATAGGTTTTTCAATTCAAAACATGTCATAAAATCAATATGAATAAGCATAATTCATCAACAAGCATGTATATATCTAAACATCATTCATAACATGGAAATATACTTGTAAAAACATTCGGATCTGATTCTAGAAACTGAAACATCAAAATATATATGAGATGTAACAAATATTCACCTCTAGCTTTGTTGTTAAGGAGTTGATCAGATTTGATCTTGGATTAAATTTGATTAAGCTTTTCCTCTTAATTCTTGTTTACCTTCCCCTTACTCTTCTTAATGGTGGCTGGCCTCTCTACTATTTGGTTTTGATTGTGAACGTGTAAAATGAATATGGTACGAAGGTTTAGGGTATTAGAATATATCTTATTCCTTGCCTTTATCCATTTCCCTTGTCCAATTCATTTTATTTTCCCTTAGTCCATTAGTTCAACTAGGCACGGCTACCCCTTTATTATACAAATCTCAATCCCTTAAATATTTTACATTATTTCATTTAATTTAACAAATTGAATGTCCTAAATAATGTTAACCAAAATTAGGGTCGTTATATAGGGTGTTACATCAAGTATGGAAAAGAAATGAAACGTTGAATGAAATGGAATTGAAGAATTTTTCTTTGAATATAAATAAATTAGGGTTTCATGTAGCCTCCTTATGGAGGCAGGGTCCTCTGCCTCTCCTCATAATCTTAGCGATAATTCCCATCACCTACCCTATTTAGACGGTAATGATGCCATTCCTCCAGACAAAGATTCTAAAGAGGGATTTGTTTCTGTACGTTCAAGAAAGTGGAGACGTCCTGCTCATCCACCTACGCAAAAGTCTGGACACTTTCATGCATGTAAGGATGTTCCATATCCTTCCCAGGTCTGTTTTAATCTATATAGCAATAGGGATTTACCAAATCTAGCTCATCCTTTGGGACTTGATAATGTACGAATTGATCATATCTCCAATGATCCTCCTATGGCAAAGCCAGAAACTTGAAGCTCTGTTATTGCCGAAAACAAGGTATCTAATTTTACTCCAATAATCTACTTCCCACCACATGTTGTGAACGATCTAGAGTGTGCAAAGATAAACCCTCATTTGAAAGACAAAGCTAGAGAAAATTAGTAAAATTCAATAGTATTATATGTTATGGGTCCTAAATAATATTTCCACTATTTTAGAGCTTACATCCTCAGGGTATGGAAACCGGTAGGTAAATTTCAAATTTACTAAAAAGGCAACAGGTTTTACATAATAAAGTTTGATAAGGTGGAAGACTATGATAACATTCTAGCCAACTGTCTTTATTTCTATAACAAGAGACTATTAATGATGAAGAAGCGGTCTCCTAAAATGAAACTTACTAAGGATATTTTATATTTTATCTATATCTAGGTTAGATTTCCTGGTATGGACATAGAATTCTGGACTGATGAAGGCATATGGAGAATTGCTTCTTCGCTTGGTAAACCTAAAAAATGGACCAAATTACTAATGGTATAATTCGTATAGCTTATGCTAGAGTATTAATAGAAGTGGACTCGTCTTTTAGGTTCCTAAATGCGGTTCTTATATTAGATGAGGATGGTATAATTATACGGAAAGAAGTGACCTATAATCATAGTTTTGATAACCGGACCGCGGATAGAACCGCAATGCCCCAAGATCGAAGGTTTTTATGGTTCGACCGGTTGAACCGTCAGAGCCGTGCATGTTTTATTTTAGACTAATACTAAAGGTAAACAGAGGATGAAATGCATTACATTACAAAATGTAAACATCCATTAGCAGCATACAAAAATAGTCGCTATGAACATGCAAGTTAACGTGTATATAATAGTTGACACCTACATATTAATAATAAAATAACATGAACATGCAACATGGTTTTATGCATAGTGCTATTAGAGGAGTTTGCAGCAGCAAAGAGCCAAATGATGGAATTTGTAGTTTAGATTTTAGTACCATTATGATTTTTGAAATATAGATTTACTTGTTTTTTTCAAAACAATACAAAAGATGAAAATGAGAGAGAATTATAGGATGAGAAAATAGGAAAAATTAAAAGAACCGCGGTTCAACCGGATAAAATTAATGGTTAGACCGCCGGTTTGAAGGTTCGACCGGGGTTCACGCATGACTAAGGTCTGATTGAGTTTTGAACCGTGATGATCAAAGGTTCAGGGTTATTCGAGGTCGAACCGAGGCTGGGTCGGGTTTTCAAAACACTGCCTATAATGGAAACCCACTCAATGTTCCTAATGCAAATGTTATGGTCATTCTGAAAAATACCATTCTCTAACCAAAAAATGGATCCCTAAGGTTATGATAATAGTACCAGTTTATAGTAATGATAGGAATATAGATCACAGTACGAATCAGTAACAAGAAGCTAGGCACAATTGTCGTCACATTACTAATCAGACTATGTCTTATAGTTCACTAGATATTAACCAATGGTCCCTTAATATATTGTATAATCACGTATATTTTGATATAATACAAGGTAAAGCCAATCTTTCCTCCCAATCGCCTCATTCAAAAACTGGTACAGAGATAAGCGGTTCCAATTTTGAACTACCTCCGATGCACACTATTTCAAAGCTTCTTCTCCTGACAGTAATTAGTCTCCTCTTGAGGACACGCTAATGGTCGATCGACTACATGTAGCCAATCCTTCAGATAAAGTAGCAGATAATACGTTTCAAGAAAATTTAGAATCACCACTTAACAGCCAACCTTCAAATGTGATGCAACCAGAACTGGTTCCTAGTTCCCCCTCCCATGGTATCCAGACAGAATCTGCCATACTTGAGGTTTGCTTATCATCCCTGTCAGAAACATAAATATCAGGATAAAGCATCAGAATTAGAATGAGACAACCTAGGAAAACAAAAGGGAATCCAGTGCCAAAGTAGATCAGTATTTTATTGATAACCCTGCATGGGGTAATTATGTCTCTTATTAGGTGTGAAGGCCGAAAAACTAATGAAATCGAAAAAGAGTTTTACAGTTCCAAACTACTTGGAAGTTCAGAGCAATACAACCGATTAATGTCTGTTTTGGTGTGCAATGTGAGGGACCTCATTTCCCTCACTGGGAAAAAAGATGTCAAACAACATCTTATTTCCTTCAAAATTAACATCATGGGTCTAGTAGAACATAAATTGTCCAACAATATTTTTAAATTCAATAAATTATTAAATGATGAACGAGAGGTAATTCTCAATAATGATCTTAATGATAGAGGCAGAATTATGCTATTGTGGAACAAGTCCATCTAGGTTGTTAATAATGTTTCTATGTCTGATCAACATACTAGTTGCTCTCTAACTAATAAGGGCAGTCTAAACTGCATCCTATAAATAGTCTACACTAAGCATTCAGCCAATAAAAGAGCTCAAGCTTGGAGAAACTTACCTGTTGAGATAGTTAATTCCTCCCTGCCTTGGGTGCTTGCCGGAGACTTCAACTGCATTCTAAAAAATGATGAGAGAGTGATAATAAATAACTTATTAAATGCATATATAAATTTTTAGAATTTTCTCCACGACATGGAGTTAGGTATGGTAAAATATACAGATAATTTTTTCACTTAAAGAAAGGAATAAATTTCTCTAATCATAGCAAATTAGATAGGGTTCTTGGTAATTTTGAAATGTTAAATAAATTTCCCCTCCTTAACGAAGCAGTGCTTAATCATTCTTTGAGTGACCTGTTAACAAATAAATTTGTCAACACCCAAAACTGAATAAAAGATGGGTTAATCAAAGAGTAGCCTCTTCGAAGATGGTTGAAATCCTCGAAGTCATAGGTTGAGTTGTGCATGATTCAATGTCCATTGCAATTCTTTGTTTAATTTTCAAAGCTGAAGTTATGTAAAATATAGTATAGGGTCAAACTCAATGTGCAAGTATAATATGTAAGTCCAAATATGTTATGCAATATCAAGGTCGAAGTTCGTTTGTAGCCAAAGTTGGATATGCCAGTCTTAAATTTTAATAAGGTTGATATGATATACTTGTTCGAATTTGAATTCAAGTCAGGTACAAATTACAATCAAAAACGAATATGCTAGTTATAAATCATAGTTCATAGGCTATGGGATTGTTTGATTTCCAATTCCTTATGTGTATAAGACTCAATATTAAAATTGGTAAAATCCCCAAATTGATTTAGGGTTTACAAAGTTGAAAACATGTAAGAAGTGAGAAGAGAGGATTCGGGTCTCCCAAATGGCACCCCCAGGTTCGGATTTATAGAGGTGAGCGGCTCCAGCGTCTTCGGTTTACATCAGTGTCGGCAACAGTGTCGGCATCAGTTTTGGCAACTTTGAGATTACTATGGACGAGGCTTCCTTTTACTCTTTTAGTAGAGACGTGCGACGACTACGGACTTTGGCATCAGCGGCCCTCATCGTGATTGTCGATGCTTTTTGAGAGCGGGTAATGACTTCGACAATGATAACTGTACAGTGGTATTAAGGTCTTCCTGGATATCGATGGTGTTTACCATCAACAACGCCTTGCTCAGACGCACTGTATCCTCTCAAATATTTAACACCCATGATGAATGAAATGCGTAGTGTAATACAAATATATATGGGCATTGAAGTATGGGGGCATGGGAAGATGATCACCTTAGTGATAGGGTTAATGACTTCATGCAACATAATTAGTGAAGGTGATGTAGGACTTCGACTTCATCCTTTTGGAGATATGCTGCAATAACTAAGGCGGCAACATCCTTAAGGGTAATGATATTGTAAGTTACTGGATTTGATGGCTTAACCAAGTATAATGTTGGTGTCTTTCAAGTGTTATAAAAGTTGAAGTGCTACAGTGAACTTCAACGAAGAGCAGTGTCGCTTTGCATTACTTTAGCGTCATCGTGGTGCAGTATCTTCGAAGAGCTATGAAGCACGGTGATGCTTGAATGTAATGTTGATTCCCTTTGTGATTGTCGATGAGCTTATTATGGTAACCATAGGTGAATGACGGCGTCGATCAAGATTATCATCAATGAAGTGTACTGTGGGCCTCTTCGACACTTATTGATGGCTTACGATATTGTTCACTTGCAATGTTGATTAGGTTCAGCATTATTGTTCCTATTATTTCTTGTGACATAGCTTATATCTTTTTATCAGCAAAGTGTGGAGTCCCATTCCTTTGACGTTGATTTACCTTTATGTCTTTGATAATGATAAGGTGCGATGCACTCAAAGAGCAATCCTTGCTATCGACACTATCACTTTGGTGCTTAACTTTCTTGGTTACACGCGACGTTGTACATATGTCTTCGAGAGTGATGATGGAAGGCGACATGATCAAAGGGCGGCTCTACATCTTCGAAGTCAGTATTAGTGATAACACTCGTTAATAATGACCTAATTACTTCTCCTTGTAACGAGGTTTGACATCATTTTCTTGAAGTTTTGAATTAGAAACCATATCCCCTTGAGAAATTATTTGGATAACAATTGTCCCGTCCCCCGAAGTGTAGTAGAAACCTTGACTTTTCAAGTCAATAATCTCAAACATATTGCTTGTTGCTTTTTGAATCTATCCAGTCTAGTGACACTCCTCTTTCTTCTACTATTCAAACTCTAACAAAGGAAATTTTCAAGTTATCGTGATCATTAAAATTTCAAATTCCACACATCCGGGCCAATACTTGCTTTTAATTCTAATACATTTTTTATAGGACAACTCATATGTGAATTATCATTCGAGTTTCTTGCTCATACCCATATCTTTTATCATAAATTTAGCATTTATGTTCTTCTGGTCAACTCAAAAGTTTAAACTTTTCTTATGAACCCGACATTGGTTATTCAATGGCTATTGATTTATTGTAAAGGTTACCTTGGACTTTAAACTTTTATTATCCGGACATCATGTAAATTTCCTACATGCTCTTAAGAATAAGTATTCAAATTTAGAATAATGTCACCTGACAAACAGAGGGAAGGCTAAGCAAGTAACTCTTCAAGAGGACTAGTATGTGCTATAAAGCTTTTCTTCTCGAACTAATTCTTCTTTGGTGTCAGAGATTGGCTTTCAATATTGAGTTGCTTGTAAAATCTTATATCAGACTCCTTTGTTTTCCAACTTTTGATTTTTGTCTTCTTATGGTAACTTATATATCAAAGCCTGAAATCTGCTTTATTTATATGTTAGTGATTTAAGAAAATAAAAATTCATTTGATGAAAATATCAGGTGATAATTTTGAAGAAAAGGTTAGAAAACCCTCTAATAATAAGGAAGTTAGAAATCTCGTAAATCATTTGATAATAAGAAATCCAAAATCCTATCTGATAATAGGAAGCCTAGAAAACCATCTAGTAATAAGAGACCATAAATCCTTATCTGATGATAATAGAAGAGCAAAAATCCAAACAGGGCAATAAAAGAAGACCAAAAATCCATGGTCGACGATAATAACAGATGCCCAAAATATAAATCGGGCAATAATAGAAGATAGAAATCCTTGTCTAGTAGTGATAGAAGGCCATAAATCCAATCCAATAATAACATGAAAACTTGAATTCCACATGAAAACCTGAAATCCAATAGGAAACCCAAAAATCATCAAGAAAACCACCAAGAAAACCAGGAATTCATTCATCGAGAAACTCAATCAAAAGCTTGTCAAAATTATATCTGATAATACGAAATTCAGAATCTCATCATAAAATTGTCTACTAATAGTAATTCGAGTAAACTTCAGCAATATATTTGCAATTTCTTCTAACACTAATTCTGTAGCCCTACCTACAATACCGTATTGGAAACATTTACCATGGACTGGTACTTTGAATAGCAACGGAGGTTCCCGTTGTTCAAAGGAATGTCTTTTATTAGAAAATATGTAGTTGTTATGATGTTTATTTATTGTTGTTATTACTATTATTAAATTGGAGCCAAGTAGTTCATTTTAACCATTCAGCTGCTAAGCAAGTAGTTCCGTTCGACCATCCAGTCATTCAGCAGGTAGTTCCATTAAACCGTTCAGCTTTTCAGCCACTCAGTAGGTAGTTCTGTTTGGTTGTTTGGCCATTCAGGAGGTTGTTTCATTCGGTTGTTTGATTGTTTAGCAAGCCCAATTAGTTTATTGATACTTATTATATATTTGCTTTGAAGGTTTCCTTATTTCTAGGTCTAGATTGGATCTATTAGATGTCCGTTTCGATCTATTTCCTTAGATGAACCTATTCTTATCCTTTTAGTAAGGATCTGGTCTTTGATTAATTCCTTTGCCTCTTCAATAGTCTCTAGATTCCTTCATATCTTTTGTCTTGGCCTTTTTGTGCTTTGCCTTTGTTTTAGACTTTGGACATCTTCGTCTTTCCTTTTTTGTCCCCTCTTGGGATTTACCTTTGTTTGGGCTTTGGACATCTCTATCCTTTTTATTTTTACCCGTTCTTGGGCTTTGCCTTTACTTTGGGCTATGGACATAATCTTCCTGTACTTGTTTATAGTTTCGGACATCCTTGTCCATTTAGTTGCTTGTGCCCCTTCTTGGTCTTTGTCTTTGTCTAGAAGCATTCTAGCTTATACTTGATTGATCTTCCTCTAAAAGATTATTAGTTAGTGTTAGGCTAGTCCCTCTCTATAAGAGGTTCTCCGAATTGGACGTTGAAGGATTTTGTCCCTCCCCTAGGAGGTGCTCTGGATTACACATCGGAGGCTTTTGTCCTTTCCGCTAGGAGGTGATGCGGATTGTATGTCGGTGGCTTTTGTCCCTTCCTCTAGGAGTTGCTTCGGACTAGACGTCGAAGGCTTTAAAAAAGTTTTTCTTTTGAAAAATTTGTTTGTAAAAATAATTTTTAGCTAGTTGAAATGTTTGTGAAAATCCTTTTGAATAAACATCAGCTTTTCTGCTTCTCTTTGGAAGAAAATTTTCTGTAAAAGGACCTCTTTAACAAATTGAGGAATTAGTTTCCTAAAAGATTTTGGATATTTGAACTCTTCGATAATAGGTTTTTAAATCATTCTCATAATAGAAACACGAATCCCAAATAAGAGATTGAGTGGTCATGATTCATGAACCAATAGTCCTTTAATCGAGAATAGGCTCTTCTGATTAGAGTTATTGTAGCACTAATGAGTCTTGGTAGTTCTAAACACTTTTCTTTGAAAAATAAGTATAGGTCTTTCTTTCCTAAAAACTTCGGAAAGCTTTGAAAATGCCAACCAAAACCTTGTGTGTGCATTTACTAATGCTACGTAATATTTTTTTGAAGATTTTACAAATCTTTCTTGAAATAGTTAATCATTTATCTTCCCTAATCTGTAAGGTAATAATCCTTCTTGATTTTTTGAATGTAATTATTCTTGAAGACATGTTCAGAAAACCCTTTTTTGGAAATAAAATGACTTGTTGAAAATAAGGTTGGTGTATTTACTTCCACCTTTATATATATATATATATATATATATATATATAATTGTACCTCCTTTGGTTCTGCTTAGCAAAATGGAATGTCTTATTTATGAATCTAAAAAGTTATGATTCATGAACCTATAGACTTTTACGAACAAGAGCATGCTTTCTCTAAGAACACCTTCTTGTGGGAAGATTTCGGATATTTACCATTCCATATAAACTGGCCTATGATTGAAGATTTATGGCAATGCATTGATTCAAGCTTTGAGATAGAGATCCATTTTACCCTGGATATTTGATCAATCTTTCCTTCAAAGGAGACCAGAGATTGGTTGAGCTTTGACAGGGAAACTCAGGTCCTTTTGTGTAAAGCGGATTTGTTTTTTTTAACATGTAAATGCACTCAAATTTTATGTTAATAGAACATTGATTTCAAGTACAATCAAATTAGAAAATTGTATGAGTAAAGATAGTCCATAGAGAGCAACTTCCATAAAACTCCATAATTTGGCTAAGGTCTGAGTCTGAAGTCGTAAAGCTGCTTCTCTCTTATAAAAGAAGTTAGACTTTGAGTGTTTGGGCTATTCTTCTCAAAACGAGAAATCATTTAAATTTCTTTAATGAATTCCTTTAGAGATCCTGACTTAATCATATTCTGGATTATTCTTGACAAGATGTGGCATTCATTAGCCTTATGTCCATTTACTTTGTGAAAATTGTAATAATCTCCTCCTTTATTCGGCTTAGGATGGTTTCGTATTTTGTAGGAAGTAGAGATTTCATCATTTTTTGTCACGGTAAAAATGTAGGAGAGGGGTTTGCTCCAATTTACATAGTTGGATTCAGAAATCTATTTTTGAATTCCCCTACTACTCTTATTCCATTTTGGCTTCTCGCTAAGATGTTTGAAATTAAACTTTTTTCTTTTTTTGATTTTGCTGAGATTTCTTCGTGGCATGATACATCTCGTCTATTCGAATGAATTTTCCTGCCCGGAAGTAGAAGTGTTATAGATCTTTTCATCCATGAATATAAAGTTCTTTCCAAAATGGAATCTGCTCAATTAGCCCCGAGCGAATTGCCATTAGTTTTTCTCCATCGGTTTCATTTTCTACTTTCAGTGCTTCAGTATTAAATCTCTTTAGTTATTCGCCAAGCAATTCCCTTCGCATTTGCTTGATATCGGCAAACATGCTGGAATCTATATTTGGGTCTTTATAAATGTAAAACTGCGCCATGAATTCATAAGAAAATTGTCCCCAAGAACAGATGATCCTTTCCTGATAATACCTATACCTTTTTGTAGCTACTCTATGATTGAGCTATCCAATTGTTCAAGGGGCTCTCTTGCTTTGATTTTTTGAATTTCATTTTGTTCACATATCATAATCCTTTTGCTTTCTTTTGTTTACAACCTTGGAGAGTATGATTCTAGTTCCTTATCTTGGATTTTACTTGAAAATTGCGCTGCATTTCCTTCTTCCATAAGCTTCATCATCTTAAATGATTCTTGAAATGGAGCTTCTTCAAGAAGCACTCGTATAACTATCAATTGTTGTTTTATATCCTGAATTTTGATCTTATTTTTTGCAAGTCTTGTTAAAGTTGAAGGTTGTCCATCTTCCATACTTTCTAAATTGAACCTTGGGATAATATTGTCTTCCAAAGTTGTTTACAATGCGTCTTCTTCATTTGGGATGTCGTTACCATTCCTGGCTCTTACCATTTTCTTCCACAAAGAAAAGAACCTTATGCAATTAGTTGATGGAGAGATTTATAAGGAATCGGAGATTCGAGCCCTCCTTCTAGTGCTAAAATATTAATGAATAAATTTGGCAAAAAGTGAATAAAAGACAAGTTAACCAAAGATTAACCTCTTCGAAGATGGTCAAAATCGTTAAAGTCATAGGTTGATATGTGCATGATTTAATGTCCATTGCAATTCTTTGTTTAACTATCAAAGCTGGAGTTATTTAAAATATAGTATAGGGTCAAAGTCAATGTGTAAGTACAATATGTAAGTCCAAATATTCTATTCAAGACCAAGGTCGAAGTCAGTTTGTAGCCATAGTTGGATATGCAAGTCTTAAATTCGAATAAGGTCGATATGATATGTGTAACACCCCGCATTTTTATATAGTTAGAATTTAACGAATGACGATAAGAAATGAAAATAAATAATTTCTAAATTTTCAGAATATGGCTTCAAAACTTTTACCATTGCGTCCGGGGCGATTTTTAGGCCGACCGTTAGGTCAACCCATAAGGCACCACGATCGACCAACCGGTCGATCGGTCGACCGCCCGGTCGACCCACCTTCGGCCCGGACGTAGAATCGTCCAGGTAACATGCCTGTGACGTATATTTTTATTTTTAGGCGATCCGAGCCAAACGTTGTACAATCATAACATCCTATAGGTTAGGTAAATGGTAGAGACTTCCCACCTTTTAGACACTTGTTTAGAAAGTGCTATTATATTGGTGAGTATTTACTTACTATTATATTTTAGTCAATTCCGTTGTGAGATATTTAATTTAGCTCTGATATATTTTTCTTTGCCTATTTGCAGGATACCAGATTCCCAACTTGGGTTTCAGTGGGCTTGGGTTTTAGCATTTTTGTGAAAAATCCGAACCCACTGAAATTCAGGTTGTTACAGAGCCATAGCCACGATGATAAAGAGATAGACCAACTAGAATACTGTGTTGTAGGCCTAATGAAGCAGTCCTTTACAGATATAGAAAATCCCCGACAGAATTTCGTACAAGGTAGACCTCATTGGCGGGATTCAGATAGTAGACAAATTGATTACGTAGTCCTCAATGTACGCACTGGGTGGTACATTGTGGATGTCCGAGCACTGGCATAGACTAGTGCGGATGCGATTTACGTTTTCACAGTAAGTAGTGGAGCATCTGTATTGCAGTACGAAGCATTCCTTTACAGATGTAGCTACGGAATGCTCGCGGAGCAAGACGATGGAGTATCTATATTGTAGGCCTTACGAAGCAATCCTTTATAGATATAGCTACGGAGCAAGACAATGGAGAATCTGTATTGTAGGCCTTACGAAGCAGTCCTTTACAGATGTACTTATGGAACGCTCTCGAAGCAAGACGATGGAGCCCTTTTCGAGGAGGATACGGAAGGTACCATGGGTGGTACCTAGGACCAATATGGTCATTGGGCATATAGCTACATATATGTATATATTAGTTATTAGGTTTTAATCTACTAAGGAGTAGATGGGTACGATTCACGCACAGAGGCGAGAGTATGATAAATCTAGTGAACCTAATATAATAGTAAATGGAAATAAAACGGTATATGCAGAATTAAGCTTAAAGGTGTATAATTTATACATTCACCAGAACTTTAGTTCTAACCACCTCCTCATAACATCCTACATATTAGATAGATGGCAGAGACTTCCCAGCTTTAAGACACTTGTTTTGGAAAGTGTTATTATATTGGTGAGTATTTACATACTAATATATTTTAGTCAATTCCATTGTGAGATATTTAATTGAGCTCTGATATATTTGTCTTTGCCTATTTGCAAGATACCAGATTCCCAACTCAGGTTTCAGTGGGCTTGGGTTTTAGCATTTTTTGTGAAAAATCCAGACCCACTGGAATTCGGGTTGTTACATTTGGTATCAAAGCCTAGGTTTAGGATTCGTAGGTAGATAGTGAGTGAACATATTTGTATTTTTGAATAAAATATAAATATATTATGTACTAAAATCCAAATAGTCCATAACCATAGATTTTAACATATGGAAAGTTTTTAGAAGTATATTTATGCATAGTTTGCTAGTTGGGTTTGGGATGACCCAAGTATGTAGAGCCCTATGTTATTACCGATTTATAGCATACAAATAAGCCATGTTTTAAGAGGAATTTTGTATCCATATGTTATAGGAAGTAGGGAAGTCCCCTAGGGATAGCGGGGAGAGTGTTTTTATTTTGGAAGGAATAAGAGGTTTTGGTAAAAAGAAAATCCACTTTATGTCTAACGCAATAAAAATGAAACTTTTGAATTAAAAAAGTTGAAATATATAATTGTTAATATATTTGAGGAAGTAAATATTGAGTTTTGAAAAAATAAGTGGTATGAAATTTAAATTAGTTTTTATATGATGTATATTTTATTAAAAGTGAATTTCTTTTTGAAGAATTATAGGGCGTATATAGCTCGCTAGTTTCTTTGTAGGTAAACAATGATTTTTAATATATAAACCTAGAGTGTGTTAAGTATCAAAAACATAGGTTACAACATTTATTGTTGTAATAAATGTTTTTAGTAAAAATAAAGGAAACATAGACTATGACACTATTGTTATAGTAGGTGACTCCCTAAGTAAATGTTTTTACATAACATACGGGATTTATTAATATTTATTTTAATTGAATCCATATATTAGTATTTTTGGGTTGTAGTAACGGTGTTTTACGCAACATCTGTCTTGACCCAAATGTGTTTTGGAGATAATTTCTAAAGTGGTTTGTATTTACACTTATTATTTAAATAAGCACATGAAAATATTTTCTAGTTATAAAGAAGTTTAAAATGAGTTCTTTTGAAAAATAATGTACGATAAATTAATGAATATAGTAGGAAATATCTTATGTAAGTAAATATAGAGTAAACATACCTTAATCTATTGGAATGAAATGAATAATGATATAATTTTGTATGAATCACAAATAAAGATGTTTTGTGCAAGCTATAAGGATTACATATAAGGATTTAGTGCAAGCTATAAGGATTTAGTAGGATTTAGTGCAAGCTATAAGGATCACAAATAAGGATTTAGTAGGATTATGCTTCATGTGTGCAAACTATAGAAGAATAGTGAAATGATATTAGTAAGATGATAAGACACACGTGGTTGGGATAGGTAGACCTTAGTTGGGGAAAAATGAAAGGTAAAGAGAAAATTTCCCCAAGCTTAGTTGTCTTTTTAGATAGAGACTGCATAGATTGAAACCCTTATCCATTGCAGTAAATGAGACTTAGTTATTCCTTTTTGAGCATGGAATAGAAGAGATGAATAGATCTTATTTGTCATGAGTAATACAGCGTAAGTTGGTAACAAGTAATAGGCGGCCGAAGGAGCATATGAGTTACTCGAATACCTAGAGTAGGACCTTTCTGTGTCAAAGTGGACATGGTCCTAGACCTCCTTGCCCTAGATGATAACTGTATTAGCCTACTTGTGTCACCTATCTAGCACCGTATTGTAGTAGGGTTTGTTTTCTCTTTTAGATATAAAATTGTACTCTTATGTAAGCATTTGAAAACTCTTTGTAGTAGATCAGTATTGATGTTTTTTCTCTCTTTATTTTTGTGATGTTCACAAATAGAGAATAATGACATAAGATGTTATTATAAAAAGTAAAAGCAGAAATAAGAATAACCAAAAAGGAAAACAGCAAATTAAAGAAAAGCGACAAAAACGTCAACTAAAGATTTAAAAAGTTATTTTCTTATGTAAACCGTGCTTGGGAAAAATAGAAAGGGATTTTTATAGGATAGCAACTTAAAATTCCAAGTACGGGGAAAGACGTGCGTAAAAGAAAAATCAGAGAAATATGAAGTTTCTCCGTTTTCTGCCTTCTTTCTAACATAAGAAATCGAATTTAGAAAAATAGATTTTTCTGAAATTCGAATATTAAAAATTGTGTGTTAGAATTTGGATGAAAAATTTGTTGAACTACATCCCTATTCAATGGGAGTGTGAGAAAAATTGGGTGAATAATGTTTTAATTTTTCAAAAAATTGCATTCATATAGAAATTGCAAGTATATTTAGGTTGTGTGCATCATGTTTTAAAAGTGAATTTTTAGAAGTAAAATGCATTCATATAGAAGGTACCGCTTAGATATTTATGTACATGCATATATTTTGTCTTGAAAAGCACTTTTGCACAAAAAGCACAGATGGTTGCAAAATTGGATGTACACAAAATGGTTCTAATTAATGCGATGGATTACATAAATTTTATACTTGTCAAATTTCGGGGACGAAATTTCCTAAGGGTGGGAGAATGTAATACCCCGCATTTTTATATAGTTAGAATTTAATGAATCACGATAAGCAATGAAAATAAATAATTTTGGAATTTTCAGAATATGGCTTCGAAACTTGTACCATTGCGTCCGAGGCGATTTTCTGATCAATTTCCAATATATAACTTATCAAAGTCTGAGTCAATATGAAGAAGTTAGGAATGAAACAAAAACAAGTAACAAAACAAATATATATATATATATATATATATTACACGGGCCGGCCGTTAGGTCGACCCATAAGGCACCACAGTCGATTGACCGGACGACCGTTGGAGTAGGGTGGTCGACCGCCCGGTTGACCCGCCTTCAGCCTGGACGAAGAATCGTCCAGGTAACGTGCCAGCGACGTAAATTTTTATTTTTAGGCGATCTGAGCCATACGTTGTTCAATTCGATGGCTCCAAACGACCCTATGATGTGGTGGCTCCATATTCAATCTAAGAATCCGACAGTCTGAGATCCCCAAGCTCCAATATAAATAGGACCCTAAGCCTAGCTAATTTCTCATAATTAGATTTTCTCTCAATGGGTTCATTGCCTGAGGCTGAACCCTAAATAGAAAATATTTCTTTGGGTTCTTGGCCTAAGGCTGAACCCTAAAAAGAAAATATTTCTAGGGAGGAGATCTTCTAAATTAAAATATTACGCACCTTGGAAGGGGATCCAGAAGGACCATGGAGCCAAGCTGAGCACAGGCAAAGCTAAGGACGTTAGCTGAGTGGATTTATTTATATATCTTTTAATTTTAAGATATATTATCTTTAAATTCCCGTTTAAAAATTTTATTCAATAATTAATCCTATTAATTAAGTTATGCTGAACTATAAGGAATTTGCAGTTTATTTACAGTATTAGTATTTATTTACATCTGTTTCTACGTTTTGGATTTCTATGCAAGCATCATTCTTCTTCTATTTTATCCTTTTCCTTCACGTATGGATTAGAATAGATTAAATGTGAATATGGATTAAATAATTAAGAATACTAAAATGAAGGAAATAAGATGTAAAGTAATAAAAGTTTAAGGAATGGAATCACTGTAATAAATTACGTAAAAAGGAGAAAAGTTAATTAATGTAATAACTGGATTTGGAAGTAACTAAAAGGTTAATTGGTTGGTTTAGAAAATAGGATATATTTCTATAATTTAATATTTAAAAGACAACAATGGACGTAATTGCTAGAATAAAAGAAAGAAAAAGGGAACTAGTGTAAAATAGAGAAACCACTTTATTTTACACTATTCCAAAATAATAAAAGAAATAACTTGCAGTTACGAACTATTGTTTATAATATTATTTAGTATTAAAATATGGAAATGGATTTTTAGTACAGTTTTCATACCCAACCAAATAAAATAGAATTACTTCCTAGAATAGAAGAAAATAAAGTAAAGGATGAAAGGAATCAAGTAAATTATTAGAAAAGAATTTGAAGCTGTAAACGATAATGAACCTAGATCTGTATTTACTGTGCAGCCTATACAATAAGATAGTTATTATGATAAGTGAATTATATAATATAAGAGAATAAAAGAATATTCTATATCATAATAAAAGAAGGCAGATTAGAATAGAAAAGAAATGCTGGAATTATGTACGGACTATAAAAGAAGAGAAAATGACAATTACAGGTAGAATTATAACATAGGTTATAATTAAGTAATAAGAACGGAAAAGCTTATTTTGAGACTTTGAATAAATTAATGAGCAATAATAATGGTAGAAGCATATTTAAATAATTTATATTAAGTCAATAAGAAAATAAAGCAGGAATGCTAAAAAAGGCTTATTTTAATGAACTTAAGATTTATATTAAGTTAAATAAGCAAGACAATGAATGTAGCTCATACCAACAGCATTCCTTATTAAATAAATGGAAATCTCACAATAGATAGAGGTGAGACGAGGGCAAGAATATGCTAAATAGGGTAAATAAGTAGCCAACAGAATAAGAAAGTAAACTAAACACAAATTAAAAGATTAGACTTAGGGTCTAATAAAAGAATTGAGATCCGTTTGGAGCAGCCCAAAGAATGAAGCGTCTAACGAAGCAGTTCATCACGGATTTCAAAAATGGAGAAGCACATCCAACTTAAAAAAATTTGGCTTCAAGGAAGTACGAGACTTCAACGGGACATGAGGATACTCTAGGGTGGCCCTCTGGGTAGGCTTAACGAAGCTGCACCCCCGGAGGTAGGTCTGTAGTTGTTCAATCAAGAGAGTATGCCTTAACTGCATTTGCATTGTAGGCCTAACGAAGCAGACCTTTGTAGCAGTCAGAAGGGCTTGGTGTTCAGAGTAGGGTCTTCGTATGTCCAGTACTTGCAAGTAAGTTTAAGGATAGTCGCATGCGGATATCGGCCAACATCAAGACCAAGAGCGATTTCGGGAAAGACTAGAGTTAAACCAACCAGCCAATGATTCTTTCACTATCGAGACATTGGATGTGGGGCACCGCCATTTGGATGTTAGGTTGTTTGCAGTAGGGCACTGCCACTTAGCTCTTTAGAAGCCTTTCGGTTAGTTGAGGGGTGGCTGCGTGGGGCCATAGCCACGATGAAAAAGAGATGATGGATATCTGTATTGTAGGCCTAACGAAGCAGTCCTTTACAGATATAGAAAATCCCCGACTTAATTTCGTACAAGGTAGACCTCGTTAGCGGGATTTAGATAGTAGACAGAATGATTACGTAGTCCTCAATGTACGCACTGGGTGGTACATTGTGGATGTCCGAGCACTGGCATAGACTAGTGCGGATGCGATTTACGTTTTCACAGTAAGTAGTGGAGCATCTGTATTGCAGGCCTTACGAAGCATTCCTTTACAGATGTAGCTACGGAACGCTCGCGGAGCAAGACGATGGAGTATCTATATTGTAGGCCTTACGAAGCAATCCTTTATAGATATAGCTACGGAGCAAGACAATGGAGAATCTGTATTGTAGGCCTTACGAAGCAGTCCTTTACAGATGTACTTATGGAACGCTCTCGAAGCAAGACGATGGAGCCCTTTTCGAGGAGGATACGGAAGGTACCATGGGTGGTACCTAGGACCAATATGGTCATTGGGCATATAGCTACATATATGTATATATTAGTTATTAGGTTTTAATCTACTAAGGAATAGATGGGTACGATTCACGCACAGAGGCGAGAGTATGATAAATCTAGTGAACCTAATATAATAGTAAATGGAAATAAAACGGTATATGCAGAATTAAGCTTAAAGGTGTATAATTTATACATTCACCAGAACTTTAGTTCTAACCACCTCCTCATAACATCCTACATATTAGGTAGATGGCAGAGACTTCCCAGCTTTAAGACACTTGTTTTGGAAAGTGTTATTATATTGGTGAGTATTTACATACTAATATATTTTAGTCAATTCCACTGTGAGATATTTAATTGAGCTCTGATATATTTGTCTTTAACTATTTGCAGGATACCAGATTCCCAACTCGGGTTTCAGTGGGCTTGGGTTTTAGCATTTTTGCGAAAAATCCAGACTCACTGAAATTCGGGTTGTTACAATATGCTTGTTCGAATTCGAAGTCAAGTCAAAGTACAAATTAAAATCATAGATGAATATGCTAGTTATAAATCATAGTTCATAGGCTATGCGATTGTTTGATTTCCAATTCCTTATATGTGCAAGACTCAAGTATTACAATCGGTAAAATCCCCAAATTAATTTAGGGTTTATAAAGTGGAAAACATATAAGAAGTTAGAAGAGAGGATTCAGGTCCCCTGGTTGGCATCCGTATTTATAGAGATAAGCGGCTCTAACGACTTAGGCTTGCATCAGTGTCGACGATAGTGTCGGCATCGGTTTTGATGACTTCGAGATTGTTATGGACTATGCTTCCTTTAATCTTTTAGTAGAGACGTGCGGAGACTATAAACTTTAGCATCGGCTGCCCTCATCATGATGGTTGATGTCCTTTGACAGTAGGTAATGACCTCGGCAATGATAACCATATACAATATTAAGGTCTTTGTGGATATTGACGGTGTTTACCATCAACATCGCTTTGTACACACGGTATCCTCTCAAATACTGAAGGCATGCAATGAATGAAAGGCAAAGTGCAATACCAACACATATGGGCGTTGAAGTACAGTGGCATGGGAAGATGATGACCTTAGTGACATTGTTGATGACTTCATGCAACATAATTAGTGAAGGTGATATAGGACTTCAACTTCATCCTTTGGGAGATATGCGGCAATAACTTAGGCATTAACATCCTAGGCGGCAATGATGTTGTAAGGTATGGGCTTTGATGGCTTTACCAAGTATAATGTTGGTGTCTTTTAATTGATATGAAAGTTGAAGTGCTACATTGAACTTACGTGAAGAGCGGTGTCGCTTTGCATTCCTTTGACGTCATCATGGTGCGTTATCTTTGAAGAGCCGTGAAGCATGACCCCGCTTGAATGCAATGTTGATTCCCTTCATGATTGTTGATGAGCTTATTGTGGTAACCATATGTGAATGACGGCGTTGACCGAACTTAGCATCAATGAAGTGCACTGTGGGCCTCTTCGACACTCATTGATGGCTTACGATATTGTTCACTTGCAATGTTGATTGGGTTCGGTGTTATTGTTCCTTTTGTTTATTGTGACGTAGCTTATATCTTTTTATCAGCGAAGTTCGGAGTCCCACTCCTTTGACATTTATTCACCTCTATGTCTTCGATAACGATGAGGTGCAATGTGATTATAGAGCAATCCTTGGTATCAACACTATCACTTTGGTGTTTTACTCCCTTGGTTACTCACGGCGTTCTACATATGTGTTCGAGAGTGATGATGGAAGGCGACGTGATCAAAAGGTGGCTCTACATCTTCGAAGTCGGTATTGGTGGTAACACTATTTATTATAATGGCTTAATCACTTCCCCTTGCAATGAGGTTTGACATCATTTTCTTGAAACATGGAATTAGAAACCATATCCTCTTAAGAAATTATGTAGATAACATGAACACTCCCCCGGTCTAACCAGTTTCATCAACAATTCAACTCGAGGTCAAAGTAAATGTTTTAAGTTCAATAATGCTTGGACTTCACTTCCAGGGTATCATCGTGTCATTGATAGTTGTTTTAATCTATGATTTGAAGAAAGTCCAGTTTATAGTCTCATTATCGGACTTAAACTAATTAAAACTCGTCTTAAGGATCGGAATAACAATAATCAAGGTATAAGACAACAGTGCGATAATATCAGAGAGACTAATAACTCTCTATACTTACAACTGTTAGTTGATCCTCTCAATGATAGTTTATTTCAGGCCTATAGGGCAAATATATTTCTCTTACAATCTATGCTTAATGCAAAAGCAATAGAAAGTCATCAAAAAGCTAAAATGGGTGGCTACTTCATGGAGATCAATAAAGCAAAAAAATTCACTCCGGGATAACAATAGGACAAAATAAACTCTCTTTGCATAGTCTTCTAGATGAAAATGGTTTTCTTATTTTAGATACTAGTAAACTAAGAGATGAAGTCATTCAGCATTTCAAAATGTTATATAATGCAGACTCAAATGCAATCCAGTTAATAAACTAGAATTTGATAAGCAAAAAATTCTATCTGAAAACACATAAAGGAAACTTCTACTACCTATAACCATGAAGAAGTGAGGAGCGCTACATTTCAGATAGATGATAATAGAAGCCTCAAGCCTAATGGTTTTATCACTAAGTTCTACAAGCTTCATTAGGAACAAATTAAGGAGGAACTTTTTGCGGCAATGAGTTATATCTTTGAAAAAGGGAAGTTTACAAAACAATTAAATCTGATTTTCATTACTCTTATCCCAAAATCTCAAAATGTTACCAATATAAGTGATTATACGCTTATATTCTATAGCGATGTCTAATAAAAAATCCTATCAAATATTATTTATAATAGGATAAAAGGCCCAATGAATGATCATATACCCCTTAACCGAAATATTTCATTCCAAGTTGAAACATTTTTGAAAGCTCATTGCTATCATACAAAATGGTTAGAAGCTTAAACAAGAATAAAAAAATTATGTATCAATGTGGATTTACAAAAGGCGTAAGGTAGAGTCCATAGAGATTTCATTATTCAAATTATGGAAAAAATGGGCTTTCCTCCTCAATTCAAGTCCCTCATCCAATAGTGTAGTTCCATGCCCACTTTATCATCATTAATGGCGCTCCTCGAGGTTTTATAAAGAGTAATTAAGGAATCAAACAAGGTGATCCTCTTTCCCATACTTATTTGCAATAGCCATGGAGTTCTTATCCATCAATCTAGACAGTGAGTTTCTATAAGTTAATTTAAGCCCTATATAAAACACAGACCCAGTGCTAACTCCCTTGATCTATGTTGATGATCTATTAATTTTTTCTAGAGCAAACATTTTAAGCGCAAATTCAATTAAAAAGTCTTTAGATGACATGGAAAAATTTACTGGACTAACTGTTCACACCTCAAAACTATGTTTTTTTTGGGAAAGGTGTAATAGTTAAGAACAAAATATCTTAAATTCTTAGGGTTCAAACAGGAAGTATACCCGTTAAATACCTAGAAATTCCCTTATCAATAAGTAAACTTAAGATTTCAGATTTTGGAGAATTACTAGATAAGACTAATGGAAAACTTGACATGTGGACTTGTAAGTTCTTAAACACAAATGGTAGATTGGAGCTTATAAAGACTACAATCTACCCAATCATCCAATTTTGGATGCGAATTTGCCAAAATTCCTAAAACATTTCTTCACAAAATAGAGATAAATGCTCTAATTTCATTTGGAAAGGAAAACACCATAAAATAAATTGGGACAATGTTTGTAAACCAAAAAACGAGGAAGGCCTAGGTTTGAGAAACCTCGAAGAATTGGAACAAGCTTACGCTATCAAGTTAGTATGGAACTTTTTAAATCAAAATCTCTATGGGCTAAGTGGGTTCATAGCAGATACTCCATGAAAAAGAATTTTAGGATAGCTGGGTTTGATAATAATGCTTCGTATACATGAAAAATTATGTTACGAACAAGAGAAAATTGAAGTAAAATGATAAACAAAAAAATTGCAAATAGGAGGAATACTATTTTGTGGTTTGACGCTTGGATAAAGGGGAAATCTCTTACAAATTTAGTCGGTTGGTCGTATATGGCACTTTTTAATTCCCAAGGATGAGAAGTTAGCAGCATTATTAATCAAGAGGGATGGACTTTCAATGGATAAAATTTTCCGGCTAATATTTGCAATTTAATTTAGAATATTAAAACACACAGTAACATCAGCAATGACAAGTAGGAGTGGAGTGCTAACGAGGGAAAATTTTCGTTAAAATCTGCATGGGAATTTTCTAGAATACAAAGCGAAAAATATATGTGATGTAATAAGGTTTGGAATCAATGTCGTGCAACAAAAATGTCTCTTACAACTTATTTTGCGATTCAGAATCGTCTTCCCACCAAAGACAAAATTCAACAATGGACTAACATTGACAATCCTATTTGTTGTTTGTACAATTTAGAGATAGAATCAAGTAAACATTTTTTTCTTCAATTGCTCATATTCGAAACTGATTTGGGACAGGTTATATTCCAGTTTGAATACACATTTAGTAAACTCCAACAATCATGATTTAATCACTACAATTGAAGTATACGCAAGAACAAATCAGGCTAGCAATTTATGAAATGATTTGAGGGGCTTCTTAATTACAACAGCGGTTTGACACATTTGGTAGGAACGTAACCAGAGAGGTTTTCAGTAGAGAAGCATTTTAGAAAAGACCAGATTCAAGCTACTTCTCATGGATGTTAACCTGTTAGCATCGAAGTCAAAATTCATGCAACAGCAGTCATCACTTGGAAACCACTTTACTGCTACTATTGAATTGGAGCTATGGTCCCGATCTACCAAAATTTTAATCGATCCGGGCTAAGTCTTCCAGGTAGCATGGAAGCGTGCGTTTTTTGGGGAAGAGTAGCCGCTGTTGTTTTCTTTGTTTGATAGGGCTTGTATTAATTGAAGTAGGTGATTTTTTTAATGAAGTACTTAAGTGTATTAAATCATTTGATGCAAGCCGTTGGTAGAGTAGCATCGCTTCGTACGAGATTACATTTTTTTTCTGTAGTTTGTTTTATTTTGTTCTTGTTTTATGTTGTATTATTTCTTTATATCCAAACTCTTAGTTTCTATTCTATTAATAAAGTACCTTCTCATAAAAAAAGAACGAAATGGAATGAGGATCATAGTTACATATAAGCTAGGTTAGAGTAGGCTAGTGGTCTTAGCCTAACTCAATTTTCATTCCTTTCTAGAAATAACTATTCACTCCAAAACAAATCGACTTCAAACATAGCCACGTTTATTCTCATTTTGCTCATGTCTGAACAAATCAACCCCAAACAAATTGACTCGTATAGATCCTATCTCGACCCCAAAATGGGCATGAATGATATGGGATATGTTTTAGATAACTTTCACTACTTGTTTCCGAACATACTTCAATTATAAAATTGTAACTACCGTATAAGCAACCAAACACACAAACTAGCAACAATTAATCAATAACAATCAATAATGATAAATAACAAGCAACCATCAAACAATTGCAAACAACGATAAGCAATAATAAATAGCATAAATACTATTAAACATTCAAGCAAGCAATCAATAAAAACAACAAAATCAACAAACATCAAACAGTTGCAAGCAAACGTGAGCAATGGCAAACAATAGCAAGCACAACAACCATCAACAATCAACAATAGACAATCAGCATATAATTAACATACAACCATCCAATCAACCAATAAAAAATCATATAAAGCAATATATAATATAGAAAGAGTCTATATCGACATGCACGGTAAACAATCAACAGTCAAACGCGCATGTCTAATTATAAACCCCCAACGAGCTTGTTCGATATCCAAAATGAATAAAGGCCTAAATGGTGTAACTTCTTTCTTGAATACAATAAACGAAAGACTATTACACCTCATTCTACGAACACGAAAGTTTACATGATATGCAAGATCATCAAGTCTTGAAACTCTTGAATAAATCCAACAATCAATGCCTTAACATTCTTTTTCTTCTGAATAGAACTCATTCTTTGAAGAAGATAATTCTACCAAATAAATCATCATTAAATAAAGGTCTACAAATGCTTAGGTTTTCATGGGTTTAAACTTACCTCAACCGCACAATGTTAGCAAAGATAATATATAAGTTCACTACGACGCTCGCCGAGGAAAATATCATCTCGTCACTTAGAAGATTATCTGAATCGCCACAAAACCAATCGAGAAATCCTTTTCCCAATTATCCTAAGCAACCTTAACTATACCATACTATACTTATAATTAGCAATTGCTAAAGATCACCAAAAATGACACAATGCCATTTACAACCCTTCCTTTGCTCACGAGATTTCTTTGTTAAGCTAGGGTCGGCCACCTGACTCTTCTCATGCGAACTACAGTCCGATTCCTTGGCCCAACTACTGAAATTTCCTCGTAGGACTAGAATCGAGCTTTGGAAATCCCTCGGTCACCTCAAGAATCAAACTCAAGTGCTAGACTTTAAGAATCGAGTGAAAAACCTTTTCCTAACTGGTGCAAATCACCTAGAAAACCTCGCTTGAACTAGTAATTAGGAACAGTTACATAAATGGACTAATCTTTAGAAATATCCCTTTTGGCACATGGGATTACTCCCATCACCTAAGGTTTACTAACAGAAAGAAAAACAATCCAAACACAAATGACTCTAGGAAAATGCCTACAAATCATCCGCTCGATCTTTTCCTATTACTGGGCATCTATTGAACCCTACTTGGATACAAATCCAAAGTCACACTTCATCGACTGACCCTACTGAACTAGAAAGCTCGTGCATCAAGTTAGAATAGTAGTACTCTTAATCCCTTCACCTTTGCTTTGTAACTAAGGTTACTCATACAAAGTTTATCTCTACAAAAGGATTTACCTACTGTGAAAGGTGACAGTTTTAGCCTATCTACCAAGTTACTAGCAATAGGTGATTATAAAGCTCAAGCATCGAAAAGAACATAAGCAAGTACTCTAAATAAAAGTATACCTCACTACATGTGGCTCTTCGCCTTATCCTGAGCAGTAGGCTTACTAGAACCTGGTAGCGCCTACTAGGCATAAGTTATCTTCACTTGCCATCCCTTTTGAGGCATAGGACAGTCGCTCTTCAAGTAACCAAGCCGATCACAATGGAAACACTTATGCTTTGCTTTAGTTGCATGGCATTCCATAGAGAAATGCCCTTTTATGCCGCAAGAGCGGCACACAATATCAGCCTTCTTCTTTGCATAAACCAGGTCTTTCCCGGTATCTTAGTCTTTGCGCTTTGGTTGGAACTTCAGTTTTTCTCCACCTTTGCTACCTCTAATGGTATCTCTTGGTTTCTCTCATATAGAAGAACCATCTCCATAAGACTCTTGAAAGTATCCCCTATGAGGATATGACTGAGCAAAGAACCTTTAACCATTGCATTAAGACCCCTGTCAAATTTCTTCACCTTTTTCATCGGAGTATTGATCATCTCAATTTCGAACTTATCCAGAAGATTAAACTGACTAACATACTCCCTACCATATAAGCTACCCTATTGAAGATGGATAAAATGCTCATGCTGAACACACTTCTCGGTTTTTGAAATAAACTAGGACACGAAGCGACGTCTGAAGTCCACCTAAGTCATGGTATGCTCATCAACCTCCTCTACTAAAATATCTGATCAAGTGAAAGCTTCCCCCTTAAGATTTTGGGAAGCAATCCTTCTCATGAGAACATCCTCTAGGCCTATATCGGCAAAAGCCCTCTCCACGTATGTACCCAACCCTGTGTCGCTGCAATAGTCTCAGAACCTAAATATGGCTTCCCGCCAAGCTTAAGGAAATCTCAACATAGCTTCGGAAATTATAAAGCTAGTGGGGTAAGGAATACTGGTGCCCTAGGGGCACCACCACCAACACTGGTCACAGCTGCTGGAGTGTCCATAAAAGGCGAAACATCTTATGCGGTAGTTAGATAATCTTTGAACCAAGCATGGATCTTTGATTGCCTACCTCCAATAGCTTGTGTACCCCATCTACTCATATTGATAGCCTAAAGTGAATATACTTTAGCAATTGATGATAGAAATAAATTAAAGTTCAGAATATAAGTGGTGTATGCAGTATAATATAGCAGAAAAATACAAGTATGCTTTCTCCATGTATCTTCTTTAACTCGATTGATTAACTCAAACTAGTTTACATGGTTTGAGTGTTGAGCCTAAGCTCTAATACCAAATGTAATAACCCGTCCTTCGTAATATCCAAAAATCAGCTCCTTACATCATCGTCCAACTTTTGAATATCACAAAAGACAGATTGTTGGGGTAAAACAAAGACAAAACAACAAACCAAGACATCGATAAGATCTCATAATGGAATAGTAATGTATAATATATTGAATATACATGAATAGAACATGATGACAATATATAAGAGACCGCACTAGTGGAAGCAACTAATAAATAAATATTAAAATAGAAAGTCAGAAAACATCAACTCCCAACAACACGAAGTTCTGAATAAATATTTGATACAACATGTGTCATATACAAATAGTAGGTCTGTCATGTACTACTAAATTATCAATTATACCTATCCAAAATATCAATGCTACACATCCAAAATACTCCAACTGCGCATCCTTCCAACGTATCCCCGAAAGTACATGACTTCCTAACTACTCAATTGAGTACCCAAGAGTTTTCATGACATAAACGACAAAGACAAAATGTGGGTCAGACTTAAAGGCTAGTGTATCTCAAAATACTATACATTAAAAATATATACAAATAAATAGGAGATAGTTAAATTACAATCGGC
Organism: Allium fistulosum; assembly: GCA_030737815.1. Taxonomy (NCBI): domain Eukaryota; kingdom Viridiplantae; phylum Streptophyta; class Magnoliopsida; order Asparagales; family Amaryllidaceae; genus Allium; species Allium fistulosum. The sequence goes on from CM060903.1 coordinate 670,574,461, forward strand.
CCTCTCAATAAACGTGGCTTAAGGATAATTCGGACAGCCTATAAAAAAGTTTAGTAAACCTATTTAAAAATAGGGAATCACACCATAATCTACTCTTTTCCTATAATCAATGAGGTAGAACAACTAATATAATATTACTGATACGTAATAATATACAAGTGTTGGGGTAATAAGAATGTCGTAATATATGTCGAAACTATGCTACACACAATGATAATATCAATCAACTAGTATAGCAGAAGCATAACATAACAATGTGTCCAATAGAGAGTGTTATCTGGCATTCTAGCCCGACTATATTGAATTGACTGCACAAGTTAGATTCGAAGGCCGTTAAGGTCAATGATTCCATAGTGATGATTGTGGGGCCCATAAATCAAGTACGGATGGTAATATGAAGTCAGGATTGAATGGAATTGATAAACGCACAACGCAGAATGTTCAAAGTACGGGATATAGTTCAATGCATATGAGGGACCGACATAGTTTAGCTCCAACAAGAAGCATTGACATACATCAAAGTACAAGAGCATTCTTCCAGAAAGCAATCAATATCTCGAGATCTACATGTACAATGCATATAAGATTTGAGGAGCAAGATATAAGGACCCTAGGGAGCCTACCCTAGGGATTGCATATCTGAAGGACAAAATTGGAGGGATCAGTATACATCCCTTGGGAGTGATCGACAGAAGGCAGCATTCAAGTCATGTTGAATCAAAGATCAAGCAACAACTCGAGTTCCAATGATCCAAATGACGTGAAAGTTGGAGGCTAAACATTTTGTATAAGGAAACCACCGTAGGGATCGCTCCCCAAAATTCGACCAAAGAAGGGATCAGTACCGATCTCTCCTCTTTAGGAATTAGGCCCAGCGATCCCTCTAGTGGGCCCATATGGTTTAGAAGGTCCTTCAGCCGAGACTTTAGAAGATAATTGGTCGTCTTCATCTATAAATACTGGCCTGATGGGTCATTCTGAGGATCTTTACGCTGCTTGTTACTCTAGACTCCATTCTAATCAAGTACCTTCTATTTTCTATTACTGTAATCAGATTTATAAGTGATTAATAAAGGATAATCTTCAAAGTGGACATAGGCATACAATGCCGAACTACAATAAATTTCTGTATCTGTGATTATAGCTGATTCTCTATTGTTTACTAATTCTTTTACACAGTTTATGTTCTTATTCACTTACTTCTCTATATAAACTATTATTGGGTGTTTGTGACCAATTTAGTTGCAAATATTTTGGTGCTTTAACTGAGAACCTTGATTCTCGGTTTATTAGGATCCCTTTGTTGCTACTAGATTGGATAGATCCCCCAAAGGAAATCTATAGTTATCTTCAAGAAGTTGCTTATACTACTCATATTTATAGAAATCTAAGCAAAGCTGTCAATAATGGTGAGAAATACTAGACAACTTCTCAGAACATGGAGGGAAATTAGAATACTGGCATCCAGCAAGGAGACCCAAGCAATCAACTAGTGAATGTGAACGTTGAACCGGTTGAAGTTCAGAATCCCACTAATTCTATTACAAGATCAGAATTTCATAATTTAATGAGAGAGCTATTGGAGAGTCGTTGACAATTAAACCAACAAATTCAAACCAATAAACTCGATGAACCAACTCAACCAGCAGCAGCGGGGGAAAGTTAGGAGAGACCCCACTCCTTACTCGGCATCGGAGAGTTCTAGCTGATCAGACGAGTATCATAGTCATAGGCATCGCAAAATAGATGAATATCATGTAGAAACTTTGGGCCGTCAACCGACAGACCATCGTGGTCTGCCAGGATCGGTCAGTGCCAATCCTTCCATACGGATCTGTTCCGCTCCCTCCACCAATAGGGGGAATCCACCAATGCCTCAAGGCAATCAAGTTGAAGCTACTTCAGTTGGTATGGATGCTAGAGTTCAATTAAATGTTGACCAAGCCCTTCCCCATAATGACGATGAAGTGAATTTGCAAGGTACACATTAGGAAGATGGTGAACCAAGAAGGCTTGAAATGGCCTGCAGACATTGACTGGACCATTCACGCGAGGTGGAACGCAACCACCGCTCAGCACCAACCATCCAAACGCAAGACTTATCGGCAATGGTCAGATAGTTAGTGAGAGAGAGTCAGGGCTTGACTAGTGATGACTAGGAATCTTGAGAAGCCATACCCTATTCACTTATAATATTCTACATGTGGAGTAACCAAGGAGGTTCAACATGCCATCAATGCCCGCCTACAAGGGAAAAACCGACCCCAGGCAACATATCATGAAATAAAAACGGCTAATGGATTCTATACGAGCAGATGATGCAACCAAGTGTAGATGCTTTCCCATAACTCTCTCTAGAATAGTAACGATGTGGTTTACAAGGTTACCCCCACGATCAATTCCTAAATTTGATGATTTGGCAACAAAGTTTGTGGAGCATTTCCGGATGCACGCAACTCGTCTTAAGGATGTGATGTCCCTATCCAGTGTGATTCAAGCTCCAGGGGAATCGTTGAAAGATTATTTGGAGATATTTCATACAACTGTTGCGGAAAACAGTAATCCGAATGACCATGCGATTGACGACCGTGACGAGAGGGATAGATCCAGAATCTAATTTCAGCGATTGGTTAGCTGGCAAGCCACCCACAACGTTGGAGCGCTTTTACGTAAAGGTGGCTCAGTATTTGAGAAAGGAGGAAGCCAAGTCTTCCATGAAAAAGAATGTCGTGGGACCGAGCGGAGAGGGAGTACAAAGTAACATCACCGTAAAGTAGTCATATGGTAGCTCAGGAAAAGTTCAGCTAAATGTCCAAAACATGTCGAATCAGCAAAAGAAAGGTGGAGAAAGGGGCCGAGAACGAAAGAGGGATTCTGGAAGAGGGAAGTCTAGGATTCCGATGTTCGATACATACACCATTGATTACATCCTAGGAGAATATCTATTTGTCTACTTGCAATACCATGCAATACAGGAAGCCGCCTCTAAAAGAATCAACCGAGAAGCAAAAAAAAACCGAAAAATATTGTCGGTCCCACGATTGCTGTGGACATGGCATGAATGAATGTAGGCATCTCTAGGACATTATCGAAAAGCTGTTTCGAGAAAGGAAGTTGCAGCAATTTTTGAGAAAGGAAGTTGCAGCAATTTGTAAAAACCCCACAAGATGGTGGACAGGGGACATCCGACCGCAACCGAGGATAAGTACCACGCAAGGTTGAGGAGTCTGCATGAACCGGTGGAGGATTGGTGATAAATATGATAGTCAGAGGACCGCACCCAGCAGAAAAGAGTTAGCAAGAGATGTAGAATTATGCTAGCAAGATTAGGCATGTGGATTTTGAATATTGTTCGAATACAGAAGATGGAGCTCTGGAAAATAGCAACGTACAATGACAGATGATATCGTGTTTAGAAACAAAGATTCGGACAAGGTGGAGGTTCCGATGATCGACCCAATGGTCATTTTGGCCATGATCGGCCCCGCTTTGGTGAGAAGGATATTGATTGATTGTGGAAGTTCAGTAAATATAATTTTCAAAAAAGCTTATGATCAGATGAAAATGGAAGCTAAGGACTTAAAGCCGTCTAAAGCTCGCTTACACGTTTTTAAAGGTGTTGCAACTGAAGCCATTGGTTACGTTGAATTACCTGTAGAGTTGGGATAAGGTGACCGTAGGAGAGTGCGAATCTTGCCATTTGTTGTTTTGGATGTTGACTCTCCTTACAACGTGTTTTTGGGTAGACCGGCCCTAGCCGAATTCCGGGCAACCCTTGCCCTATGGTGTTTGACTTTGAAGTTTCCAAAAGATAAAGGTGTTAGAGTTGTTCACGGTGATCAAGTGATTGGATGTGCCTATAATGTAGCTAAGTTGAGGGATGCTCAACGCAGAGAGAAAGGTAAGGGTGTGGACAAGACTGTCCACATCCAAGTTAACAAAGATTGACAACTAGCGCCTGAGCCTTGGCTCGGGTGCCATGGTCAGTTTTATAGAGATATAGATCAAAGAGATGACGAGGAGGAGCCCAAAGAGACCAAGACCGCATTTGCTGAGCTAACGATTAATATCACAATCAGTCACGACAACCCATCATGGGTCCTAAAGATTGGATCACAGCTCAACCCCCCGTTGATGAAAGAACTTGCTGGATTTCTCCAAGCGAAGCTAAACGTGTTCGGTTGAACTTACTCTTACAAGTGTGGAATCTCACCTGCCATTGTGATCCATGCATTGAATATCGACCCAAGCCATGTCCCTGTGAAACAAAAAAGACGCGGCATGGATTCGGAGAGACCTGGTGCTCTCAAAGAGGAGGTGGATAGACTCAAAGACAACGGGTTTATCCGCGATGCCCTCTACCCTAAGTGAGTATCTAACCCTGTACTTGTGAAAAAGGCGAATGGAAAATGGAGAACATGCATTGATTACTTAGACTTGAACAAGGCGTGTCCAAAAGATAGTTTTCCCCTTTCAAGGATCGACCAGTTGGTGGATTCAAACACGGGACACGAATTGCTGTCTTTCATGGATGTGTACTTGGGATATAATCAAATCCTGATGCACATTCCTGACCAAGAGCACACCAATTTCATTGCCGATGTTGGATTATATTGCTATGTGGTGATGTCGTTTGGACTAAAGAATGCAGGAGCTACTTATCAGCGCCTAGTCAATAGGATGTTTAAAGATCAGATTGGAAGGACAATGGAAGTACATGTGGATGATATACTCGTGAAGTCACAGTGACCAAATAACCACAATAAAGACTAGGCAGAAATGTTCGGCATCCTCCAACATTACAAGATGAAAATTAAACCTTTGAAGTGTTCTTTTTGTGTAGCATCAGGGTGATTCTTGGGCTTTATTATTAACACCCGTGGAATCAAAGCTAATCCCAAGAAGATTAAGGCTATTTGTGATATCCAAGCACTAAAGACTATCAAACAAGTACAGAGTCTGAATGGGAAAGTTGTTGCCTTAACCCAATTTATTTCCAGAGCTACCGACAAATGCATTCCTTTCTTTGACCTGATTAGGAAAGGGAAAAGAAACTTTGAATGGACCCAGGATTGTAAAGATGCATTTCAAGCTTTGGTGAATCATTTGGAGAGACCCCCCATCTTGTCAAAGCCGTTGGATCATAAACATTTATACATCTATTTGGCCATGTGGGTACACGGTATAAGTGAAGCATTGCTTCGTAAGGAGAATTGACTTCAAAAACTGTTTACTACGTCAGCAAGCAATTGATGGGAGCTGAAAGAAACTATCCAAAAATAGAGAAACTAGCATACTACTTGCTGATTACATCATGAACGCTCCGCCTGTACTTCCAGGCTCACCCGATCATTGTTTACACCGACCAGCTGTTACGACAAGTCCTGCAGTGACCTGAGACGTTTGGAAGATTACTTAAGTGGAATATTGAGCTTAGTCAATTCGATATCACTTATCTCCCTCGAAGGGCTATCCAAGGTCAGGCACCGATAGATTTTATAGCAGGATTCATTGCGTAGGATGATTCCCCGAAGAGCACTGAAATCCCTACCATACGGTGGAAATTGTATGCTGATGGAGCATCCAATGATCATTGTTCTGGAGCTAGAATTGTGCTTGTAACTTCCAAAGATCGATCGATCATTTATGCTTCAAAGCTTGATTTTCCAGCGACAAACAACGAACATGAGTACGAAACTCTGATTGCTGGACTTAAACTTGCTAGAGAATTGGGAATAAAGTCTCTCGAAATCTTTTATGATTCGCAGTTGACAGTATACCAAGTCAGGAGAGATTAAAAAGCTAAAGGGCAACGGCTTGCCCCATACCTTACCCAAGTCCAAGAGTTATTGACTAAATTTGAATACTATGACATTACACATATTCCATGGGATCAAAACAGAGAGGCTGATTCATTGGCAAAGTTTGCTAGCACCGGCGATGCACAACAGATGAGCTTGGTTTCGGTCGAAGTATGAAATGCCCCGAGTATAAATCTAATAGAAATCAATCGGGAACTAGAGGTGGAGCCTAAGAGGGAATCGTGGATGATTCTGATCAAAGACAATTTGCTACATGGAGTCCTACCAGATCAAAGTAATGAAAAGCGACAAGTCCTTCGTAAAGCTTTACGATATTTCGTACAAGGAGGAATTATGTACATAAAAGGTGTCTCTGGTCCCCTACTCCGTGTATCGCTCATGATGAGACAAAACGTGTCTTAAAAAAAGTTCATGAAGGGGAATGTGGCGATCACATTGAGGGGCAAACTCTTGCAAAGAAAATACTACGTTACGGGTATTATTGGCCAACTATCAATCGAGACGCCGCAGACTGTGTAAGACGATGCAATAAGTGCCAAATATATGCAAAAGTTCCAAGAGCTCCGCTGACGGAAATCACGCAAATGGTCAGCCCATGGTCGTTTGCCATGTGGGGTATAGATATTATCGGTTGCTTACCTATCTCTAAAGGTGGTGTAAAGTACGTTGTCGTCGTAGTTGATTACTTCACCAAATGGCCCGAAGCAGAACCTTTAACCATGACCACAACTAAGAAAGTAATCAACTTCATCGTTCAGAACATCATATATCATTTTGGTCTTCTATGAACTATTGTAACAAATAAAGGGACTCAATTCGACAACCCTGAATTCAAAGACTTCTACGCAAGTATCATATTGAAAAGAGATTTGCAACAGTCGCTCACCCTCAAGCGAATGGGAAAGTTGAAGCTGTGAACAAAATCATAAAGTCCATTCTGAAGAAGCATTTGGAAAAGGCTAGAGGAAAGTGGGTGGATGAACTCCCAACAACACTCTGGGCTTATAGGACAACCTACAATTCCACGATAGGTCATACTCCATTTGCCTTTGCTTACGGTTCCAAAGCCTTTTTTCCTATTGAGCTTGAAGTTCCTTCTCATCGAGTGGCCTACTATGATCCCATAATGAATAAAGATCTTCCCTTGGAATCTCTAGACTTTGTAGATGAGAAGCGTGAAGAAGCTGGTTTCAGGGTAGCTGCGCACCAGTACCGAGTCACTCGATACTATAACACCAAAATCTGATCGAGAACCTTTGAAATCAGCGATCTTGTATTGAAACAGGTTTTTCCTGCCCCGTCGCACATGAATCCAATTTGGGAAGGACCGTATGTCATTAAACAGAGGCTTGGAAGGGAACTTTCAAGCTAGCAGCTGTTGATGGCATCACAATCCCAAGGGCATGGAATAGTAGGGCTGTCAATTTCCTACACGACCCGAAACACGACCCGAAACCCGCACGGAAATTAGCGGGTTAACCCGACCCGTTAATTTGGCGGGTCATTTTCGGGTCAACCCGAATTTGACCCGTTTATAAACGGGTGGGTTTCGGGTTGACCCGCTAACCCAAAATTGACCCGTTAACAACCCGTTTATACTTATATAGGTTGACCCGACCCATTTACGACCCGACCCGACCCGTTTATGACCCGTTTGTACCTTATACGGGTTATACGGGTTGACCCGACCCGTTTACGACCCGTTCTGACCCGTTTACAACCCAATTATACCTTATACGGGTTGACCCGACCCGTTTATGACCCGTTTACGACCCGTTTAACCCTTATACGGGTTGACCCGACCCATTTACGACCCGACCCGACCTGTTTATAATCGGGTTACATGGGTCGGGTCGGGTCAAACCGTTTATAAACGGGTCGGGTCAACCCGTTTATAAACGGGTCGGGTTCGGGTTGAGCTTTTTCTGACCCGTTTAATAAACGGGTTGACCCGACCTATTTAAAATCAACCCGAACCCGACTTGACCCAACCCGAACCCGACCCGACCCGACCCGACCCATTGACAGCCCTATGGAATAGTGAACATTTACAACGCTATTTCACATAGTTTATTTCTTTTTCATTTAGTTGTATTTGCTTTTAGAATTGGCTTTAGCATTTTACTTTCTAGATATGTAATAAGGCTGATTATGTCATTCCTTTCTATTTAGCAAATAAAGTTTCGAACGTCCTTTATATTTATGTTCGCTATAGCATTATGTTTTAATTACATTATGAAACTGAATGATGTCGATATGTCCGAACAGGTTCCCAGGGTCTGGAATTAATCAATCACGCTAGTTCCCAAAGGATCTAAACAAGATGAGCGTAGTCCAACCATTCATTTGATAACTCTCGTTCATAACCCAATGGACGAGATACACAATGAGGAATGGATGTGACTCGACCATCCGATAATTGGATAAATCTCACCAAACGATGGAACTGAAATGAAATAAAAGCGATCTCGTGACATGACCGATCGCTCACTAAATCAAAAATCGGACCTTGGGGGGAAAATCAATCAATTAAGGAAAGTACGATCAGACTGCTCTCCGAAATAACTCTTAGTCCCCAGAGTGCGGACAAGAGTATAACATAAATAGTGTGTGAATCAACCGCCTACGAAATAACTCTAAGTCCCCAGAGTGCGGACTAGAGTATAAACATAAATTGGTTATAAATCGTCCACCCACGAAATAACTCTAATCCCCAAAGTGCGGACTAGAGTATAAACATAAATTGGGTATAAATCGACCACCCACGAAAGAACTCTAATCCCCAAAGTGCGGACTAGAGTATAAACATAAATTGGGTGCGATTCGACTGCCCATTAACTAAATCTTATCCCCAAAGTGTGGATATGAGTATAAACAGATAGATGGGTGTGGTTCGACCATTCAATATTCCTTGAACTCTTGCCCGAAACCGACAGGAGTATAAACCCGCTAAGGATGGAGTTCGACCATCCAATGTCTAAACCCACTAACCTAAGACTGGGGGCAGGAGTATATTACTCAAGCCGCTGAATTAGATGGCATAATACTAAGGCTCGAGCCTAGCGTTTAATGCGGCTCAAGACCACGATCACATGGAGGCCTTGGGATAGAGCTAGTGGATTGTTATCTTAATTTATGAACCATGAATTACAAGTACATTTAATGGAAAGTAATAGTTCAACTACTTAAATAACAGTTCACATGAGAGCTCAACAGAAAACAATCACTTTTATTCACATAATAAGTGTAACGACCCGGAATTTTAGTCATTTGAATTTAGATCATTTAATTTATTTTAAATATTGAACATTTAATTTTATAAGTTAAATAACTTATATTTCAAACATAGTGAATTATTTGGTAATTACATAATATTTGAAATTGTTTAAATAATTGAGTCTTGAATTTAATATGAATGAATATGATTTCAAAAGTTGATTTAAATACTATTTAAATAAGGTGGATAGTGAACTTTTAAATTTGGATTTAAAAGTGATTAAAATAATTTTGGAAATTACTCGTTTTAATTTACGTATAAAAATAGTCTTCTACGGCACTGTCTCAGATTTCGATGAAACTGGTATCATTGGATCCGTAATAGCGAATTATTACACGACGTCAAATTTTGTGACGATTGGACGTATCGTTTGGCCATGCGAGATCGGAACTTGTAGAAATTGATTTTAGAAATTTATATAAAATAATTGGGTTTGGAAAGCTATCTTCTACATATGATCAAATTAGACCTTGAGACTAGTTCCATTGTGTTCGGAATAGGGATATAACTTATAGGACGCTAGGTTGCATATCTCATTTGGAGTTTGTGATTTTCGGGCATTTTATAGCACGATAATTTAAATTTAAATAATATATTATTTATATAGCCATGCCCTAGTACATTAGCCCATACCATAGCCTTACCTATCCACGTTCGAAGCCATACCCCTCCTTTATATTATGCGTGTTCAATCAGTTTCAATGGTTCATCACTTTTAAATTTCAAAACAACTATCGTACGACCATCATCATCTACCGCTGCTAGGGGTCGATTCAGGCAAGGGTCCCAATTGGGAAATCATTCGTCATAGTGTAGAGGATGGAGTAGATGGTTGGATCGATGAACGAAGGGCTATGACACCGTGGATTTGGGTACAAAGTCGTGTGACTTTTTGAGCTTTTCTGACAATTGGGAGGTCGGCAGCGGAGCTGCGGCGTAGGCGCGTGTTTGGGCCGCTGTCGAGATGGCGCGACGTGGTGGCTAGGCGATCGGCGGTGGTCACGTGGAGGCACAATCACGAATTACTTGCTTGTGCTTGGGCTGTTCTTGTATGCGTGAGGAAGATGGTTAAGGATGGCAATTTTTTTTAAACATGATTAATTTTATGTTAATTATCAATTAATTATTTCAAAGTTCATTAACCCATATTTAACTCGTATAAGGCCCGAATTGAACGCAATGAGCTGCGTTTTGCGATCATGTTGACAAAGGCTATGCTATGGAGTTGGATTGAATGAGATTGGAGCTTGTCGAAATTTATGCTAAAATCGAACGGCCATTCGATTTTAGTCCGAAATGGAATGTTTTGACAAAACAAAAATCAATGTGAGTTATTCTCACCTTTTTGGTTAACCATAAATATTTTTAATCGATAAATATATATATGTTGGATGCGAATATATTTTATAATTGATTACTATTGACTGTTTGGATAAATTATTAGTTTATATTGGTTGTTTGGATATATTCCCGCCTGAACGGATGAGACCCTATTACGTTCCCATGTAAGAGCGGATGACCCTTTGTATACGAATCCCACCTCATAACAGTTGATTTATATTTTATGATTATATATTGTATGTGATGTAAGGGGACAGGTTGGAGGGATCCAACAGGATTCCTCATACTATTTGTTTATTTTCATATATATAGTGATATATGACTTATTGAATGCCATATTGATGACATGGATATGATTTTGCTTAATTAGTGCTTTAGTAGCATCGGGCCTCATTTTTAGTATTTTAAAATACTATAAAATTGTGATTTGATTTAAAAAGGGATTTCAAAGTGATTTTGAAAATTTTATATGTTTTATAATTTTTCTAAAATTAAAGGGTATGATTTTTAAATATAATAATTAATAGTTTTATAAAATATTTTAAATACAGTTTTTTGAATGGTAAATAAAGATTTTTAAAGTCTTGGAAAACACGTTAGTGTTTTATAATAAATGGATATTGTTTTAAAAAGTACATAGAAATACTTTGATATAAATATTTATTAACCGTTTTATATAAATATATATATATAGGTATATATATTGTAATTTATTTATAAAGGTGAAATTTATAAATATGATAATTTATAAAAGTGATATTTTATAAAGGAAGTGAAGATTTGTAAAATCATTTTTTGTTAATAAAAGTATGGATTTGTAAACGGTATTTATAAATTTAGGAAAACTTTTATCATTAGATATGTGGGGAAATAAATCACAAAGGGATGGATTTATTATAAGATGTGGAATGTTGTTTTAGAAAATAGTTGATTCTATTTTGGAAATTTAAGGTGAGGGTAAATTGGAAGATGTCGAATAATTTTATAAATAAAAAGGAATTTATAAAAGAAACCCATATATATGGGAGCAATGTTTCAAATGGGTTGAAATTATGTTTTGAGTGGGATATTACAAATAAGCGAGATTTATAAAAGGATAGAGTTATAAATAAAGCTCTATAAATAAAGGGATTTTATGAAAGAAAGTTTCATAAAATAGAAGAGAATGGATTTTTATCAAGGAAATATAATTATGCTTTAAAAGTTGTTTATTTATATTAATACTGTTTTAAAGTGGCTTATCAATATTTTAATATTTTGGAAAGTTAATTATTTAAATTATTAATATGGTTTGAAATTAAATATAATTATTTATCAACAAAGTTTTGGAAATTAATTATTAGGATTTATAAAAATGTTACCATAGGTTATTATTGTTTTAATTAGGATGTTTGGAATTTATTAAGTATTATTTTAAAATGTTTTAAAGTTAATATTTATTTATTTATAATGTTTAATACATTATAATAATAGTGTTTTTCAGAAAATGACTAGAATTTGTATTTTAAATGTTTTCGAGATTTATAAGTAGGGTTTTATAAATAGATGTGGATCAAAAGAGGAATCTTATAACATGTTTTTGGAAAACGTAAAGGAAGACTGGTTAAAAGATAAAAGAGTTTTATAAATGATTTTAGATATTTATAAAAGAATTTTAGAAATGGGTTTATGGATTTATAAAAGGAATTTTATAAACGGTTTTGTGGATGTATAATGGAATTTATAAATGATTTTAGAATTGAATAAAAAAGGGAATCTTCCCAAATGTTAGTGTATATGCTTATACCGTTGAGATAAGTATATGGATATTTTTTCCAAGTATTGAGAAATAGGGATTTGTGGGTATATATGTATATCTTTGTAAAAGTATTTTTGGTAAAAATATTTACAATGTGATTTGACTTAATCGAAGGATTTGTTAAAAGAGGCCTAGTGTTGCTTGGTGCTTAACCAATGTTGGTTTTTCCTATGGAATTAAATCCCTGATCTCAATGTTTGTTATTCGATAGTTAAATAACTGACTATCAGAATTGGAGCCAAAATGTAACTTTGGAAATATCTAGGAGAAACACATGAGTTATATAGCACAGTCATCTCCGATGATGATATACTGTTTGTATAAATCTCATTTCGTTCTCTTAGGACAATGATAAGGAAATCCATCCACTAACGGCTAGAAGGTGATCTCTGCTATTACCTTGACTGTTTATTTCCTAAAGAACCGGGGTTGAGTTTACCGGGAATTATCAAATGTTATTTCGAAGAGACTCAGATCGGGTATATTTTCCGAAAACCACTTCGATCCAACGAATGCTTTTCGAAGTGAAGACATCATGAAGGTGATGGAATTAAAGACGAAGCTCTCAATTGTTTCGTTTAGTCCCAGAACGAACTTGTATGGACGAATGTTGGTATTGCATTGTTGCCTGGAGGGCAGTGTGGGCATTCCAAGTGGGAGGTGCTATATAAAAGGTAAAACGAAGCCTCAAGCCTCATCAACCAAGAATGACTAAAACAGGGAGATGCAGCAGGGCTAAGTGGGTCGCTCCCAAGTAGGGTATGATCATCCCTATCTAGAATCGCTATTATCTCTCATTTTATGCTTTAGGGCCCATTAATGGAGGGGTGATCATATTCGATACTATCCAGTGAAGGTAGACCGGTTCTGTATTGGCAGCGGTCGATAGGTTCGACCTCGGTGTTATTTTATCTGGAGATGCACTGTGACGGGCGGTACCCCAGTAGCCTAGTCATTGTATGGAATCCATTCTCCAATAAGCACCGTACGGACTTAGTTGTGCCCAACTATGCTGAAATTTGAGATGCAAGCTCAGCTATATTCCTATTTATTTTGACCCCTAGATATTATATTATATAAATCGATTTTTTATAGAAAATGTTTTGGTTTTCATAAGGTAAAAACCTGACCGTGTTTATGTGCAGCGTGGTCTTACGAGATACTTTTGATTTCAAATGGTTTTCTAGAACTTTAAAATCCAGTTGGGTGTTTTTTCTCACACTGGTTTTCCAGACTTACTTGGATGTTATTTTATTATAATGCTCGGGTCAGGCCGAGCATGTTTACAGATTGCTTTGGAGCTCAGGAGACGAGTTAGAGGTCTTCAAGTCGTATTCATATATATGTTTATTTTCTGCTATTTTGTTGTTGAAATTGTGAGCAAATTGTGAGGACAGGTTGTTATAACTACCCAAGCTGATGATTATGATTGTTGTTTTACTCTGATGGATGTACGTATATAATAGTTTCTCCTTTGTAAAGATTATTGATTTTACATTATATGTTATTCCGCTGCGATTGTGAGATCCTATGACTGTTTTAGTTTCTTTCTCTTCTTTTTCTCTTTTTTTCTTCTTTCTCCTTTCTTTCCCAAAACTATCTGTCTTTCTGTTCAATTTGGGTTCGACATGTTTGTTGATTGATAGCTTGAATAGTATAGATTGGTGGGTTCTTATAAGTAAAAATTAAGGTACAAGTTATTTCAAAACATCGGGGGTCGTACATATACAACCATGACTAATAAAGAAAACGACAAACAAAGTACTATGAAAAATATTTACACACTGAGCTAAAATAAACGGTTATTTCTTCGATCTTCACTCCTTTTTGAATTTTTCGGGAGTGGCGCTGTCTGAACTTTTGCTTGTTCTCTTCCTTGATCCCTAACCTCCTCTGGCGGGAGAGCGTTTGAAGCTTGGAGGAGATCTTTAGGAATCGACCCATCAGGCAGAATGACTTGTAGTGGGATAAGGTGTGGATCATCAATATCCACCTAGATGGGCTCAACTTTGGCCTTTTTCTTCAGCAACTCCTCCTTCTAAATATGCTCCTTCAGGCTAATCTCATCACTGCGTTGGGAGATGTCGATAATCATGACATCATCAGATTCCTGTATAAATGAATTGAAGGGTTGTACGCATCTAGCCCAGTGCATGACTTTGTTGCATGCTATGTACCCCTCCGGGGGCAAGTGAGGCCTTTCATTTATTAAAGGAACAAGGACGACTATGAATGGAATTCCGTGTATGGAACACAGCCTGTGAAGTGCAGCCTCACCAATTCGGGAGGCTTGAGAATCTATCGAGTAATCTAAGGGAATGGCGCCTTCTACTATGTTAGGGAGTAGGACTTACATCCTCCGCTGAGAGGACTGGAACATCTGAAATAAGGTTGACCGACGGGCCAGAAACTTCCATTTGTTCAGCTTGATGACTAGAAGAATGCCTGCCAGAAATAGTCGGGGAGCTCGATTTTGCTTCAGAATCACTATGTTGCGGGGCCAGTTCAGAAGACATTGTAGATAAACGTTCTGAGCGTCTGAACTCAATATTAACTATACTTAGTAGACAATCGAGATTAAAAAAAATTACCTGCTCCCCCATGCTAGTGTGAACTAGTATGGTGTAGTGTATAACAGAAATAAATAACTTTAAATAAGAGAATGAAGTTAAATGACAGCATTTTGAATTCCAACCACAGTGACCGTCATCGTTGACCGTCTCAACTGGCGAAGAGATTGTCAGCTATGAAAGCTTTGGGATCGACTATCAGCATAAAAAAGTGTGAAATCTGCCATTCAAGTCCATATGCTGCATTTAAGTTCATGTTGAAAGTTCTAGGGATTTGATTGTTCGGATCTCAAGTTCGATGGTGAATATGCAAGTTCAATTGTTTATTGTCATCATATATTTAAGTTCGTTGAGGTGAATTGGGAGTAATTGTCCAAACAAGTCAGTTTGGATTTGGTTTCAAATTTAGGGAGCATCTGTGCTGATCCATATATATCGAACCTTTATACCAATCACTATCCCAAAGCGTTTCAACCAATCCCTCTCCATAACCTAATGGTATCGATCCCTCTCTCACAGCAAACATTACTGATCCTTTACAACACCTCCTTCCACTAAATCTCTAACATTGGTCCTCCTACATGAATTCACTTCATCGATCCCTCCAACCTCACTGTGTAAGTCATCCTCCTAAGAGCTTCCCTGTCGATCCCTTTCCAACATCATCAAACGAGGGATCGTCATATTACTCCTTCTTCCATGTTTATCCTACCAAATTCTTTCACATCCTACGAATCATGCCCTCCAAGCTACTTCGACCATCGTGGCATCAAGTACCATTAAAGTCACCAGTAGTATGGAATCCTTTATCACATCATGAAATCGAGGAGTATAACTTAAAAGCTTACCTATATGAGTATTTGAGTTAGAGTGTCGGCGAGTGTTTGGAGATGTACGAATTGAAAGGGGAGAAGTGAAAAATTCGTGGGATAGGCTAGATTGCAGGTGGATTTAGGTCAGAGGATTGGAGGGTTCGGTTTTGTGAATGGAACAAGAAGGTTCGGTGCAAAGTTAGAAATTAGAAAAGTTAGATAAGTGAAGTGAGGAAGATAGAGTGATGGCTTATATAAAGAAAGGAGGGGTCGGCATGGTGTAAATAAAGAAGGGTTTGGCCCACAAATGTAAGCAAGAAAAGAGGGATCGGCTATCAATATACTGATCCTTATGAGCACAAGGCATTAAGAGGAGGGGCCTTCTATGCATATGTCAATCCTCTTGAGCAGATGCATTGCCATATAAAGATAGAGAGGGATTGGCTAGAGGTATGCCGATCCCTATAGATATAAAAAATGGAAAGGAGGGATCGGCTCAATATATGGCGATCCCTACACACACTTTAAAAAAGGAAGAAGTAAAGGGAATGAATGATAACAATCGGCTATAAATATGTATGCAAATAAATATAGGCATAGAAATTATTGAAAGCATGTACGTACAAAATGCCATGAAAATTGGCAACAACTCGTGAGTGTACAAACACGTCTGGGAGCCAACAACAAAAACATGTACATAGGCATGCACATGTATGACCTAAAAGTTCAATTTTTAAAATCGACATAAATTGAAATCAAACCTAAAACCTCCAAGTTCGAGCCTGGACCAGATAGCAAAAGCTTATTATTCTTGTGGAACTGGATTTATATATCAATTGACGGAATATAGTCCTGGATTTATACTAAGGGAAATTGACCTAGCGTCATGACGATCAATGAGAAATTCAGCACCTTGAAAAAAACAATTTGACAAGGAAATGACAACCATTTGGGAAGTCAGATGGATCTCTTCTCGACGATTCAAAGCACGTCATGTTCATTACAAGACGCACTTTAGGGGGTAAGTGTCATCTGATATTGTAGCCATGCTATATTGAACTTATTGCATGAGTTAAATTCGACGGCCGTTAAGGCTGATGATTCTAGAGTTATGATTGTGGGGTCCAGAAGTCAGGTACAGATCGTAAAATGAAGTCAGGATTGAATGGAATTGATAAATGCACAATGTAGAATGTTCAAAGTATGGGATATGGTTCAATGCATAGGAGGGATTGACATAGTTTGGCTC
This sequence comes from Allium fistulosum, assembly GCA_030737815.1. Classification (NCBI taxonomy): domain Eukaryota; kingdom Viridiplantae; phylum Streptophyta; class Magnoliopsida; order Asparagales; family Amaryllidaceae; genus Allium; species Allium fistulosum. The sequence goes on from CM060903.1 coordinate 670,591,330, forward strand.
CAACAAAAGGGATCGGCATACATCAAAGTATAAGAGCATTCTTGGAAAAAATCAATATCTCGAGATCTACAAGTCCAAAGCATATGAAATTTGAGGAGCAAGATATAAGGACCCTAGGGATCACACATTAGAAGTACAAAATTGGAGGGATCAGTATACATCTCTTGGGAGGGATCGGCAGAAGGCAGCATTCAAGTCATGTTGAATCAAAGATCAAGCAACAACTCGAGTTCCAATGATTCAAATGACGTGAAAGTTGGAGGCTAAACATGTTTTTGCATAAGGAAGCCACCATAGGGTTTGCTCCATAAAGTTCGACCAAAAAAGTGATCGGTGCCGATCCCTCCTCTTTGAAAATTGGGCCAAGCGATCCCTCTAGTGGGCCCATATGGTTTAGAAGGTCCTTGAGCCGAGATTTCAGAGAGATACTTGGTCATCTTAATCTACAAATATTGGCCTGATGTGTCATTCTGAGGATCTTTATGCTGCTTGTTACTCTAGACTCCATTTTAATCAAGTACTTTCTATTTTCCACTGTTGTAATCAGATTTATAAGTAATTAATGAAGGATAATCTTCAAAGTAATATGGAACCACTATAAATTTCCATGTCTCAGATTATAACTGATTTTATGTTGTTTACTAATTCATTTACTCAGTTTAATTTTGTTCTTCTTCACTTACTTCTCTACAGAAACTATTCTTGGGTGTTTGTGACCAATTACAAAAAGAGTGTACCTACTATCAGCCCATACTGAATGAAATATATAAATGGAGCAACTGCACCCTATATGGTTTTGGATCTATATACATTCCTACCCTTGAGAGTCTGATAACTAAACTGAGCGTTCCCATACAAGATATTGCCTGCACAGGTGTTCGCATATAGACCTAGACCACCCTCCGGGCAACAATGAAAACCCTACCATTGTAGTGCTCCCTAGCATCAATATCTACACTACTACTACGAGGTACAAGTACCCCTTTAGTGTCCCTCTAAACCATCTTGAAGGCTTGGTCTGAAAACATTAAACAACATATAAATGGATGCATAGCACTGGAACAGCACTACGACCCAAATCTAATTGCCTACCCCATGATTACCTCGTCGTGTACTTGCTTTGAACCCAGCGGATCACACATGCACAAGGTTGATTTGAATCATAGAATCTATGCTAATCAACAATCTAACGTCTACCTAATTTGGAATCGATCGCTGTTGTCACGTGCTCCCTCTAATCGAACATGCTTATCGTATGTGAACGTAAATCCGATCCTCGTCATATCTCGTATTCGATTGGCTCTCTAATGACATCTCAATCTCTTACTATTCCTATGTGGGTACAGTTAGTGCCTCGTGCTCCTCGCCTCGATCGCTACTTCAACCGTTTGCCCAAATGCCATATCAACCGTTCCCAATCACTAATGGATCGCCTTGTATCAACAATCAGATCCCGTTCTTTGCCTTGCATCTCATAATACCGAGTAGCCCGAAGCTTCTCTAAAGTCGTACCAAGACCACACGAAGAACCCTACTTGAAACGGAGAGAAATCCCTTCGAAAACTACACCTGGCCTATGGCTGAGCTTGTGCCTCACCAGTCCACTGGTGGACTACAATGACCGATAGTAGCCCATCCTAAGAAATAATTCCTAGGGCAGGTGACAAAAAATTCATTAGGCTGCTTATTCGCAAGTCATTTCCTTCTCCGCTTCGTCTAACAAGCCGCCTTGCTACCTAAGCCTGCCTCTACCCCATTGCACCTCCTCTGGAGCTCATTGGTTGATGTTTTGGAAGTGGTTTCTTATGCGTTTGAAAATTTATTTCAACACTAACTCCACTCCTTGCAATTGTAGAGTTCAATGGGCGATTATATCAACCCGGCTTCCTCTATCAATGCCGAAATGCACTCAACCGGCTATCTTGCCTCATGCGATGTCTACACTGCTAGCACACTCATTTGTGAATATCCAAACATGCATACATGAACAAACTATACACACAAATCACAGACTTCACCAGAGCAATTAGCTGGCCCGGTATATTCTTACGGAACCTAGCGCATGCGATAGTCGCTATGGCCACATGAAATGCCCGCAATGCGCATATATACAAATTTATCTACATACATCCATATATACTTACATACACACAAACACATAAATATATTCAAACAACATACACAACAATTCTAACTGCAGTGCATAAATTATTTTGTTTGTTATATAGCTTTAAATACACATATACGTATACTTGCCTATACTCATATACATATATGTGTACTTATTTCATTTATTACTTAATCTAATCTTACTTTTATTTACTAAACCGTTCGATAAAAATCTAATATGATTTCACACAATTTCATAAAATATATTATTAGCTTATAAATCATTTTCAAGCCTATAAATACTTAATTACTTCATTAAAATTATGTATACATCAAATTACTACTTTACAAAATCTCGTTTCCATTTTATAAAATCTATACTTTATTTATAAAATCATATAACCATTTTATAAATACTACTTAAGCTTCATTCGTACCATTTTATAAAATATCATTTTATAAAGTACCTCTTTTACTTATAAAATCATTTTATGAAATATCACTTTTACTTATAAAAATTATTTCCTCACTTAAATAATATTTATAAGCAAACTACTTGTTAATAAAGAACGTTTCTTTATTTTTTAAATAATATTCACAAGTGCTAGTTAAGCTTCATTAACGCTTTAATCACTGTTTGCACCAAAAATGGTTACAAACACCCAAGAATAGTTTTTGTAGAGAAGTAAATAAAGAAAAGAAAAATTAAACTGAGTAAATAAACAAGTAAGCAATAGAAAATAAACATTATCAAAGACATAGAGGTTTATAGTGGTTCGACATTGTATGCTTACGTCCACTTTGAAGATTATCCTTTATTACTCTCTTGTGAATCTGATTACAACAGTAGAACAAAGCTAACACTTGATTACAATGTAGTCTAGAGTATCAAGCAGCATAAAGATCCTGAAAATGAACCCATAGGTCTTTATTTAAAGGGTGATATGATGACATATTTTGCTAAGATTTTGGCAGAAAGCTCTCCAGGTCCATAGGGACCCACCATAACGATTGGTGAATAATACTTATTATTTTAGAATGATCGGTATAAATTATACCAATCATTATTTTTGTCTTTGATTGCCATTTGATCATTTGTAGGGGGTCCCATATGCCTCTATGCATTGCTCCTAAAATATGAAGTCACTCTAAGCTGTAGATTGTGAGATATGGATCAATCTTTGTTGCATTCGAATTGTTCACTAAGTTACACCAATCGTTATGAAGGACCGGCATAAAGCGATCATCATTTCTTGAACCTCAAAGTTTTTACCTACAATCACTTTGTAGGCTCCACTCTTCAATATACCGATGCTCTGAAAGTTTCAACTGAATTGGCCTTGTGAATTTTGGGATATCGATCGATCTTCGCTGATTTGAGCTGTTTTATGGATCGTTCCCAATCGATCCATATAAATCCTTGCTTTGTCCATAACTTGAGCATGTGAACTCCGATCGACCTGAAACTTGGAATATAGCTTCAAGGGGCTATGCTTATCACTCCATACTGATTGCACCTCGATATGGTCCCGATCCGGATATACTCGACCATCGTCCATAGTATCGTATACTCGACCATCGTCCATTTCTAGCCAAGTTGATTATATCTCGACCTTACCAAAAGGCAGGTTAATATTTTCCCATCAAAGTACGTCATGTTAGAATGTGACATACTTTGAAAAGTTGCAAACTTCAATCGTCGAAGAAGGATTCCATTTAGTTCGTTGAATGGGTGTTATCCTTTTGCTGCGTCGCTTTCTTGTTGAGGGTCGTGTCTCCTTTCATCCATTATGACTATTGGTCGATTCCAAATAGTATAAATACTAGATCATAGCTTATTGATGATCATCTTGTTGTTTTTCTGGTGATTATTAGCCACAATAGTTTTATTTTTTATCCTCATTTGGCTGATTTTAGGTGTGACTTCAATTTCTGTCGATTTCAATTGAACTTTAGAACGTATATTGGTACATATATGTGTCCATACCTGACCCCCGATCATGATTTTACATCCACGGGTCATTGTCAAGTTTCAAAGTTATTCCTTGTCTTGTATGAACATCCACCGCCGATCGTTATTCATTAAATGGAAAGTTAGATTGCCTTTGTATGATCATTTTTTTCTAAAACTAATAATCGAGGTCGATCGTTACCCTTGAATGGGTTTCCATATCCACCTATCTACGATCGTCCCTGTACGATCATTGTCATTATATATATATAATGATCATTATTGATCGTTACTTCATATAAAGGAGCTTTATATCGTTCTAGGTGGTGGAACGATTGGTAAGGATTCTAACTTGAACGATTGGCATTTTTCATGGGTCGAACGATCGGCATATGCTTCTTTCAATAAAAGCTTTCATACTTAACCATTATTTATATTCTTGCCTGATTGTTTCTGGGATTGCAAAACTTTGGATTGTTTTAGAACGATCGGTTTAATTTCTGGGCCACGAAGGATCGGCCTGTCCATCCATATAAAAGCATTTTACCTAGCAACTTCCATCTTCACTTCACACTTTCGTATTGTTCAAGCTTTCAACTAGAAAGAAAAAGAATGAATCGTTCTCCCTCTTTTCTTCCATCGCTCCAAACAACGATTGGAATCCTCCAACTAAGAAACATCTTTTCTCCGTTTAAGCTTTAGTCAATCGTCCTCTTCTCCTTTCCATTGCTGCTGCTTCAGATGTCGCTTTGAATCGAGTTCGAGTCTCCTTTTTTCCCTTAGATCTCACACTTAGGTAGAATGATTTGAACTTGCTTTATGATCCAAGCACGAGACTTCGAGTGCCTTAAATCTCATGTTAGTTAGTTTAGATGGTGGAGTTATTCGATCTAAATCAAGTTAGAGAGGATGGGAATTGGGGGAAATGTAGTTGCTGAGTGTGGGAAATGCAGATTGATGCATGACGATCATCCTTGGACGATCGATGAAGCTTTGGACTTAGTGAACTTCGAAGAAAATGGATTGTTTTGCAGAAGGTCGTATGAATGGAGTAGAGACAACTATCTATTTTGAAGGCCAAATTGGAATGATCGGTGGGAATGAATCGATCAAAAATGATCGGTAGGAATAGGCCTAGGAATGATCGGTTGGGGTGAAGCTCGAATGATCGGTGATGCTAAAATGGATGATCGATTGTCTGCACACGAACCTTAAAAGTGAAATATAATTAAATAGCCTTGAACCCAATGATGAGCTTTGGCCTTGCACATTCAAGTGAACTCATATGACTTGTATAGGACTTGAACTGCATATTCGGTAAATTTGAACTTTGACATGAACTAATGCCTTCGACTATTCTCATGGAGCTCATCAGTGACTTGAATATAAAAAATCGACCTTCACTTGCTGACAATCGATTGTGAAACTCAAACTGCATCGTTCCCTAATGACACAAAGAAACGGTTGAGATGGTCAGGAATGATGGTCTCTCCTATCGAACCTCGAAGTCTTGTCGTCTTTTCCACTTTTAATTCCATATAACTTATTACTGTATAGTATAGCACTTCATCATACCACACTAGCACTCACTATTCACGGGGAAGTACATGTTACTTTATCTAATCGTGATTTTTACTGAGTTTAATAGCAATGGGATCTAGATGTTCTGGGCATCTTGCAGCTATGCCAGCTCGATCATCTTCTCAACAGGATAATCCTAACGTGAACTCAAGTTTTGCAACTGAGTATGATATTCCGTCCTTTAGTCATCATTCAGAACAACTGGAAGGCCTAGACCTACAGTTTGATTTTTCTAATGCAGTTCCCATTCTTCCACCAGAAGTTATTGATCATTCTCCCGACACTCTGGAGGATGCAGTTATTTTGGAGAACCCTACTGATTTCGTAGCCTCTAAAATTAAGGAAGATGCTCTTCGCCAAATCTGCGTAAGGCATGGAATTCCTTTTGACGATGTATTGACTCCATCGCAGGATGATAGGGCTCGTAGAACAATAGAAGGATATACGGTATGCAACAAATTCATGTGTTGGGCTGGATGCATCCCACCATTTAATTCATACATCCGAGAAATTCTACGTGATTTGGAGATTGCTCTAGTGCAGCTTCATCTGAATGGCTATGCTCTTCTCAATTGTACTTATATGGTATTTATGGAATTCTTGCATCGTCCTCCGACCATTGACGACATTCGATTCATATTCTCTATCAAGCGACGGACAGGGAGTCTTTCGTTTACATTTCTTGAGCGGGTTTAGAAGTGTTAGATTCTAACTAGTGCATGGAATAAAGTAAGCGCTTTTAAAAGCGAGCGGTTCGTTGTTCGATGTCCTTCTGGTTTTTCTCGACAATTGCTAGAAAGACGTAAGTGTTATCCACCATCTTTATATTAGTGTGGAAAACCGACATTCAGGTCGTATTCATGACTAAGTAACTCTTTTTTACAGGCACCATCACTCGGCCCAGCGATAATCTTTATGAGGAGGCGGTCATGACTCTAAAATATACAACGCCTAAATATAAGAACCTCGAATATCTTCTTACAAAGAACGCCTTGTTACTGTTTATTTGATAGAAGAGGGCCTCAACATACGGCTAACAAAAGATGCTCAAACTGCAGGGATAAGACCATGGGCTGTAGTTGTTATCTTGCCTTTTGGCAAGGCCAGGACACCAAGGAATTGATTGGATTCCAAATATCGCTTGTCATGGATATCGGTGAATTTTGTCCGAGTCCGGATCAAACTACAATTGATGAAACATGACTAGTAGAGCAAAGGAAGCCAACGTTCCAAGTTTCAAGCCAATCCGAGTTCATATGCTCAAGTTATGATGGATACAAGTTGGAGGGGAAAGCAGATTTTCGTATCCATCAAGGATGTTCATTTCGTATCCATCAGGGAACATCATTTCGTATCGATAGAGATTACCTTGCTTCGTATCCATCCAGCCCATGTCCATCATCCGCTTCACATCGGCGAGTTCCCATGGTTTCGTAACGATCAGGTTGGTAAGGTTCGAACCCATCGAATTAGCGACAGTCAGGTTCGAGTCCATCAGCAGATGGCACGTCTCGTATCCATCAGTCAATGCCTGCTTCGTATCCATCGAAGCCACCGTTCTTCGTATCCATCGAGGAATTACACTTCGTATCCATCAGAAGACCTTGCTTCGAGCCTAGGCCCAGCGAGTTTCTCGTATCCAACGAGTTAACTAACTAAGGTGACGTGTCATCCCTCGATGCGAATGCACCGAGATATATGGAGTGGACGCAGTCGACTCGGAGTGAAGACCGGATCGAGACGAAGTGTGCGCTCCACGTCTTACCGGGGATGCGTGACACCTCGATTCGAAGCCATCAGTTTGAAGAGATGGATTCGAACCAAACAGCCCAGCAAAGAATATCACTTCGTATCCACGGTATCTTTCGATCCACTGATCCAAATACCATGAAATTTTCACTGAAGGTCGCACACATACTGAGGAACATCTCCACCAAATTTTAGCTCATTTGGACATCATCTTGATCGATACGAAATGGATTCGTATCGATCGCAGATCGAGGAATAACTTTCTGGAAATGGTCGAGTGGGTCCCCTCACGTGCCAGACCAAGTCTCCCGGAGTTTGAGCGAGATTTGAGCCTCCTACGCCTATAAATAGAGCTCCAGAGCCTACAGAAAAGGGATCTTTTTTCTCTGAAGCGTCCAGACTCTGCCGGATTGAGATTTGCATCCTACTTTTGCTGTCAAATTCGAATTCTAATCTGTAATCCGCTGTTCATTGCTGTAACCGCTTGTAATCATTGAAAGAGAATCAATAAAATCATCAAAACTTCATAGTGGACGTAGGCAATACGCCGAACCACTTTAAATTGCTTGTCTGTGCATTTTATATTCCTGTTTGTTGGAGTTTTTGTTAGATAACCTCTGTTTTACATTTACAATCTTCACTTTATCTCTTCAAATAACTCCCGAAGAGTGTTGTGCCCATTTTTGGTACAAACACTTTGGTGCTTTCACTGAGAAAGACCAGTTTTTTCTCCTGCCCTTTGGATCTGCCGTCGATACCAGATTGCATAAATCCAAGAGGAAGATCCAAATATCCGATCCGGACTCCTCCCATTCTACTCAGATTTGCGTAAAATCTAGGAGAGGACTCCACTACTGAAGATGGTTAGCACAAGAACCGGCGCTACCGCTACAGAGCAAGAAGGCCGAGATAGGCAGAATCCCACACAGCAGCCTTCTTCAAATCAAGACAATACCGCTCACTCGGATTCGACAGGGCTAGTCACCCGACAGGAGTTTCAAGTATTGCTCCAGGAGCTGACCCAAAGCCGTCAGCAATTGGCGGAACAGTTGCGCGCCAATATCGAGCTAACCAACCAGCTAAACCGCCGGGGCCACAGAAGGTCCAGAAGAGATGATGCCTCCAGAGCATCTACCGAAAGCTCAGCTTCATCTGACTATCACCACAGGACTACCCGTCCTCGGTTAGAGGGGAGTCACGCTCAAACTACGGGATATCAACCCGCCTTGACCGTCGGTCAATTGAGAGCAGGACCGTCGACCAGCTTTCAAACAGGCCCCTCGACACGAGGAGGCACTGCTCCACAGTACACCACGGACAACCGCGCTACAACCGCCGCGGTGGAGACAAGGGTTGATACTCAGAATCAGTCAGAGCTGAATAATCAGCAGCGCGGACATACTCCTGAACCATATGTCCCAGAAGACGCTGAGCCAAGGAGGAGAGACACGGACCGTCGACAGCGCCCGGTCCAGACTCGCACTGTGGAACCCGACCACACCTTAGCTCAGCAGCATCAGAATTTGCCAGTATCGGATATATCGACCATGATACGACAGATGATATGCGAGAGCCAGGGGCTCACTATTGATGATTGGGGAATCTCCCGTAGTCATACTCCTTTCACGGACGAAGTGTTACATGCTGAACCCCCTCGGCGATTCAGAATGCCGACTCTCCCGATGTATGAGGGAAATAGTGACCCTAACCAGCATATCCTGAAATATGAATGGTCGATGAGCGCTGCAAGGGCTGACGATGCAGTGAAGTGTCGAAGCTTCCCCATCTCTCTGGGGGGAATCGCGACGATGTGGTTTACACGCCTACCACCTAGATCAATTTCTTCGTTTGATCAATTGGCCAAGAGGTTCGTGGAACAGTTTCGTATGCATGTTGCTAGGCCAAAAGACGTTAATACCCTGTCTAGCGTCACTCAGGCTCATGGAGAAACGCTCAGGCGTTACCTGGAGAGGTTCCACGCAGCATGTGTTGAGATCACCAATCCTAACGATAACTCAATCTTGATGGCTCTGACCAAGGGGATTGATCTTGATTCTGAATTCGGGAACTGGCTAGCTGGAAAACCGCCCACATCGTTGGACCGTTTTTACTCCAAAGACGCTCAATTCTTGCGGCAAGAGGACGCAAAACAGTCCAGGAAGCAGGACGATGCGAGGCCCAGCATTGAGGGAATACAGAGCAATGTAGCAGTTAAGCAGTCCGGTGAAAGCTCCGGGAAAGTTCAACTGAACATACAGAACAAGCAAGCCCAGCCGAGAGGAAACAATGGCCAGGACAAGAAAAGGGATCAGAACCGAGGTCCACGGCGCAGAGCTCAAATGTTTGACAATTACACACCATTAAATACGTCACTGGAAAACGTGTACCTACAGACTTGCAACACTGTACAGTATAAGAAGCCTGCTCCGAAACCCTCATCGGAGAGGCAGGTTCAGACAGGAAAGTTCTGCAGATTCCATGAAAGCTACGGACACAATACCAACAAGTGTCGGCATTTGCAGGACCTCATCGAAAAGTTGATCAGAGAAAGGAAGTTGGATCAGTTTGTACGGGCACCGCAATCTGGTGGAGCGGGCCCTTCAAATCAGAATCGTTCACAGGACCAGGAAAGACAGGAAGAACACGCCCGTGTAGGCGGGAGATTGGTTATTAATACAATCAGTGGTGGTCCTCATCCAGCGGACAGAAGCTGGGGGGAAATGGAGTCGTATGCTAGTTCTATCAGGCATGCAGACTTCGAGTGTTGTAGTAATTGCGAAGACGGAACCCCAGTTAAACAACAGAAGATAATATCTGACGATATCGTGTTCAAGAGCCGAGACGCTGATAAAGTCGAAGCCCCTACAATCGACCCACTAGTCATATCTGCCCAGGTAGGTCCTGCTTGGATGAAGAGGATCCTGGTTGATAGTGGAAGTTCTATGAATATCTTGCTTAAACGGGCTTACGACTTAATGAAGATGGAGGCAAAGGATCTGAAACCTTGCCAGTCCCGAATCCACGGTTTTAACGGGAGTGCTACGATACCCGTTGGAGTTACTGAACTACCGGTTGAGTTGGGGGTTGGAGAACGCCGGAGAGTCCGGATGCTACAGTTTGTCGTCCTGGATATTGATTCACCTTATAACTCATTTTTGGGCCGACCGGCCCTAGCCGAATTCAGGGCGGCCATCGCCCCATGGTGCTTAACTCTGAAGTTCCCCACCGATCATGGGATTGGAGTTATTCAAGGAGATCAGGCCACGGGAAGGGCCTGTTATGTTGCTGAGCTGCGCGGTGCTTAACTCTGAAGTTCCATTGATAATTGACAATTGATGCCTGGGCCTCGGCCCGGGCACCATGACCAATTCCTGAAAGACCTGGACCCTAGGGACAACGAGGATAAAGACGAATCTACGGAGAGTCAAGCTTCTCTAGCCGAACTGACTGTGGACGTCCCAATCAGTGAGGATGATGATTCAAAGATGCTGAAAGTCGGGTCTCAGCTTAACCAGCAGACACAGCAGGAATTGGTCGAGTTTCTTCGGGCGAATCTCGATGTCTTTGCCTGGACACACTCTGACATGTGCGGAATCTCGTCGAGCATTGCAAGTCACTCCCTGAATATAGATCAGCGACATGTCCCAGTAAAGCAGAAAAGGCGCGGTATGGATCCAGAGAGATCTGCCGCCCTTAAGGAGGAAGTCGACAAACTACAATCGAATGGGTTTATTCGAGATGCCCTGTATCCAGAATGGGTATCCAACCCCGTGCTGGTCCGAAAACCTAACGGAAAGTGGAGAACCTGCGTTGATTACTCTGACCTGAACAAGGCCTGTCCAAAAGACAGCTTCCCACTTCCACGAATTGATCAGCTCGTAGATTCAACGGCCGGACTGAGCTGCTATCCTTTATGGATGCTTATTCCGGCTACAATCAAATACCATGCATTTGCCTGATCAGGAACATACCAGCTTCGTGACCGATCTGGGACTCTATTGCTACAAAGTCATGCTGTTTGGTCTAAAGAACGCTGGAGCAACATACCAACGCTTAGTCAACCGGATGTTCGCCGATCAGATCGGAAAGACCATGGAGGTTTACGTGGATGACATGTTGGTGAAGTCTCGATTCTCCACAGATCACGTCAGAGATTTGGATTCCATGTTCGGCATCCTCCGGGAGTATGGGATGAAGCTCAACCCGCTCAAGTGTCACTTCGGCGTCGCATCTAGAAAGTTCCTTGGGTTCATTGTCAATGCTCGAGGGATAGAAGCCAACCCTGAGAAAATCTGGGCTATAAGAAATCTGCAAACCCCTAGAACCATAAAGCAAGTCCAGAGTCTCAACGGAAAGGTCGCAGCATTGAGCAGGTTCATTTCAAAGTCCATCGATAAATGCATTCCTTTCTTCGACCTGATTCGGAAGGGAAAACGAAATTTTGAATGGACCACGGAATGTGAAGGCGCATTCCGGTCACTAGTTCAACATCTTTCAACACCTCCGATATTGTCAAAACCAGTTGACCACGAGCAATTATACCTCTACCTAGCAGTATCGGAACATGCGATCAGTGCTGCTCTAGTTCGGGAGGAAGACAAAGTGCAAAACCCGGTTTACTATGTTAGTAAGCGGCTAACGGGAGCTGAAAGAAATTATCCGAGACTGGAGGAACTGGCCTATTGCCTGGTCATTGCCTCAAGAAAGCTCCGTCCTTACTTCCAAGCTCATCCGCTTACTGTGTACACCGACCAGCCATTACGACAGATCCTCACGGGGCCTGAGACGTCCGGTAGGTTACTCAAGTGGAACATTGAGCTAAGCCAATTTGATATCGCATACGCTCCACGGAGAGCCATCCAAGGGCAAGTCCTGGCAGATTTCATAGCTGAATTCACCGTTCTCGAAGACTTGCCCGAGACCGGCGAATCTCCCGAGTGCATCTGGAAGCTGTATACTGATGGTGCGTCAAATGACCGATGTTCTGGCGCCGGGGTTGTACTTGAGACTCCCGAGGGCCGATCCATATGTTATGCTTTGAAGTTCGACTTTCGTGCAACTAATAATGAAGCTGAATATGAAGCTCTCTTAACCGGCCTAAAACTTGCCAGAGACTTGCGAATTGTCGCCGTGGAAATTTATTGCGATTCACAGTTAGTGGTATGTCAAGTACGAGGAGAATATCAGGCAAGAGACCGAAGACTGGCTGCTTACTTGGCCCGAGTTCAGGAAATACTAAACCAGTTTGATTATTATGCCATCTATTATGTGCCTCGGGAGCACAATCAGAAAGCCGATTCACTGGCAAAGTTAGCCAGCACAGGTGAAGCGCAGCAAATGGGACTTGTCCCCGTTGAAACTTTGGCCTCCCCGAGCATCGATCGGATAGAAATAAACTGTGTGTTTGAAACCGCTCCCAGTAGAGAGTCTTGGATGACTCCGTATCGAAATTACATTGAGAATGGGACGTTGCCTGAGCCTAGAAATGAGAAGAGACAAATTCAGCGGAAAGCTTCGCGGTTCGTCATCCAAAACGGAGTCATGTACAGGAGAGGTTATTCCGTTCCTCTCCTCAAGTGTATCGCCCACGAGGAAATCAAACGAGTGTTACATGATGTACACGAAGGAGAGTGTGGCGATCATACCGGAGGACAAGCTCTCGCTAAGAAGATACTCCGATATGGGTATTATTGGCCGACAGTGAACCGAGATGCGACAAACTATGCCAGGAAGTGCGATAAATGCCAGATACACGCCCGGATTCCAAGAGCACCGCCTACCGAAGTAACCCAAATGGTCAGTCCCTGGCTATTCGCGATGTGGGGCATCGATATCATCGGCGCTCTACCTTTGGCGAAAGGCGGTGCGAAATATGCCATCGTTGCCGTTGACTACTTTACAAAGTGGGCTGAGGCCGAAGCCCTTGCAACCATTACGACAGAGAAAGTGATAAATTTCATGGTTCGCAACATCATCTGTCGATTTGGACTCCCGCATACCATCATCACTGATAACGGAGCCCAATTCGAGAGTGCGGAATTCAAAAATTTCTGTCAACGGTGTCATATCCATAAAAAGTTCTCGGCTGTCGCACATCCCCAGGCGAATGGACAGGTTGAAGCTGTCAATAAAGTTATAAAATCCATCCTGAAGAAACGACTGGAAAAGGCCGGGGGCAAGTGGGTCGATGAACTTCCTATGGCGTTATGGGCCTATCGAACGACTCACAAAACCGCGACCGGACACACTCCGTTTTCCCTATCTTATGGCTCAGAGGCCGTCATTCTGTTCGAAACGGAAGTGTTTTCCCATCGCGTGACTTACTATGATCCGAAAACGAACGCTATACTCCTGGCCGAATCTTTGGATCTATTGGATGAAAAACGGGAAGAGGCTGACTTGAGAGCAGCCGCACATCGAAGTCGGGTCGCCCGACTATACAACACCAAAGTTCGACCTCGAACCTTTGAACTCGGTGACCTTGTGCTCAAAAGAATCTACCCAGTTCCTTCACACATGAAGCCGAACTGGGAAGGACCGTATGTGATTACACGAAGACTCGGAGATGGCACGTTCAAGCTATCGACCGTTGACGGTCTCGATTTGCCAAGGGCTTGGAACAGCGAAAGTCTCCGTCGCTACTACATATGACAGGCTCTATTTACTTCATTCTATTTTAGCAATTTGTTTCTGCATTTCGAAATTTGAATTTTGTAATAAGGCAACTGACTTTGCCGCATTTTCTTATTTCAGCAATAAAATGCCACTTCTTTGAGCCAGAGCTGTGATTCATTAAGTACGATATACGACATCACAATGCACGAAGAGCTAAATCCTATCACGCAATGGGACTTATTCAAATGGAGAGTGGCTGTGATACGACCGGCCACTCGCTAAGTGAAACCCGAGCTCGGGGGCAAGCCATTACACCAATATTGATAGGATTGACACACGCCAATCCTACGACTAAATCCGTATTCCCAGAGTGCGAAGCGGAGTATAAACATTCAACTCCGTATTCCCAGAGTGTGAAGCGGAGTATAAACATTTAACTCCGCATTCCCAGAGTGCGAAGTGGAGTATAAACAACTAACTCCGTGTTCCCAAAGTGCGAAGCGGAGTATAAACATTCAACTCCGTATTCACAGAGTGCGAAGTGGAGTATAAACAACCAACTCCGTATTCCCAGAGTGCGAAGCGGAGTATGCGCATTTAACTCCGTATTCCCAGAGTGCGAAGCGGAGTATAAACATTCAACTCCGTGTTCCCAGAGTGCGAAACGGAGTATAAACAATCAACTCCGTGTTCCCGGAGTGCGAAACGGAGTATAAACAACTAACTCCGTATTCCCAGAGTGCGAAGCGGAGTATGCGCATTTAACTCCATATTCCCAGAGTGCGAAGTGGAGTATAAACATTCAACTCCGTGTTCCCAGAGTGCGAAACGGAGTATAAACAATCAACTCTGTGTTCCCGGAGTGCGAAACGGAGTATAAACAACTAACTCCGTGTTCCCAGAGTGCGAAGCGGAGTATAAACGACCAACTCCATGTTCCCAGAGTGCGAACAACTGCTTGCGAGATGACTTATATCCCCGGAGTGTGGATGAAACGATTCAGAAGAGAACAAGTGTAGTTCGACCACTCGGTCCTCGCTTGATGCAATCACAAGCTGATCATCACAACTTAACCCTGGAACTGGGGGCAGAGGCAAATGTTAATCATTACCCGAACCTGTACGATGTTCAGCTCCGATGTGATCCCCTATCACAACTCAAGTCCGAGATTTCCATACTTAACAAGCAAAATGAGCTATTCTTGAAACAATAAAATAATGCAAGTACACCGGACCGAAGTTCGAACACTGCAATATTCAAGCATAGAAAGGAACATAAGCTGAAACTAGAAGACAAAATTTTATTTTCAACTAAATCAAAGGCAATGGTTCATACATGAGCCTTTCCAAAATACTCCTACTTGCAGGGGCCGAACCCGCATCTAAACATGGCCTACAAAAGGGAAAAAAGAAAAGTGACAAGATCCCTGACTGCCAAAAAAGAAAAATATGTCCAAAAGGAGTGTCTAATCCTTCTGCTTCCTCAACTTCTTCTTCCTCGAGGAGCTACTGGAGTCACCAGTACTCTTTCGCTTGGAACCTTTCTCCTTAGGCAGGCTCCTCCCGGGTGAAGGCATAATGTCGACGTCCTCGTCCGAGCTGGACTCTATGGGAATGCTTCCCACATGAGGAGTTGGAGGAACAGAATCCGCAGCCGGAGGAGGGACTGATACACTAGTATCAATAAGCGTGCCCCCAGGAGACACAATCATAAGAGGAGTGGGGCACTGTGCTGCTGCTCTGCCATCTACGCTGCCGCCATGCGCCGCGGCATTAATCTCGGCCAACATCGCCGCTTCCCGTTGTGCTCTGGCCTCGCTATAGGATGTGATAGTCTGAGTTGAAGTGTCAGAAGTAGACGAGAATCCACCCAGGCCAAACGGCAGGTCCGCAAAAGGATCACTCTGACGGCCGAGGAGCTCGTTTATCATCTGTTCATCGAAAGAAAGTGAGCTCCCCTGCGTTACTCCGACTGGTGCCATTGCCGCGACGGAGGTCGCCTCAGAAATGATGGCTTCTGGCACTTGGCCTGGTTCTTGGGCGGTGAAAGGCGCAGCTGGTGCAACTTCCGTCACTGATCAAAGAAAAAGAACATGTCGTTAATGTACACTTCAACACAGACTCTTCAATCCAAATATACAAGAAGTTAGTTCAGAGTACCTTCCTCGGTTTGGCTCGGGGTCGTCTGAACGACTTCGGAAGGATGCTCCTTAATAGGAGATAGATGCGGTCGGTCTGGATCGTATGCCGGAATAGGCTGGGAGTCGATCATCGGAGTTGGCTCAGATTTAGATGACACGATTATCTCAGAACTCATGACATGGTGCTCTGCACCAGAGCTTTCTCCGACTTCCTGAGTCTGGGCACCAAGCCTCTCCTTATCGTGGGAAATCATGGAGTCATGGAGAACATTCTTTTCGTCATCATTGAGAATGCGGTTCTCCAGCTCGAATTCATCAAGGGCTTCATCAGGGTGCCCAGACTTCGCCTCATCAACCAGTAAGTTCCAGGCGTTATAGAGATGCGTGGGGTAATCGTCAAGCCATGTCAAATCTCGGTGCCTTAGCACATTGGCATTGTAAGTGACGAGTAGCTCTTCTACCTCGGCCTCAATCCTGGCCTCCGCCTGCCGTACCTTCTCATCAACCCCAGCTTCAGCTTCGCGAGCTTGTTGCATAGCCGCTTCCTTCTCCTTTCGGAGCGTCACTGCCTGATCACAGGCCTCCTGCGCAGAGACATTAGCTGCGTCTTTCTCCTTCGCCATCTCGGAGAACTTTGATTTCAGCTCATTAAGCTCCTTAAGAGCAGCATCCCTCTCGGCGGTAATGGTGGTGTTCCTATGACCCATGTCCTCGATGGCGGTATAATGCTCTTGCTTCATCCTGGTCATGGCAGCGTTTACTTCATCAACCTTTTTTAGGGCCTCCATTTCAGATTTACGAGAAGACTCAGCCTCCGCGTTGAGCGCTTTTATGATTCGGTCATTGTGACCCAACTCCTTCTCAAGCTTCTCAATTGTGACGCCCCGATCGAATGCCACTTTGGACGCTTTCCTCGCGGCTCATCCCCATTCCCTGTACTGGAAGAAGATATCCGCAACATAATCATAGATAGTGGTTTCAGCGGTTGGCGGAATTCTCCTCAAGTGCGGAGGGAAGACATAACCATCAAAGCAGATGTCGGGAAATTCCTTCCTCATCTGCGCCAATTTAAGCGCTCCTTCACTGGACGCATCAGTCGGGACCGGTGTGGTAGCCGAAGAGGTGGCTATTTCAGTCCTGCGCGGAGGATCGGGCCTTGAAGCTTGAGAAGGTGGCCTAGGCCGTGAAATTTCAGGAGGACGAGTAACTGCTACCGTAGGAGGTGCGGAGGTCCTGGGAGGAGGAGAGCGAGATCGGGATCGGTGAACGTATCCCCTGTCTCTGTCAGACTTCTCCTGACCAGAGTGTCCTGAGTCGTAATCCCTCTCGCCCTCTCTCCTGCGTGGCTCATGATAACGGCGCTTGTTGCGCAAACTACCAAGCACAGAACTTTGCCCAGACATCGTACCTGAAAAGCAAACCACGAAAAATCAGTAGCCGTTTGCAATATGTTGTTTACGGTTAGAAAAATGTGTTGTGCCGTGAAGAGTGTGTGAATGTGTAACCCCCCGGACCAACCAGAAGTGTCAATCGCACTGGCAGGAAGAGACTCGCTAACATCGACGATATGTCGCGGTCCACCCAATTCAACGTCGTGTTGCTCGGGCTCGATGTCCGGGATTGGAGGGTCAGCAGGCCCTTCGAATTGATTTTCAGCCTGCATGGAGGGTGCCTCCGCAATTCTAACTCCTGACAGGGGGCGGTGTAAAACCACCGACTTCCGCCTCCCGGATTTAGGCTGTTTGGAGGCCACCGCTTTGCCTTTTCTCTTTTCATCAGAATTCGGGATTGCATTAGCAGGTCCGACCAACGGTTCCTCGTCGGTATGAGTTCTTTCGGAATCGGGTTCCTCAATTATCACAACCCTGGGTTTCTTCCGCTTGACCTTTTCTCTGGAGACGGTCTTTAACACACCATCGAGCCTTATGCTCTGCCTCCGCCCGATCAACCCAAGAACTCTAAGGTTCTGGTCCGTCAGTAGCAATTCGATGTTCCTTTCTTCGCTAGGGATTTCTTGAAGGACACGAACTATCTCTTTATAGTAGCCACCTTCAGGTCGCTGGATTATTGCTGAAAGAAAAGGAATAGGAGATTGGAGTTTAGTTTCATTCAAAAATTGCCCCGTCAATTACTTGAGAAAAAGACAATGCTTACGTCTAAACAGCCATCTTTTGGCAAACCCTGGCGGACATCGGACATAGAACCACTCTGACTTGAAGTAGCTCAGCCTAGTCCACAACCCCGTGACAACTTGGCAGTTTCTTACAGACTCCAGGAATGTAAAAGATGGGCTGTCCGTTCGGCTTTTGAAGTTGAATAGGTATCTTATCTCGGTCGGACGGGGAGGTCAGTAGAGGTATTCCATGAATGCGATGAACAAGCCATTGAGTGAAGCATATCCATTCGGATGCAACTGAGACGGAGCAATATCCAGGTAAGCCAACACTTCCCTTATATAGTCGTTGAACGGAGGAAGTGTACCGGCTGCGCATGCATGTCGATTAAAAGCAGTATACCCCTCTAGGGGATTGTGTGGTCTGTCATTCGGTCCAGGCAACATTACATCGTCCAACGATAAGCCATGCCTTAAGCATATTCTCCCTAGCATATCTTCAGAGATATTGGACGGGACAGAGTCAGGTGGACTATTGATGAAGGACGCATCGGGTAACTCGTCCGGGGCCGGACCAATAGCTTCGGCCTCGATGTCCGGAATCTCAAGTTTGGAAGGGGTTATATTCTGAGTTTCTTGCTGCTGCGGGCTTGATGGTTCCATAACTAGCTAAGTCACGAGAAATCATCATTAGACGATAAACAACCCGTGCATTCCCCAGTGCAAAGTGTATGAATGTGTTGTGCAGTACAAATGTTGTGCATGACTTGAGCAAATTCTGCGAAGTTAAAGGAAATATGCAAAAGACGAAACTTTGGAAGTCGGACCGGAAATGACCGTCATCGCTTACCGTCACAACCGTGCCACCCTGGTACTAACGATAGATTCAAGTTAAAGTTCCTTTGTACTTTTTGTTCTCGTTAAATAACAGTTCCATCGGCGAGCTTCGAAAGGCAGTCAAGATCAATTGTGCAAGGCAGAAGCTCGTCGGAGTCAAATGTTTGGATATTCAAAGTTTCTTTAAGTTCGTCCAAATTTAGGTTGGAATCGACCGTTGCATTTCATTTCGTATCGAGTCATGAAGATCCTGCATCACAGCCCGGCTGTGTTCGAATCGATACATTCGTATCGATCGTCTCAGAATGGGAGACGTGTTCGTATCGATCGCACTGGAATGAGGGTATTTCGTATCGATCGAGTTCGACTCGGTACATTCGTATCAGTCAGGCAGGGGTGAGAGCGCTTCAATTCGATCGATTTCGAATCGATACGAATCGTGTCGATCGGAGGCAGATCAATTCGAATCGATCAGATTCGCCACTCTCGCATCGATCTGAAGACAATAACTTCGCAACGATTGCCGCTCTCGTCTCCCTATCGATACAAACGTATGCTGACTGGATCGATTCGAATAATCCAATTTCAGATCGATACGCGATGAAGATAGGATGGTTTCCTTCATATCTCCTTCTTCCCCAAGGGATCTCAACTCCATGGCCACGAGCTGTCCCCCAATCTCGTCTTATCTCGTCTAGATCTAAAATTCGTGAAAACTGGACGAAAAAGCAGGAAGGATGACTGGGATCTCGTGATTCGACGTTGCTAACGTGACTCTGTTCGTTCATTACCTGATTTCAGCAATTACACTCAAAGAATCGAAGGCTTGGTTCGACTCGAAAGCAAACAGTTGTCTCTCAGTTTATCGATACGAAGGTAAAAAAGAGAATAGAGAGCAACAGTAAAAAGTGAAAAGTAAAAAAGTGAAAGTGGGACAAGTCCCAGGTATTTATATGGGGCGGAGAGGAAGATTGGGCTGTTTCGTCTCCCAGTCATTTTGACCGGTCACAACCAGTCCACCAAATGCCGATTTCGAATCCTAGGGACTCTGCCTCCTTCGAAGCCAAATCGACAACATGATCAATCAATACGAGGCATTGTGATACTAATCGATTCGAAAATAACAATTTTTCAACAATCGACCCTTGAACCATACAGACCTATCGGTGCGAACGTCGATTTGGTATCCATCAAAAAACGTATCAGCACTCACGCTCGTTTCGAGTCCACCAGGCTTCATCGGTTCGTAGCGCATAGGAAAGCCACTTGAAGAAGATGGGTCGGTGCAAACGCTCTCTTCGAATCCATCGAGCTGTGCATTCATCGAGACGAAATGTTCACCAGACTCCATCGGTTCGAAGCATCCGTTTTGAGAGCCATCGACTCACAACAGGTCAGGTTTATCGATATGAACTCGATATTCATGTCTGTTAGAATCCGTCGATACGAAGAAATGCCTCCAAACTTTTTACCATGGCGCCATGAGGGAATCAATACAAGAGGGTGGTTAAAAGCAACCATCAGGCGTCGTTTTAACTAAAATTTCAAATTGGTTCAGGAGAGAATCAATGCAAAAATTCAACAACGACCTAAACTAACGATGAGTTGCAAACTTGCAGCTTTTCAAAGCACGTCATGTTTTCACAAAATGTACTTTGGGGGCAAATGTTATCCCGCCTTTTGGCAAGGCCAGGACACCAAGGAATTGATTGGATTCCAAATATCGCTTGTCATGGATATCGGTGAATTTTGTCCGAGTTCGGATCAAACTACAATTGATGAAACATGACTAGTAGAGCAAAGGAAGCCAACGTTCCAAGTTTCAAGCCAATCCGAGTTCATATGCTCAAGTTATGATGGATACAAGTTGGAGGGGAAAGCAGATTTTCGTATCCATCAAGGATGTTCATTTCGTATCCATCAGGGAACATCATTTCGTATCGATAGAGATTACCTTGCTTCGTATCCATCCAGCCCGTGTCCATCATCCGCTTCACATCGGCGAGTTCCCATGGTTTCGTAACGATCAGGTTGGTAAGGTTCGAACCCATCGAATTAGCGACAGTCAGGTTCGAGTCCATCAGAAGATGGCACGTCTCGTATCCATCAGTCAATGCCTGCTTCGTATCCATCGAAGCCACCGTTCTTCGTATCCATCGAGGAATTACACTTCGTATCCATCAGAAGACCTTGCTTCGAGCCCAGGCCCAGCGACTTTCTCGTATCCAACGAGTCAACTAACTAAGGTGACGTGTCATCCCTCGATGCGAATGCGCCGAGATATATGGAGTGGACGCAGTTGACTCGGAGTGAAGACCGGATCGAGACGAAGTGTGCGCTCCATGTCTTCCCGGGGACGCGTGACACCATCGATTCGAAGCCATCAATTTGAAGAGATGGATTCGAACCAAACAGCCCAGCAAAGAATATCACTTCGTATCCACGGTATCTTTCGATCCACTGATCCAAATACCATGAAATTTTCACTGAAGGTCGCACACATACTGAGGAACATCTCCACCAAATTTTAGCTCATTTGGACATCATCTTGATCGATACGAAATGGATTCGTATCGATCGCAGATCGAGGAATAACTTTCTGGAAACGGTCGAGTGGGTCCCCTCACGTGCCAGACCAAGTCTCCCGGAGTTTGAGCGAGATTTGAGCCTCCTACGCCTATAAATAGAGCTCCAGAGCCTACAGAAAAGGGATCTTTTTTCTCTGAAGCGTCCAGACTCTGCCGGATTGAGATTTGCATCCTACTTTTGCTGTCAAATTCGAATTCTAATCTGTAATCCGCTGTTCATTGCTGTAACCGCTTGTAATCATTGAAAGAGAATCAATAAAATCATCAAAAATTCATAGTGGACGTAGGCAATACGCCGAACCACTTTAAATTGCTTGTCTGTGCATTTTATATTCCTGTTTGTTGGAGTTTTTGTTAGATAACCTCTGTTTTACATTTACAATCTTCACTTTATCTCTTCAAATAACTCCCGAAGAGTGTTGTGCCCATTTTTGGTAAAAACAGTAGTCAATCAAAGAGGCAATCGAATCGATCCCGTCGTGCTCCCAGTCGTGGGGGCTCAGGAATTCACTGGTAATGATATCAAAGTAGATAAAGGCGATGTGCCTGGTCGCCATGATGATAAATCTAGTCTTGGAGTCGAGGTTAGATCCTTGCAGACTTCACAGCTATCGGCTCCCGATAGAAGAAAAAAGAAAACATTTGTTTATAAATTTCCCAAAGGTCACCTTTCTGATCAACTCAAGTCGTCGATGACTCCTAAAGTTGTTCAAGATGAATCCTCTTCTCAACCGTCAAAGCAGACAGTCTATCACTTAATTCTTTGTCTGTTCTACCAATACCGCATGACATTGACGCTTTCCACTTTACTGACGTGAGTATTGATAGGTCGGAATCTCCCACCATATTTGGCACTGAAATTCCAACTTCTAAAGGGGAAATTACTCCAATGAGCAAAGCTCCTACATCTAGTTTATCGGGGGGTAACGCAAGGACACTTACACACACTTGCACTCCTCAACATTGCATTATGCTCAACTTATGCTTTTTAATGCTTAAAGTTGATTAAATTATCTTTTCCTTTGCAGAAATGATGGTGAAGAAAAGGAACATGTTCGATTCACTTCGGGATAAACACCACCAATCTTTTGGTTCACGCTCAAGGTGGTAGTCGAGAGTATTATGATCCTAAATACTGCTCCAGTCGAGACCGTGGTCATCAAGATAGGGTGATAGGAATAAGCCATCCCAAGATAAAAATCGATCAAGATCTAGGTCCACTCCTCCAAAGGGCTCCGACAAGCCAACTGATCGTCGGGACCTACCCGTCATTCCCACTCATGGTCCCCCTACCGTTTCAGTTCCTCCATAGCCTTTAGTTTCTTCCTATTCTCAATGGTCTAGTGACCATCATCATTATAGCGAACATGTCACTACTCATAGGCCCGGAAAGGAAAGCACTGAAGTCGAAATCACTGCGAAGATCCTATGATTCATCCAGTTGCTCATATTAAACAACTTTGAGAAGAGTTTCCAAACCTATGCTTTAAAGGGTTCAATTTCCCTCCTAATCTGAAGTGGGTCCCAGACCATGTCTAGAAAATGACTATTGACTGTGTCACTAATATCCACAAGCGGTACCATGAATTTATGAAGGGAGCAGAAAAGATGTCGAAAGTATCTTTTGAGCGTGCGGTGGAAATTGAAAAGTTAAAACGCCGGGAAGCTCAAAATAAAAGAATTATGGATACTTTGACAAACAAGTTAGAGGCTTCTAGGACGTCCCAAACAGAGGCCGAGGGAAACGCTAATGCTGTCGTCAAATCCATGGAGGAGATGAAATCCAATCATCTTGATATGGTCCAAGTGTTACATCATCGAAATCAAGAAATAGCACACTCGAGAGATGCAGCTCGAAGTAATGAATCTGCAGTCTTAAAGGAGATATTGGAACTCAAGATTAAGCTCGAGTACGCAAATAAGGAGAAAGATGATGCTCAGAAAATCACTCAAGATGCTTGTGACGAGCTGGTGAGGGTTAGACTTGAGAGTGATACGGCGGTTGAAAGGGCTAAAGATGTTGATGCACTCATTCAGCGCAAAGTAAAAGCTACCAAGGATAAGGTTAGGGAGGAGATAATGAACGAGCTCGACCCACTTCTTATTCTTTACAACACTAACATTCTCAAGCATATAAACCTAACATGGCTTTGTGATGATTATCCCTACCAGCTCTGGCACGCGTGGGAATTTCTTGTTGCTGGGGAAAAAGACTCCTTAATACTGAAGAACTCGACCTGTCCAGACTTCAAGGTGAAATGTTATGGGGCGGTGAACCCAAAACATTGCATGATATCCAGCTTACACTTTAGAAAGTATTTGTTGCTGCCTCTTTACATGAAGTGGGTGAAGGATCCAGGTAGGCACAACCCAATGTTACAACTGAATTGCTCCCAGCATCCCAGGCTATCCCTAGCTCCACGATAGATTCTTCAACCATCCTTGAGTATGATTTGGAAAAGCCTCAGCTTTCTCCAATTCCTAAACGCAGTTTTGAGAATATTTCGGCTCAATATGGGAGCCACACTGAAGAAGGTATTTCACCGACATCTTCCATCTTTCAAAATTTTGGGTGTTATCAATTGATATTTCTAATCTTTATGCCTATTTTTTCTCAGCTTTAAATCTATCAAGTGTCGTTCCTCCTCCCTCGCAAGAGCCTCAATTGAGATCACAAGCTGCCATGACAGAATCCAATAAAGTTACAACTTTGGTCGCTGCTTAGGGTGCTCAAGAAGAAACCTTCGTTACTGATGATCAATTCATAGAGGCATTGTTCAAGGAAGGAGGTGACCCATACCATAAAATTCCCTTTGATGAGGATGATATAATCACGGGCTCTTCCAACCCTACTGATGAGCTTAGCATGAAAGAGCATGTTGAGAAGGAAGAGTTGTTGAAAAAGAAGGCAAAAACTGAACCTGTTGATATGGATTTCAGTTAGCCAATTCCTATCCCACTCCAGATGATCCCTCCTTGCACGACAATTACCCAAGATGAGGTCCCCACTGCTTCTGGTGTTGAGAGTGCCTCGATCCCTCCTGCTTCTAAAGATGATGCTGCTTCGATCCATATAACTGAAGATGTATCTTTGAAGAAAAGCCAATGCGGAAAAGGATCAAAGAGAGGATCGAGTGGCAGTTCAGATGGAGCCACTCCCAAGAAACAAAAGAAAGATAGGAAATCTAAGAAATAATCATCGGGTTGGTGTGACGTGTAAATAGCTTGGATGGCTACTTTTTCATTTTGTTGGTCGTGTTTGTTTGGGTACAACCTCCACTTTTACTTCTCATTTTGGGTAAACTTGTATTGTGAACAACAAGTTTAGTGTGAACAAGAATTCTTTTATTTTTGTGTAAAATTCTTGTACACACTTGTTTAAATGATCGAGCTATCACGTTTTCCATTTAATGTATTTGTGATTCGTTGCTTGTTGGGTCGGATATTGATCCGACTTATCCATCCTAAAGCCTCCTTGAGGTCATGGCCTCAAGTCGTTTCAAACATGGGCTCGAGCCGTAGTGTAACACCATCGAATTCAGCGGTTTTAGTAATTATACTCCTACCCCTAGTCTCAGGTTAACAAAGTTAGATTGTGGACGGTCGAACTCCATCCTTAGCAAGTTTATACTCCTTTTGTCGGTTTTAGGCCGGAGTTTATGGAATAGTGAGTGGTCGAACCGCCCTCATATAATTGTTTATACTCATATCCTCATTTTAGAGATAAGAGTTAGTTAATGGGCGGTCGGATCACACCCTTTTAGCATCAATACTCATATCCGTACTTTTTTGACATGAGTTATTTCATAGGTGATCAGTCGCACCCACTTAGAATTTATACTCATATCTGCACTCTGAGGACGTGAGTTATTCGGAAAACTATCGAGTTCAGTTCTCTTTTGTAGTTGTTCTGCCCTCAAATATGGGGCTTGACTCATCAAGTGACAATTCGAATCTCAATCGCTCTCGAACTATGTTGATCCCATCGAACATTGGGATTTAGTCGATCGTATATCGCAACTAACATATACAGTAATGGCAGGTCACAGATATGATGGAAAATTCGAAGTTCTATTGCTAAATGGAAAGGAGTGACATAATTTTCCTTATTACATATTTGAAAAACCAAATGCTAAAGAAAATCCTAAAATTAAATATAGCTGAATGAAAAAGGAAAACTAAGTGAAATAGCTTTGTAAATGCTCGCTTTTCCACGCCCTTGGAAGTCTGACGCCATCAACAGTCGCTAGCTTGAATGTTCCCTCTCCAAGCCTCTGCTCAATGATATATGGTCCTTCCCAAGTTGGATTCATATGCGACAGGATAGGAAAAACCCATTTTAAAACAAGATCCCCAACTTCAAAGGTTCTAGGTCGGACTTTAGTGTTCTAGTATCAGGCGACTCGATGGTGGTGGGCAGCGGCCCTAAAATCGGCTTCCTCACTCTTCTCATCTATAAAGTCTAGAGATTCCAAAAGGAAATTTTTGTTTGTTCTGGGGTCATAATAAGTTACTCTATGAGAAGGAACTTCAAGCCGAATAGGAATAGGGGCCTTGGAGCCATAAGTGAGGGCAAATGGAGTATGGCCAGTCGCGGACTTGTGGATGGTTCTGTAAGCCCATAATGTTGTCAGGAGTTCACCACCCACTTTCCTCCAGCTCATTCCAAACACCTTTTTAGAACGGATTTTATGATTTTGTTCACAGCTTCAACTTGTCCATTCGCTCGAGGATGAGTGACTGCCGCAAACCTCTTTTCAATACGATACCAATGGTAGAAATCTTTAAATTCAGTACTATCGAATTGAGTTCCATTGTCTATTACAATAGTTCATGGAAGGCCAAAACGACAGACTATGTTCCGGATAATGAAGTTGATTACTTTCTTAGTAATGATCGTTGCCAAGGGTTCCGCCTCAGTCCATTTGGTAAAGTAATCAACTACGACAATAACGTACTTTGCACCATCTTTAGAGATCAGTAAGGAACCGATAATATCTATACCCCATATGGAAAATGGCCATGGGATGACCATTTGTGTAATTTCTGTTAGTGGAGCTTTTGGAACTTTTGCATATATCTGGCACTTGTCGCATCGTCTTACATAATCGGCAGCATCTCAATTAATGGTCGGCCAATAATACCCATAACAGAGTAATTTCTAGCTAGGGTTTATCCCCTAGTGTGATCACCGCATTCCCCTTCATGAACATCATTTAGGACTCTTTTTATTTCGTCATGAGCGATAAACCAAAGAAGGGGAACAGAGAAACCCTTTCTATACATAACTCCTTCCTGTATAATATACCGTGATGCTTTGCGAAGGATTTGTCGCTTTTCATTCCTTCATTCGAAAAGAACTCCCTATAACAAATAATCTTTAAGTGGAGTCATCCACGATTCCTTCTCAAGCTCCGTCTCTAGTATTCAGTCAATTTCCTTCAGGTTTATACTCGAGGCATTTAATACCTTGACTGGAACTAAGCCCAACTGTTGTGCATCCCTGGTGCTTGCAAGCCTTGCAATTGATCAGCCTCTTTGTTATGGTCCCTAGGAATGTGCATAATGACATAATACTCAAAGTCAGTCAACAACTCTTGAACTTGGGTAAGGTATGGAGCAAGCCGTTGTCCTTTAACTTGGTTATCTCCCCTAATTTGGTATACTACAAATTACGAGTCACTAAAGATTTCAAGAGACTTTATTCCCAATTCTTTGGCAAGCTTAAGTCGAGCAATCAAAGCCTTGTACTCGGCAACGTTGTTTGTTGCAGGGAAATCAAGCTTTAAAGCAAAGCAGATTAACCAATCTTCGGGAGTTACAAGCACAATCCCAGCTCAAGAACAACGATCGTTGGATGCTCCATCTGTATACAAATTTCACCGTATGGTAGTGATTTCACTACACTTTGGAAAATCATCCTGTGTAGTGAATTCGGCTATAAAATCTACTAGTGCCTGACTTTGGATAGTCCTCCAAGGAAGATAAGTGATATCGAATTGGCTAAGTTTGATATTCCATTAGAGTAACCTTCCAGATGTCTCAAACCGCTGTAAGACCTGTTGTAATGGCTGGTCGGTGTAAACATTAATAATGTGTGAATGAAAGTATAGGTGAAGATTTCGTGATGCAATCAGCAAGCAGCATGCCAGTTTCTCTATCTTCGGATAGTTCCTTTCAGCCCCTGTCAATCGCTTGTTAGCATAATAGACCGGTCTTTGAATTTAGTTCTCTTCATGAAGCAACGAGACACTTATAGCGTGTACCGACACAGCTAAGTAGACATATAGATCTTCATGATCCACTAGCTTTTATAAGATGGGAGGTCTCTCCAATTGGTTCACCAAAGCGTGAAATGCGTATTTACAATCTTGTATCCGTTCAAAATTCGTTTCTCCTCTCTTGATCAAGTCAAAGAAAGGAATGCATTTATCAGTAGCTCTAGAAATGAATCGACTTAAGGCAGCGACCTTCTCATTCAGGCTCTATACTTGTTTGATAGTCTTTGGTGCTTGGATTTTGCGAATAGCTTGGATCGTCTCAGGATTAACTTCGATTCCACAGGCATTAACAATGAAACCCAAGAACTTTCCTTATGCAACGCCAAAGGAATATTTTAGAGGATTATTCTTCATTTTATAATGTCGGAGGATGTCGAACTACCAATTCTTTAATGTGGTCGCTAGATCGTCATGACTTCACAATCATATCATTCACATACACCTCCATCATTTTCCCGATTTGATCTTTAAACATTTTATTAACTGGGCACCGGTAGGAAGCTCCTGCATTTTTTAGTCCAAATGGAATCACCACATAATAATATAAACCAACATCGGTAATGAAGTCGGTGTGCTCTTGATTAGGATTATGCATCAGGATTTTGTTTTATCCTGAGTACGCATCCATGAAAGATAGCAATTCATGTCCCGCGATCGAGTCTACCAGTTGGTCGATCCTCGGAAGAGGAAAACTGTATTTTTGGGGATGTTTTGTTTAAGTCTAAGTAATCAACGCATGTTCTCCATTTCCCATTTGCCTTTTTCACAAGTACAAGATTAGATACCCATTTAGGGAAGAGGACATCGCGAATAAACCCATTGTCTTTGAGTCTATCTACCTTCTCTTTAAGAGCGGCAGATCTCTTTGGATCCATCGATGTCTTTTTTGTTTCATCGGGACATACCTCGGGTCGATATTCAATGCATGGCTCGCAATGGCAGGCGAGATCCCACACATGTCTAAGTGATTCCAAGTGAACACGTCAAGATTCGCTCGATGAAATCTAATAAGTTCTTCATTATCGAGGGGCTGAGTTGTGATTCGATCCTTAGGACCCGTGACGGGTCATCGTGTCTAACTGTAATGTAAATCATCAGCTCAGCCGGGGTAACCTTGGTCTCTTTAGGCTCCTTTTCATCATCTCTCGGATCTATATCTCTATAGAATCGAATGTGGCACCCAAGCCAAGGCTCGGGCACCAGTTGTCAATACTCGGTGTCTTGGATGTGGACTGACTTGTCCACACCTTTACTTTACCCCCTCCGTTGAGCATCCCTCAACTCAACTACATAACAGGCACATCCAGTTGCCTTATCACCATGAATAACTCCAACTCCTTTATCTGTTGGGAACTTCAAAGTCAAACACCATGGGGCAAGAGCTACCCGGAACTCAGCTAGGGCCAGTCGGTCCAAAAAAACATAGTGAACATTTACAACGCTATTTCACATAGTTTATTTCTTTTTCATTTAGTTGTATTTGCTTTTAGAATTGGCTTTAGCATTTTACTTTCTAGATATGTAATAAGGCTGATTATGTCATTCCTTTCTATTTAGCAAATAAAGTTTCGAACGTCCTTTATATTTATGTTCGCTATAGCATTATGTTTTAATTACATTATGAAACTGAATGATGTCGATATGTCCGAACAGGTTCCCAGGGTCTGGAATTAATCAATCACGCTAGTTCCCAAAGGATCTAAACAAGATGAGCGTAGTCCAACCATTCATTTGATAACTCTCGTTCATAACCCAATGGACGAGATACATAATGAGGAATGGATGTGACTCGACCATCCGATAATTGGATAAATCTCACCAAACGATGGAACTGAAATGAAATAAAAGCGATCTCGTGACATGACCGATCGCTCACTAAATCAAAAATCGGACCTTGGGGGGAAAATCAATCAATTAAGGAAAGTACGATCAGACTGCTCTCCGAAATAACTCTTAGTCCCCAGAGTGCGGACAAGAGTATAACATAAATAGTGTGTGAATCAACCGCCTACGAAATAACTCTAAGTCCCCAGAGTGCGGACTAGAGTATAAACATAAATTGGTTATAAATCGTCCACCCACGAAATAACTCTAATCCCCAAAGTGCGGACTAGAGTATAAACATAAATTGGGTATAAATCGACCACCCACGAAAGAACTCTAATCCCCAAAGTGCGGACTAGAGTATAAACATAAATTGGGTGCGATTCGACTGCCCATTAACTAAATCTTATCCCCAAAGTGTGGATATGAGTATAAACAGATAGATGGGTGTGGTTCGACCATTCAATATTCCTTGAACTCTTGCCCGAAACCGACAGGAGTATAAACCCGCTAAGGATGGAGTTCGACCATCCAATGTCTAAACCCACTAACCTAAGACTGGGGGCAGGAGTATATTACTCAAGCCGCTGAATTAGATGGCATAATACTAAGGCTCGAGCCTAGCGTTTAATGCGGCTCAAGACCACGATCACATGGAGGCCTTGGGATAGAGCTAGTGGATTGTTATCTTAATTTATGAACCATGAATTACAAGTACATTTAATGGAAAGTAATAGTTCAACTACTTAAATAACAGTTCACATGAGAGCTCAACAGAAAACAATCACTTTTATTCACATAATAAGTGTAACGACCCGGAATTTTAGTCATTTGAATTTAGATCATTTAATTTATTTTAAATATTGAACATTTAATTTTATAAGTTAAATAACTTATATTTCAAACATAGTGAATTATTTGGTAATTACATAATATTTGAAATTGTTTAAATAATTGAGTCTTGAATTTAATATGAATGAATATGATTTCAAAAGTTGATTTAAATACTATTTAAATAAGGTGGATAGTGAACTTTTAAATTTGGATTTAAAAGTGATTAAAATAATTTTGGAAATTACTCGTTTTAATTTACGTATAAAAATAGTCTTCTACGGCACTGTCTCAGATTTCGATGAAACTGGTATCATTGGATCCGTAATAGCGAATTATTACACGACGTCAAATTTTGTGACGATTGGACGTATCGTTTGGCCATGCGAGATCGGAACTTGTAGAAATTGATTTTAGAAATTTATATAAAATAATTGGGTTTGGAAAGCTATCTTCTACATATGATCAAATTAGACCTTGAGACTAGTTCCATTGTGTTCGGAATAGGGATATAACTTATAGGACGCTAGGTTGCATATCTCATTTGGAGTTTGTGATTTTCGGGCATTTTATAGCACGATAATTTAAATTTAAATAATATATTATTTATATAGCCATGCCCTAGTACATTAGCCCATACCATAGCCTTACCTATCCACGTTCGAAGCCATACCCCTCCTTTATATTATGCGTGTTCAATCAGTTTCAATGGTTCATCACTTTTAAATTTCAAAACAATTATCGTACGACCATCATCATCTACCGCTGCTAGGGGTCGATTCAGGCAAGGGTCCCAATTGGGAAATCATTCGTCATAGTGTAGAGGATGGAGTAGATGGTTGGATCGATGAACGAAGGGCTATGACACCGTGGATTTGGGTACAAAGTCGTGTGACTTTTTGAGCTTTTCTGACAATTGGGAGGTCGGCAGCGGAGCTGCGGCGTAGGCGCGTGTTTGGGCCGCTGTCGAGATGGCGCGACGTGGTGGCTAGGCGATCGGCGGTGGTCACGTGGAGGCACAATCACGAATTACTTGCTTGTGCTTGGGCTGTTCTTGTATGCGTGAGGAAGATGGTTAAGGATGGCAATTTTTTTTAAACATGATTAATTTTATGTTAATTATCAATTAATTATTTCAAAGTTCATTAACCCATATTTAACTCGTACAAGGCCCGAATTGAACGCAATGAGCTGCGTTTTGCGATCATGTTGACAAAGGCTATGCTATGGAGTTGGATTGAATGAGATTGGAGCTTGTCGAAATTTATGCTAAAATCGAACGGCCATTCGATTTTAGTCCGAAATGGAATGTTTTGACAAAACAAAAATCAATGTGAGTTATTCTCACCTTTTTGGTTAACCATAAATATTTTTAATCGATAAATATATATATGTTGGATGCGAATATATTTTATAATTGATTACTATTGACTGTTTGGATAAATTATTAGTTTATATTGGTTGTTTGGATATATTCCCGCCTGAACGGATGAGACCCTATTACGTTCCCATGTAAGAGCGGATGACCCTTTGTATACGAATCCCACCTCATAACAGTTGATTTATATTTTATGATTATATATTGTATGTGATGTAAGGGGACAGGTTGGAGGGATCCAACAGGATTCCTCATACTATTTGTTTATTTTCATATATATAGTGATATATGACTTATTGAATGCCATATTGATGACATGGATATGATTTTGCTTAATTAGTGCTTTAGTAGCATCGGGCCTCATTTTTAGTATTTTAAAATACTATAAAATTGTGATTTGATTTAAAAAGGGATTTCAAAGTGATTTTGAAAATTTTATATGTTTTATAATTTTTCTAAAATTAAAGGGTATGATTTTTAAATATAATAATTAATAGTTTTATAAAATATTTTAAATACAGTTTTTTGAATGGTAAATAAAGATTTTTAAAGTCTTGGAAAACACGTTAGTGTTTTATAATAAATGGATATTGTTTTAAAAAGTACATAGAAATACTTTGATATAAATATTTATTAACCGTTTTATATAAATATATATATATAGGTATATATATTGTAATTTATTTATAAAGGTGAAATTTATAAATATGATAATTTATAAAAGTGATATTTTATAAAGGAAGTGAAGATTTGTAAAATCATTTTTTGTTAATAAAAGTATGGATTTGTAAACGGTATTTATAAATTTAGGAAAACTTTTATCATTAGATATGTGGGGAAATAAATCACAAAGGGATGGATTTATTATAAGATGTGGAATGTTGTTTTAGAAAATAGTTGATTCTATTTTGGAAATTTAAGGTGAGGGTAAATTGGAAGATGTCGAATAATTTTATAAATAAAAAGGAATTTATAAAAGAAACCCATATATATGGGAGCAATGTTTCAAATGGGTTGAAATTATGTTTTGAGTGGGATATTACAAATAAGCGAGATTTATAAAAGGATAGAGTTATAAATAAAGCTCTATAAATAAAGGGATTTTATGAAAGAAAGTTTCATAAAATAGAAGAGAATGGATTTTTATCAAGGAAATATAATTATGCTTTAAAAGTTGTTTATTTATATTAATACTGTTTTAAAGTGGCTTATCAATATTTTAATATTTTGGAAAGTTAATTATTTAAATTATTAATATGGTTTGAAATTAAATATAATTATTTATCAACAAAGTTTTGGAAATTAATTATTAGGATTTATAAAAATGTTACCATAGGTTATTATTGTTTTAATTAGGATGTTTGGAATTTATTAAGTATTATTTTAAAATGTTTTAAAGTTAATATTTATTTATTTATAATGTTTAATACATTATAATAATAGTGTTTTTCAGAAAATGACTAGAATTTGTATTTTAAATGTTTTCGAGATTTATAAGTAGGGTTTTATAAATAGATGTGGATCAAAAGAGGAATCTTATAACATGTTTTTGGAAAACGTAAAGGAAGACTGGTTAAAAGATAAAAGAGTTTTATAAATGATTTTAGATATTTATAAAAGAATTTTAGAAATGGGTTTATGGATTTATAAAAGGAATTTTATAAACGGTTTTGTGGATGTATAATGGAATTTATAAATGATTTTAGAATTGAATAAAAAAGGGAATCTTCCCAAATGTTAGTGTATATGCTTATACCGTTGAGATAAGTATATGGATATTTTTTCCAAGTATTGAGAAATAGGGATTTGTGGGTATATATGTATATCTTTGTAAAAGTATTTTTGGTAAAAATATTTACAATGTGATTTGACTTAATCGAAGGATTTGTTAAAAGAGGCCTAGTGTTGCTTGGTGCTTAACCAATGTTGGTTTTTCCTATGGAATTAAATCCCTGATCTCAATGTTTGTTATTCGATAGTTAAATAACTGACTATCAGAATTGGAGCCAAAATGTAACTTTGGAAATATCTAGGAGAAACACATGAGTTATATAGCACAGTCATCTCCGATGATGATATACTGTTTGTATAAATCTCATTTCGTTCTCTTAGGACAATGATAAGGAAATCCATCCACTAACGGCTAGAAGGTGATCTCTGCTATTACCTTGACTGTTTATTTCCTAAAGAACCGGGGTTGAGTTTACCGGGAATTATCAAATGTTATTTCGAAGAGACTCAGATCGGGTATATTTTCCGAAAACCACTTCGATCCAACGAATGCTTTTCGAAGTGAAGACATCATGAAGGTGATGGAATTAAAGACGAAGCTCTCAATTGTTTCGTTTAGTCCCAGAACGAACTTGTATGGACGAATGTTGGTATTGCATTGTTGCCTGGAGGGCAGTGTGGGCATTCCAAGTGGGAGGTGCTATATAAAAGGTAAAACGAAGCCTCAAGCCTCATCAACCAAGAATGACTAAAACAGGGAGATGCAGCAGGGCTAAGTGGGTCGCTCCCAAGTAGGGTATGATCATCCCTATCTAGAATCGCTATTATCTCTCATTTTATGCTTTAGGGCCCATTAATGGAGGGGTGATCATATTCGATACTATCCAGTGAAGGTAGACCGGTTCTGTATTGGCAGCGGTCGATAGGTTCGACCTCGGTGTTATTTTATCTGGAGATGCACTGTGACGGGCGGTACCCCAGTAGCCTAGTCATTGTATGGAATCCATTCTCCAATAAGCACCGTACGGACTTAGTTGTGCCCAACTATGCTGAAATTTGAGATGCAAGCTCAGCTATATTCCTATTTATTTTGACCCCTAGATATTATATTATATAAATCGATTTTTTATAGAAAATGTTTTGGTTTTCATAAGGTAAAAACCTGACCGTGTTTATGTGCAGCGTGGTCTTACGAGATACTTTTGATTTCAAATGGTTTTCTAGAACTTTAAAATCCAGTTGGGTGTTTTTTCTCACACTGGTTTTCCAGACTTACTTGGATGTTATTTTATTATAATGCTCGGGTCAGGCCGAGCATGTTTACAGATTGCTTTGGAGCTCAGGAGACGAGTTAGAGGTCTTCAAGTCGTATTCATATATATGTTTATTTTCTGCTATTTTGTTGTTGAAATTGTGAGCAAATTGTGAGGACAGGTTGTTATAACTACCCAAGCTGATGATTATGATTGTTGTTTTACTCTGATGGATGTACGTATATAATAGTTTCTCCTTTGTAAAGATTATTGATTTTACATTATATGTTATTCCGCTGCGATTGTGAGATCCTATGACTGTTTTAGTTTCTTTCTCTTCTTTTTCTCTTTTTTTCTTCTTTCTCCTTTCTTTCCCAAAACTATCTGTCTTTCTGTTCAATTTGGGTTCGACATGTTTGTTGATTGATAGCTTGAATAGTATAGATTGGTGGGTTCTTATAAGTAAAAATTAAGGTACAAGTTATTTCAAAACATCGGGGGTCGTACATATACAACCATGACTAATAAAGAAAACGACAAACAAAGTACTATGAAAAATATTTACACACTGAGCTAAAATAAACGGTTATTTCTTCGATCTTCACTCCTTTTTGAATTTTTCGGGAGTGGCGCTGTCTGAACTTTTGCTTGTTCTCTTCCTTGATCCCTAACCTCCTCTGGCGGGAGAGCGTTTGAAGCTTGGAGGAGATCTTTAGGAATCGACCCATCAGGCAGAATGACTTGTAGTGGGATAAGGTGTGGATCATCAATATCCACCTAGATGGGCTCAACTTTGGCCTTTTTCTTCAGCAACTCCTCCTTCTAAATATGCTCCTTCAGGCTAATCTCATCACTGCGTTGGGAGATGTCGATAATCATGACATCATCAGATTCCTGTATAAATGAATTGAAGGGTTGTACGCATCTAGCCCAGTGCATGACTTTGTTGCATGCTATGTACCCCTCCGGGGGCAAGTGAGGCCTTTCATTTATTAAAGGAACAAGGACGACTATGAATGGAATTCCGTGTATGGAACACAGCCTGTGAAGTGCAGCCTCACCAATTCGGGAGGCTTGAGAATCTATCGAGTAATCTAAGGGAATGGCGCCTTCTACTATGTTAGGGAGTAGGACTTACATCCTCCGCTGAGAGGACTGGAACATCTGAAATAAGGTTGACCGACGGGCCAGAAACTTCCATTTGTTCAGCTTGATGACTAGAAGAATGCCTGCCAGAAATAGTCGGGGAGCTCGATTTTGCTTCAGAATCACTATGTTGCGGGGCCAGTTCAGAAGACATTGTAGATAAACGTTCTGAGCGTCTGAACTCAATATTAACTATACTTAGTAGACAATCGAGATTAAAAAAAATTACCTGCTCCCCCATGCTAGTGTGAACTAGTATGGTGTAGTGTATAACAGAAATAAATAACTTTAAATAAGAGAATGAAGTTAAATGACAGCATTTTGAATTCCAACCACAGTGACCGTCATCGTTGACCGTCTCAACTGGCGAAGAGATTGTCAGCTATGAAAGCTTTGGGATCGACTATCAGCATAAAAAAGTGTGAAATCTGCCATTCAAGTCCATATGCTGCATTTAAGTTCATGTTGAAAGTTCTAGGGATTTGATTGTTCGGATCTCAAGTTCGATGGTGAATATGCAAGTTCAATTGTTTATTGTCATCATATATTTAAGTTCGTTGAGGTGAATTGGGAGTAATTGTCCAAACAAGTCAGTTTGGATTTGGTTTCAAATTTAGGGAGCATCTGTGCTGATCCATATATATCGAACCTTTATACCAATCACTATCCCAAAGCGTTTCAACCAATCCCTCTCCATAACCTAATGGTATCGATCCCTCTCTCACAGCAAACATTACTGATCCTTTACAACACCTCCTTCCACTAAATCTCTAACATTGGTCCTCCTACATGAATTCACTTCATCGATCCCTCCAACCTCACTGTGTAAGTCATCCTCCTAAGAGCTTCCCTGTCGATCCCTTTCCAACATCATCAAACGAGGGATCGTCATATTACTCCTTCTTCCATGTTTATCCTACCAAATTCTTTCACATCCTACGAATCATGCCCTCCAAGCTACTTCGACCATCGTGGCATCAAGTACCATTAAAGTCACCAGTAGTATGGAATCCTTTATCACATCATGAAATCGAGGAGTATAACTTAAAAGCTTACCTATATGAGTATTTGAGTTAGAGTGTCGGCGAGTGTTTGGAGATGTACGAATTGAAAGGGGAGAAGTGAAAAATTCGTGGGATAGGCTAGATTGCAGGTGGATTTAGGTCAGAGGATTGGAGGGTTCGGTTTTGTGAATGGAACAAGAAGGTTCGGTGCAAAGTTAGAAATTAGAAAAGTTAGATAAGTGAAGTGAGGAAGATAGAGTGATGGCTTATATAAAGAAAGGAGGGGTCGGCATGGTGTAAATAAAGAAGGGTTTGGCCCACAAATGTAAGCAAGAAAAGAGGGATCGGCTATCAATATACTGATCCTTATGAGCACAAGGCATTAAGAGGAGGGGCCTTCTATGCATATGTCAATCCTCTTGAGCAGATGCATTGCCATATAAAGATAGAGAGGGATTGGCTAGAGGTATGCCGATCCCTATAGATATAAAAAATGGAAAGGAGGGATCGGCTCAATATATGGCGATCCCTACACACACTTTAAAAAAGGAAGAAGTAAAGGGAATGAATGATAACAATCGGCTATAAATATGTATGCAAATAAATATAGGCATAGAAATTATTGAAAGCATGTACGTACAAAATGCCATGAAAATTGGCAACAACTCGTGAGTGTACAAACACGTCTGGGAGCCAACAACAAAAACATGTACATAGGCATGCACATGTATGACCTAAAAGTTCAATTTTTAAAATCGACATAAATTGAAATCAAACCTAAAACCTCCAAGTTCGAGCCTGGACCAGATAGCAAAAGCTTATTATTCTTGTGGAACTGGATTTATATATCAATTGACGGAATATAGTCCTGGATTTATACTAAGGGAAATTGACCTAGCGTCATGACGATCAATGAGAAATTCAGCACCTTGAAAAAAACAATTTGACAAGGAAATGACAACCATTTGGGAAGTCAGATGGATCTCTTCTCGACGATTCAAAGCACGTCATGTTCATTACAAGACGCACTTTAGGGGGTAAGTGTCATCTGATATTGTAGCCATGCTATATTGAACTTATTGCATGAGTTAAATTCGACGGCCGTTAAGGCTGATGATTCTAGAGTTATGATTGTGGGGTCCAGAAGTCAGGTACAGATCGTAAAATGAAGTCAGGATTGAATGGAATTGATAAATGCACAATGTAGAATGTTCAAAGTATGGGATATGGTTCAATGCATAGGAGGGATTGACATAGTTTGGCTCCAACAAAAGGGATCGGCATACATCAAAGTATAAGAGCATTCTTGGAAAAAATCAATATCTCGAGATCTACAAGTCCAAAGCATATGAAATTTGAGGAGCAAGATATAAGGACCCTAGGGATCACACATTAGAAGTACAAAATTGGAGGGATCAGTATACATCTCTTGGGAGGGATCGGCAGAAGGCAGCATTCAAGTCATGTTGAATCAAAGATCAAGCAACAACTCGAGTTCCAATGATTCAAATGACGTGAAAGTTGGAGGCTAAACATGTTTTTGCATAAGGAAGCCACCATAGGGTTTGCTCCATAAAGTTCGACCAAAAAAGTGATCGGTGCCGATCCCTCCTCTTTGAAAATTGGGCCAAGCGATCCCTCTAGTGGGCCCATATGGTTTAGAAGGTCCTTGAGCCGAGATTTCAGAGAGATACTTGGTCATCTTAATCTACAAATATTGGCCTGATGTGTCATTCTGAGGATCTTTATGCTGCTTGTTACTCTAGACTCCATTTTAATCAAGTACTTTCTATTTTCCACTGTTGTAATCAGATTTATAAGTAATTAATGAAGGATAATCTTCAAAGTAATATGGAACCACTATAAATTTCCATGTCTCAGATTATAACTGATTTTATGTTGTTTACTAATTCATTTACTCAGTTTAATTTTGTTCTTCTTCACTTACTTCTCTACAGAAACTATTCTTGGGTGTTTGTGACCAATTACAAAAAGAGTGTACCTACTATCAGCCCATACTGAATGAAATATATAAATGGAGCAACTGCACCCTATATGGTTTTGGATCTATATACATTCCTACCCTTGAGAGTCTGATAACTAAACTGAGCGTTCCCATACAAGATATTGCCTGCACAGGTGTTCGCATATAGACCTAGACCACCCTCCGGGCAACAATGAAAACCCTACCATTGTAGTGCTCCCTAGCATCAATATCTACACTACTACTACGAGGTACAAGTACCCCTTTAGTGTCCCTCTAAACCATCTTGAAGGCTTGGTCTGAAAACATTAAACAACATATAAATGGATGCATAGCACTGGAACAGCACTACGACCCAAATCTAATTGCCTACCCCATGATTACCTCGTCGTGTACTTGCTTTGAACCCAGCGGATCACACATGCACAAGGTTGATTTGAATCATAGAATCTATGCTAATCAACAATCTAACGTCTACCTAATTTGGAATCGATCGCTGTTGTCACGTGCTCCCTCTAATCGAACATGCTTATCGTATGTGAACGTAAATCCGATCCTCGTCATATCTCGTATTCGATTGGCTCTCTAATGACATCTCAATCTCTTACTATTCCTATGTGGGTACAGTTAGTGCCTCGTGCTCCTCGCCTCGATCGCTACTTCAACCGTTTGCCCAAATGCCATATCAACCGTTCCCAATCACTAATGGATCGCCTTGTATCAACAATCAGATCCCGTTCTTTGCCTTGCATCTCATAATACCGAGTAGCCCGAAGCTTCTCTAAAGTCGTACCAAGACCACACGAAGAACCCTACTTGAAACGGAGAGAAATCCCTTCGAAAACTACACCTGGCCTATGGCTGAGCTTGTGCCTCACCAGTCCACTGGTGGACTACAATGACCGATAGTAGCCCATCCTAAGAAATAATTCCTAGGGCAGGTGACAAAAAATTCATTAGGCTGCTTATTCGCAAGTCATTTCCTTCTCCGCTTCGTCTAACAAGCCGCCTTGCTACCTAAGCCTGCCTCTACCCCATTGCACCTCCTCTGGAGCTCATTGGTTGATGTTTTGGAAGTGGTTTCTTATGCGTTTGAAAATTTATTTCAACACTAACTCCACTCCTTGCAATTGTAGAGTTCAATGGGCGATTATATCAACCCGGCTTCCTCTATCAATGCCGAAATGCACTCAACCGGCTATCTTGCCTCATGCGATGTCTACACTGCTAGCACACTCATTTGTGAATATCCAAACATGCATACATGAACAAACTATACACACAAATCACAGACTTCACCAGAGCAATTAGCTGGCCCGGTATATTCTTACGGAACCTAGCGCATGCGATAGTCGCTATGGCCACATGAAATGCCCGCAATGCGCATATATACAAATTTATCTACATACATCCATATATACTTACATACACACAAACACATAAATATATTCAAACAACATACACAACAATTCTAACTGCAGTGCATAAATTATTTTGTTTGTTATATAGCTTTAAATACACATATACGTATACTTGCCTATACTCATATACATATATGTGTACTTATTTCATTTATTACTTAATCTAATCTTACTTTTATTTACTAAACCGTTCGATAAAAATCTAATATGATTTCACACAATTTCATAAAATATATTATTAGCTTATAAATCATTTTCAAGCCTATAAATACTTAATTACTTCATTAAAATTATGTATACATCAAATTACTACTTTACAAAATCTCGTTTCCATTTTATAAAATCTATACTTTATTTATAAAATCATATAACCATTTTATAAATACTACTTAAGCTTCATTCGTACCATTTTATAAAATATCATTTTATAAAGTACCTCTTTTACTTATAAAATCATTTTATGAAATATCACTTTTACTTATAAAAATTATTTCCTCACTTAAATAATATTTATAAGCAAACTACTTGTTAATAAAGAACGTTTCTTTATTTTTTAAATAATATTCACAAGTGCTAGTTAAGCTTCATTAACGCTTTAATCACTGTTTGCACCAAAAATGGTTACAAACACCCAAGAATAGTTTTTGTAGAGAAGTAAATAAAGAAAAGAAAAATTAAACTGAGTAAATAAACAAGTAAGCAATAGAAAATAAACATTATCAAAGACATAGAGGTTTATAGTGGTTCGACATTGTATGCTTACGTCCACTTTGAAGATTATCCTTTATTACTCTCTTGTGAATCTGATTACAACAGTAGAACAAAGCTAACACTTGATTACAATGTAGTCTAGAGTATCAAGCAGCATAAAGATCCTGAAAATGAACCCATAGGTCTTTATTTAAAGGGTGATATGATGACATATTTTGCTAAGATTTTGGCAGAAAGCTCTCCAGGTCCATAGGGACCCACCATAACGATTGGTGAATAATACTTATTATTTTAGAATGATCGGTATAAATTATACCAATCATTATTTTTGTCTTTGATTGCCATTTGATCATTTGTAGGGGGTCCCATATGCCTCTATGCATTGCTCCTAAAATATGAAGTCACTCTAAGCTGTAGATTGTGAGATATGGATCAATCTTTGTTGCATTCGAATTGTTCACTAAGTTACACCAATCGTTATGAAGGACCGGCATAAAGCGATCATCATTTCTTGAACCTCAAAGTTTTTACCTACAATCACTTTGTAGGCTCCACTCTTCAATATACCGATGCTCTGAAAGTTTCAACTGAATTGGCCTTGTGAATTTTGGGATATCGATCGATCTTCGCTGATTTGAGCTGTTTTATGGATCGTTCCCAATCGATCCATATAAATCCTTGCTTTGTCCATAACTTGAGCATGTGAACTCCGATCGACCTGAAACTTGGAATATAGCTTCAAGGGGCTATGCTTATCACTCCATACTGATTGCACCTCGATATGGTCCCGATCCGGATATACTCGACCATCGTCCATAGTATCGTATACTCGACCATCGTCCATTTCTAGCCAAGTTGATTATATCTCGACCTTACCAAAAGGCAGGTTAATATTTTCCCATCAAAGTACGTCATGTTAGAATGTGACATACTTTGAAAAGTT
Source organism: Allium fistulosum (assembly GCA_030737815.1). Classification (NCBI taxonomy): domain Eukaryota; kingdom Viridiplantae; phylum Streptophyta; class Magnoliopsida; order Asparagales; family Amaryllidaceae; genus Allium; species Allium fistulosum. The sequence goes on from CM060903.1 coordinate 670,633,520, forward strand.
GCAAACTTCAATCGTCGAAGAAGGATTCCATTTAGTTCGTTGAATGGGTGTTATCCTTTTGCTGCGTCGCTTTCTTGTTGAGGGTCGTGTCTCCTTTCATCCATTATGACTATTGGTCGATTCCAAATAGTATAAATACTAGATCATAGCTTATTGATGATCATCTTGTTGTTTTTCTGGTGATTATTAGCCACAATAGTTTTATTTTTTATCCTCATTTGGCTGATTTAGGTGTGACTTCAATTTCTGTCGATTTCAATTGAACTTTAGAACGTATATTGGTACATATATGTGTCCATACCTGACCCCCGATCATGATTTTACATCCACGGGTCATTGTCAAGTTTCAAAGTTATTCCTTGTCTTGTATGAACATCCACCGCCGATCGTTATTCATTAAATGGAAAGTTAGATTGCCTTTGTATGATCATTTTTTTCTAAAACTAATAATCGAGGTCGATCGTTACCCTTGAATGGGTTTCCATATCCACCTATCTACGATCGTCCCTGTACGATCATTGTCATTATATATATATAATGATCATTATTGATCGTTACTTCATATAAAGGAGCTTTATATCGTTCTAGGTGGTGGAACGATTGGTAAGGATTCTAACTTGAACGATTGGCATTTTTCATGGGTCGAACGATCGGCATATGCTTCTTTCAATAAAAGCTTTCATACTTAACCATTATTTATATTCTTGCCTGATTGTTTCTGGGATTGCAAAACTTTGGATTGTTTTAGAACGATCGGTTTAATTTCTGGGCCACGAAGGATCGGCCTGTCCATCCATATAAAAGCATTTTACCTAGCAACTTCCATCTTCACTTCACACTTTCGTATTGTTCAAGCTTTCAACTAGAAAGAAAAAGAATGAATCGTTCTCCCTCTTTTCTTCCATCGCTCCAAACAACGATTGGAATCCTCCAACTAAGAAACATCTTTTCTCCGTTTAAGCTTTAGTCAATCGTCCTCTTCTCCTTTCCATTGCTGCTGCTTCAGATGTCGCTTTGAATCGAGTTCGAGTCTCCTTTTTTCCCTTAGATCTCACACTTAGGTAGAATGATTTGAACTTGCTTTATGATCCAAGCACGAGACTTCGAGTGCCTTAAATCTCATGTTAGTTAGTTTAGATGGTGGAGTTATTCGATCTAAATCAAGTTAGAGAGGATGGGAATTGGGGGAAATGTAGTTGCTGAGTGTGGGAAATGCAGATTGATGCATGACGATCATCCTTGGACGATCGATGAAGCTTTGGACTTAGTGAACTTCGAAGAAAATGGATTGTTTTGCAGAAGGTCGTATGAATGGAGTAGAGACAACTATCTATTTTGAAGGCCAAATTGGAATGATCGGTGGGAATGAATCGATCAAAAATGATCGGTAGGAATAGGCCTAGGAATGATCGGTTGGGGTGAAGCTCGAATGATCGGTGATGCTAAAATGGATGATCGATTGTCTGCACACGAACCTTAAAAGTGAAATATAATTAAATAGCCTTGAACCCAATGATGAGCTTTGGCCTTGCACATTCAAGTGAACTCATATGACTTGTATAGGACTTGAACTGCATATTCGGTAAATTTGAACTTTGACATGAACTAATGCCTTCGACTATTCTCATGGAGCTCATCAGTGACTTGAATATAAAAAATCGACCTTCACTTGCTGACAATCGATTGTGAAACTCAAACTGCATCGTTCCCTAATGACACAAAGAAACGGTTGAGATGGTCAGGAATGATGGTCTCTCCTATCGAACCTCGAAGTCTTGTCGTCTTTTCCACTTTTAATTCCATATAACTTATTACTGTATAGTATAGCACTTCATCATACCACACTAGCACTCACTATTCACGGGGAAGTACATGTTACTTTATCTAATCGTGATTTTTACTGAGTTTAATAGCAATGGGATCTAGATGTTCTGGGCATCTTGCAGCTATGCCAGCTCGATCATCTTCTCAACAGGATAATCCTAACGTGAACTCAAGTTTTGCAACTGAGTATGATATTCCGTCCTTTAGTCATCATTCAGAACAACTGGAAGGCCTAGACCTACAGTTTGATTTTTCTAATGCAGTTCCCATTCTTCCACCAGAAGTTATTGATCATTCTCCCGACACTCTGGAGGATGCAGTTATTTTGGAGAACCCTACTGATTTCGTAGCCTCTAAAATTAAGGAAGATGCTCTTCGCCAAATCTGCGTAAGGCATGGAATTCCTTTTGACGATGTATTGACTCCATCGCAGGATGATAGGGCTCGTAGAACAATAGAAGGATATACGGTATGCAACAAATTCATGTGTTGGGCTGGATGCATCCCACCATTTAATTCATACATCCGAGAAATTCTACGTGATTTGGAGATTGCTCTAGTGCAGCTTCATCTGAATGGCTATGCTCTTCTCAATTGTACTTATATGGTATTTATGGAATTCTTGCATCGTCCTCCGACCATTGACGACATTCGATTCATATTCTCTATCAAGCGACGGACAGGGAGTCTTTCGTTTACATTTCTTGAGCGGGTTTAGAAGTGTTAGATTCTAACTAGTGCATGGAATAAAGTAAGCGCTTTTAAAAGCGAGCGGTTCGTTGTTCGATGTCCTTCTGGTTTTTCTCGACAATTGCTAGAAAGACGTAAGTGTTATCCACCATCTTTATATTAGTGTGGAAAACCGACATTCAGGTCGTATTCATGACTAAGTAACTCTTTTTTACAGGCACCATCACTCGGCCCAGCGATAATCTTTATGAGGAGGCGGTCATGACTCTAAAATATACAACGCCTAAATATAAGAACCTCGAATATCTTCTTACAAAGAACGCCTTGTTACTGTTTATTTGATAGAAGAGGGCCTCAACATACGGCTAACAAAAGATGCTCAAACTGCAGGGATAAGACCATGGGCTGTAGTTGTTATCTTGCCTTTTGGCAAGGCCAGGACACCAAGGAATTGATTGGATTCCAAATATCGCTTGTCATGGATATCGGTGAATTTTGTCCGAGTCCGGATCAAACTACAATTGATGAAACATGACTAGTAGAGCAAAGGAAGCCAACGTTCCAAGTTTCAAGCCAATCCGAGTTCATATGCTCAAGTTATGATGGATACAAGTTGGAGGGGAAAGCAGATTTTCGTATCCATCAAGGATGTTCATTTCGTATCCATCAGGGAACATCATTTCGTATCGATAGAGATTACCTTGCTTCGTATCCATCCAGCCCATGTCCATCATCCGCTTCACATCGGCGAGTTCCCATGGTTTCGTAACGATCAGGTTGGTAAGGTTCGAACCCATCGAATTAGCGACAGTCAGGTTCGAGTCCATCAGCAGATGGCACGTCTCGTATCCATCAGTCAATGCCTGCTTCGTATCCATCGAAGCCACCGTTCTTCGTATCCATCGAGGAATTACACTTCGTATCCATCAGAAGACCTTGCTTCGAGCCTAGGCCCAGCGAGTTTCTCGTATCCAACGAGTTAACTAACTAAGGTGACGTGTCATCCCTCGATGCGAATGCACCGAGATATATGGAGTGGACGCAGTCGACTCGGAGTGAAGACCGGATCGAGACGAAGTGTGCGCTCCACGTCTTACCGGGGATGCGTGACACCTCGATTCGAAGCCATCAGTTTGAAGAGATGGATTCGAACCAAACAGCCCAGCAAAGAATATCACTTCGTATCCACGGTATCTTTCGATCCACTGATCCAAATACCATGAAATTTTCACTGAAGGTCGCACACATACTGAGGAACATCTCCACCAAATTTTAGCTCATTTGGACATCATCTTGATCGATACGAAATGGATTCGTATCGATCGCAGATCGAGGAATAACTTTCTGGAAATGGTCGAGTGGGTCCCCTCACGTGCCAGACCAAGTCTCCCGGAGTTTGAGCGAGATTTGAGCCTCCTACGCCTATAAATAGAGCTCCAGAGCCTACAGAAAAGGGATCTTTTTTCTCTGAAGCGTCCAGACTCTGCCGGATTGAGATTTGCATCCTACTTTTGCTGTCAAATTCGAATTCTAATCTGTAATCCGCTGTTCATTGCTGTAACCGCTTGTAATCATTGAAAGAGAATCAATAAAATCATCAAAACTTCATAGTGGACGTAGGCAATACGCCGAACCACTTTAAATTGCTTGTCTGTGCATTTTATATTCCTGTTTGTTGGAGTTTTTGTTAGATAACCTCTGTTTTACATTTACAATCTTCACTTTATCTCTTCAAATAACTCCCGAAGAGTGTTGTGCCCATTTTTGGTACAAACACTTTGGTGCTTTCACTGAGAAAGACCAGTTTTTTCTCCTGCCCTTTGGATCTGCCGTCGATACCAGATTGCATAAATCCAAGAGGAAGATCCAAATATCCGATCCGGACTCCTCCCATTCTACTCAGATTTGCGTAAAATCTAGGAGAGGACTCCACTACTGAAGATGGTTAGCACAAGAACCGGCGCTACCGCTACAGAGCAAGAAGGCCGAGATAGGCAGAATCCCACACAGCAGCCTTCTTCAAATCAAGACAATACCGCTCACTCGGATTCGACAGGGCTAGTCACCCGACAGGAGTTTCAAGTATTGCTCCAGGAGCTGACCCAAAGCCGTCAGCAATTGGCGGAACAGTTGCGCGCCAATATCGAGCTAACCAACCAGCTAAACCGCCGGGGCCACAGAAGGTCCAGAAGAGATGATGCCTCCAGAGCATCTACCGAAAGCTCAGCTTCATCTGACTATCACCACAGGACTACCCGTCCTCGGTTAGAGGGGAGTCACGCTCAAACTACGGGATATCAACCCGCCTTGACCGTCGGTCAATTGAGAGCAGGACCGTCGACCAGCTTTCAAACAGGCCCCTCGACACGAGGAGGCACTGCTCCACAGTACACCACGGACAACCGCGCTACAACCGCCGCGGTGGAGACAAGGGTTGATACTCAGAATCAGTCAGAGCTGAATAATCAGCAGCGCGGACATACTCCTGAACCATATGTCCCAGAAGACGCTGAGCCAAGGAGGAGAGACACGGACCGTCGACAGCGCCCGGTCCAGACTCGCACTGTGGAACCCGACCACACCTTAGCTCAGCAGCATCAGAATTTGCCAGTATCGGATATATCGACCATGATACGACAGATGATATGCGAGAGCCAGGGGCTCACTATTGATGATTGGGGAATCTCCCGTAGTCATACTCCTTTCACGGACGAAGTGTTACATGCTGAACCCCCTCGGCGATTCAGAATGCCGACTCTCCCGATGTATGAGGGAAATAGTGACCCTAACCAGCATATCCTGAAATATGAATGGTCGATGAGCGCTGCAAGGGCTGACGATGCAGTGAAGTGTCGAAGCTTCCCCATCTCTCTGGGGGGAATCGCGACGATGTGGTTTACACGCCTACCACCTAGATCAATTTCTTCGTTTGATCAATTGGCCAAGAGGTTCGTGGAACAGTTTCGTATGCATGTTGCTAGGCCAAAAGACGTTAATACCCTGTCTAGCGTCACTCAGGCTCATGGAGAAACGCTCAGGCGTTACCTGGAGAGGTTCCACGCAGCATGTGTTGAGATCACCAATCCTAACGATAACTCAATCTTGATGGCTCTGACCAAGGGGATTGATCTTGATTCTGAATTCGGGAACTGGCTAGCTGGAAAACCGCCCACATCGTTGGACCGTTTTTACTCCAAAGACGCTCAATTCTTGCGGCAAGAGGACGCAAAACAGTCCAGGAAGCAGGACGATGCGAGGCCCAGCATTGAGGGAATACAGAGCAATGTAGCAGTTAAGCAGTCCGGTGAAAGCTCCGGGAAAGTTCAACTGAACATACAGAACAAGCAAGCCCAGCCGAGAGGAAACAATGGCCAGGACAAGAAAAGGGATCAGAACCGAGGTCCACGGCGCAGAGCTCAAATGTTTGACAATTACACACCATTAAATACGTCACTGGAAAACGTGTACCTACAGACTTGCAACACTGTACAGTATAAGAAGCCTGCTCCGAAACCCTCATCGGAGAGGCAGGTTCAGACAGGAAAGTTCTGCAGATTCCATGAAAGCTACGGACACAATACCAACAAGTGTCGGCATTTGCAGGACCTCATCGAAAAGTTGATCAGAGAAAGGAAGTTGGATCAGTTTGTACGGGCACCGCAATCTGGTGGAGCGGGCCCTTCAAATCAGAATCGTTCACAGGACCAGGAAAGACAGGAAGAACACGCCCGTGTAGGCGGGAGATTGGTTATTAATACAATCAGTGGTGGTCCTCATCCAGCGGACAGAAGCTGGGGGGAAATGGAGTCGTATGCTAGTTCTATCAGGCATGCAGACTTCGAGTGTTGTAGTAATTGCGAAGACGGAACCCCAGTTAAACAACAGAAGATAATATCTGACGATATCGTGTTCAAGAGCCGAGACGCTGATAAAGTCGAAGCCCCTACAATCGACCCACTAGTCATATCTGCCCAGGTAGGTCCTGCTTGGATGAAGAGGATCCTGGTTGATAGTGGAAGTTCTATGAATATCTTGCTTAAACGGGCTTACGACTTAATGAAGATGGAGGCAAAGGATCTGAAACCTTGCCAGTCCCGAATCCACGGTTTTAACGGGAGTGCTACGATACCCGTTGGAGTTACTGAACTACCGGTTGAGTTGGGGGTTGGAGAACGCCGGAGAGTCCGGATGCTACAGTTTGTCGTCCTGGATATTGATTCACCTTATAACTCATTTTTGGGCCGACCGGCCCTAGCCGAATTCAGGGCGGCCATCGCCCCATGGTGCTTAACTCTGAAGTTCCCCACCGATCATGGGATTGGAGTTATTCAAGGAGATCAGGCCACGGGAAGGGCCTGTTATGTTGCTGAGCTGCGCGGTGCTTAACTCTGAAGTTCCATTGATAATTGACAATTGATGCCTGGGCCTCGGCCCGGGCACCATGACCAATTCCTGAAAGACCTGGACCCTAGGGACAACGAGGATAAAGACGAATCTACGGAGAGTCAAGCTTCTCTAGCCGAACTGACTGTGGACGTCCCAATCAGTGAGGATGATGATTCAAAGATGCTGAAAGTCGGGTCTCAGCTTAACCAGCAGACACAGCAGGAATTGGTCGAGTTTCTTCGGGCGAATCTCGATGTCTTTGCCTGGACACACTCTGACATGTGCGGAATCTCGTCGAGCATTGCAAGTCACTCCCTGAATATAGATCAGCGACATGTCCCAGTAAAGCAGAAAAGGCGCGGTATGGATCCAGAGAGATCTGCCGCCCTTAAGGAGGAAGTCGACAAACTACAATCGAATGGGTTTATTCGAGATGCCCTGTATCCAGAATGGGTATCCAACCCCGTGCTGGTCCGAAAACCTAACGGAAAGTGGAGAACCTGCGTTGATTACTCTGACCTGAACAAGGCATGTCCAAAAGACAGCTTCCCACTTCCACGAATTGATCAGCTCGTAGATTCAACGGCCGGACTGAGCTGCTATCCTTTATGGATGCTTATTCCGGCTACAATCAAATACCATGCATTTGCCTGATCAAGAACATACCAGCTTCGTGACCGATCTGGGACTCTATTGCTACAAAGTCATGCTGTTTGGTCTAAAGAACGCTGGAGCAACATACCAACGCTTAGTCAACCGGATGTTCGCCGATCAGATCGGAAAGACCATGGAGGTTTACGTGGATGACATGTTGGTGAAGTCTCGATTCTCCACAGATCACGTCAGAGATTTGGATTCCATGTTCGGCATCCTCCGGGAGTATGGGATGAAGCTCAACCCGCTCAAGTGTCACTTCGGCGTCGCATCTAGAAAGTTCCTTGGGTTCATTGTCAATGCTCGAGGGATAGAAGCCAACCCTGAGAAAATCTGGGCTATAAGAAATCTGCAAACCCCTAGAACCATAAAGCAAGTCCAGAGTCTCAACGGAAAGGTCGCAGCATTGAGCAGGTTCATTTCAAAGTCCATCGATAAATGCATTCCTTTCTTCGACCTGATTCGGAAGGGAAAACGAAATTTTGAATGGACCACGGAATGTGAAGGCGCATTCCGGTCACTAGTTCAACATCTTTCAACACCTCCGATATTGTCAAAACCAGTTGACCACGAGCAATTATACCTCTACCTAGCAGTATCGGAACATGCGATCAGTGCTGCTCTAGTTCGGGAGGAAGACAAAGTGCAAAACCCGGTTTACTATGTTAGTAAGCGGCTAACGGGAGCTGAAAGAAATTATCCGAGACTGGAGGAACTGGCCTATTGCCTGGTCATTGCCTCAAGAAAGCTCCGTCCTTACTTCCAAGCTCATCCGCTTACTGTGTACACCGACCAGCCATTACGACAGATCCTCACGGGGCCTGAGACGTCCGGTAGGTTACTCAAGTGGAACATTGAGCTAAGCCAATTTGATATCGCATACGCTCCACGGAGAGCCATCCAAGGGCAAGTCCTGGCAGATTTCATAGCTGAATTCACCGTTCTCGAAGACTTGCCCGAGACCGGCGAATCTCCCGAGTGCATCTGGAAGCTGTATACTGATGGTGCGTCAAATGACCGATGTTCTGGCGCCGGGGTTGTACTTGAGACTCCCGAGGGCCGATCCATATGTTATGCTTTGAAGTTCGACTTTCGTGCAACTAATAATGAAGCTGAATATGAAGCTCTCTTAACCGGCCTAAAACTTGCCAGAGACTTGCGAATTGTCGCCGTGGAAATTTATTGCGATTCACAGTTAGTGGTATGTCAAGTACGAGGAGAATATCAGGCAAGAGACCGAAGACTGGCTGCTTACTTGGCCCGAGTTCAGGAAATACTAAACCAGTTTGATTATTATGCCATCTATTATGTGCCTCGGGAGCACAATCAGAAAGCCGATTCACTGGCAAAGTTAGCCAGCACAGGTGAAGCGCAGCAAATGGGACTTGTCCCCGTTGAAACTTTGGCCTCCCCGAGCATCGATCGGATAGAAATAAACTGTGTGTTTGAAACCGCTCCCAGTAGAGAGTCTTGGATGACTCCGTATCGAAATTACATTGAGAATGGGACGTTGCCTGAGCCTAGAAATGAGAAGAGACAAATTCAGCGGAAAGCTTCGCGGTTCGTCATCCAAAACGGAGTCATGTACAGGAGAGGTTATTCCGTTCCTCTCCTCAAGTGTATCGCCCACGAGGAAATCAAACGAGTGTTACATGATGTACACGAAGGAGAGTGTGGCGATCATACCGGAGGACAAGCTCTCGCTAAGAAGATACTCCGATATGGGTATTATTGGCCGACAGTGAACCGAGATGCGACAAACTATGCCAGGAAGTGCGATAAATGCCAGATACACGCCCGGATTCCAAGAGCACCGCCTACCGAAGTAACCCAAATGGTCAGTCCCTGGCTATTCGCGATGTGGGGCATCGATATCATCGGCGCTCTACCTTTGGCGAAAGGCGGTGCGAAATATGCCATCGTTGCCGTTGACTACTTTACAAAGTGGGCTGAGGCCGAAGCCCTTGCAACCATTACGACAGAGAAAGTGATAAATTTCATGGTTCGCAACATCATCTGTCGATTTGGACTCCCGCATACCATCATCACTGATAACGGAGCCCAATTCGAGAGTGCGGAATTCAAAAATTTCTGTCAACGGTGTCATATCCATAAAAAGTTCTCGGCTGTCGCACATCCCCAGGCGAATGGACAGGTTGAAGCTGTCAATAAAGTTATAAAATCCATCCTGAAGAAACGACTGGAAAAGGCCGGGGGCAAGTGGGTCGATGAACTTCCTATGGCGTTATGGGCCTATCGAACGACTCACAAAACCGCGACCGGACACACTCCGTTTTCCCTATCTTATGGCTCAGAGGCCGTCATTCTGTTCGAAACGGAAGTGTTTTCCCATCGCGTGACTTACTATGATCCGAAAACGAACGCTATACTCCTGGCCGAATCTTTGGATCTATTGGATGAAAAACGGGAAGAGGCTGACTTGAGAGCAGCCGCACATCGAAGTCGGGTCGCCCGACTATACAACACCAAAGTTCGACCTCGAACCTTTGAACTCGGTGACCTTGTGCTCAAAAGAATCTACCCAGTTCCTTCACACATGAAGCCGAACTGGGAAGGACCGTATGTGATTACACGAAGACTCGGAGATGGCACGTTCAAGCTATCGACCGTTGACGGTCTCGATTTGCCAAGGGCTTGGAACAGCGAAAGTCTCCGTCGCTACTACATATGACAGGCTCTATTTACTTCATTCTATTTTAGCAATTTGTTTCTGCATTTCGAAATTTGAATTTTGTAATAAGGCAACTGACTTTGCCGCATTTTCTTATTTCAGCAATAAAATGCCACTTCTTTGAGCCAGAGCTGTGATTCATTAAGTACGATATACGACATCACAATGCACGAAGAGCTAAATCCTATCACGCAATGGGACTTATTCAAATGGAGAGTGGCTGTGATACGACCGGCCACTCGCTAAGTGAAACCCGAGCTCGGGGGCAAGCCATTACACCAATATTGATAGGATTGACACACGCCAATCCTACGACTAAATCCGTATTCCCAGAGTGCGAAGCGGAGTATAAACATTCAACTCCGTATTCCCAGAGTGTGAAGCGGAGTATAAACATTTAACTCCGCATTCCCAGAGTGCGAAGTGGAGTATAAACAACTAACTCCGTGTTCCCAAAGTGCGAAGCGGAGTATAAACATTCAACTCCGTATTCACAGAGTGCGAAGCGGAGTATAAACAACCAACTCCGTATTCCCAGAGTGCGAAGCGGAGTATGCGCATTTAACTCCGTATTCCCAGAGTGCGAAGCGGAGTATAAACATTCAACTCCGTGTTCCCAGAGTGCGAAACGGAGTATAAACAATCAACTCCGTGTTCCCGGAGTGCGAAACGGAGTATAAACAACTAACTCCGTATTCCCAGAGTGCGAAGCGGAGTATGCGCATTTAACTCCATATTCCCAGAGTGCGAAGTGGAGTATAAACATTCAACTCCGTGTTCCCAGAGTGCGAAACGGAGTATAAACAATCAACTCTGTGTTCCCGGAGTGCGAAACGGAGTATAAACAACTAACTCCGTGTTCCCAGAGTGCGAAGCGGAGTATAAACGACCAACTCCATGTTCCCAGAGTGCGAACAACTGCTTGCGAGATGACTTATATCCCCGGAGTGTGGATGAAACGATTCAGAAGAGAACAAGTGTAGTTCGACCACTCGGTCCTCGCTTGATGCAATCACAAGCTGATCATCACAACTTAACCCTGGAACTGGGGGCAGAGGCAAATGTTAATCATTACCCGAACCTGTACGATGTTCAGCTCCGATGTGATCCCCTATCACAACTCAAGTCCGAGATTTCCATACTTAACAAGCAAAATGAGCTATTCTTGAAACAATAAAATAATGCAAGTACACCGGACCGAAGTTCGAACACTGCAATATTCAAGCATAGAAAGGAACATAAGCTGAAACTAGAAGACAAAATTTTATTTTCAACTAAATCAAAGGCAATGGTTCATACATGAGCCTTTCCAAAATACTCCTACTTGCAGGGGCCGAACCCGCATCTAAACATGGCCTACAAAAGGGAAAAAAGAAAAGTGACAAGATCCCTGACTGCCAAAAAAGAAAAATATGTCCAAAAGGAGTGTCTAATCCTTCTGCTTCCTCAACTTCTTCTTCCTCGAGGAGCTACTGGAGTCACCAGTACTCTTTCGCTTGGAACCTTTCTCCTTAGGCAGGCTCCTCCCGGGTGAAGGCATAATGTCGACGTCCTCGTCCGAGCTGGACTCTATGGGAATGCTTCCCACATGAGGAGTTGGAGGAACAGAATCCGCAGCCGGAGGAGGGACTGATACACTAGTATCAATAAGCGTGCCCCCAGGAGACACAATCATAAGAGGAGTGGGGCACTGTGCTGCTGCTCTGCCATCTACGCTGCCGCCATGCGCCGCGGCATTAATCTCGGCCAACATCGCCGCTTCCCGTTGTGCTCTGGCCTCGCTATAGGATGTGATAGTCTGAGTTGAAGTGTCAGAAGTAGACGAGAATCCACCCAGGCCAAACGGCAGGTCCGCAAAAGGATCACTCTGACGGCCGAGGAGCTCGTTTATCATCTGTTCATCGAAAGAAAGTGAGCTCCCCTGCGTTACTCCGACTGGTGCCATTGCCGCGACGGAGGTCGCCTCAGAAATGATGGCTTCTGGCACTTGGCCTGGTTCTTGGGCGGTGAAAGGCGCAGCTGGTGCAACTTCCGTCACTGATCAAAGAAAAAGAACATGTCGTTAATGTACACTTCAACACAGACTCTTCAATCCAAATATACAAGAAGTTAGTTCAGAGTACCTTCCTCGGTTTGGCTCGGGGTCGTCTGAACGACTTCGGAAGGATGCTCCTTAATAGGAGATAGATGCGGTCGGTCTGGATCGTATGCCGGAATAGGCTGGGAGTCGATCATCGGAGTTGGCTCAGATTTAGATGACACGATTATCTCAGAACTCATGACATGGTGCTCTGCACCAGAGCTTTCTCCGACTTCCTGAGTCTGGGCACCAAGCCTCTCCTTATCGTGGGAAATCATGGAGTCATGGAGAACATTCTTTTCGTCATCATTGAGAATGCGGTTCTCCAGCTCGAATTCATCAAGGGCTTCATCAGGGTGCCCAGACTTCGCCTCATCAACCAGTAAGTTCCAGGCGTTATAGAGATGCGTGGGGTAATCGTCAAGCCATGTCAAATCTCGGTGCCTTAGCACATTGGCATTGTAAGTGACGAGTAGCTCTTCTACCTCGGCCTCAATCCTGGCCTCCGCCTGCCGTACCTTCTCATCAACCCCAGCTTCAGCTTCGCGAGCTTGTTGCATAGCCGCTTCCTTCTCCTTTCGGAGCGTCACTGCCTGATCACAGGCCTCCTGCGCAGAGACATTAGCTGCGTCTTTCTCCTTCGCCATCTCGGAGAACTTTGATTTCAGCTCATTAAGCTCCTTAAGAGCAGCATCCCTCTCGGCGGTAATGGTGGTGTTCCTATGACCCATGTCCTCGATGGCGGTATAATGCTCTTGCTTCATCCTGGTCATGGCAGCGTTTACTTCATCAACCTTTTTTAGGGCCTCCATTTCAGATTTACGAGAAGACTCAGCCTCCGCGTTGAGCGCTTTTATGATTCGGTCATTGTGACCCAACTCCTTCTCAAGCTTCTCAATTGTGACGCCCCGATCGAATGCCACTTTGGACGCTTTCCTCGCGGCTCATCCCCATTCCCTGTACTGGAAGAAGATATCCGCAACATAATCATAGATAGTGGTTTCAGCGGTTGGCGGAATTCTCCTCAAGTGCGGAGGGAAGACATAACCATCAAAGCAGATGTCGGGAAATTCCTTCCTCATCTGCGCCAATTTAAGCGCTCCTTCACTGGACGCATCAGTCGGGACCGGTGTGGTAGCCGAAGAGGTGGCTATTTCAGTCCTGCGCGGAGGATCGGGCCTTGAAGCTTGAGAAGGTGGCCTAGGCCGTGAAATTTCAGGAGGACGAGTAACTGCTACCGTAGGAGGTGCGGAGGTCCTGGGAGGAGGAGAGCGAGATCGGGATCGGTGAACGTATCCCCTGTCTCTGTCAGACTTCTCCTGACCAGAGTGTCCTGAGTCGTAATCCCTCTCGCCCTCTCTCCTGCGTGGCTCATGATAACGGCGCTTGTTGCGCAAACTACCAAGCACAGAACTTTGCCCAGACATCGTACCTGAAAAGCAAACCACGAAAAATCAGTAGCCGTTTGCAATATGTTGTTTACGGTTAGAAAAATGTGTTGTGCCGTGAAGAGTGTGTGAATGTGTAACCCCCCGGACCAACCAGAAGTGTCAATCGCACTGGCAGGAAGAGACTCGCTAACATCGACGATATGTCGCGGTCCACCCAATTCAACGTCGTGTTGCTCGGGCTCGATGTCCGGGATTGGAGGGTCAGCAGGCCCTTCGAATTGATTTTCAGCCTGCATGGAGGGTGCCTCCGCAATTCTAACTCCTGACAGGGGGCGGTGTAAAACCACCGACTTCCGCCTCCCGGATTTAGGCTGTTTGGAGGCCACCGCTTTGCCTTTTCTCTTTTCATCAGAATTCGGGATTGCATTAGCAGGTCCGACCAACGGTTCCTCGTCGGTATGAGTTCTTTCGGAATCGGGTTCCTCAATTATCACAACCCTGGGTTTCTTCCGCTTGACCTTTTCTCTGGAGACGGTCTTTAACACACCATCGAGCCTTATGCTCTGCCTCCGCCCGATCAACCCAAGAACTCTAAGGTTCTGGTCCGTCAGTAGCAATTCGATGTTCCTTTCTTCGCTAGGGATTTCTTGAAGGACACGAACTATCTCTTTATAGTAGCCACCTTCAGGTCGCTGGATTATTGCTGAAAGAAAAGGAATAGGAGATTGGAGTTTAGTTTCATTCAAAAATTGCCCCGTCAATTACTTGAGAAAAAGACAATGCTTACGTCTAAACAGCCATCTTTTGGCAAACCCTGGCGGACATCGGACATAGAACCACTCTGACTTGAAGTAGCTCAGCCTAGTCCACAACCCCGTGACAACTTGGCAGTTTCTTACAGACTCCAGGAATGTAAAAGATGGGATGTCCGTTCGGCTTTTGAAGTTGAATAGGTATCTTATCTCGGTCGGACGGGGAGGTCAGTAGAGGTATTCCATGAATGCGATGAACAAGCCATTGAGTGAAGCATATCCATTCGGATGCAACTGAGACGGAGCAATATCCAGGTAAGCCAACACTTCCCTTATATAGTCGTTGAACGGAGGAAGTGTACCGGCTGCGCATGCATGTCGATTAAAAGCAGTATACCCCTCTAGGGGATTGTGTGGTCTGTCATTCGGTCCAGGCAACATTACATCGTCCAACGATAAGCCATGCCTTAAGCATATTCTCCCTAGCATATCTTCAGAGATATTGGACGGGACAGAGTCAGGTGGACTATTGATGAAGGACGCATCGAGTAACTCGTCCGGGGCCGGACCAATAGCTTCGGCCTCGATGTCCGGAATCTCAAGTTTGGAAGGGGTTATATTCTGAGTTTCTTGCTGCTGCGGGCTTGATGGTTCCATAACTAGCTAAGTCACGAGAAATCATCATTAGACGATAAACAACCCGTGCATTCCCCAGTGCAAAGTGTATGAATGTGTTGTGCAGTACAAATGTTGTGCATGACTTGAGCAAATTCTGCGAAGTTAAAGGAAATATGCAAAAGACGAAACTTTGGAAGTCGGACCGGAAATGACCGTCATCGCTTACCGTCACAACCGTGCCACCCTGGTACTAACGATAGATTCAAGTTAAAGTTCCTTTGTACTTTTTGTTCTCGTTAAATAACAGTTCCATCGGCGAGCTTCGAAAGGCAGTCAAGATCAATTGTGCAAGGCAGAAGCTCGTCGGAGTCAAATGTTTGGATATTCAAAGTTTCTTTAAGTTCGTCCAAATTTAGGTTGGAATCGACCGTTGCATTTCATTTCGTATCGAGTCATGAAGATCCTGCATCACAGCCCGGCTGTGTTCGAATCGATACATTCGTATCGATCGTCTCAGAATGGGAGACGTGTTCGTATCGATCGCACTGGAATGAGGGTATTTCGTATCGATCGAGTTCGACTCGGTACATTCGTATCAGTCAGGCAGGGGTGAGAGCGCTTCAATTCGATCGATTTCGAATCGATACGAATCGTGTCGATCGGAGGCAGATCAATTCGAATCGATCAGATTCGCCACTCTCGCATCGATCTGAAGACAATAACTTCGCAACGATTGCCGCTCTCGTCTCCCTATCGATACAAACGTATGCTGACTGGATCGATTCGAATAATCCAATTTCAGATCGATACGCGATGAAGATAGGATGGTTTCCTTCATATCTCCTTCTTCCCCAAGGGATCTCAACTCCATGGCCACGAGCTGTCCCCCAATCTCGTCTTATCTCGTCTAGATCTAAAATTCGTGAAAACTGGACGAAAAAGCAGGAAGGATGACTGGGATCTCGTGATTCGACGTTGCTAACGTGACTCTGTTCGTTCATTACCTGATTTCAGCAATTACACTCAAAGAATCGAAGGCTTGGTTCGACTCGAAAGCAAACAGTTGTCTCTCAGTTTATCGATACGAAGGTAAAAAAGAGAATAGAGAGCAACAGTAAAAAGTGAAAAGTAAAAAAGTGAAAGTGGGACAAGTCCCAGGTATTTATATGGGGCGGAGAGGAAGATTGGGCTGTTTCGTCTCCCAGTCATTTTGACCGGTCACAACCAGTCCACCAAATGCCGATTTCGAATCCTAGGGACTCTGCCTCCTTCGAAGCCAAATCGACAACATGATCAATCAATACGAGGCATTGTGATACTAATCGATTCGAAAATAACAATTTTTCAACAATCGACCCTTGAACCATACAGACCTATCGGTGCGAACGTCGATTTGGTATCCATCAAAAAACGTATCAGCACTCACGCTCGTTTCGAGTCCACCAGGCTTCATCGGTTCGTAGCGCATAGGAAAGCCACTTGAAGAAGATGGGTCGGTGCAAACGCTCTCTTCGAATCCATCGAGCTGTGCATTCATCGAGACGAAATGTTCACCAGACTCCATCGGTTCGAAGCATCCGTTTTGAGAGCCATCGACTCACAACAGGTCAGGTTTATCGATATGAACTCGATATTCATGTCTGTTAGAATCCGTCGATACGAAGAAATGCCTCCAAACTTTTTACCATGGCGCCATGAGGGAATCAATACAAGAGGGTGGTTAAAAGCAACCATCAGGCGTCGTTTTAACTAAAATTTCAAATTGGTTCAGGAGAGAATCAATGCAAAAATTCAACAACGACCTAAACTAACGATGAGTTGCAAACTTGCAGCTTTTCAAAGCACGTCATGTTTTCACAAAATGTACTTTGGGGGCAAATGTTATCCCGCCTTTTGGCAAGGCCAGGACACCAAGGAATTGATTGGATTCCAAATATCGCTTGTCATGGATATCGGTGAATTTTGTCCGAGTTCGGATCAAACTACAATTGATGAAACATGACTAGTAGAGCAAAGGAAGCCAACGTTCCAAGTTTCAAGCCAATCCGAGTTCATATGCTCAAGTTATGATGGATACAAGTTGGAGGGGAAAGCAGATTTTCGTATCCATCAAGGATGTTCATTTCGTATCCATCAGGGAACATCATTTCGTATCGATAGAGATTACCTTGCTTCGTATCCATCCAGCCCGTGTCCATCATCCGCTTCACATCGGCGAGTTCCCATGGTTTCGTAACGATCAGGTTGGTAAGGTTCGAACCCATCGAATTAGCGACAGTCAGGTTCGAGTCCATCAGAAGATGGCACGTCTCGTATCCATCAGTCAATGCCTGCTTCGTATCCATCGAAGCCACCGTTCTTCGTATCCATCGAGGAATTACACTTCGTATCCATCAGAAGACCTTGCTTCGAGCCCAGGCCCAGCGACTTTCTCGTATCCAACGAGTCAACTAACTAAGGTGACGTGTCATCCCTCGATGCGAATGCGCCGAGATATATGGAGTGGACGTAGTTGACTCGGAGTGAAGACCGGATCGAGACGAAGTGTGCGCTCCATGTCTTCCCGGGGACGCGTGACACCATCGATTCGAAGCCATCAATTTGAAGAGATGGATTCGAACCAAACAGCCCAGCAAAGAATATCACTTCGTATCCACGGTATCTTTCGATCCACTGATCCAAATACCATGAAATTTTCACTGAAGGTCGCACACATACTGAGGAACATCTCCACCAAATTTTAGCTCATTTGGACATCATCTTGATCGATACGAAATGGATTCGTATCGATCGCAGATCGAGGAATAACTTTCTGGAAACGGTCGAGTGGGTCCCCTCACGTGCCAGACCAAGTCTCCCGGAGTTTGAGCGAGATTTGAGCCTCCTACGCCTATAAATAGAGCTCCAGAGCCTACAGAAAAGGGATCTTTTTTCTCTGAAGCGTCCAGACTCTGCCGGATTGAGATTTGCATCCTACTTTTGCTGTCAAATTCGAATTCTAATCTGTAATCCGCTGTTCATTGCTGTAACCGCTTGTAATCATTGAAAGAGAATCAATAAAATCATCAAAAATTCATAGTGGACGTAGGCAATACGCCGAACCACTTTAAATTGCTTGTCTGTGCATTTTATATTCCTGTTTGTTGGAGTTTTTGTTAGATAACCTCTGTTTTACATTTACAATCTTCACTTTATCTCTTCAAATAACTCCCGAAGAGTGTTGTGCCCATTTTTGGTAAAAACAGTAGTCAATCAAAGAGGCAATCGAATCGATCCCGTCGTGCTCCCAGTCGTGGGGGCTCAGGAATTCACTGGTAATGATATCAAAGTAGATAAAGGCGATGTGCCTGGTCGCCATGATGATAAATCTAGTCTTGGAGTCGAGGTTAGATCCTTGCAGACTTCACAGCTATCGGCTCCCGATAGAAGAAAAAAGAAAACATTTGTTTATAAATTTCCCAAAGGTCACCTTTCTGATCAACTCAAGTCGTCGATGACTCCTAAAGTTGTTCAAGATGAATCCTCTTCTCAACCGTCAAAGCAGACAGTCTATCACTTAATTCTTTGTCTGTTCTACCAATACCGCATGACATTGACGCTTTCCACTTTACTGACGTGAGTATTGATAGGTCGGAATCTCCCACCATATTTGGCACTGAAATTCCAACTTCTAAAGGGGAAATTACTCCAATGAGCAAAGCTCCTACATCTAGTTTATCGGGGGGTAACGCAAGGACACTTACACACACTTGCACTCCTCAACATTGCATTATGCTCAACTTATGCTTTTTAATGCTTAAAGTTGATTAAATTATCTTTTCCTTTGCAGAAATGATGGTGAAGAAAAGGAACATGTTCGATTCACTTCGGGATAAACACCACCAATCTTTTGGTTCACGCTCAAGGTGGTAGTCGAGAGTATTATGATCCTAAATACTGCTCCAGTCGAGACCGTGGTCATCAAGATAGGGTGATAGGAATAAGCCATCCCAAGATAAAAATCGATCAAGATCTAGGTCCACTCCTCCAAAGGGCTCCGACAAGCCAACTGATCGTCGGGACCTACCCGTCATTCCCACTCATGGTCCCCCTACCGTTTCAGTTCCTCCATAGCCTTTAGTTTCTTCCTATTCTCAATGGTCTAGTGACCATCATCATTATAGCGAACATGTCACTACTCATAGGCCCGGAAAGGAAAGCACTGAAGTCGAAATCACTGCGAAGATCCTATGATTCATCCAGTTGCTCATATTAAACAACTTTGAGAAGAGTTTCCAAACCTATGCTTTAAAGGGTTCAATTTCCCTCCTAATCTGAAGTGGGTCCCAGACCATGTCTAGAAAATGACTATTGACTGTGTCACTAATATCCACAAGCGGTACCATGAATTTATGAAGGGAGCAGAAAAGATGTCGAAAGTATCTTTTGAGCGTGCGGTGGAAATTGAAAAGTTAAAACGCCGGGAAGCTCAAAATAAAAGAATTATGGATACTTTGACAAACAAGTTAGAGGCTTCTAGGACGTCCCAAACAGAGGCCGAGGGAAACGCTAATGCTGTCGTCAAATCCATGGAGGAGATGAAATCCAATCATCTTGATATGGTCCAAGTGTTACATCATCGAAATCAAGAAATAGCACACTCGAGAGATGCAGCTCGAAGTAATGAATCTGCAGTCTTAAAGGAGATATTGGAACTCAAGATTAAGCTCGAGTACGCAAATAAGGAGAAAGATGATGCTCAGAAAATCACTCAAGATGCTTGTGACGAGCTGGTGAGGGTTAGACTTGAGAGTGATACGGCGGTTGAAAGGGCTAAAGATGTTGATGCACTCATTCAGCGCAAAGTAAAAGCTACCAAGGATAAGGTTAGGGAGGAGATAATGAACGAGCTCGACCCACTTCTTATTCTTTACAACACTAACATTCTCAAGCATATAAACCTAACATGGCTTTGTGATGATTATCCCTACCAGCTCTGGCACGCGTGGGAATTTCTTGTTGCTGGGGAAAAAGACTCCTTAATACTGAAGAACTCGACCTGTCCAGACTTCAAGGTGAAATGTTATGGGGCGGTGAACCCAAAACATTGCATGATATCCAGCTTACACTTTAGAAAGTATTTGTTGCTGCCTCTTTACATGAAGTGGGTGAAGGATCCAGGTAGGCACAACCCAATGTTACAACTGAATTGCTCCCAGCATCCCAGGCTATCCCTAGCTCCACGATAGATTCTTCAACCATCCTTGAGTATGATTTGGAAAAGCCTCAGCTTTCTCCAATTCCTAAACGCAGTTTTGAGAATATTTCGGCTCAATATGGGAGCCACACTGAAGAAGGTATTTCACCGACATCTTCCATCTTTCAAAATTTTGGGTGTTATCAATTGATATTTCTAATCTTTATGCCTATTTTTTCTCAGCTTTAAATCTATCAAGTGTCGTTCCTCCTCCCTCGCAAGAGCCTCAATTGAGATCACAAGCTGCCATGACAGAATCCAATAAAGTTACAACTTTGGTCGCTGCTTAGGGTGCTCAAGAAGAAACCTTCGTTACTGATGATCAATTCATAGAGGCATTGTTCAAGGAAGGAGGTGACCCATACCATAAAATTCCCTTTGATGAGGATGATATAATCACGGGCTCTTCCAACCCTACTGATGAGCTTAGCATGAAAGAGCATGTTGAGAAGGAAGAGTTGTTGAAAAAGAAGGCAAAAACTGAACCTGTTGATATGGATTTCAGTTAGCCAATTCCTATCCCACTCCAGATGATCCCTCCTTGCACGACAATTACCCAAGATGAGGTCCCCACTGCTTCTGGTGTTGAGAGTGCCTCGATCCCTCCTGCTTCTAAAGATGATGCTGCTTCGATCCATATAACTGAAGATGTATCTTTGAAGAAAAGCCAATGCGGAAAAGGATCAAAGAGAGGATCGAGTGGCAGTTCAGATGGAGCCACTCCCAAGAAACAAAAGAAAGATAGGAAATCTAAGAAATAATCATCGGGTTGGTGTGACGTGTAAATAGCTTGGATGGCTACTTTTTCATTTTGTTGGTCGTGTTTGTTTGGGTACAACCTCCACTTTTACTTCTCATTTTGGGTAAACTTGTATTGTGAACAACAAGTTTAGTGTGAACAAGAATTCTTTTATTTTTGTGTAAAATTCTTGTACACACTTGTTTAAATGATCGAGCTATCACGTTTTCCATTTAATGTATTTGTGATTCGTTGCTTGTTGGGTCGGATATTGATCCGACTTATCCATCCTAAAGCCTCCTTGAGGTCATGGCCTCAAGTCGTTTCAAACATGGGCTCGAGCCGTAGTGTAACACCATCGAATTCAGCGGTTTTAGTAATTATACTCCTACCCCTAGTCTCAGGTTAACAAAGTTAGATTGTGGACGGTCGAACTCCATCCTTAGCAAGTTTATACTCCTTTTGTCGGTTTTAGGCCGGAGTTTATGGAATAGTGAGTGGTCGAACCGCCCTCATATAATTGTTTATACTCATATCCTCATTTTAGAGATAAGAGTTAGTTAATGGGCGGTCGGATCACACCCTTTTAGCATCAATACTCATATCCGTACTTTTTTGACATGAGTTATTTCATAGGTGATCAGTCGCACCCACTTAGAATTTATACTCATATCTGCACTCTGAGGACGTGAGTTATTCGGAAAACTATCGAGTTCAGTTCTCTTTTGTAGTTGTTCTGCCCTCAAATATGGGGCTTGACTCATCAAGTGACAATTCGAATCTCAATCGCTCTCGAACTATGTTGATCCCATCGAACATTGGGATTTAGTCGATCGTATATCGCAACTAACATATACAGTAATGGCAGGTCACAGATATGATGGAAAATTCGAAGTTCTATTGCTAAATGGAAAGGAGTGACATAATTTTCCTTATTACATATTTGAAAAACCAAATGCTAAAGAAAATCCTAAAATTAAATATAGCTGAATGAAAAAGGAAAACTAAGTGAAATAGCTTTGTAAATGCTCGCTTTTCCACGCCCTTGGAAGTCTGACGCCATCAACAGTCGCTAGCTTGAATGTTCCCTCTCCAAGCCTCTGCTCAATGATATATGGTCCTTCCCAAGTTGGATTCATATGCGACAGGATAGGAAAAACCCATTTTAAAACAAGATCCCCAACTTCAAAGGTTCTAGGTCGGACTTTAGTGTTCTAGTATCAGGCGACTCGATGGTGGTGGGCAGCGGCCCTAAAATCGGCTTCCTCACTCTTCTCATCTATAAAGTCTAGAGATTCCAAAAGGAAATTTTTGTTTGTTCTGGGGTCATAATAAGTTACTCTATGAGAAGGAACTTCAAGCCGAATAGGAATAGGGGCCTTGGAGCCATAAGTGAGGGCAAATGGAGTATGGCCAGTCGCGGACTTGTGGATGGTTCTGTAAGCCCATAATGTTGTCAGGAGTTCACCACCCACTTTCCTCCAGCTCATTCCAAACACCTTTTTAGAACGGATTTTATGATTTTGTTCACAGCTTCAACTTGTCCATTCGCTCGAGGATGAGTGACTGCCGCAAACCTCTTTTCAATACGATACCAATGGTAGAAATCTTTAAATTCAGTACTATCGAATTGAGTTCCATTGTCTATTACAATAGTTCATGGAAGGCCAAAACGACAGACTATGTTCCGGATAATGAAGTTGATTACTTTCTTAGTAATGATCGTTGCCAAGGGTTCCGCCTCAGTCCATTTGGTAAAGTAATCAACTACGACAATAACGTACTTTGCACCATCTTTAGAGATCAGTAAGGAACCGATAATATCTATACCCCATATGGAAAATGGCCATGGGATGACCATTTGTGTAATTTCTGTTAGTGGAGCTTTTGGAACTTTTGCATATATCTGGCACTTGTCGCATCGTCTTACATAATCGGCAGCATCTCAATTAATGGTCGGCCAATAATACCCATAACAGAGTAATTTCTAGCTAGGGTTTATCCCCTAGTGTGATCACCGCATTCCCCTTCATGAACATCATTTAGGACTCTTTTTATTTCGTCATGAGCGATAAACCAAAGAAGGGGAACAGAGAAACCCTTTCTATACATAACTCCTTCCTGTATAATATACCGTGATGCTTTGCGAAGGATTTGTCGCTTTTCATTCCTTCATTCGAAAAGAACTCCCTATAACAAATAATCTTTAAGTGGAGTCATCCACGATTCCTTCTCAAGCTCCGTCTCTAGTATTCAGTCAATTTCCTTCAGGTTTATACTCGAGGCATTTAATACCTCGACTGGAACTAAGCCCAACTGTTGTGCATCCCTGGTGCTTGCAAGCCTTGCAATTGATCAGCCTCTTTGTTATGGTCCCTAGGAATGTGCATAATGACATAATACTCAAAGTCAGTCAACAACTCTTGAACTTGGGTAAGGTATGGAGCAAGCCGTTGTCCTTTAACTTGGTTATCTCCCCTAATTTGGTATACTACAAATTACGAGTCACTAAAGATTTCAAGAGACTTTATTCCCAATTCTTTGGCAAGCTTAAGTCGAGCAATCAAAGCCTTGTACTCGGCAACGTTGTTTGTTGCAGGGAAATCAAGCTTTAAAGCAAAGCAGATTAACCAATCTTCGGGAGTTACAAGCACAATCCCAGCTCAAGAACAACGATCGTTGGATGCTCCATCTGTATACAAATTTCACCGTATGGTAGTGATTTCACTACACTTTGGAAAATCATCCTGTGTAGTGAATTCGGCTATAAAATCTACTAGTGCCTGACTTTGGATAGTCCTCCAAGGAAGATAAGTGATATCGAATTGGCTAAGTTTGATATTCCATTAGAGTAACCTTCCAGATGTCTCAAACCGCTGTAAGACCTGTTGTAATGGCTGGTCGGTGTAAACATTAATAATGTGTGAATGAAAGTATAGGTGAAGATTTCGTGATGCAATCAGCAAGCAGCATGCCAGTTTCTCTATCTTCGGATAGTTCCTTTCAGCCCCTGTCAATCGCTTGTTAGCATAATAGACCGGTCTTTGAATTTAGTTCTCTTCATGAAGCAACGAGACACTTATAGCGTGTACCGACACAGCTAAGTAGACATATAGATCTTCATGATCCACTAGCTTTTATAAGATGGGAGGTCTCTCCAATTGGTTCACCAAAGCGTGAAATGCGTATTTACAATCTTGTATCCGTTCAAAATTCGTTTCTCCTCTCTTGATCAAGTCAAAGAAAGGAATGCATTTATCAGTAGCTCTAGAAATGAATCGACTTAAGGCAGCGACCTTCTCATTCAGGCTCTATACTTGTTTGATAGTCTTTGGTGCTTGGATTTTGCGAATAGCTTGGATCGTCTCAGGATTAACTTCGATTCCACAGGCATTAACAATGAAACCCAAGAACTTTCCTTATGCAACGCCAAAGGAATATTTTAGAGGATTATTCTTCATTTTATAATGTCGGAGGATGTCGAACTACCAATTCTTTAATGTGGTCGCTAGATCGTCATGACTTCACAATCATATCATTCACATACACCTCCATCATTTTCCCGATTTGATCTTTAAACATTTTATTAACTGGGCACCGGTAGGAAGCTCCTGCATTTTTTAGTCCAAATGGAATCACCACATAATAATATAAACCAACATCGGTAATGAAGTCGGTGTGCTCTTGATTAGGATTATGCATCAGGATTTTGTTTTATCCTGAGTACGCATCCATGAAAGATAGCAATTCATGTCCCGCGATCGAGTCTACCAGTTGGTCGATCCTCGGAAGAGGAAAACTGTATTTTTGGGGATGTTTTGTTTAAGTCTAAGTAATCAACGCATGTTCTCCATTTCCCATTTGCCTTTTTCACAAGTACAAGATTAGATACCCATTTAGGGAAGAGGACATCGCGAATAAACCCATTGTCTTTGAGTCTATCTACCTTCTCTTTAAGAGCGGCAGATCTCTTTGGATCCATCGATGTCTTTTTTGTTTCATCGGGACATACCTCGGGTCGATATTCAATGCATGGCTCGCAATGGCAGGCGAGATCCCACACATGTCTAAGTGATTCCAAGTGAACACGTCAAGATTCGCTCGATGAAATCTAATAAGTTCTTCATTATCGAGGGGCTGAGTTGTGATTCGATCCTTAGGACCCGTGACGGGTCATCGTGTCTAACTGTAATGTAAATCATCAGCTCAGCCGGGGTAACCTTGGTCTCTTTAGGCTCCGTTTCATCATCTCTCGGATCTATATCTCTATAGAATCGAATGTGGCACCCAAGCCAAGGCTCGGGCACCAGTTGTCAATACTCGGTGTCTTGGATGTGGACTGACTTGTCCACACCTTTACTTTACCCCCTCCGTTGAGCATCCCTCAACTCAACTACATAACAGGCACATCCAGTTGCCTTATCACCATGAATAACTCCAACTCCTTTATCTGTTGGGAACTTCAAAGTCAAACACCATGGGGCAAGAGCTACCCGGAACTCAGCTAGGGCCAGTCGGTCCAAAAAAACGTTGTATGGAAAGTCTACATCCAAAACAACAAAAGGAAAAATCTGGACTCTCCTACGGTCACCTTCTCCCAATTCTACAGGCAATTCAACATAACCAACAACTTCAGTTGTACCACCGTTAAAGCCATTAATGTGGGCTTTAGATGGTTTCGTATCCTTTGCTTCCATCCTCATCTGATCATAAGCTTTCTTGAAAATTATGTTTACAGAACTTCCACAGTCAACCAATATCCTTCTCACAAAAGAGGGGCCGATCATGGCCGAAATGGCCATCGGGTCGATCGCTGGAGCCTCCACCTTGTCTACATCTCTATTTCTAAACACGGTATCGTCTGCTATTATACGTTGCTGTTTTACAAGAGCTCTATCCTCCATGTTTGAACAACATTAAAAATCCACATGCTTAATCGTGCTAGAATAGTACTCCATCTCATGCCAACTTTTATCAGTCGGATGCAGTCCTCCGACTATTGTATTGATCACTAATCTTCCACCAGTCCACGTAGGTTCCTCGGTCCTGTGCAGTGCTTGTTCTCGGTTGCGGTCGATTGTCTCATGCCCCCCATCCTACGGGGTTTTAACAAACTACTATAACTTCCTTTCTCGAATCAGCTTTTCGATAATGTCATGGAGATGCCTGCATTCATTGGTGTTATGCCCATAACATTCGTGAAACCAATAATATTTCCCGGTTTGTTTCTGCTTCTCTATTGATTTCTTTGGATGTGGCTTCCTGTACTGCATAATATTGCAGGTAGACAAATAGACATTCTCCAGGGACGTATTAAGTGGCGTGTAAGTATTGTACATCAGAATTTTAGGCTTTCCTCTTCCAAAATCCCTCTTTCATTCACGGCTTCTATCTATGCCTTTCTTTTGCTAATTCGATTTGTTCTGGACATTCACTTGAACTTTTCTAGAGCTTTCATCAAACCGCCTTACTGCAATATTACTCTGTACTGCCTCTCTACTTGGTCCTGCAATTTTCTTCTTCCTGGAGGATCTGGCTTCCTCCTTTCTTAAATATTGAGTCGCCATCGCCTAAAGCGTTCCAACATTGCAGGTGGCTTATCGGCTAACCAATCACCAAAATCAGATTCTGGATCAATCCCTCTTAGCATAGCCATCAATATTGCATGGTCATTCGGATTACTAATTTCCGTAATAGTTGTGTGGAATCTCTTCAAATAATCTTTCAACGATTCTCCTGGAGCCGGGATCACACTGGAAAGGGACATTACATCCTTAGGGCGAGTCGCGTGCATTCAGAACTACTATACAAACCTTATTGCCAAATCATCAAATCTAGATAACGATTGTGGGGGTAGCCTTTTAAACCACATTGTTGCTATTCCAGAGAGAGTTATGGGAAAACATCTACACTTGGTTGCATCATCTGCTCATGCGGAATCCATCAGCCATTCATATCTCATGACGTGCTGCCTGGGGTCGGTTTCTCCCTCATAGGCAGACATCGATGGCATGTTGGACCTCCTTGGATATTCTGCCTAAAGGAAATTATCAATGAACGGGGTATGGATTCTCGAAATTCCCATGTCATCTTTGGTCAAGCCTTGGCTCTCTCTCACTAACTGTCTGACCATACCCAACAAGTCCAACGTTTGGATAGTTGGTGCCAAGCGATGGTCGTGTTCCACCTCACGTGAATGGTCTAGTCAATGTCTATGAGCCATTCCACACCTTCTTGGTTCAACATCTTCTCAATGTGGATCTCGCACATTCACTTCATCATCATTTCGAGGAAGCATTTGGTCAACATTTAACTGAACTCTATTATCCAAATCGGGCACAGCAGCTCCAGTTTGAATCCCAACATGCATAGGTAAGTTTCCTTCTCTGGTGGAGGGATCGGCACTGATCGTTCCTGGCAGACGACGATGGTCGGCCTGTTGACGATTCTAAGTTTCTACATGATATCCATCTGTTATGCGATGCCTATGCCTGTGATACTCATCTGATGAACTAGAACTTTCCGATGCCGAGTAAAGGGTAGGGTCCCTTCAAGATTTTCCACGCCATTGCGGACTGATTTGGTTCATTAGATTGATATTGGCTTGAATCTGCTGATTTAATTCTCGACGGCTATTCATTAGCTATCTCATCAGATTCTACAATTTGGCCCTGGTAATAGAATGGGTTGGATTTTGGACTTCAACTTGTTTAGCATTCACATCCATTGGTCGATTGCTCGGGACTTCTTACTGGATACTAGTGTTTTCATTTCCTTCCATGTTCTGAGAAGTAGCTCTAGCATTCCTCACCATTGTCGATGGCTTTTCTTAGATTTTTGAAAAACTGAGTAGAACGAGCAAACTTCTTGAAGATAACTATGGATCTCCTTCGAGGGATTTATGTAATCTAGTAGCAGCAAAGGGATCCTAATAAGTTGAGAACCAAGGTTCTCGGTGAAAGCACCAAAATATTTGCACCAAAAATGTTTATAAACACCCAAGAATAGCTTTTTAGAGAAGTAAATGAAGAAAAGAAAAATTAAACTGAGTAAATGAACAAGTAAGCAATAGAGAATAAGCGGTAATCAAAGACACGGAGGTTTATATTGGTTCGGCATTATATGCCTACGTTAACTTTAAATATTATCCTTTATTACTCTCTTGTGAATCTGATTACAACAGTATAACAAAGCTAACACTTGATTACAATAGTGTCCAGAGTAACAAGCAGTGTAAAGATCCTAAAAATGAACCCACGGGTCTATATTTATAGGATGAGATGATGAGATATTTTGCTAAGGTTTTGGCAGAAGGCTCTCCAGGTCCATAGAGGCCCACCATAACGATCAGTGAACATTACTTATTATTTTAGAACGATCGGTATAAATTATACCGATCATTATTTTTGACTCTGATTTCCATGTGATCGTTTTTAGGGGGTCCCACATGCCTCTATGCCTTGCTCCTAAAATATGAAGTCACTCTAAGCTATAGATTGCGAGATATGGATCAATCTTTGTTTCATTTGGGTTATTCACTGAGCTACACTAATCGTTATAAAGACTGTGTTACTACTAAAATTCCTTTCGACCTAGTCAAAATCAGTTTGAGCAGAAGGCAAAGAAGAACAAGCGAAAAAGGCTTCGGCTAGACCTTTTGAACGAGTCAAAGGGATGCTACAGCAAAAGTCCAAAAGCTTTAGAGCCTTTCGAAGAAGTCGAAAGGATGCTACAGTCAAGGTCTAGAACATTCTCAACCTTTCGAAGGGGTCGAAGGGGTCTAAAGCATCCTTCCGCTTCAGTAACCACCTTTCGAAGCAGACGATTCCATAAGCATGAAGACCTTTCGAATGAGTCAAGGCTACACCTTTCAAAGACAAGGAACGACAACCCAATATATATGCGCCAAACCTTTCAAAACCAAAGGTTTCACCTAGACTCAAAATACTCAGAAGCATGCATTGGCCAGAGCAACCCTTTTGAAACCCAAACTAAACGTTTCGAACCGATCGAAACCATTATTATCCAAGGAGGTTTTGCACCAAGTTACAGGCAGAAGTTTAGAAGCAACTAACAGAGTCGAAACCATCTATATTGCAACACCTTCGAAACCACTGGATAAAGCCTATCGATAGAGTCGAAAACTCCTACAGAGCAACATAGAGAGGAAAGACGCAACCATCCCTTTCAACAAAGGCGGAGGCATTCTAAAGATAATACGGCAGCCACCTTTCGACCAAGTCGAAAGCATTGGGGTCGAAAGGTGCCGACCCGCATCTATAAATAGGACCCAAAGGGTCTGTTTTTAGGCATCCGAACTCAGTCAATCTGTACTTACATTTTCTTAATTCTAAAAGTTGTAAACCCTAATTTTAAATTGAATTGGGGAAATTGAGTAATAAATACTTCTTTGAGCTGAGATAGGGAAGATCTCTATATTCTTGATTAATTAGTTGTTTCGAAGCTTTATTATCATAACTAATTAAGTTTTTCCAGGTATTGACCACGTCGAGAGGTCTCTTTCAACTAGATTGAAACCCTTAAATTTTTAAGTAAATCTAGGGACAAACTCCTGGCCACCTTCCATAAGACTTCTACTTTCGACAAGGTCGAAACCTAGTACCAAACCACTTAAACCTTATATTTCCAATCCAGACCCAAGATATCTAAGACTACGGCTTTCGACAGGGTCGAAACCTTAATCCCAGATTCTTGATCAAAGCCCTAACCACTAAATAACTTAAGCTTTCGACAGGGTCGAAACCCACTAAGTCAAACCTTTCCCAGAGATTCCTAAAGTTATCTATTTGTAATGACCCGCCCTTCTACACACAGAAAGACGCATCATTTTATAAGAAAGAAAGGGGTGAGAAATAGAAAAGATAGAGAAGAAAGAACTAAACAACATCAGAATCTCAACAGCGGAACAAATGAAATATTATATATCACATAAGAGATTACATAGTAACATATACATCAGAGTTACACAGATAATACAACACATACTAGACAGTTATAAACACCTGTCTAGTTAATACAACTCGATACAACTCAAAACATCACAGAGATACAACACAGCGGAAATACGGATAAACACTACACAGTGGAACCAATATATATCTATACGCTGAAGCCTCCTGCTCCATTGCTCCTCCAGAATTTATCAAAGCTTACCTGAATCCCTTGGCTACTCGTAAAAATTTGAGTACCCGAGAGTTTAAGAAAAACAGAAATAAACTCCGGGTCAGACATGGGTCTGGTATGAGTAAACGGTTAAAGTTGCTTAACTTTGAAAAACCTTTGAAAACAAAAGGTATCACGTAAGACTACCCACACATAAACATGGAAAAGTTTTTACCTTACGCTAACCAAACATTTGATAGAAAATCCAGTTATATTATAATAGTGTCTAGGGTTTTCAAGTAAAATACAGAAATAGCTGGAATGCTTACATCTCACGTTCCAACATAGTTGGGCATAACTAAAATGTACGGTGCTTATTGGAGATTGGATTCCATACAATGGCAGGGCTACCGGGGTACCGCCCGTCACAGTACCTGGCCTAGATCAGCGTACCGAGGATTACTCCCAATCCCCTGCAACACAAAGCCGGAACCATCCCTTACTGGATAATTCCGAATAAAATCATCCCACGGTTGTGATCAGCAACCGCACCACTAAGCCGAAATAAAAGGGACATCTAGACAGGGATGACCTTACTCTCAAGTGGGTGCGACCCACGAAGCCTTGCTGCACCTCTCTTGTTTTAGCCATTCTCGGTTGATGAGGCTTGAGGCTACGATTACCTTTAGAGAACACATCTCTTAGAATGCTCATCGTCCACCTGACGATGTTCTGAAAGCATTCAATCCATACAAGTTCGTTCCGGGTTCGAACGAAACCGAAGGCATTATCTCGTTACACTCATTTTGGAATCATCCTCAGAGTTAACGACAATAACCCTTGCACTCTGAATCTTCATCTTCACTTGAGATTCATGACCTATCGTTAATTTGGATCGATGTGGTTTTCGGATATCCAAATCTGGAAACCCGATCCCGGTCTCATCAAATCCAAATCGCCATCTTTTAGGTCCAAGTTGTTTTAAAGTTAAAACAATTTAATTTTATTATCTATATACACAGAGATAGATAATTCATATCATCACAATAGATAATTCACAATATCATCATAAATAGATAATTCATATCACACAACATTACTTATCTCATATCCGAGATTACAAACCATTCAAGGCAAACAATATCATCCATCCATACATAAGCAAGGATTAATAATCACACCATTTATAATTAATTTAAAATGAATTAAATTAATTACCTTATCTCTAATTAATTTAAAGTAAATTAAATTAATTACTTCATTCTATACATCCTGCTTACTTAACCATTAATTAATTACAAATCAATTAATTAATCATTCTCTAATTTCCATCTTAATTAATCACCTTTGATTAACTAACCTTTAATTACATTCCAGTAATTACCTTTTTAATTAATTTCACAAATTAATTAACCTTAACCATTCACAGTAATTAACCATTAATTACTTCATTAATTACATTAATTAATGATCCCTAATAAATTATTTCCATTAATTAATTAACTATAATTAATTACATTAATCCTTAATTAATTACATTAATTAATTAACTTAAATTATTCACTTCCATTTATCAACCTAAATCATATACAGGAATTTCCATCTTGAAATTACTTACCTTAATTAATTAACTTCTTAATTAATTATATAAATCTTTTGATTTATTACACTAAGTAATAAATCTTTAATTACTTCTACTAAGTAATTATACTTTAATTACTTCCATTAAGTAATTTCCTTTAATTAATTACATCCAGTAATTACACATTAATTACTTTGCTAAGTAATTATACTATTCAATTTCATTAAGTATTTATACTTAATTAACCATCAAATGATTATCTTTAATTAATTTCAATTAATTATCTTGAATCAATCACATTCATTTGATTAATTATACTTGGGTAATTCATTTCTGAATTAACTTAAACAAATTAATTAACCTTTCATTACAGGTTAATTATTCTTTTAATTATTAATTAATAAACCTTAATTATCAATTAATAAGACTTAATAACAAATTAATTAATCCTTTAATTTCTATAGATTAATTATTTCTTATTCATTAATTAATTAATAAAACCAAATTATTAATCAATAAAACTTAATTACAACTAAGTACTTCTTAATTACTAATTAATCAACCTTTAATTTCTTAATTAATAAATTTCCAATTCATTAATATCTAATTATTAGTTAATCAATCATAATCATTAATTAACAAATTTCCATGATGGATTTTAACATGGGTTTAAGAATTCCACTGTCCTTTTCATTTTACAGTTAAACATCAAATATATTTTTCTTAACTTCATTTTTAAGTTTAATCTATGACTAAACAAACAATTCTTGTTTGAAAACCAGGTCATAATAGAGATCAGAGAAAGAAATTTGGAATTTAGAACTAAATTTTAAAATCTGAACTAAGAACAGAGGAAATAAAAACAACAGACATGCACAGTTCAAACATAACAACATATATCACATTTATGTCTACATATACATAGAATCCTATACTTATATATACACATGCAAGATATCATCATCACAAAGAGTTCACAAGCAACCATCATTAACTTATTTTGATTTTTAAATAAAAATGTTTACTCACCTGTTTTTGGAAAGGCAGAGGGTTTTTAAAACTGGATTGCCAAAGTTGGAAACTTGAAAAGCTTTGAAACTTTGCATCTTTTGTTGTTTTGTTTTCCTGAGAAAATGTCATGCATTGACTTAAAAACTGAAAGCTTTAAAAAGCTTTAAAACTTGAAACTTTGAAACTGGAAGGAACTTTAGAGATTTCTTTTGAGAGATGCTTTATTTTCTTTTAAAAAACTGAAATGCTTTGCTCAGGCTTTTGAAAAAGGTTTACAGGGTTGGTTGTTTTGCTTTGCAATGATTGAATGAATTCAAAATGAAAAGGGAAACTTGATAATAAAGAAGACAATGTAGGCAGAGGCTAAGTTGTTTGTACAAAAAAAACTTAGCTGGTACAAGATTTTATGTTTTGATCAGAGATCTTTTCTTATACATGGCTGATATGAAGACATTTTGTACACAAGCATTTATGAGCAATGTCATACATATCCTCTTATTAAATTTTGTATGTACTTGTGTTTTCTTTACTTTATTTCTTGCCTTCAAATCTAGATGCTATAGTACATATATTTTATAATACTTGCCTGCAAATATATGTCTTCTACCTTAAGCTTCTACAAAGTTATATTCTAGAGTTTATCTTATGTTCATAAATACTTATATCTGAACAAACAAATGAAGATATCTTCTCCTTGTCATTCAGCCTTGCATAAATCTACATGTTTATAATACTATTCTTTATTTTATTTTGTTTTAGACTTGTTACTTGCATATACACATGTTGATAGTGTATATATATATCCAATTCTAGAATCATCTTAAGCTCCTCTAAGTTGTTATATTTATTTGTATTAGGTTAGCTTGTGAATCTTATTCTTGTTTTTACATGACTAATTATTTATTTCTATTTAAAAACTTAATGTGTTAAACTAGTGTATATTTTCCTAATTTAAACTTAACTTATCAAACACTTTATTGATATTTATTTATTTATTTTATTTTATTTTTACTTATGTTAAATATGTTTATATATTAATACTTACATTTATGACCATATATTAGTTTTATATTTACTTTTAATATTGACAAGATTTACTTTAATTTAAACATTATTATCTAGATTACATCAATATTATTATATAGATCAAAATGTACTAAGTAGAGTTTTACTTTAATTTAAGAATAGATTTTTATTGTAATTAAATTGAAACACTTTTATATTAAATTCTCAAATTAAAATTTTCTTCTAACTACACACATATAAATACATTTAAATAATACTTATTAAATTAGAAATAATAGGACTATTTAAATCTATTTATAAAATAACACAAATTAAATTTGTATCTAATTATTCTTATTTAAAATCAATCTATAATCTTAATTTAAAACATCACATTATTAATTTATTGGTTATTTATATTTGAAAATAACAATTTAAATCAATTTTAAATACTTTAATTAGGAGATTATCGCATTTTAAATTCCTCGAAATTTCGGGATGTCACATTCCTTCCCCCTTAAAAGAATTTCGTCCTCGAAATTTAAAACAAAAGATAATCCAAAGTTTTATTTTATTTTCAACCAATTCAGCATACATATCAGTCATACACAACCCAACAAACAATTTCAATCAACAAACACACTAGCTATTCGGACACAGATCCGGATAAGCTTCCTAAAAATTCGCCGATTTTCCTAGGTACGGATACTGGAATACTCGCTTAACTGAATCCAAACTAGCTACACTACTGAGCTACTAAGCTCCTACTCATCTAGATCTATAGAACAAGACATGATATCAGACTACAGACAAGTCTGACTCAACAACCAAAACTCCCTGAACTGCTGGTTCTAAAACCAGTGATAGATCTTACATGTATTCCCTCAGAGATACGAGAAATACAATGAATCCCAGTCTTCCAAACTGGCAATCCACTCATGTAATCCAAAACACTTATCCTTACAAAGAATACAGAAAGATCCAATATACTTCGGAGCTAACCTCACAGTCTTACCCAATCTTATTGCTCCCTTAACCGAATAAAATCTCAACAACATCGAAGTCTCCAACTTCGAATTCCAGATTCTTCCGTTTCTTATCCACAAAACTCCTTCTGACAATCCTGGACTGCATACAACCTTTCTTGACCAGCCAAAACTTTGCTGATGCTTCAATAACCAAACTAGATCAGAATAGCTCAACAAAAGATCCTCTCTAGATTTACCCAAAAATCCAGAATACAACTCTACTCCACCATCATCAGTAGATTACAACTTACTTCTCCTATCCAGAAAAGACAAAACAAAAACACTTGCCAAATCTGGCCTCAAATCCAGAAAAATTCCTGTAGAAATTCTCTAATCTCAAAACACTGCAACTTCCGGTTGCTTCCACTCTAGAACAGCTGCCACCTTGCTTCCGCTGCACAACTCTGATCTAAAGTAGATAAGCATGTCGATGAATTCGAACAAAATCTTAACCAACACCTCCTGGACAAACAGTATCAGATCCACCACAATCGGAAACGAACTGCTCAAAGAAACAGATGAGTCCTCAGTCAAGGGTACTGTCTTTAGCTACCCTTAGCTAGAAAAAACTCAAAACTAGATACAGAAGAGAAAACACAAATGCCCTACCAAAACTCCTAAGAAACCATCAGTACCACTTCTGGAATCCAGTCGATACCAAACTCAATCTCCAGATGCTGACAAAACTCTGACTTCCTGAAGACATCCAGAAAAAATCTCTGACAAACCAAGAGAACACTCAGACTATCGCAAGTCACTTTTGCGATCAATCCAGCCTAATTCCAAAGAAAAACTGCTCTCTCTTTACCAATCAGAATAGCTTATGCTTATGAAGCCAATCCATCGAAGAAACGGAACCACTCTGATGCTTCTGAACTCCACTTCTAAGCTAGAAAGCTTCCTTGCCAACACACAGAACACTCTGAGCTGTGCTGCTGACACCTATGCCAAGGAATTCCTAATCTAAAGCTCTTCGAGAACTCGGACCACAAACCAAACAGAAACACCCTGCTGAACACAGCCACAACACCGAAGCAGACACACTTCCTTAACTTGTTCCAAAGAAAACATCTTCGGAAACATCCGTAGTCACTGCGTCGCATCACACAGCTCCTACATCCTGAGGTATCAAGATACCATGACTTACTTCTGTCCAACCGACAAATCCAAACTCTCAAAAATCCGCTCACACGAGCATGATCAAACTTGCACTTCAATGATGAACTCCGAATTCTTAACAGGTTTCCTTCAGAGATCAATAAAATTCTTACATCAAACAAAGATCACTCGAGACGGTATTAGGTCTATAGTCTCGACATATACACTTCCAACCTCAACAAACTCCAACCATCGGTAGTCGTGTTACACACACCACTACCCTATCTACCTTTATAACTTATATTGGAAAACCCGAACAGGTAACCCAACAGATAGGTTGAAATATAGATATATGTATATATATAAAAATTACAAGTACGCTCTCTCAAGAAAGATACCACTCCAGAGCTTAGGTATTCGCTCAACATATCGCTCTGATACCACTGTAATGACCCGCCCTTCTACACACAGAAAGACGCATCATTTTATAAGAAAGAAAGGGGTGAGAAATAGAAAAGATAGAGAAGAAAGAACTAAACAACATCAGAATCTCAACAGCGGAACGAATGAAATATAATATATCACATAAGAGATTACATAGTAACATATACATCAGAGTTACACAGATAATACAACACATACTAGACAGTTATAAACACCTGTCTAGTTAATACAACTCGATACAACTCAAAACATCACAGAGATACAACACAGCGGAAATACAGATAAACACTACACAGCGGAACCAATATATATATATATATATATATATATATATACGCTGAAGCCTCCTGCTCCATTGATCCTCCAGAATTTGTCAAAGCTAAGCTGAATCCCTTGGCTACTCGTAAAAATTTGAGTACCCGAGAGTTCAAGAAAAACAGAAATAAACTCCGGGTCAGACATGGGTCTGGTATGAGTAAACGGTTAAAGTTGCTTAACTTTGAAAAACCTTTGAAAACAAAAGGTATCACGTAAGACTTCCCACACATAAACATGGAAAAGTTTTTACCTTACGCTAACCAAACATTTGATAGAAAATCCAGTTATATTATAATAGTGTCTAGGGTTTTCAAGTAAAATACAAAAATAGCTGGAATGCTTACATCTCATGTTCCAACATAGTTGGGACAACTAAAATGTACGGTGCTTATTGGAGATTGGATTCCATACAATGGCAGGGCTACCGGGGTACCGCCCGTCACAGTACCTGGCCTAGATCAACGTACCGAGGATTACTCCCAATCCCCTGCAACACAAAGCCGGAACCATCCCTTACTGGATAATTCTAAATAAAATCACACCACGGTTGTGAATAACAACCGCACCACTAAGCCGAAATAAAAGGGACATCTAGACAGGGATGACCTTACTCTCAAGTGGGTGCGACCCACGAAGCCTTGCTGCACCTCCCCTATTTTAGCCATTCCCGGTTGTTGAGGCTTGAGGCTATGATTACCTTTAGAGAACACATCTCTTAGAATGCTCATCGTCCACCTGACGATGTTATGAAAGCATTCAATCCATACAAGTTCGTTCCGGGTTCGAACGAAACCGAAGGCATTATCTCGTTACACTCATTTTGGAATCATCCTCAGAGTTAACGACAATAACCCTTGCACTGTGAATCTTCATCTTCACTTGAGATTCACGACCTATCGTTAATTTGGATCGATGTGGTTTTCAGATATCCAAATCTGGAAACCCGATTCCGGTCTCATCAAATCCAAATCGTCATCTTTTAGGTCCAAGTTGTTTTAAAGTTAAAACAATTTAATTTTATTATCTATATACACGGAGATAGATAATTCATATCATCACAATAGATAATTCACAATATCATCATAAATAGATAATTCATATCACACAGCATTACTTATCTCATATCCGAGATTCAAACCATTTAAGGCAAACAATATCATCCATCCATACATAAGCAAGGATTAATAATCACACCATTTATAATTAATTTAAAATGAATTAAATTAATTACCTTATCTCTAATTAATTTAAAGTAAATTAAATACTTCATTCTATACATCATGCTTACTTAACCATTAATTTATTACAAATCAATTAATTAATCATTCTCTAATTTCCATCTTAATTAATCACCTTTGATTAACTAACCTTTAATTACATTCCAGTAATTACCTTTTTAATTAATTTCATAAATTAATTAACCTTAACCATTCACAGTAATTAACCATTAATTACTTCATTAATTACATTAATTAATGATCCCTAATAAATTATTTCCATTAATTAATTAACTATAATTAATTACATTAATCCTTAATTAATTACATTAATTAATTAACTTAAATTATTCCCTTCCATTTATCAACCTAAATCATATACAGGAATTTCCATCTTGAAATTACTTACCTTAATTAATTAACTTCTTAATTAATTATATAAATCTTTTGATTTATTACACTAAGTAATAAATCTTTAATTACTTCTACTAAGTAATTATACTTTAATTACTTCCATTAAGTAATTATACTTTAATTACTTCCATTAAGTAATTTCATTTAATTAATTACATCCAGTAATTACACATTAATTACTTTGCTAAGTAATTATACTATTCAATTTCATTAAGTATTTATACTAAATTAACCATCAAATGTTTATCTTTAATTAATTTACAATTAATTAACTTGAATCAATCACATTCATTTGATTAATTATAATTGGGTAATTCATTTCTGAATTAACTTAAACAAATTAATTAACCTTTCATTACAGATTAATTATTCTTTTAATTATTAATTAATAAACCTTAATTATCAATTAATAAGACTTAATAACAAATTAATTAATCCTTTAATATCTATAGATTAATTATTTCTTATTCACTAATTAATTAATTAAACCAAATTATTAATCAATAAAACTTAATTACAACTAAGTACTTCTTAATTACTAATTAATCAACCTTTAATTTCTTAATTAATAAATTTCCAATTCATTAATCTCTAATTATTAGTTAATCAATCATAATCATTAATTAATTAAATTAATTAATTATTCTTAAATTAATCACTTAATTAACCTTTATCCTTAATTAATTAAATTAATTACTTATACTTAATTTCCTAATTAACTTAATTAATCCTAAGATAATAAAACTTCTTTAACTTAAGATAAACATTATCTTAATTACCATTTACATTTTAAAACCCCTTTATCTCAAAATTTACTTAAAACAAAATTTAGATTAAATAAATTTTAAAAACTCCTTAACAAATGTTAAGAAACCATTTGATATTAATAAAGTAATGTTTTAAAAGAAAGTATCCAATTTGTTTTTAAATTTCAAAAATCTTATTTTTAAAAACTTTTTTAAAAACTGACTTTAAGTCTACTTCGGGTCATACCCGAATGCTACTCGGGTCTATCCCCGAGTTTTCCCTACTTCTTCCCCCTTTTTACAAAACTTAGATTAATTTCTAAATGTTTAAAAACAGTAGGCTTATCACCTACAAACACTCGAGTACGAACTCGAGCTTAATACCCAAAACCCGATCCTAACTTCGAGTCACTCCCACAACAAACCCACTGACACACAAGCCACCTCGTGCACATGCACCGGCCACCGCCGACCATCCAGCCACCAAGTTCACCTAGGACACGTCGCCTTCTACCCATACTTGCCATCTGACCACCCAGAAACGGCAACCAACGTCGAAAGCGAAATCGAGCTACCTCGATCAAAAAGGAACTGCAACTATCGCTTGGAGAATCGCCTCGTCACCGCTGCACAGGCCACCGGAGTCGACCAAGTTCCGACCACACCTCGACAACACTCCAAGCAATCATTCCCCGAAGTTCCGCGAAGCTCGATCACGTAAAGGAGTCGTACTCGTCACATTTCTGATCATAATACAAACGAACCCTAAACCCTAAATTGGATTCATTCGACAAATTCGTGCATTTGAAAAATTATTCAACAATTTTCTCAACATCACAGATGTTTATACTAGCTTCACACCAAATGTCATCATTTATTATTGATTCGATTGTCAGAAATTTGTAAAAATGCAAACTTTATTCAAAAACAAATTGCTCTTGAAATACTGAACTAAAAATCTTCATTTTTGTTTTAAAATCCTAATTTGAAAAGTGTATTCGAATTATCATCCTGAAACAACAAATTTCCATGATGGATTTTAACATGGGTTTAAGAATTCCACTGTCCTTTCCATTTTACAGTTAAACATCAAATATTTTTTTCTTAACTTCATTTTTAAGTTTAATCTATGACTAAACAAACAATTCTTGTTTGAAAACCAGGTCATAATAGAGATCAGAGAAAGAAATTTGGAATTTAGAACTAAATTTTAAAATCTGAACTAAGAACAGAGGAAATAAAAACAACAGACATGCACAGTTCAAACATAACAACATATATCACATTTATGTCTACATATACACAGAATCCTATACTTATATATACACATGCAAGATATCATCATCACAAAGAGTTCACAAGCAACCATCATTAACTTATTTTGATTTTCAAATAAAAATGTTTACTCACCTGTTTTTGGAAAGGCAGAGGGTTTTTAAAACTGGATTGCCAAAGTTGGAAACTTGAAAAGCTTTGAAACTTTGCATCTTTTGTTGTTTTGTTTTCCTGAGAAAATGTCATGCATTGACTTAAAAACTGAAAGCTTTAAAAAGCTTTAAAACTTGAAACTTTGAAACTGGAAGGAACTTCAGAGATTTCTTTTGAGAGATGCTTTATTTTCTTTTAAAAAACTGAAATGCTTTGCTCAGGCTTTTGAAAAAGGTTTACAGGGTTGGTTGTTTTGCTTTGTAATGTTTGAGTGAATTTGAAATGAAAAGGGAAACTTGATAATAAAGAAGACAATGTAGGCAGAGGCTAAGTTGTTTGTACAAAAAAAACTTAGCTGGTACAAGATTTTATGTTTTGATCAGAGATCTTTTCTTATACATGGCTGATATGAAGACATTTTGTACACAAGCATTTATGAGCAATGTCATACATATCCTCTTATTAAATTTCGTATGTACTTGTGTTTTCTTTACTTTATTTCTTGCCTTCAAATCTAGATGCTATAGTACATATATTTTATAATACTTACCTGCAAATATATGTCTTCTACCTTAAGCTTCTACAAAGTTATATTCTAGAGTTTATCTTATGTTCATAGATACTTAAATCTGAACAAACAAATGAAGATATCTTCTCCTTGTCATTCAGCTTTGCATAAATCTACATGTTTACAATACTATTCTTTATTTTATTTTGTTTTAGACTTGTTACTTGCATATACACATGTTGATAGTGTATATATATATATATCCAATTCTAGAATCATCTTAAGCTCCTCTAAGTTGTTATATTTATTTGT
The DNA here is from genome assembly GCA_030737815.1 of Allium fistulosum. NCBI lineage: Eukaryota > Viridiplantae > Streptophyta > Magnoliopsida > Asparagales > Amaryllidaceae > Allium > Allium fistulosum. The sequence continues at coordinate 670,674,816 of CM060903.1, forward strand.
ATTAGGTTAGCTTGTGAATCTTATTCTTGTTTTTACATGACTAATTATTTATTTCTATTTAAAAACTTAATGTGTTAAACTAGTGTATATTTTCCTAATTTAAACTTAACTTATCAAACACTTTATTGATATTTATTTATTTATTTTATTTTATTTTTACTTATGTTAAATATGTTTATATATTAATACTTACATTTATGACCATATATTAGTTTTATATTTACTTTTAATATTGACAAGATTTACTTTAATTTAAACATTATTATCTAGATTACATCAATATTATTATATAGATCAAAATGTACTAAGTAGAGTTTTACTTTAATTTAAGAATAGATTTTTATTGTAATTAAATTGAAACACTTTTATATTAAATTCTCAAATTAAAGTTTTCTTCTAACTACACACATATAAATACATTTAAATAATACTTATTAAATTAGAAATAATAGGACTATTTAAATCTATTTATAAAATAACATAAATTAAATTTGTATCTAATTATTCTTATTTAAAATCAATCTATAATCTTAATTTAAAACATCACATTATTAATTTATTGGTTATCTATATTTGAAAATAACAATTTAAATCAATTTTAAATACTTTAATTAGAAGATTATCGCATTTTAAATTCCTCGAAATTCCGGGATGTCACACTATTTGAGTTTCTCAACTGCTTCGAAAAAAGATCTTTCGAAGGGAAAACCATATTATTTCAGCAAGATCGAATAAGATAAGGAGTAAATCGTTTCGACTGGGATGAAACGATGATCTGAACAAGTTTTCACTACAGCAACATGTTCGAAAGATTAACCAAAGAGAATACACATTATATCCTCCTCAACTTACCTAAAGGAAACCAAGAGGGACTGGCTTGGCCTTTTAACTCTACTTCGGGGTGTTGACAAGATTTCTTGTTAACATTTTGGCTCTAGTGGGAGGAGCCGGGCCTCCATCTTGGTTGAACACCCAACACCACTTGTCTTTAACCCAACTCAACATGATTTCAAGTTTATATAGTTTGGTCTAACATCATCATGGTTAGAAGAATCAAAAGATCCGAGCAAGGATCTTCTGAGCGACATTTGACAGGATTCTCCCCAAGAACCATCCAAGATTCTAATCAATATGAGGAGCAAAGACTAAGATTAGAAGCTCTAAGAATTATGAATAAGAAAAAAGCGGAATCATATAATCCGGAGAAGTGGAGTTTGAACATCTTTCATATTGGCCCCACTCCTATTTTTGCCTTAGGAAAAAGGAAAAGTGGAAGTGACAATTTGTTCAGTCGAATAAGAAGAACTATTCAACATTATTCCAAAGGCACAATCATTGAAGAAGAGATAATGGCTGACTACAATGCCTTTGCACATAAATGGCAACAAACTACAACATGGACACTTCCAACACAAGAGCCCCAAAGGATGGCGAAAAGAAAAGCGATCGAAGAATGTGAGACTCCAAGGCCAAGAAACAAGAAATCGAAAAGCTATCCTCAAGAAACAAGTTTCAAGTCTAAACTTCCTAAAGAATGCAACTTAAAAACATCCATAGAGAATGTTTATTTGCTAACCAAGGATGAGCTCAATTATTGGCCATCATAGAAAAAGAAGCCAAAAAATGAAAGGAATCTAGGAGGATCCTACTGCCATTATCACATGATGAATGGACATAAGACTAATCATTGCAGGGCCTTAGAAGTGATGATGATCAACTTCTACCGTCAAGGAAAGATTAACGAATTTGTAAATAAATATTGAATGAGATCAATAAAGAGCTATTTTTCTAAAGAGAATCTGCATGGTTAGGAGGGAAATGCTCCTCTTATTTGGAGACTACCTAAGAAGGTAGAAAGCCTCTGTCTGCACCAAGTTGGCCAGGGCAGAGCGCCTCCTGAAGGGAGAACGGAGTAAGCCTTCATCCACGCCACGCTATGGCCAGGATAAAACACCGAACAAGCCCTTGGTCGCGCCTCTGGTCAGGTCAAGGCACCTCTTGGAGGGAGGACGGAGTAAGCCTTTATCCGTGCCACGCTATGGCCAGGATAAAGCACTGAACAAGCCCATGTCTATGCCACACTATGTCTAGGTTAAAGCACCGGACAAGCCCTTGGCCGTGCCTCTGGCCAGGTCAAGGCTCCTCCTGAAGGGAGGTTAGGTAAGTCCTTAGTTCCAGCCTCTAAGAATGAGCTAACTAAGAGCAACATACAACAAAGGAATAAGATGTCCAAGCCCAAGAAGAGGCTCATCAAACAATGGACTAAGATGTCTAAGCTTGATAAACGGCATATCTCCAAAGGACAAAGATGTCCAAGTCTGAGAAACGGCATATCTTTAAAGGTCTAAGATGTCCAAGCCTGAGAAACAACATATCTTCAAAATACTAAGATGCTTAGGCCCAAGAGTGGCATATCAGATTATGGACTAAGACGTCCAAACTAAGAGGCAACCGATCAAATTACAACTACATACAAGACCAAAAGGGTTCTTGCATGTTGAAGAAGACAGAATCAAAGGAGTAGAATAGAGCTCCAATTATTAATACCCGAATCTGGGTTTCAGGACTTTCATTTCTGAACTTCATTTACTAATACCTGAATCTGGGTCTCGGGATCAATCACTTACTGACTTTATCATACCCAAATCAGGGTTCTGAAACTATTACTTATTAATTCCCTAATCTAGGCTTGAGATTTATATTGTTGATTTCTGATTATACATCACTAATGCCTTAATCTAGGTTTGTGAATTTCAATTATGGATTTCTGATTATCCACCACTAATGCTCGAATCTGGGTCAAAGACTTTTATTGAGAAGATCATAAGTAGCTGAATTTGGGTTTCGAACTTCTAAGCTTTCAAATTTCATTAATACCGGAGTATGGGTCATTGAATTTCTATTACAAATTCAGATAATGATTTCTGGACTTTTTCATTTAGCTCTTTATTAACTATCTCCGAAGGATGACTCTCTAATATTTATACCCCTAATTTGGGATAGGATTTTACACCGACAAACTTGGGATATTCCAGCAATATGACTAAAATTTCTCATCATGACCCAAGATGGGATTTAGACATTTTGAGAAAATATAAACTACATTTCATATTATTAACATGATGATTTGTTAATCTTCAAAGATGATATGCATAGACTTATACATAATTTCGAGCTAACAATAAGAATTGTTGTTTGCTGCATACTTTTCAAGGAAATCAAAACAACAAAGAAGAATGAAAGATTCAGCAAACACAGAAGTTGTGGTATAAGCTATCAAACAAATGCTTCAGAAATAACATTACATGAAAGGATCACAAATCTGGTGATATTTGCAAAATTTACATGATTTATATAACTTATTAAATTATTTACAAATATATAGATCAAGTATATGCATTTGATGAATATAAATCTATCATAAATCCCGAGTAGCTTTGTTCAGGTTCTCAGCAATTGAAGGATCTATAATGTGACGAATTGCGATACAGAGGACCTCTTTGAGTTTCTTCTCTTTCTTCCTTGTCATATCTGCATTGTCAATTGCATTGATATTAGTCTTTAGAACGTGATTAAAAGCTCTATTTGCGCCTCTAAGGGTCTTATTTTCCCTTTCCAATTCGGCGATGCGCTTCTGAAGAAAGTAGTTGTCACGTTCAAGTTCCTAAATTCTAGCAGCATACTCATTTATGCTCTGCGAATATTTAGCTTTTTGTTGTTCATCGAAATACTTTGCCACTTCAAATTTGACTTTCCTGCACCATTCGCCCACTACCTTCTCGTCTAAGTCAGAAGGAGGATTAGTCATTATCAGGAGTTCTGACATTTTGGGATCAAAGTCGATTGTAGTGTTCGATTTAACTTGACGCTTCAAAGCGGAGACCGCTTCATGTTTACTTACATCAGCCTCTAAACTGGCGATTTGATCCTTAAAATTGCTGACAATCATTTTCCGAAGTAAGAATCTTTTATGCCATTTTAAAGCTTCTATATTGCCTTGAAAGCGAGCAAGTAAGTTATCTTCAATGTGTTTACTCTTTTCAAGTTCTGTTAATAGCTTATCTCTAAGATTAATAAAGCATGACGCTGAATCAAGTGAGAGAGGAGCTGTTGATAACTATAACTCCTATTCAAGTAAAAAGAAATTGAATGAAGTCAAAACCAGAATGATAAACCTCTTTATTATTACGATAAAAGATTACAGCTCAAATGGTGGTGAAACTAAAAGATACATTCGACATTGGTTTTATATCTAAAGATGAGAAGCAACATCTCTAACTTTATTTAGTGAATTGACAGAAAGAATAATTGTTGAGTCAAAAGGAATGTTCAATCCCTCTGGAGTAATCACCGAAGGATATTTGCTATAGTCCCACTCCCCAGCTGGAGGACTATCGTGACCACAAATTAGTTTCGTATGATATGTTCTAATCTCCTTAAGAAGCTTTTCTTTCTCATCACCGATGAAATCAAAGTAAAGGCGAGGATGTTCCAAGTAAAGTTTTTGTAAATCTCAAAGAAAACAATATCTTTCTAGTTTTGAAGATTTTAAAATTGATGCCTTTTCAAGATAAAATCTTCTTAATTTAACATATTGACTTAAGTGGTCTCTAGAAAGAAGATAGCCTGAGGAACAGTCACTTTGTGATAATATAATGAAATGTGGCTAAGCATAAAAAGCAAGACTAAAATGAATATTCACAAATCAATATATTATTACATGTTTACAATCATTCGTCTGGTTCATACAAGATTGACTTAGTAAATATTTCAGAAACAAATTTATCCTTATAATACTTAAGTTTTTCAGGAGGTAAATCTTGGGGAATGGATCTGAATTATGGTAAATTCCAAAAATTTCCAGGATGTGGGCCAGATCCGGATTCGTCTAAGTATCTTTTCTGTAAGAGCCTAAGTAGACCCCCATTAAATTCACCTAAATATGAAAAGTCAACGATGGGGTGTCTACAATAGACCTTATATAAGAAATTAACTAAAATGTCCCTCTCCTCGATCAACATCCAGAAAAAGGTAATTAACTCCCGGTTCTCTTTCAAGAAAGCATCATAGCGAAGGCGCGATGTCCTTAGCCAAGGGGCAGCTTCTTGATACTTAAAAGATGCTAACACTGCTGCACTTCTATTAAGTCTATGGTATTCGTCAGAAAGTATATTGTGCTCCCTCAACTGCTGGTCTACTAACTCCCTATATAATTTATTTATCTCTTCTTATTTCATTTCAAGCTTGGTCTTATAGGGGTGAACAGTTTTCTTCCTTATCTAAAATACATGATTTACACTATTATTATCTTTGAAGCAAAAGGTGCTTAAACAGAAAATCCCATACCTAAGATACTTGGATTGGTGCTTGAGAAGCCTCCTCCCTTTCTTTTGGCACTTCAGCATCAATAGGAGCAAACTCTTCTTTTGTACCGGAAGGTGCAGGAGACTTAGGCGGAATCGCTTCTTGAGGAGACAAGTCTTTTCCAGTAGTCTTTGTATTATCATCCCCGTCTTTCTCAAAAGCTTCAATATGGCCTCCCCCGTCACCACCTGAACCTTGTCCACCATTGATGTTATCGTCATCATCGTTGTCATCATTATCATTGTCACCCTCTTCCTTGACAGCATCTTCTTTGTCGCCTTCATCTTCTGAGTCAGATTCGGCTTCAAAGTAGGGGACTTCAAAAGAACGAATCTGGGAGGCATCAATCTCCTCCTTTTCAGCAGCCTCAATTCTCTGCTTTATTTGATTAATCTTGCCCATAACTCTATCAATGAGGGCGGAGTTGAGTTAAGGAAAGCTTAGCTCAGGGCACTTGTCGATGTTGTCAGCGTAAGCGAGCATCAGAGCTTCTTCGAAAGAATTCATCATAATTTCATCGCGTGTAGTATCGAGAAACTGTGACACTCGTCGTTTTGCGTCTGAAATAGTATCAACTGCCAGTTTCAAGGAGGCCTTATTCTTCTCCAACTTCTCTTTCAAAGAGGCATTTTTTGCTGCCATTCGAACCTTCTCCTCGTCGGATTCTTTTATGGTTATTTGCATTGCCAAGTTTTCATTGGCGAGGAGTTACTGGGATTTCCTTTCCTCTAAAATAGTGGATTCTGACTGGGCGAGAGAAGCTCTTAATTGCCCTAGTTCGGACGTAGCTTTATCTTTTTTTGCGGATAAGGAAGAGACTTGATTCTTTAAGGCAGAAATTTCCTCCTAAAACTTGGAGGATTAGACTGAAGATTTGGATGCCTGCTCGTGCAAAGGTAACCAACTCTTGGAAATCCGAAAGAAGAAATACAACACAAATCAGAAATTTAGAGAAGAATAGAAATGATAAAGTCAAATGAGGGAAACTTACCAAGAGTTATTGTTCTATCAATAAATGATAGTGACCCGCCAAGTCAGTATCAGAGGGAGGCGGGTGGATGGAGGCAAAGGACATAGAGTTTAAGATAGACTGGACTATCTCCTCAAAGTTAATAGAGGATGAAGGAGATAATTGCCTTGGAGGAATATGCTTTTGAAAAGGAGTCGTTTCCAAAGCTTTTTGCATTTGCTCAAGTATACCGGGAGAGCTTGAAACAGTGACGCGGGAGAGAGGATCAATTGCAGTGGGAGTATCCTTGAATTGGTCATGAAGAGCTTCAACAATTGGACTCTCCGAAGGTTTATCAAAAGTTAAAGACTCCTCCTCCTCGGAATCGGGAACTTCAACTACTTTAGCTACTTTCAGGAGTGGCTCCACCATAGTAAATTTCTCCAACTTTCTCTTAACGGCCATCTTAGTCTTAGCAAGAGATTGGGAAAAGGATGGCGCACGTGAAGTCTCAAGAGGAGGAGCCGGACCACTAGTAGGTTTTTCAACCTTAAGAGTAGCCGAAGAGAGTTCAAACAGATTATAAGTTAGCGGAATAATTTGGAAAGCAACACAGAAATAGAAAACAAATTCCGTGTCTATAACTTACTAGAATGGTTGGAGCAAATAGGTGACATAGGAGAGAAATTTGCAGGATCTCCCAGGGAAAGGAAACGTTTGCTTTTTGGCATGTGCTGGATTAGAGGAGGTTGCCCCAGAATCCTCTGACCAGAAGGGAGGAGAGAGTGCTTCCTCTAATTCAAAGGGTTCAACAGCTTCAACAGACTTCTGATCCTACCAGAAGCTACAACTAAAGACTCCATTGTTCTCTTGTCTGCCTCATTCAGTTCTTTAGCAAGAGTACTTGACATAAGGCAAGAATCAGAAAAGAAAAGTAACTAGATGAAAAGAAAATAATGAAATCCGAGCTTACGAGGAGTAGAGAAAGTCCTGCTGATATTTGGGAAGCATCTGACGAAGAAGAACTAGTTTTCCCAGTCTCTAAACTTGTTAACTCCCTTAGATATCAGTTTCTTCGGAGGGTTCACTCTGAAGATTTAGTGGTTAAGATTGCTAAGCTTGACTAATCGGACGAGGTGGTTTAAAACTTCAGCATTCAGAGAAGGGATGTTGGATTCTAGAGCCATCAACTCAAAAGATAAGAGATAGGTGTATACAATCGGAGGTAGCTGGATTGGAGCAATTCTAAGAAAGGACAGAAACCTAGATAAGAAGTCTAGGAATGGAAGAAACTCTTTATGCCATATATGTATTGCGGTATATGCGAAGAACCCTTCAGGAGGGCTGCTGATGGTGTAACGACTCGGGATTTGCGCGTTCGAAAATCGACATCCGTACTTCACATTGTACTAGAATGCCGCAGATTCGACCGTTCAAATCCGATTCGCCGGAGCTTATAACACAATTAAGTAAACAACACAGCGGAAGAAAAAGAATAAAGATATACAACATCTGATACAATATCCAGATACAATGATGATACAATGAATATCTATATACATCAGAGATATGATACAAGAAATAGCAGCAGAAAGAAAATAGATAACACCAGCAGCGGATAGAATATCCCCAATAGAATGCTCCAAGATAAGAAACGTCAATCCATGAACTCCAAGAACTGACTAGCTCCAGATAATCTACCAAACCTGAATATCTGAGAAAACCCAACTCTAGACTGCCCGTGTGGAAAATAGTGGGCACCCAGAGTTTAGGAAGGGAACAATAAACTCCGGATCAGTCATGGGACTGGTGTGAGCAACAAAAACAGTTTATCTTTAATACAAGCAACAAAAGGCTTTTAAACATTGAAACCCGCAATGATTTTCGAAAATGAAACTACCATAAGGCCTCCCGCCACACACACAATGCAATCGCAGAATTGGAGGAGATTTCTCCTTATGATAGTCAAACATGCTTACTACGCAAAATCACTCGATATTATTATCATTAGTGCATAGTGTCGAAAACCATTTCGAAAATATAATATTAATCTTAGCCAGCATACAACATTTCATCGTATACCTACTATAGCTACTACGTTCAATAGCAGGTTACCGCCACATTCCATAGAAGGTTATACAACTAAAACCGTACAGGGTTCGTATTGTTTCTTTGGATTTCCAACAAATGATCAGGCTAAGGAACCTCCTTACCGAAATAGAAACGCCTCTGGAAAGACGCCCCGGATCCTAACTGGATCTCTGCAAACAAAAGGCCGACGCTACCTCACGCTATACAGCTGTAACTAGGTAACTAACACACTGACGCTACCTCACGCTGTACAGCTGTAACTAGGTAACTAACACACAAGTCATGTCATCCCCCGGTCGTTACCGACCTTTATCCGCGGGATACCGAAAACCAACAAAGCAACATCATACAGTAATAAATTACCGTGTCCACATGAGTTAAGTATCTGGGCTCCATACCATGATACCACCCTTTATCCAGAAGGAAATGACATACCCTAGGGGCGCTACCCCTACAAACCTTTGCCGCAACATTCCTGTTTCGACCATTACCGGGTTGTGAGGCTCGACGAAGTCTCGTCCACAAATCTACGCTTTTCCACAAAGCCACGCTTTTTCACAAAGCCACGCTTTGATCAATAATTGATCATCAGCACTTCGTATGCCACATTACCAAATTGGGAATGTATCACTAGTAACCATAAACTACATAACCTCTGAGCTCGTACGTCTCAGAGAAGGGTGTTAAGCTAAGAGAATAAATTCTCCGCCACCAACAGAAATGTATTTGATAGAAACCAGCTTTACATCTCAAAGTGTAACGTCAGACACACATCCATACAAGTCTGTTCCGGGTCCGAACAGAACCGAAGGCACTTCCAAAGAAGCCCTTGCAAATCCGGGTATTCACAATCTCGATCGGACTTCCCATCACTTAGGGAATCTCTATACCGGAGCCATGATGCAGAGAAAATCGATAGGTCATCATATCGCTCTCGCAAATACCCGGTCTTCACCACCGGTCTTCAAATGCTATCCATATCGTCGTATCACTATTCGGAATGGGTTATATGACACAAAGGTCCTCTCCCGGCTAAACCGAATAACGAGCGCAATTAAAAATCATATGGATACTGGGGTCTCAGTTAAATCACAGCTTAAAGCTTAAAACTTTTCATTCGAATGGTAAAACAAATTACCATTTCCAATCTTTTAAACAAAAAGATTCAATTCAAAAACCTTCACGGGTTTAAACAATTTTCCACACTTTTAATCTTTTAAACAAAAAGATCCAATTCACAAAGTTAACCCCATTCACAAAGATCCATTCATAGATTTTCAAATCAATTTCCATTTCAATTTGATTAACTCGTTAAATCTTTAAATCAAGATTTAACTTATAGCTTTCAAAACTGGTTTCCAAAGATTCATTCATAGTCTTTCAAAAACAATTCCATTTCAAGTTAGATTAACTCATCCGGTCTTTGAAATCAAAGACTCATTTCATAAATTTCAAAACATTTCAATTCTATTTCAAACTTGAAATCTGTTAACACAATTTGGAAATCCTTTCTTATGTGAAAGCTTTTACTATTTGAAAACAAATAATTTCGTTTTCAGAAAAATCCAGTTATATTTACACGAGTTAAAACCCTTGAATAAAAATTCAAATTTCCAAATCAATATCTTTTAAAATGGTTTAACCCATATATAACTTGTACAACCTCTTTAATCCCTAGTTTCAAATCATAGAATTCAATTTAAAACTTGAATTCAAATTTAAATCAAATTATTTAAATTTCAAAACTCGATTAAGTTATTCGAAATAACTTTTATCTTTGAAATCACATTTCAAAAGCTTTTCACTTTAAACCCAAATTTCCAATTTCAAAATCAATTGAAATTAAAGTTTCAATTTCAAAAACATTAAATTTAAATCATCTGTGATTTAACCGATTTCCACGTGAAATCCATATTTGTGTGTGTATGGTGTAGTCCAGGGGTTTAACCCAATGGTGCAACATCAATCAATCATCACAGATATATCAATATCGATAAGCGGTAAAATCGATAACGCTTATCTTCATTCACAGATTCATAGATAAAATAAATTTATCAGTCACAAAGATTCATCATTACAATTCGATGTGGGTTTCGGATAACCAACTGGAATCCGACTCCCTGTCGCATCGAAATTCAAATGTCGTTTATGGGTCAAAGGTTTTATATTCACATAGTAATATATCACATAAATAGATATATATATCGCAGATAAGTAAATTACAGATCACATCATAAATCAGGGTATATCACAAAGCATCACATATCAGACATGTCAAACAATTCAACCATTCAATACAATCCAAACATCCGTAGGTAGGATCAATTTAATTATCTGATTGATCTAAATCGGATTAATTTCTATGAATAAATTATTAATCCTGGTTAATTAATCATCAATTACAACCCATTTGAATTAATTATCCTTTAATTAAATAAATTAACCTTTAATCATTAATAAATCATCCTTTAATCAATTATTAATTAACTTTTAATAATAAATTAATTACCCTTAATTAATCTTAAGATAAACCATTTTTACTTGAGTTATCTACTTAATTACATTTAAAATCAAGTTTAAAATAACTTAAGAATTTTAACTTGATAAATTTAAGTTAAACAAATCATACAACTTCCTTAAATCAATTATTTAAAACATTTATTATATAAAGGAATAGGTTTAAGAAATAGTTCAAACTAGATTCATTTAAATTTCTAAACTTGCTCTCATTTCAATCTTAAACTACTAAAATATTTGCTTCGGGTCCAACCTGGTATGCACTCGAGTTACACCCGAGAAAATCACCCTTCCTTCTTTTTTTTTCTTAGTTTTAGTTTTAAGTTAAAACTTATTATACCAGGAAACCACTCACGGCTACACGAGATCAAACCCGGCCCACAACTTCCCTTCCTCGAGTATTCCTTCGAGTTTCTTCCCAGCCCAACCCTCTGACACGAGATCGACGTCGTGCACATGCATGGCGGCGCGCGAGGCCCTGATGATCTTCCAAGATCATCGGCATGTCACAAAATCCACGAAAACACGAAAACCAAGCTCGAATTACTTTCAAAGTTTACAAATTGAAATTTGGTCATTGGGTCGAAAAACTGAAGCTCACCACAGTCGACAAACGACTTCGCCACCACCGCCGAGACCACCTGAGATCCTCAACCTTCGGCCACACCTCGACAACACGCCAACGCTCGATTTCCCAAATACTCGTGACACTCGATCACCCCTGGTTGATGAACGCGCCTCGTTACAGAGATGAACAAGAACTCCATCTAAAACCCTAATGTTACCTCGTACTCTAATTTCACACAACAGAAAAATTAATTTACATTTTTCCCAAGATCATGGAAGGTTTTGCTTGCTTCAACTCAAGACACAACAATTTAAATTGATTCAATCATCTTAAATTTGTAAAAGTGCAAATTTTTGTTTAATTACTAACTTCTCATAAATTACCAATCTATAAATCTTCATTCTTGTATTAAAAATCATCATTTTTAGTAAGCCTTCTAGCTATCAACCTGAATTAGCCTTTTATAACAGTTGGATTTATCACTTTATTCCTTGATTACATGTAAACCAAGCTTCCAGTAGAAATCTTCACTAATCATGTTTTAATCTACTTCGAAAAATCTTGTTTGATGTTTTAAACATCTTGTTTGATTTAAACTGAAAGTGTTACAATGATTTGATGAGAATAAATTTGAGTTTGAAGAAAATGATCACCCTGTAACAATAACAGAGATGTATAGTCACTCACAGAATTACATTCAAGATCCAAGCACATTCAAACCAGATTATCAATGAATCCTGAACTATATTTAGATTAAACTTGAAGCTTAAATTTGATGCTTACTCACAGGTAAAAACAAGGAAGTCTAAATAAAAAAAAAAATTGCTCACTGTTGTTTTTTCTCTAGAGAAAGAAAACAGGGCCTCAAGTTGAAGTTCTTTTCTTTTGATCCAAGCTTTTAACTTCCAGTTAAAATCTTCTTGTTTGTATTAATATCTTGTTGTTTAAGTTTGAGATGATGTTACTTCTTTCATTTTTTTTCTTTCAGTTATGATGGTGCTCGACTAAAATGAAGGGAGAAGGCTGATATAAAAGAAAGCTTATAGGGTGATTATATTATTTGTACAATGTAGGTGATATACATTTGTGCAGGGTATTAAAATAGGTTTGTAGGCTGATATAGACGAGATGTGTACAGGGTATTTTATATTGTTTGTACAATAGGGTAACACATTATTTTGGCTTGTACAAATATATCAGAGATATTTTTTCTTTGTGTTCTTTGACTAAGCTATTCCGGCTGAGACAATTTGGTGGCTGATGGATACATTTTGTACAAGTGATATAATGCTTTGTTGTACAATGGTCAGTGGTTTTTCTTTTCTTACCTTGCATTTCTAACTCTACAGGCTGCCTTGAATACTTGAATATATTTTATTTGTTTTGGTCTTGTTACTTTGTTTAATCATCTTGTTTACTTACTTACTTATATATATATGTTTGTTTAACTTGATTTATTGCTAAATGAAAGTGTTTGTTTTATTTTATCATTTTGAAATATGCATGAGTTCTATGATGTTAGATTTTAGTTAATATGTTTACTTTGTTTGTTTACTTAATATTTTGCAATTTATCTTATATTTCTAACTTAAGTATTAATCTATAACACATATTTCATTCTATACACTTATATCCAATATATATACATATATATTCAAATTTACTCATATATATCTTTATACATATAAATATTCACATATATACAAATCGTTTAAATTCATGTGACTTAATATAGATTCTATTTGAATAGGGGAAACTCGCTTCACTCAATAAATCGATTAATTTCACAATTTAATTCAAAAATTAAATTAATTATCAATTTGAACTTAATAAAAATCCGGGATCGTTACAGACTTCCCCCCTTAAAAGAATTTCGTCCTCGAAATTCGCTGGAGACACAAGGATAGATGAAGAATATTTCATCAACTCAAATTGAACATCTATTCTGCATTTGGCTTACCAAATCAGAATATCAATAACAGATACAAGAACAAATCTGTTTAACACTTCACAAGATACTCAGGTTATCCCCGATCTACGAGATATGCAGTGACATCGGTTAGTCCGAAGGGATAACTAACCACTCGTAGAACATATCGGGACCCAAAGAATAGATAGATATATAGATACGATTTTAGAACTTCCAGTTTAGAAACTAAAGCATACTTATCAACCATAGCAACCAAAGCAAACAATTTATCCATACAAACAATTTTGGCTCACTTGGAGTTTATTTCCCATATTCATATATCAAATCTTCTTCCTGGATCTACCAGAAACTATCAAAGAATTGAGAAAAAGATGCTGAACAAAAGAGATGGATAGAGAAAAGATTATTTCCTTGTTGTCACATAGTATTAACCATTTATAGTCATATTCCCCTGTCCCCTATCTCATCCTCTTCTCGCACTCATACTCACTATCAGTGGATAGTAAGAGAATTTACTGAGGCATACAGACGGATATCTTAGAGATTACTCATTCTAGGGTATACTTTACCCTATCTCTAATGAGCTACTTAATGTGTTATACTCCTGAGCTAAAGTTCAACCTTAGCTCTGATACCAAATGTAACGACTCGGGATTTGCGCGTTCGAAAATCGACATCCGTACTTCACATTGTACTAGAATGCCGCAGATTCGACCGTTCAAATCCGATTCGCCGGAGCTTTTAACACAATTAAGTAAACAACACAGCGGAAGAAAAAGAATAAAGATATACAACATCTGATACAATATCCAGATACAATGATGATACAATGAATATCTATATACATCAGAGATATGATACAAGAAATAGCAGCGGAAAGAAAATAGATAACACCAGCAGCGGATAGAATATCCCCAATAGAATGCTCCAAGATAAGCAACGTCAATCCATGAACTCCAAGAACTGACTAGCTCCAGATAATCTACCAAACCTGAATATCTGAGAAAACCCAACTCTAGACTGCCCGTGTGGAAAATAGTGGGCACCCAGAGTTTAGGAAGGGAACAATAAACTCAGGATCAGTCATGGGACTGGTGTGAGCAACAAAAACAGTTTATCTTTAATACAAGCAACAAAAGGCTTTTAAACATTGAAACCCGCAATGATTTTCGAAAATGAAACTACCATAAGGCCTCCCGCCACACACACAATGCAATCGCAGAATTGGAGGAGATTTCTCCTTATGATAGTCAAACATGCTTACTACGCAAAATCACTCGATATTATTATCATTAGTGCATAGTGTCGAAAACCATTTCGAAAATATAATATTAATCTTAGCCAGCATACAACATTTCATCGTATACCTACTATAGCTACTACGTTCAATAGCAGGTTACCGCCACATTCCATAGAAGGTTATACAACTAAAACCGTACAGGGTTCGTATTGTTTCTTTGGATTTCCAACAAATGATCAGGCTAAGGAACCTCCTTACCGAAATAGAAACGCCTCTGGAAAGACGCCCCGGATCCTAACTGGATCTCTGCAAACAAAAGGCCGACGCTACCTCACGCTATACAGCTGTAACTAGGTAACTAACACACTGACGCTACCTCACGCTGTACAGCTGTAACTAGGTAACTAACACACGAGTCATGTCATCCCCCGGTCGTTACCGACCTTTATCCGCGGGATCCCGAAAACCAACAAAGCAACATCATACAGTAATAAATTACCGTGTCCACATGAGTTAAGTATCTGGGCTCCATACCATGATACCACCCTTTATCCAGAAGGAAATGACATACCCTAGGGGCGCTACCCCTACAAACCTTTGCCGCAACATTCCTGTTTCGACCATTACCGGGTTGTGAGGCTCGACGAAGTCTCGTCCACAAAGCTACGCTTTTCCACAAAGCCACGCTTTTTCACAAAGCCACGCTTTGATCAATAATTGATCATCAGCACTTCGTATGCCACATTACCAAATTGGGAATGTATCACTAGTAACCATCAACTACATAACCTCTGAGCTCGTACGTCTCAGAGAAGGGTGTTAAGCTAAGAGAATAAATTCTCCGCCACCAACAGAAATGTATTTGATAGAAACCAGCTTTACATCTCAAAGTGTAACGTCAGACACACATCCATACAAGTCTGTTCCGGGTCCGAACAGAACCGAAGGCACTTCCGAAGAAGCCCTTGCAAATCCGGGTATTCACAATCTCGATCGGACTTCCCATCACTTAGGGAATCTCTATACCGGAGCCATGATGCAGAGAAAATCGATAGGTCATCATATCGCTCTCGCAAATACCCGGTCTTCACCACCGGTCTTCAAATGCTATCCATATCGTCGTATCACTATTCGGAATGGGTTATATGACACAAAGGTCCTCTCCCGGCTAAACCGAATAACGAGCGCAATTAAAAATCATATGGATACTGGGGTCTCAGTTAAATCACAGCTTAAAGCTTAAAACTTTTCATTCGAATGGTAAAACAAAATACCATTTCCAATCTTTTAAACAAAAAGATTCAATTCAAAAACCTTCACGGGTTTAAACAATTTTCCACACTTTTAATCTTTTAAACAAAAAGATCCAATTCACAAAGTTAACCCCATTCACAAAGATCCATTCATAGATTTTCAAATCAATTTCCATTTCAATTTGATTAACTCGTTAAATCTTTAAATCAAGATTTAACTTATAGCTTTCAAAACTGGTTTCCAAAGATTCATTCATAGTCTTTCAAAAACAATTCCATTTCAAGTTAGATTAACTCATCCGGTCTTTGAAATCAAAGACTCATTTCATAAATTTCAAAACATTTCAATTCTATTTCAAACTTGAAATCTGTTAACACAATTTGGAAATCCTTTCTTATGTGAAAGCTTTTACTATTTGAAAACAAATAATTTCGTTTTCAGAAAAATCCAGTTATATTTACACGAGTTAAAACCCTTGAATAAAAATTCAAATTTCCAAATCAATATCTTTTAAAATGGTTTAACCCATATATAACTTGTACAACCTCTTTAATCCCTAGTTTCAAATCATAGAATTCAATTTAAAACTTGAATTCAAATTTAAATCAAATTATTTAAATTTCAAAACTCGATTAAGTTATTCGAAATAACTTTTATCTTTGAAATCCCATTTCAAAAGCTTTTCACTTTAAACCCAAATTTCCAATTTCAAAATCAATTGAAATTAAAGTTTCAATTTCAAAAACATTAAATTTAAATCATCTGTGATTTAACCGATTTCCACGTGAAATCCATATTTGTGTGTGTATGGTGTAGTCCAGGGGTTTAACCCAATGGTGCAACATCAATCAATCATCACAGATATATCAATATCGATAAGCGGTAAAATCGATAACGCTTATCTTCATTCACAGATTCATAGATAAAATAAATTTATCAGTCACAAAGATTCATCATTACAATTCGATGTGGGTTTCGGATAACCAACTGGAATCCGACTCCCTGTCGCATCGAAATTCAAATGTCGTTTATGGGTCAAAGGTTTTATATTCACATAGTAATATATCACATAAATAGATATATATATCGCAGATAAGTAAATTACAGATCACATCATAAATCAGGGTATATCACAAAGCATCACATATCAGACATGTCAAACAATTCAACCATTCAATACAATCCAAACATCCGTAGGTAGGATCAATTTAATTATCTGATTGATCTAAATCGGATTAATTTCTATGAATAAATTATTAATCCTGGTTAATTAATCATCAATTACAACCCATTTGAATTAATTATCCTTTAATTAAATAAATTAACCTTTAATCATTAATAAATCATCCTTTAAACAATTATTAATTAACTTTTAATAATAAATTAATTACCCTTAATTAATCTTAAGATAAACCATTTTTACTTGAGTTATCTACTTAATTACATTTAAAATCAAGTTTAAAATAACTTAAGAATTTTAACTTGATAAATTTAAGTTAAACAAATCATACAACTTCCTTAAATCAATTATTTAAAACATTTATTATATAAAGGAATAGGTTTAAGAAATAGTTCAAACTAGATTCATTTAAATTTCTAAACTTGCTCTCATTTCAATCTTAAACTACTAAAATATTTGCTTCGGGTACAACCTGGTATGCACTCGAGTTACACCCAAGAAAATCACCCTTCCTTCTTTTTTTTTCTTAGTTTTAGTTTTAAGTTAAAACTTATTATACCAGGAAACCACTCACGGCTACACGAGATCAAACCCGGCCCACAACTTCCCTTCCTCGAGTATTCCTTCGAGTTTCTTCCCAGCCCAACCCTCTGACACGAGATCGACGTCGTGCACATGCACGGCGGCGCGCGAGGGCCTGATGATCTTCCAAGATCATCGGCATGTCACAAAATCCACGAAAACACGAAAACCAAGCTCGAATTACTTTCAAAGTTTACAAATTGAAATTTGGTCATTGGGTCGAAAAACTGAAGCTCACCACAGTCGACAAACGACTTCGCCACCGCCGCCGAGACCACCTGAGATCCTCAACCTTCGGCCACACCTCGACAACACGCCAACGCTCGATTTCCCAAATACTCGTGACACTCGATCACCCCTGGTTGATGAACGCGCCTCGTTACAGAGATGAACAAGAACTCCATCTAAAACCCTAATGTTACCTCGTACTCTAATTTCACACAACAGAAAAATTAATTTACATTTTTCCCAAGATCATGGAGGGTTTTGCTTGCTTCAACTCAAGACACAACAATTTAAATTGATTCAATCATCTTAAATTTGTAAAAGTGCAAATTTTTGTTTAATTACTAACTGCTCATAAATTACCAATCTATAAATCTTCATTCTTGTATTAAAAATCATCATTTTCAGTAAGCCTTCTAGCTATCAACCTGAATTAGCCTTTTATAACAGTTGGATTTATCACTTTATTCCTTGATTACATGTAAACCAAGCTTCCAGTAGAAATCTTCACTAATCATGTTTTAATCTACTTCGAAAAATCTTGTTTGATGTTTTAAACATCTTGTTTGATTTAAACTGAAAGTGTTACAATGATTTGATGAGAATAAATTTGAGTTTGAAGAAAATGATCACCCTGTAACAATAATAGAGATGTATAGTCACTCACAGAATTACATTCAAGATCCAAGCACATTTAAACCAGATTATCAATGAATCCTGAACTATATTTAGATTAAACTTGAAGCTTAAATTTGATGCTTACTCACAGGTAAAAACAAGGAAGTCTAAATAAAAAAAAATTGCTCACTGTTGTTTTTTCTCCAGAGAAAGAAAACAGGGCCTCAAGTTGAAGTTCTTTTCTTTTGATCCAAGCTTTTAACTTCCAGTTAAAATCTTCTTGTTTGTATTAATATCTTGTTGTTTAAGTTTGAGATGATGTTACTTCTTTCATTTTTTTTCTTTCAGTTATGATGGTGCTCGAACTAAAATGAAGGGAGAAGGCTGATATAAAAGAAAGCTTATAGGGTGATTATATTATTTGTACAATGTAGGTGATATACATTTGTGCAGGGTATTAAAATAGGTTTGTAGGCTGATATAGACGAGATGTGTACAGGGTATTTTATATTGTTTGTACAATAGGGTAACACATTATTTTGGCTTGTACAAATATATCAGAGATATTTTTTCTTTGTGTTCTTTGACTAAGCTATTCCGACTGAGACAATTTGGTGGCTGATGGATACATTTTGTACAAGTGATATAATGCTTTGTTGTACAATGGTCAGTGGTTTTTCTTTTCTTACCTTGCATTTCTAACTCTACAGGCTGCCTTGAATACTTGAATATATTTTATTTGTTTTGGTCTTGTTACTTTGTTTAATCATCTTGTTTACTTACTTACTTATATACATATATATATGTTTGTTTAACTTGATTTATTGCTAAATGAAAGTGTTTGTTTTATTTTATCATTTTGAAATATGCATGAGTTCTATGATGTTAGATTTTAGTTAATATGTTTACTTTGTTTGTTTACTTAATATTTTGCAATTTATATTATATTTCTAACTTAAGTATTAATCTATAACACATATTTCATTCTATACACTTATATCCAATATATATACATATATATTCAAATTTACTCATATATATCTATATACATATAAATATTCACATATATACAAATCGTTTAAATTCATGTGACTTAATATAGATTCTATTTGAATAGGGGAAACTCGCTTCACTCAATAAATCGATTAATTTCACAATTTAATTCAAAAATTAAATTAATTATCAATTTGAACTTAATAAAAATCCAGGATCGTTACAGATGGTGTCAGTTTCTATAGGTGGAATGGCTTCCACTTCGGTGATTCCATAGTTATTGAGAATAGCATCCACTTCATCTTGAGTGGATATCAGAGAATGCTTTAAAGTAGCTTCGACTTTCTTTGGAGAACTCATTATTCTGCCAAGTGAAAATGTTTCAATTAGAATTTATAGTTTGTGATGAAGTTAACATTCTTTCAAGGATTAGTAAAAACTTACTACAATAATTTAAACATCAAACAAAGCAAGAAACTTCAAATTCTTGAAAGAATGTTAAAGTTAAAGTGAGATATGTTCAACTTTCGACAGGGTCGAAAGGAAAGGAAAAATTAACTCTTAACAAATATCTCTTGACAATGTCAAAAGCCCCAATATAAACGTCTACTAAGCTTTCAATCAAATGAGGCGCTAGATTACCTTTCGACCCCATCGAAAGGGGCTGAAAAATCAAAACAGCAAATTGCCGCCTCAATCCCTTTCGAAGAGGTAAAAGGGTAATATTCTAGCGCCAAATTTTTAGTTCGTACATCTCAAGACGTCTGGGCAAAGCTAACCTAGGTTTCTTTCTTCCCCAAACCCGATTTCAACCCAAAAACTTGAAAACCCATTAAATAAATGGATTTAAATGCGAATTAATTATTAAAATTTAGAAATCTTTGGGATAAAAGATCAAATGTTCTAAAAACAGCAACAACAGTAGAATCTGAAATTGAAGAAAAGTCAAACTGAAAATTAACAAAAAGGAGAAAATCTAAACGAACTGTAGAATTAAATCAAAACATGCTTTCAGTAAAGTTAAAATTTGAGCAGTCTTTAATAAATCAAACCGAAATTTAAAATCCCGATTGTGAGATTTGAGAAAATTGAAATCCATGGCAAAATAAAACGAGAGAGAGAAGTTTCGAAAGTGAAATAAATTAAACTTACTCAGATATGGATTTTTGATGGAGGAAAATAATAATTATCTAGAAGCTTGAAGATTTTGATATTTCTCGAAGTAAATTTTGTTTGCAGGAAAGTGGAAGAGAATAAGGAAAGAACATACTTTATAAGAAAAGTCAGAAAGGACGACAAGCCGTTCGATTAGAATCAAATAAATGGTCCAAATCCAGGTGGGAATACCAAAAGGCAGGAAGATTTTGGGTTCGACATGATTGACTTGAAAAGTCAAAGAGCATCCCTTCGCAAGGGGGGGTGTAAATGTTACTAAAATTACTTTCAACCTAATCAAAACCAGTTGGAGCAGAAGACAAAGAAGAACAAGCGGAAAAGGCTCTGGCTATACCTTTCGAAGGAGTTGAAGGGATGCTACAGCAAAATTCCAAAATCTTTTGAGCCTTTCGAAGAAGTCGAAAGGATGCTATAGTCAAGGTCCAGAACATTCTCAACCTTTCGAAGGGGTCGAAAGCACCCTTCCGCTTCAGTGACCACCTTTCGAAGCAGACGATTCCATAAGCATGAAGACCTTTTGAATGAGTCAAAGCTACACCTTTCGAAGCCAAGGAACGGAAACTCAACATATATGCGCCAAACCTTTTGAAACCAATAGTTTCGCCTAGACTCAAACCACTCAGAAGCATGCATTGGCCAGAGCAACCCTTTCAAAAGCCAAACTAAACCTTTCGAACCGGTCAAAATCATTATTATCCAAGGAGGTTTCGCACTAAGTCACGGGCAGAAGTTCAGAAGCAACTAACAGAGTCGAAACCATATGTATTGCAACACCTTCGAAACCACTGGATAAAGTATCGATAGAGTCGAAAACTCCTATAGAGCAAAATAGAGAGGAAAGACACAACTGTCCCTTTCGATAAAAGCAGAGGCCTTCTAAAGATAATACGGCATCCAACTTTCAACCAAGTTGAAAGCATTAGGGTCGAAAGGTTCAGACCCGCATCTATAAATAGGACCCAAGGGGTCTTGTTTTGGGGATCCAAACTCAATCAATCTGTACTTACATTTTCTTATTTCTAAAAGCTGTCAACCCTAATTTGTAAATTGAATTGGGGAAACTGAGTAATAAAGACTTTTTGAGCTGAGATAGGGAAGATCTCTATATTCTTGATTAATTAGTTGTTTCGAAGCTTTATTATCATAACTAATTGTGTTTTTCCAGGTATCAACCATGTCGAGAGGACTCTTCCTACTAGATCGAAACGCTCTTACATTTTTAAGTAAATCTAGGGACAGACTCATGGCCACCTTCCATAAGACTTCTACTTTCAACAAGGTCGATACCTAGTACCAAACCACTTAAACATTAGATTTTCAATCCAAACCTAAGATATCTAAGACTACAGCTTTCGATAGGGTCGAAACCTTAATCCCAGATTCTTGATCAAGGCCCTAACCACTAAACAACTTAAGCTTTCGACAGGGTCGAAACCCATTAAGTCAAACCTTACCCAGAGATTCCCAAAATTATCAATTTGGGTTTCTCAACTGCTTCGAAAGGAGAGCTTTCAAAGGGAAAACCATATTATTTCAGCAAGGTCGAAAGGCTGATAAGAGAAGGAATCAATCGTTTCAACTGTGACGAAAGGTTGATCTGAACAAATTTTCACTACAGCAACCTATTCGAAAGATTAACCAAAGAGAATATACACATTCTATCCTCCTCAACTCACCAAAAGGAAACCAAGAGGGATTGGCCTTGTCCTTTAATTCTACTTCGGGGTGTTGACAAGATTTCTTATTAACAACTGGCATAAAACGATCTGCATAAAACAACTGGCTTTTCTTGAACCTTAAAGTTTTGACCTGCAATCACTTTATTGGCTCCACCATTCAATATACTGATGCACTGAAAGTTTCAAGTGAATTGGCCATGTGGATATTGAGATATTGATTGATCTTCGCTGATTTGAACTGTTTTATCGATCGTTCTCGATCGATCCATATAAATCCTTGCTTTGTTCATAAATCAAGCATGTGAACTCCGATCAACTTGAAATTTGGAATATAGCATCATGGGGCTAAGCCTGTCAGTCCATACTGATTGCATTTCGATTCGGTCCTGGTCCGGAACTGCTCGACCATCGTACATAATATCGTATACAACTGATTCTCAAGGCTGGCAACCATCTGTTTCTAGCCAAGTTGATGATATCTCGACCTTACCAAATGACGGGATAACTGTGGGATAACAATCACTTTAATAATAAATGTATAGTTCAAAACTCACTTAATTAGCTTACTAACTTTTTCAAAACCATTTAAAATAGTTTCATTATTACTAACTAATGACATGCACTTAATTATCTTATGTAATTAGTCTTTAATCTATCACAACATCATATATAATCATTCAATTGACCCAAAATCAAGTTCTTAGCTTACTACCTATATTCAAAAATAGTTATCAAGGTCTTAAACAAATAATGAGCTGTTATAAGCATGTTTACAATAATAATTCAAGTCTAAATCAACCTAACAACCTCCAAATCATTTAATGTAACTCCATATTAATTAATAAACGAAAATACGAAGATTAACACATAAATATAGATGGAGAATCATCCACTCACCTTCTTTTTTTACCAAAAAAGCACTAATCGCAAAAACTCAAATCATAGCTCTCTTGAAATCTTAAATGAAGCTACAAATGAATCAAACTTATTCCTTGATATGTTATGTAAGGAATTGGATGATATGAATTATGATTATTTTATCAGGATTTATTGGAATTTATTTGGGCTTGGATTTATGTTAATTTGAACACAAATGTATGCAATATTCAGTCACAGATATAATCACAGAAACAAACACAGATGCAGAAATAAAGTAAATACAGTAAAGGAAAGAACACACCGGATTTTATACTGGTTCGGGGTTACCCTACATCCAGTCCCGCACAACTAAGTACGGATTTCCATTCAAAAGCAATTCAACAATTACAACCCTCGGTTTCAAGGCTATGAGGTACACCCTCCAGAATCACAATCCTCTGGGTAGAGACACTTGATTTCCGGGGCAACAAGTTCACCCAATTAATTTCCAAGGCTACAATCACACCTTTTCTCGCTTGATTGATTTCCAAGGCTACAATCACACCTTTTCTCGCTAGATAGATTACAAAGAAGCCTATAACTCTGAATAGCACTTGGATCTTGTTGAGATAGTGATAGAGAATCAAACCAGAGATAATCTAATTAGATTCAATGTTGATTTCGGCAGAGTAATGATAGAATTTTGAATAAGAAAATGTGGAAGAAGAAGAGAAGTGAAAAAACCAGAAAATCTGATATAAAATTCGTTGAAACTAACTCCTATTTATAGAAGAACAACAGTCATGTCCATTCGTGAAAGGTTATGGCGAATAGACACTTCTTTTGAAATTCAAATTTTTGAATCTAACTGACACTATGTCGACATGGGGTACTAGGGCATGTCGACATCACAAAGGAAATTTTGATGTTTTGTTTTTCTTTGAAAATAACCTTTATTTTATATTAAAACTATTTTAAACTTTATAAATTACTTGACTATAAATAAAATACATAGATGAATATAAAGAATAATATATATAAAATTTTACTATAATTTTATATTTAAATCTAAGTATAAATATATTATAATTAAAAGATAGTTTTTTTTTTAAAATCCGAAGTTTAAAAACAAGAATACTTAAGGTTAAACATCTTTTTGAAAATCATTTGAAAAGATAATTTTTAAGGCTAAAACATTTTGAAAAACAATTTTTAAAATCATTCTGAAGTAGTTTTGAAAATCATTTTGAAGTAGTTTTGGAAGCTTCTTCCTGTAGAATATCTCATCATGTCAGGACTCGAGAACTTGTACAAAACCAGGATGTTCGTGGGTTTGTAAGCCACTTGTCGTAGGTTTGTAAGCTACTTGTCATGGGTTTGTAAGCCACTTAAAAATGTAGAAATGGGTTCCGTCCCAAAATAAAAATGGAGTGAAGATTTCAGTGCTATTGTGAAGTTTTAACATAATTCTAGACTCAATACTTATCTTGAAATCTTGAACTCTTGATTATCTTGATATCTTGATTCTCTATACTATACAGTCTTCATTCTTGGTACCTGCATGGTTAAATCCTACATATATATATATATATATATATATCTAAACTATAATGTTAGTATTTATATTTTATAATCTTATTCTAAGGTTGTCATCTTCAAAACCATCAACTCATGGACTAACAATCTCCCCCTTTTTGTTGATGACAACCTTTGTTTATAAAATATTACTTCTATCCTAATAACTCCCCCTAAATCTAATAACTCCCCCTTAATCTATGCCTAACTCTCCTATTTTATATTTCTCCCCCTTTGTCATCCACAAAAACAAACTCTAAACTATATAACTCCAAACTATATAGTTCTTACTCTAATATCCTATATGATGATAGTGTTATCATCAATACTTACTTGTAAACCTAAAACTTAGTCCTAAATTACAAACTCTCCTAACTAAGAATCTATATAATAATACTTTTAATAGAACATATATAAGAACACACATTATTTATTAATTATATATTTGTTTTATATTTAAATTTTTTGTAGAGATCGAAAAAAACAAACAAACAAACACCAAATAGAAAAGAAAGTGAAGAAACTAATGTGTGTTTTTGAACGTAGGAGATCTATGAACCGAACAATTTGGATAGTGGAAACAGAAATTTCCACGTTGTTCGACAATATTTCCATCTTTGTCAAAGCACACTTTGCCAACGCAAATGACTTTGTCGTTGTCTTCCGCATGCTCTTCTTCCATTGGTTCTTCTTCTTCTTCACTTTCCTCTTGTTCATGATCTCCTGAAGAGTCCTCGTCAATCATGATTTGGTTAGCATGGTTATCCATAAGAAATTTTTGCAAATTCTTAAGGATTTTTCCTTGCCTCTCTTGTTCTTTGGCCATTCGAAGTTGCATCACTTGGATTTCAGTCATTAACTGAAGGGTATCTTTCAGAGAATCCTCTGTTTTCATTACACGAGCGAGCGTTGATTATTGGCACGGACCAGAAGTAGGCGATGGGAACAAAAAAGTTGATTTTATGTTTGATTTGGAAGAGGAAGCCATTGATAAATTGATTTCAGAAGATAGAACAGAAAGAGAACAGAGAGAATGAAGAAAATTTCGAAATAGGAGAAATTTATAACCACTTATTTGAATTTTGGTGGGGAAAAAAATTAAAAATTAAAAAAGTTATATGCCGACATGGGTCTAAGGGGGATGTCGACATGGTTCTTGAATTTTTGCCTATTTAATTTATTTTGAGTTAATTTTTAATTATACTTGTTATTTATATTTTATATTTCAGTTAATGAACAAATACCTAATTCTCTTCTTAATTTAGTAAATGTAGATTCATTTAAGGGTTTTGTTAAGATATCAGCAATTTGATTTTCAAAATTGATATAGTCGAGAGTAATTACTTCTCTACTTATATTATCTCTGAGAAAATGGTATCTGATATCAATATGTTTAGTTTGAGCATGTTAAGTAGTATTTTTGGATAAATTTATTGCACTAGTATTATCAAAATAAATTGGTGATTTTGAGATATTTAAACCAAAATATTTTAAAGTTTGTTGCATATATATTACTTGAGAACAAGCCAAAGCAGCAGAAATATACTCTGCTTCAGTTGTTGATAGAGAAACTGTGTTTTGCTTTTTACTAAACCAGGAAATCAGAGAATGCCCTAAAAAGTGACAAGTTCCACCTGTACTTTTTCGGTCTGATTTACAACCAGCATAATCAGCATCACAGTAAGATATTAAATCAAATGAATCATTTTTAGGATAAAATAAGCCATAATCAAAGGTGTGTTTAACATATCTTATAATACATTTTATAGCTTTTAAGTGAGTTTCTTTAGGTTGGGATTGATACCTTGCACAGAGACAGACACTATGCATGATATCAGGTCTACTCGCAGTGATATAGAGTAGTGATCCAATCATTCCTATATATAGTTTTTGATCTACTTCTTTCGAGAGATCTTCTTTACTAAGGTACTCATTGGTTTCCATGGGAGTGGGTTTTCCACTCGCAGTAGTCAAACCAAATTTACTAACTAGGTCTTTAGCATATTTTTCTTGACTAATAAAGATACCATTATCTAATTGTTTTATTTGTAATCCTAAAAAGAAGTTTAATTGACCCATATGACTCATCTCAAACTCTTTTGTCATTATTTCAAAAAATTCTTTATTCATTTCAAAATTAGTTGATCCAAAAATGATATCATCTACGTAGACTTGTACTAGTTGAATATCATTTTTATTTCTTTTAATAAAAAGAGTATTATCTACTTTACCTATTTAAAATTTTGATTGTAACAAGTAAGATCTTAGTCTATCATACCAGGCTCTAGGAGCTTGCTTTAGACCATATAGAGCTTTCTTAAGTTTGTAAACATGATTTGGAAATTTATCATTTTCAAAAAGTGGTGGTTATTTAACAAATACTTCTTCTTTTACAAAACCATTTAAAAATGCACTTTTAACATCCATTTGAAATAATTTGAAATTATTATGATTTGCGAAAGCAAGTAGAATCCTAATGGCTTCTAATCTTGCTACGGGGGCAAATGTTTCATCAAAATCTATTCCTTCTTCTTGACAATAACCTTGAGCGACTAACCTGGCTTTATTTCTAACAACCTCTCCTTGTTCATTCGTTTTATTTTTATAAACCCATTTAGTTCCAATTATTGTTTTATTTTTAGGTCTAGGAACAAGTTTCCAAACATCATTTCGAGTAAATTGATTTAATTCTTCTTGCATAGCCAAAATCCATGAATCATAAGTTGATGCTTCTTATGGATTTTTGGGTTCAATAGTTAATATAAAAGCTATATTACTCATTTGACTTAGTTGGTTTCTAGTTTTAACAAAAAATTGCATATCTCCAAGTATATTTTCTATAGGGTGATCTTTTAAAAGTTTAATCCTTTATTAGGGTGATTTAATTCATTATTAGTTTCAGTTGACTCTTGGTTTTGAGTGATTAAATCCTCTTCATCATTTATTTCTTCAAAATTTTTGAAATTTTCATCAAATGAAACATGCATTGTTTCTTCGATGGTATTAGTTCTTAAATTAAATACTCTATATGCTTTACTTCTATTAGAGTATCCGATAAAAATACCTTTGTCGGATTTAGGATCAAATTTATCTAAGTTATCTTTTGTATTTAAAATAAAACATTTACTTCCAAAAATTCTAAAATAAGATACCTTAGGTTTCTTTGAGAAAATAAGTTCATAAGATGTTTTATCAGTTAAAGGTCTAATTAAAATTCTATTTAAAATATAACAGGCATAGCAACTGCTTCTGCCCAAAAGTACTTTGGTTAATTACTATCAGAAAGCATAGTTCTCGCACACTCTTGAATCATCCTATTTTTACGTTCTACTACTCCGTTTTGTTGTGGAGTTCTTGGAAATGAAAAATTGTGAATTATTCCCTTTTTATTGCAGAATTCTTCAAACTTTTCATTTTCAAATTCACCACTGTGATCACTACGGATGATTATAATTTTTTGAGAAAATTGATTTTGAACCCTTTTTGAAAAATTCTTAAAACATTCAAAATTATCACTTTTATGTTTCAAAAATATTGTCCATGTAAATCTAGAATAATCATCTACAATTACAAAAACATATTTACTGTGATTTAATGATTGAATTTGAGATGGACCAAATAAATCAAGATGAAGTAATTCAAGAGGTTTTGAAGTTGAAATCAAATCTTTTAATTTAAAGGAACTCTTTCTAAGTTTTCCTAGTTGACACGCATCACATAGACTATCTACTTTAAAATTCATTTTAGGGAGGCCTCTTACTAGATCATGTTTTGACAGTCTAGATAAGAGTTTGAAATTCAAATGCCCAAATCTCTTATGCCAAATCCAAGGGTCACTTGCATTTGCCAAAAGACACAAGTTTTCATACTAAGAATATAAATATTCTCTTTTCTAATTCCCTCAAATATTATGGTTGAATTATTATCTTCAATGCGACACTTATCTTTTTCAAATTTAATTTTATATCCTTTATCGCATAGTTGACTTATACTTAGCAGATTGTGTTTCAGATTCTTAACTAGCAAAACATTAGTAATAATAGGAGTTTCAGAGTTACCGACTTTGCCGATGCCGATCACATAACCTTTTGAATTGTCTCCAAAGTTAACCAGTCCTCCGTCTTTGTATATTATATCATTCAGCATATATGGATTCCCAGTCATGTGTCTAGAACATCCACTATCGAGTATCCATTTGTTCTTTTTGATCTGCACAGTTTGTTTGTTCTGGATTGATTCCTCAACTCCCATAAAGCATGATTCCTTCACATCAAACAATCTTAGTAGACAACTTGTATTTGAATATTGATTATATGCAGACTCAAGGGACAATGATGATCTGAATATTTCTAAACATGGATTAATAAATTTCTTAAACATAGCCATTTTTTTAAAAAAACTTTTTCAAAAATCAGATTATGAAACTTTTGAAAACCTTGCTCTGATACCAAATGTGAGGAATGCGGATTACGGATCTTAAGGCTAGGAATAACACTAGTGTTTTAAAGAAATTACTAAATCTTTTTGAGTTTATGTTAATTTGAACACAAATGTATGCAATATTCAAACACAGATATAATCACAGAAACAAACACAGATGCAGAAATAAAGTAAATGCAGTAAAGGAAAGAACACACCGAATTTTATACTGGTTCGGGGTTACCCTACATCCAGTCCCGCACAACTAAGTATGTATTTCCTTTCAAAAGCAATTCAATAATTACAACCCTCGGTTTCAAGGCTACGAGGTACACCCTCTAGAATCACAATCTTCTGGGTATAGATACTTGATTTCCGGAGCAACAAGTTCACCCAATTGATTTCCAAGGCTACAATCACACCTTTTCTCGCTTGATTGATTTCCAAGGCTACAATCACACTTTTTCTCGCTAGATAGATTACAAAGAAGCCTATAACTCTGAATGGCACTTGGATCTTGTTGAGATAGTGATAGAGAATCAAACCAGAGATAATCTAGTTAGATTCAATGTGATTTCGGTAGAGTAATGATAGAATTTTGAATAAGAAAATGTGGAAGAAGAAGAGAAGTGAAAAACCATAAAATCTGATATAAAATTCGTTGAAACTAACCCCTATTTATAGAAGAACAACAGTCATGTCCATTCGTGAAAGGTTATGGCGAATAGACACTTATTTTGAAATTCAAATTTTTGAATCTAACTAACACTATGTCGACATGGGGTACTAGGGCATGTCGACATCCCAAAGGAAATTTTGATGTTTTGTTTTTCTTTGAAAATAACCTTTATTTTATATTAAAACTATTTTAAATTTATAAATATACTTGACTATAGATAAAATACATAGATGAATATAAAGAATAATATATATATATATATAATTTTACTATAATTTTATATTTAAATCTAAGTATAAATATATTATAATTTAAAGATAGTTTTTTATAAAAAAAACCGAAGTTTAAAAACAAGAATATTTTAGGCTAAAACATCTTTTTGAAAATCATTTGAAAAGATAATTTTTAAGGCTAAAACATTTTGAAAAACAATTTTGAATATCATTCTGAAGTAGTTTTGAAAATCATTTTGAAGTAGTTTTGCAAGCTTCTTCCTGTAGAATATCTCATCATGTCAAGACTCGAGAACTTGTACAAAACCAGGATGTTCGTGGGATTGTAAGTCACTTGTCGTAGGTTTGTAAGCTACTTGTCGTGGGTTTGTAAGCCACTTAAAAAGGTAGAAATGGGTTCCATCCCAAAATAAAAGTGGAGTGAAGATTTCAGTGCTATTGTGAAGTTTTAACATAATTCTAGACTCAATACTTATCTTGAAATCTTGAACTCTTGATTATCTTGATATCTTGAATCTCTATACTGTACAGTCATCATTCTTGGTACATGTATGGTTAAATCCTGCATATATATATATCTAAACTATAATGTTAGTATTTATATTTTATAATCTTATTCTAAAGTTGTTGTCATCAAAACCGTCAACTCATGGACTAACAATTAGGAGATGGAAAATGAAATTAAACATAATGAAATGGAATGAGGAGCTTAGAAAAATACAAGCTAAATTAGGGAAAGCTGGTGGGCTTAGCCTAATTCAATTTTCATTCCTTTCTAGAAATCATTATTCACTCCAAAAATAAATCGACTCTAAACGTTGCCAAGTTTGTACTCATTTTGCTCGTGTCTAAAAAGCGATCTCAACTACGGATGTATCAAATTTCAATTCATCCATTTTTGAGAAATTAAGTATAATGGGCGTTATTTTAATTAACGATTAAATATTTAAATTAATCATTTAAATATCCAATCATTACAATTACGGGGTGTTACAGCCATAGAACCGACAAGACATTGTAGAAGTTTTGGATGAGTATCTCCTATAGATAGGAGGCCTAAACGCCATGTGAAAAACAAAAAGCGTTTGTAGAGTCAAACAATTGGGTCAGTCCCTGACGTTCGCCATCAAACCGGCCAAACTAGTCCAATGTACATGCTGATATGGAGAGGAGAAATTAAATTGAAAATCAATAGGGCTGTAATGATAAATGTGGCTAGGCCCTAGTAGGACCCCATTGATATATTGCAAGAGAACACCCTATGTCGACGATGTCATCTTATGATGGAATTACAGATCCTAGACAACATCTAGTGAAGTATGAATGGCATACAGATGGTGCACTTACAATTATTGTAGTGAGGTGTAAATCTTTCCCTTATTTTTAGATGGGCTAGCTATGATGTGGTTCATTTGGCTCACGCTAAGTTCCATATATTTGTTTGATCAACTAGTGAAGAAGTTGATAAAGCAGTTTTGGCTCCACGCATCTTGATCGAAGGATATGATGTCCTTGTTGAGTGTCCATCATAGTTTCGAAGAGACTTTGAAAGGTTTGTTGAAGCGATTCTACAACCAAAGTTAGCAATCCAAAGGAAGAGTTTCTCTTAATGGCATTGATCCAGGGAGATCATCCTAATATGGAGTTAAGTAAATGGCTTAAAAGAAAGAAGCCACCCACTATGGAAGAGTTCTATCGCAAGGCGTCCTAGTTTCTATGCTTGGAAGAGGCAAACTTGGCCGCAAGACCGGTTGGTGGTAGAGTATTGAATGAAGTAGTGCACATCAACATTGCTATTAAGCAGACCGGTGATACCACTAGAAACATTACGGTAAATATTGGAAATAGCAACCGAAAAATGTAACGACCCTAATTTTTAGTAACATTATTTAGGATATTTAATTGGTTAAATTAAATAAAATAATGTAATGATTAGGGGATTGAGATTTGTGTAAACTAAGGGGTAGCGTGCCTTGTTAATAAATAAACCAAAATGAAATAAATAAATGGAAAAATAGAAAAAGAAACATTCTAATACCCTAAACACTTAAGTCGTGTTCATTCTACACGTTCATTGTCAAAATCAAAATAAAGAGGCCGGCCACCATTAGAAGACACAAGAGGAAGATAAGCAAAAGGAAGACGCTAAATCAACTTAATCCATTCTCAAATCTCAAATTCCTTAATCACAAAGCTAAGGTGAATAATGTCTACATCTCATATTTTCTAATTGCTTTTGATTTTAGATTAAATCTGAATTATTTTGCAAGGTTTTTCCATGTTTTGATTGTTAGAAATAAATATAGATGCTTATTGATGATTTATGATATTTCATATGGATTTTATGATATGTTTTAATGTGAAAACCCTATTAAATGACATCTAAATGCCTTGTGATTTTAGCTTTAGATCAAAAATTATATTTTAGAGATGGGTTTCAGTTTTCATAATTTTCTTAATTAATGTGGATTTTATATATTAATTTTCTAGCGTGGAAAGTTGATATTTGGGTTTAAAATAATTTAGGGCTAAATAATATATGTTTTGAGTTTGAAATTTATATATGTTAGAAAACATATTAAAAATGAGTTATAAAAATTTTTGTAGAATTTTCCTAAGTGTTTTAATGAATATATAAAATTATTTAAGGTATGGGACTTAAATATTTTATATATTTATAAAAGGAGAAGGGGTATTTTGTAAATAGTTTAATTGTTTATTTCAGAAATCTCGGCAGAGCTTTTAGAAAAGAAAATTAGCAGCTAATAATATTTTGGCAAACAAGGCAGGTTAGTTGAAAATATTACTTTAAAAAGCTAAAAATCAGATTTTACATCTTTTACTTGTTTCGCCACTTTCGACACCTAGGTTTTGATTGAGTACTTCCGCCTCAATCGCCATCGAAACCAATGCACATAGTATCAATGATTTGGTACATAGTGAATTGGATATAGGCGGAAGGTATTGGGTTGAAACAAGGGGTCCCTATGGGATCAAAGAACTTTTTTTTCTTTCAAATAGAAATGCGCCTGCTTTGCTTTTGAAAGGAATGCTTTCGACTTGGTTGGCTTTCGACTGGGTCAAATTGATTTAAGGAATGGTTTTGAATGAGGTTGCGCCTTTTATTTTAAGTAAATTCTTTCGAAGGGGTCGAAACCCCTTGCTGCCGCTTTTTACCTTTCAAAGAAAATGGTTTCGAAAGGATACTTTGTTTTTAAAACCTAGTGACTTCTCCAATGCTTTCGAAGGGTTGGTTTTGACATCATTACTTCTTTACTTAGGAAATAGCTTTCGGAAGAGTGCTTTCAACTTAGATGTTTTATGACCCTTTTGTTCTATTGAAGGTAGAACCCAAAGGTTTTGAAAGGAAAGGTTTTTAAATGGTTTCGAAAAGTTTTCACATGTTTTACTTGAACCCAAAAGGTTTGATGTTTACAAAGGATTTTAATGATTTCGAAAGATCTAAATGAAGGTTTCGAAGGGCTAGTTCTCCAATGGTTTTGAAAGGTTTAAAAGGAAGGTTTCTAATGTTTTCGAAAGGCAATGGTAAGTGTTTTAAAGGTAGGATGTCTAAGGTTTTAAAGCTTTCGAAGATGATGTTATTCAATGTTTTCGAAAGGTTTATTATGAAGGGTTTCGAAAGGATACGTTTTGGGCCTTTGGCCTAAGGTTATAAATCAAAGTGGTTTACTTGGTTTCGAAAGGGATACTTTTAATGGATTCGAAAGAGGTACTTTCAAATGTTTCAATGTTTTCATCACAAAGATTTGTGTAAAGTATATATAACATGGCAAAGTGATTTGAGTAAAGCATAGAGTATATTTTCCTTGTTTAAAGTATTAAATCATTTTGAAAGAAAAGGTTTTCAAGGAAAATTTATGGGTAGTTAACGCTAAGTAAAAGTACTTAGATATTAGAATACCAGATGGGACTGATATAGGGTCGCACCCAATACATTAGCTATTACCGCCTAGCTAATTTAGTCCAAAATTCCAGTGTATAGGGCTTTGTCACAGGTAAGACTAAAATGATGTTACACACATAAAGGAATATACGGAGCGAGGATAGGTTATTGGTGAGCCCGTAAAACCATTAGGATCAGTTGACCTTGGGAGAATTAAGTTAGGGACAGACCATCCATAAGAGGAGTATCTAACAGAAGTTAGATTATTTGTGTATTTTTTCTGGTAGGACCGAATCAGCCAAATGTTGTAGTTAACCAAACAAAACTATAGGGTTCGGACAGATAGTCCATTTGTTACCTGATTTATATGCTTTCATGACATTGATATTATTGTTTTAACCTGTTTTGGTTGCAGGATTAAGATTTGCAAAAGATATGTTTTAAAAGAGTATTAGTGAGGGGAAACCCATTCCGCTAAGCGGCGTGGTCTCACTTAACATCAAATAACCGAGATGTATAGTATTATTCACACCATGCTTTATGTCTGACTCGAAGTTTATGTTTTTCCCCTTAAACTCTCGGGTGCTCAAAATTGATTTGAGTAGGTCAAGGGTTGAGGATTTTCAGGTTTTAGTAGGTGGATGAATAAAGCTTCCAGAGATGACCAGAAAGCTGATGCTTGCTATATTTAGGAGTAGTTTTGTTTTATTTTGCTTTGTTGTATTAAGTCAGTTATGACTATTTAGTCTCTAGTCAACCAAGGGGGCATCTTCACATGTTTCTCTTGGCGTATTTATGTAACAATTATATTTGATCTAAACCTGGGAACCGTTTGGGATTATGTAACTTGGATATGAAAAGTTGTTTGGAAATGTAATCATAAAAATGTTTTAATCTATGATGATTTTATTTCATGTTCAAGTGCTTCTAATATTATGGATACCGTTAATGTTACCGTATTTGGTCACTGGAAGTTAATATTATAGATGACTGTAGCATTTGTAGCGCTTAGCTTCGGGCCTCCAGATAGGGGATGTTACAACTTGGTATCAAAGCATAGGTGTATGGAAAACTTTAAAATAAAATGATTTTTGAAAACATATTCCAAATAATTAGAGATAAGATTGGGGTATGGGAAAACGCTATAGTAACATACTTGTAATTGCTATATATAAGTATATGCTATATCTCTATTATCTTATCTCTCTTAGGCTATTCTTTTGTATCTCAGGAGGCTTGAATACATATATGAATGCTAGAAGTGGAAGAGTTAACCAATGAGGGGGAAGCACCGCAAAAAATGGAAATGCTAGACCAAATATGAGAAGGAACCAAGGTCAAGCACAAGCTGGAATGTTGGTGCTGGAGTCCCGCAAGTTGACATGGGAGCTATGTATTGGTTCTTTGTCAACATGATGCAGGCCGGTGTTGGTGCTGGAGTGGTTGGAGGAAATGCTGGAGTAGGGAATCAGGAAGCTCCGGTGGTCAACAATTATGCTATTTTGAGTAGAGACTATGCTAGGCTGGGAGAAAAACCATTCATCGAAACTGAAGACGCAATTGAAGTAGAAAACTGGTTGCTACATTATGAGTGAATCTTTGCAGATTTGGGGCTCAATGATGAGCAGAAGAGAAGACTCGCTTCGAGATGATTGCATGGAGCAGCGCTGTACTGGTGGAACATCGTTACAGTTGGAGTTAATGAAGAGACAATGATGTGGGCTAAGTTCAAAAGGAGATTTGAGGAAAGATTTATGTTGGACATTGCTAAGTCTGCTCTACTTAGGAAGTTTGCTGAGCAAGAGCAGGGGGAGATGACTATGCTTGAGTATGCGAGGAGGTTTGAGAAGCTAGCAAGATATGGCTATGCTACGGTTGATACTAATGTTAAGAGGAATGAGAAGTTCATTAAGGGGTTGAAGCCTGAGTTGGCAAAGGCTACATTGCTGCATATCGGAAACCCTTGTGATGTTGTGGTTGAGATGGCTTTAGGGAATGAGGAGATGCTTGCATTTCTGGAGAGAAACAAGGCAAAGGAAGTCTAGGTGAGGCAGAGTCAGAAAAGAAAGTTTTTCCACAAGAAAAGAGCTCAAAAGGGCGGAGCTGCCAAGGAAGGAAAGTCGGAGGTTGTCTGCTTTAAGTGTGACAAGAAGGGACACTATGCATATGAGTGCCGGACAGGCAAAGGAAAGAAAGCTGCGGAGAAGAAAGAGGTGAGGTGTTTCAACTGCGATCAAATAGGTCATTACAAGAACCAGTGCAAAGAGCCTACTAAGGATGGAAAGGGCAAAGTGTTTGCATTGGAGCCAGCTACCTCGAGGCCAACAGCAGAGGAAAAAGGAAAAGCTGTGTTGGGAGGTACGCTTTTGATTTATGGTATGTCGGTTAGCGTTCTGTTTGTTATCGGTTCATCGCATTCTTTTATATTAACCTAGAACCCTCATATTTAGTTACTTCCTTAAGGGTTGCAAATCCGATAGGAGGGTATGCGACACTTGGGATAAAGTGTGACCACCTAGAGTTTGATTTGTTAGGTCATACCTTTGTTTGCAGTTTGCATGGGTTTGATTTCGTAAGGTTTGGAATTATTTTGGGTATGAATTGGTTAAGTAAGTACGATGCTAGGATATTTTTCCATGATAGGAAAATATCTCTTAGACCCCTAACTGTAGTGATTGGATTGTATATACCATAGAAAACCCTAGTTGTGAGGGGAATGCTTTGTTGGGTGTTGAGGAGGTAGAAGACGAGTTAAATCGAGTTTTCGTGGTTAGAGAATTTGCAGATGTTTTTGAACCTGTAGTATGATTGACACAGAAACGAGCCATTGAGTTTCGAAAAGATTTAGTACCTGGAGCAGAACCAGTGAATAGAACGCCAAGCAGGATGACACCTACCGAGATGAGGGAGCTAAATGTGCAGTTGGTGGATTTGGAAGGTACGGATGGTATATGTACATCGTACGGGCTTAAGTAAAACAAATATTGGAAATTGTAAATACAAATGGCATAATTTTGAATATATGTTTGGATATCATTGGTAAATAAGATGCAGGTATTTAGAATCGGGAAAAATTGGATTGCTCGACAAAAAGGTACATGTTCAAATTATTGTTTGAAATTGATGATTTTATGATAGAGCCACTTGGTTTTTGTTTTCTTTGTTGGTTTAGGCCCGTAGTGGCGATTTGTACTTGTTCGAATCTAGTCGTGCAAAGGAGACGCTGGTGGAATTTTCCGAAAATTTAAGGAGTTAGAAAATTTTAATAACTAAAATTTGATTTTTGAGTTATAACCCGAAATGAGAATAAGGATAATAATATTTGGAATCTATGGATAGATTTGGGAACTTAGTAAAAGTAATAACATTGTTTCAACAAATTGATTTTGGGAAGTTGTTTCAACTAATTGGTTTTGGGAAAGTTAATGGGTTTTGAGCCATTTTTCTTACCTTGGAAATTTT
The DNA here is from genome assembly GCA_030737815.1 of Allium fistulosum. Lineage (NCBI taxonomy): Eukaryota > Viridiplantae > Streptophyta > Magnoliopsida > Asparagales > Amaryllidaceae > Allium > Allium fistulosum. The sequence goes on from CM060903.1 coordinate 670,712,312, forward strand.
GGGGACGAATTCTTTTAAGGGGGGAGGAATGTAACGACCCAAAATTTTGGTTATTTGAAATTGGAATGTTTAATTTATTTTAAATATGGAAAAGTTAATCTTATAGGTTAAATAACTAAAATTCCAAATATAGCGATTTATTGGATAGTCTAATTGTTGAATTAAATAATTGAGTGACGTGGTTTTTGATTTCCTAGCGTTCTATTGGTCCAGTGACGTGTATGAGCCAGAGTGGATAACCATGAGGTGTTTGGATGAACATGATTTAACCTAGGAAAATCTAATGGATTATATGCACTCACACTATCTATAAATAAACCATCCAACCTAAAACCTAATCTTTTATTCAGCCGTCGCCATAAGTCTACAGAAATTTTTTTGTGTATTCTTCTTCCTCCTTTTCTCCACTAAATAAATAATTCTCTTCCAAATCAAATTAAAAATATATATACAAGTTATTTGAAGAATTCTGAAGAATTTAAAAAGAGGAAGATAAGAAGAAGAAAATCTTTTCAAATTTATACAAGCTCAAGTGCGAGGTGAGTGGGAATTAATATGAAATAGAAAAATAAAGTAGTTTAATTTTAGTTCTTTTCTGGCACGATAATATGAATTAATTTCTGTTAATAATTGTGATTTGATGCAAATTATTGTAACTTCTTCAACTACCACTTCTCAATTCTAATTCATGTTTGGTTTAAAATATGGAACGCATAAATTGCTTATTCACGTTTTATGGCGTAAATGAGATTGGTTTAATTAAATTGAATTAGAATTGTTATTCAATTTTTAATGGCATAATTTGTTAGTTGGGTAAATTCAGAATATGTTCTTTGAATAAAATTGGAAATTTGGTTGGTGAAATTACATAATTCTGAATATGGTTATGGAACAAAATTGGGAATTTTAATTGGTATATGTGTTTATTCCATATGTGGCCTTAAACGTAAAAAGTGGAATTTTTTGTAATTAAATGGTTTGTGGCTATTGGATAAAAACTTTGTACATCTTAAATCTCTAAAAGGACAATGTAAATTAGGGTGGAAAAGAATGTAAATTAAATGGACCCTAAAGGCTAGTGTAAATCTGTAACAAAATGGTATAAAAATTACAAACAAACAATACGGACTGAACGGACATGAAATTGAAACACCATTTATGTAAGTGTTTGTACCAAAAATGGGCACAACACTCTTCGGAAGTTTTTGAAGAGATAAAAGTGAAGAATGAAAATTAAAACTGTGGATTATCTAACAAAAACTCCAAATAACAGAAAGTAAATTGCAAAGACAAGCGATTTAGAGTGGTTCGGCGTTTTGCCTACGTCCACTATGAAGTTTGATGATTTTATTGCTCGATTACTTGAAGATTACAGTAGTTGATAATGTAATACAACTGAATTCAAATGCTAAGTGTCAATCTAAAGCAGCGGCGGTGTTCTGGAGTAAATCTGGCAGAATCTGGACGCTCTTCAGTACTTAGAATTCTCCGACCCCTTTTCTGAATGACCAGGGGGTCTATTTATAGGTGTTGGAGGCTGGTATTTCGCCCAAAATGAGGGGAGACCAGTTCTGGCACGCTAGGGGGCCCACATGGCCGAAATCTGGAGATCCGGGCCCGCTTTGGGATCGATTCGACCCTTGGTTCGAATCGATCAAGAAATCATCCAATCGAGCTGAAATTTGGTGTGTACATTCTTCATCATGTATTTGAGCTTCTGTGAAAATTTCATGGGATTTGGACTTGTAGAACTCGAGTTATGATCGATTCAAGTTGGTGTTTCTCGTATTCTGGAGTCGTTCGAATCGATGTGCTTGAATCGATTCGTTCGAATCGATCTTCCTGTTCGTGAAGATGGTGACGTGGTGCGCTTTCTTCGAATCGATCCGGTTTCCATTCCGGATTGACTGGGTCGAATCCACGACTTGGATTCGAAGATGGTGGAGTCGAGGCAATGGATTCGAAGGACCTCTTCCTTCGAATCGATGGGACTGATGTTCGTTCGAATCGAGTTAGGCTCGTAGCTACGGACCGGTTTGAAGATGTCTCAGCCTGGGGATTCGAATGTAGTGGAGTCGAACCTGATGGAGTCGAGCGCGTGCTCGATCGAATCAAGTGTGTTGCATTGTAGCCCATCGATTCGAAGTGCTCCGACTTGTTGGATTCGAAGGTAGGTAAACCTGATGGATACGGAGAGGAATGACTTCATCGATTCGAAGCACTACAACTGGATGGACACGGAGTGGCTTCAGGTAGATGGATACGATCAGGACCCCTGCCTATGGATTCGAACTAGAGCGTTACCCATGGATTCGAGCATGGGTTATTTTCTCCATCTTGAATCGATGATATCTTGAGCGTACGAGCTCGGATTATCTGGAAACTTGGGACGTTGGCTCCCCAGGCTTCGCTTGTCATGTCTTATCGATTGTAGCCTGATCCGGACTCGGACAAAATTCGTCGATATCCGTAGCGACCCTTACGTGTAACCGACTTCCGGGACGACCTGTCACCGTTTTCTAGTTATGTCCTTGGTATCATGGCCTTGCCAAAAGGCGGGATAACATTTGCCCCCCAAAGTACGTCTTGTGTAAACATGACGTGCTTTGAAAAGTTGCAGTCTCTCACTGGACAGCTATGACATGCTTTACCGAAAGTTGCATTCTGTATCGCTGTAATCGACCGTCGTATAATAGTGACTGGCCGTCAGTTTTTTGAGTCATGACGAGATGAACATTCGATCCCTGTAAATGATAGAGATCAAACATTAGTCAGAAATACGTGCATACGTGTATTATCTTGGCTTTGATTAACGTTGCGTGATCGCAAGTCGTTGTCAGTTCGGTTTACTATCGAAATCTGCGTCGGTCCTCTCCTGGACCGATTTGAGATTTGAGTTAAAACACTGCTTTTATGATTATCTATGATCATCCTCTCGTACTGATCCTCTCCTGAATCGGTACAAGAGTAGACAAGCAATTTTAAACATTGAGACTATTCGTCCATTTTCATCAGTGGTTGGCGATGGATTCGAAGCTGTGCCCCTTCGAATCGATATTGCGTGGATTCGATGTTCTCTGAGTTGATGGAGTCGAGGTTGTAAGTGCTCGAATCAATGTTGCTTTGTTTCGATGCTGCTGGAATGGATTCGATGTGGCAAAGGATTCGAAACCGGATGGATTCGAATTAAAGGAGGGATTCGAACTGGTGGAACGACGCTGCGTTGTGATGGATTCGAACTAAAGGTTACAATGGATTCGAACATGCCGCAACGAATCGATTCGAGTCGATTATCCCACCTATAGAAGCCGGTCAGATATACCGGGAGACGAATCGCCACACCTTCCCTATATATACCGGGCTCCTATTCACTTCTCACTTTTCACTTTCTACCATTGCTTCAGCTGTTTCTTCGAATCGATTTCCCAGAGCTATAACTGACGTGCCTACCACGAATCGATCGAACTCGTCCACGCTTTCACTCGTAATCAAATCAGGTACTCAAGGGATCGATTCGAGATGAGGAAAATGGAACTATCTTCGCCTTAGAAAATTCTGAGAAGTGACGAGATCTGACTGAAATGGGTCGACTCGATGGAGTCGAGGAGTGATGAGATCTGAATGGAGTGGGTCGTCTCCCGTTGCTTCGCATCGATCCAGGAATGACCGGTTCGAATCGATTTCGAGGGCATGTTTTCGAATCGATGACTTGGAGGGAAAGGGTCGATTTGATCGATTCGAAGTGATGTCATTTAGATCGATTCGAAGGAATTGAATACTGATCGATTCGAAACAATGTGGAGCCTACGGATTCGAAGCGCTCTTCTATCACAAAGTTACATCGAGTCGAACCATACGGATTCGAAGTACCTGAAATCGAACTCCATCGATTCGACCCTTATCGATTCGAAGTCGATGGATTCGAACGTCTTCGTCCTCTGATACCATTGCTTCTTGACTTGCTCCATCATATGAACTACGACCAGTTTCAAGTTATTCTCTGATGAACTTAATGAACTTTGGCATACTTGACTCCGACGAGCTTCGGCCTTGCATAATCGAACTTGATTAACAGACTTGAACCTGAATTTCCTTTGAAGCTCGTCGATGGAACCATGACTTAACCAATAATACAACTGATTTATACTTGAAGTTGGTCCGTAGCGTTTGGATGGTGCGGAAATGACGGTCAGCGATGACGGTCACTTTCTTTCTTAAATTCCCAAGTTATGTTGTACGAACATCTCGCTTCATTCTGTTAAATTTGCTCGAGTGATGTATAATACTTGCACTGCACGACATGTTCACACACACTACACTGGGGCATGCACGGGCTTGTTCATAAACTTAATGTTGCTTTCTAATGAGTTAGCTAATTATGGAATCTTCGAGCTCCCAACAACAAGAGGTGCAGAGCTCGACTCCTCCCGTGCTTGAGATTCCTGACATCCCTGCCGACGTAATCGATCCGGCTCCAGATGAATTGCCGGAGGCGATATTTATTGAGGACCCTGTCGACTCGGTTCAGTCCAACATTTCTGAATCCTTATTGGGACGAATATGCTTAAAGCATAACATATCTCTTGGTGACGTTCTATTGCCCAGCACCACCGATAGACCGCACAATCCGCCTGAAGGATATACAGCATTCTACCGTCATGCTTGTGCGGCTGGAACTCTTCCTCCCTTCAATCAATATATCCGAAGGATGCTATCATATTTAGGGATCGCTCCTTCGCAACTTCATCCCAACGGGCACGCGTTGCTGAATAGTGCCTTCGTAATATTCATGGACTGTCTTTTTCGCCCGCCGAGGCCCTCTGAAATCAGACATATATTTAACTTCAAGAGCAGGGGTGATAGCCCGTCGTTTACATTTTTGGAGGCAGTTAGAAATTGCCAAGTTGTAGTTGGAGCTTGGACGCGACTGAGCTACTTCAAGAACGAATGGTTCTACGTTCGATGCCCTCCGGGTTTTGCTAGGCGATGGTTGTCTAGACGTAAGCGCCTTAACCTGTTTCTTTGACCAATATCTCTTCGGTATTAAAATTGACATTCCATTCCTTTTACAGCTATTATCTCTAGGCCCGATGGAGGGCGTTTCAAGGGTACCATCCGGAGTCTTCAAGAAGTTCCGAGCGAGCTAAGGCATATTGACTCGGTGCTGAACGATTACAACTTAAGAGTTCTGGGTTTGATCGACATTAATCAAAGCATAGTTGTTGAGGGATTTTCAAAGTCCGTCTCCAAGAAGGAAAATAAGAAGAAACCCGAGAAGAGAAAAGCGAAGAGGTCACTCGGGATCAGAATAATCGAGGCGAGTGACGAAGAAAGAACTCAGACGGATTCAGAGCCAATGGCCGACCTCTCGGGAAACTTGGAGGAATTGGGAGAAAAACGGAAAGGCAAGGCCGCCGTTTCCAAAAAACTTAAGTCAAAGGGGGGAAAATCTGTAGATGTGTTTCTTCCCGCTTCCGGAGTTATGATTTCTGAGGCCGCCCCTTCTCATTCGAGAGATTCTCTCAAAGGGCTTGACGATATTCCTATCCCAGATTATATATCAATCTCTCATAATCCTGGGTTGGAGGAATTACAAGATGTACTAAATATGAACGAGCCCTTTCCTTTAAGTGCGGTCAACACTTCCGGTCGGTTTGGGGGTTTACACATTTACACACACTTCCACGGCACTTCATGACTTATTCATAGTAAACATTGCTTCATGGGATTTTAATCCGTAATTCTTTCTTATCGCAGGTGAGATGTCAGGACGTGGCTCCACTCTAGATAGGCTTAGGAATGTGCGCCAATCTTCTCCATTTTATGATTCCCGTAGGAGAGAGACGGATAGGGACCATGGGCGAGGCTACTCGAGTCAAGAACGTTACGATAGAGACAGAGATTACTCGCGTAACCGTTCTGGCTATGATTACTCTGACAGAGATCGGGGATACCAACACCGACCCCGATCTCGCTCTCCTCCGCCTCCCAGGGCTCCAGTAGACCTCCCAGGGCCATCTCATCAGCAACAGTTGCCTTCTCAGTCTTCTCGGCCTGATGCTCAACGGCCAAGAGTGGAACCAACGGCAGCTGCTATAATTGAACAAGCTCCGGCCGAGCTGACAAGCGAGGGAGCTGCCAAACTCGCCCAAATGAAAAACGACTACCCGGAGATTTGCATGGACGGCTACATCTTCCCGCCTAACTTCAAAAGAATTCCACCAGAGGCTGAGACCACTGCTCATAACTACATCCACGACTTCTACGCTCAGTACAAGGAGTGGTATAAGGCAGCCGTGAAGGCTTCTAGAGTAGCTTTTGACAGGGCGAAAGTCATTGCCGAACGTGACGTTGACATTGCGAAGCAGAAACGCATCATTCAAGTTCTTCAGTCCGAAGTGGAGACGTCCCGAAAGTCAGAGCTTGAAACTCTTAAGAAACACGAGGGTGTCGTGGCCAAACTAGCGAGGATGCAGCAAGAACACTGCGCCACAGTGGAAGAGATGGGCCATCGCAATACCACCGTTGCAGCTGAGCGAGACTTAGCCGTTAAAGAGCTGAACGAGCTCAAGGCCAAATTCGCTGAAATGGTGAAGGGGAAAGACGATGCGAACGCTACTGCTCAAGAGGCTTGCGACCAAGCAGTATCCCTCAGGGCCGAACTTGCTGCGGCGGCGGTCAAGGCTAAGTCTGTGGAAGCGGAGATTCAGGAAAAAATCTTGGAGGAGAGGTCCAGGCTAGATGCTGAGTTTGACGATCTCTTAGTCACGTATAACGCTAATGTGCTGGAACACAAAAATCTAGCGTGGCTGGGAGATGACTCCATGATCTTGTATAATGCCTGGACCCGGCTGGTGAATGAGAAGAGAGCGGCGCATCCAGATGGAACACTTGACGACTTTGAACTGGAGATGCGCCTGCTTACTGAGGATGAGAGGAAGACCCTTCATGAGGTGGTAATTTCTATGGCGAAAGAAAGACTCGGCGTCCAATCATCAGAGACAGGCGAAGGTTCGGGGACCGCGCATCACGAGGCAAGTGTTGGAGCCGTAATCTCAACATTGCCCGAGACTACTGGTGCGGTAGACCCCCAATCTGTTCCTGCATATAATCCTGACCAACCGTTATTATCTTCCGCCGATGATTCTTCCCATGTTTCGGTCCAGACTAAGGAAGGTATTTGAACGCTTCTCGTAGTTTTGTTGTGAAGAACCTTAAGCAACACACTTGGCTAACAATCTTCGTTTTGTCGTATTTCAGTGACCGAAGCTATAGTTTCTGCGCCCCTTGCTTTATCAGTTTCTCAGCAAACACAAGGGGTAGTTTTTTCTGAAGCCATCACGACTTCTACTTTGATTGGCGAGGAGGGAGATGCAAATATGTTTTCTTTCAGCGCTCAGATGATTGAGGAGCTTCTCAATGAACCCATCGATCCCTCTGCCAACCCGTCCGATGTTGTGAATGAGGCTGCTCCGGCCGCTAGTTTATCTATGCCAGCCATTGGCACATCTGATGCGGCCCAAGCATCTCGTGAGGACGACGTTTTAGCTGAGATTGCTGCCGAGATGACAGCAGGGAATGTTGGTTCTAGTCCGCCCGGGCCCGCCCCGTTAATGGTGATTTCGCCGGGTGGTACTGTATTGATCGAGACCGCTCCTGTCCCTCCTCCTGCTACTACTCCTATGCCCCCGGCTCGTCCTCCTAGAAGAACTTCCGTCGCCTCCAGCTCTGAGGAAGATGTCGACATCATATCGCTGCCGGAGGGCAAGCCTGAAAAGAGCAAGCGATTGAGGAAGAAGTCGGGCAGCGGATCAGGTGGAGCTACTCCAAAGAAGAAGATAAGGAAGAAGAAAGAATGAACTTCTTTCCCTAAATCTTTGTTGCGTAGGGTAGCATTTTGTCGATTTTTCTATAGCCGTGTATAGATGTGGATTCGGCTCCCACTAGCAGAATTTTTCATAAACACTTTGTAATCAGATTCTTTTTGTTGATAATGGAAATGAAAATCTATTCTCTTTCTGTCTTCAACTTGTTATGTGTTATGGTTCTGCCCCCTGTACTGGGGAGAAGTGTGGAGTTGACGTATGTTTATACTCTGCCTTGTGTACTGGAAGCACGAAGTTAATTAATGTTTACACTCCAGTTCGCGTCCTCGGAAGCTGGAGTTCGTTAATGTTTATACTCCAGTTCGCGTTCTCGGAAGCTGGAGTTCGTTAATGTTTATACTCCAGTTCGCGCTCTCGGAAGCTGGAGTTTGTTAGTGTTTATACCCAGCTCGCGCTCTCGGAGTTTTCTGGGGTTTTTAGGAGAATGTTTATACTCCGCCTCGCGCTCTGGGAGCACGGAGTTAGAAGAATGTTTATACTCCGCCTCGCGCTCTGGGAGCACGGAGTTAGAAGAATGTTTATACTCCGCCTCGCACTCTGGGAGCACAGAGTTAAGTAAAAAGCTTGTACCCAGCTCGCGCTCTCGGAGTACTCTGGGGTTTAGGAAAAATGTTTATACTCCGCCTCGCACTCTGGGAGTACGGAGTTAGATGAATGTTTATACTCCGCCTCGCGCTCTGGGAGCACGGAGTTAGAAGAATGTTTATACTCCGCCTCGCGCTCTGGGAGCACGGAGTTTAGTAAAATGTTTATACTCCGCCTCGCACTCTGGGAGTACGGAGTTTGATAAAATGTTTATACTCCGCCTCGCACTCTGGGAGTACGGAGTTAAATGAAGGGTTGTCGTGTATCAACCCATTTTCGTGGCCTGACGTGATGGCTTGCCCCCGAGCTCGGGTTTCATTTAGCGAGTGGTTGATTGCTTCACAGCCACTCCCTACTTGAATAAATTCCACTGTGTGATGGAACTTAGCTCTTCGTGCATCGTGATGTTGTACATTGTATTTAATGAATCACAGCTCTGGCTCGAAGAGATGGCATTTTATTGCTGAAATAAGAAAATATGGCAAATCAGTTGCCTTATTACAAATTCTAATTTCGAAATGCAAAAGTAAATTGCTGAATAAAAAACATAATGAAATGAATAAAGCCTGTCATATGTAATAGCGGCGGAGACTCTCGCTGTTCCAGGCTCTTGGCAAAACTAGACCGTCCACGGTTGATAGTTTGAATGTGCCATCTCCAAGTCGTTGCGTAATCACGTACGGTCCTTCCCAATTTGGTTTCATGTGTGAAGGAACCGGGTATACTCTCTTGAGGACCAGATCGCCAAGATCAAAGGTTCGGGGGCGAACTTTGGTGTTATATAATCGGGCGACCCGACTTCGGTAAGCGGCCGCTCTTAAATCAGCTTCTTCTCGTTTCTCGTCCAACAGATCCAAAGACTCAGCGAGTAATATAGCGTTTGTTTTCGGATCGTAATAAGTTACGCGGTGAGAAAATACTTCTGTCTCCACTGGAATGACGGCCTCCGAGCCATAGGATAAGGAAAATGGGGTGTGTCCAGTTGCGGTCTTGTGAGTTGTTCGATAAGCCCATAACGCCATAGGAAGTTCATCGACCCATTTGCCCCCAGCCTTTTCCAGTCGCTTCTTTAAGATGGATTTGACAACTTTGTTAACAGCTTCGACCTGGCCATTTGCTTGTGGATGTGCGACTGCAGAGAACTTTTTATGAATATGAAATCGTTGGCAGAAACTCTTGAACTCTGAACTTTCGAATTGGGTCCCGTTATCGGTGATGATGGTGTGCGGGAGTCCAAATCGGCAAATGATATTGCGGACCACAAAGTTTATCACTTTCTTTGACGTAATCGTTGCGAGAGCTTCGGCTTCAGCCCATTTCGTGAAGTAATCAACTGCAACGATGGCATACTTCGCACCACCTTTTGCCAGAGGCAAAGCGCCAATGATATCGATACCCCACATAGCGAACGGCCAGGGACTGACCATTTGAGTTAACTCGGTAGGCGGGGCTCTTGGAATTCGAGCGTGTTTTTGGCACTTGTCGCACTTCCTGGCGTAATTGGCAGCATCTCGATTTACGGTCGGCCAGTAATATCCATATCTGAGTATCTTCTTAGCAAGCGCTTGTCCACCGGTGTGATCGCCGCATTCTCCCTCGTGTACGTCATGTAACACTCGTTTGACTTCGTCGTGAGCGATACACCGGAGGAGTGGAACAGAATAACCTTTTCTATACATGATCCCGTCCTGAATGATAAACCGCGAAGCTTTTCGTAGAATTTGCCTTTTCTCATTTCGGTGTTCAGGCAATATTCCATTCTCAATATAATTTCGATATGGAGTCATCCATGATTCTCCGCTGGGAAAGGTCTCTAACACATCAGTTGTTTTGATTTGATCGATGCTCGGGGAAGGCAAAGTTTCGACCGGGACGAGTCCCATTTGCTGTGCTTCACCTGTGCTGGCCAACTTTGCCAATGAATCGGCCTTTTGATTGTGATCTCGTGGTATGTAGTAAATAGCATAATAATCAAATTGATCCAGCGCTTCCTGAACTCGGGCTAGATAAGCAGCTAACCTTCGATCTCTCGCTTGATATTCTCCTCGCACTTGACACACAACCAACTGCGAATCACAATAAACTTCTATAGCGATAATTTTCAGATCTCTGGCAAGCTTTAACCCAGCCAACAGGGCTTCATACTCGGCCTCGTTGTTGGTTGCGTGAAAATCGAACTTCAGAGCATAGCATATGGATCGACCTTTGGGGGTTTCTAGTACAACTCCGGCGCCCGAACATCGATCGTTTGATGCACCATCTGAATAAAGTTTCCATATATATTCAGGAGACTCGCTGGTTTCAGGTAATTCGTCAGGAACAGTAAATTCAGCTATGAAGTCAGCTAGGACTTGCCCTTGAATGGCTCTCCGCGGAGCATAAGTAATGTCAAATTGGCTCAGTTCAATATTCCACTTGAGTAACCTTCCAGACGTCTCAGGCCGCGTGAGGACCTGTCGTAACGGCTGATCGGTATACACAGTAAGCGGATGTGCTTGGAAATAAGGACGAAGCTTTCTCGAGGCAATGACCAAGCAGTAAGCCAGTTTCTCCAACCTGAAGTAATTTCTCTCAGCTCCGGTCAATCGTTTACTGACATAATAGACCGGTTTCTGCACTCGATCTTCTTCCCGGACCAAAGCAGCACTGATCGCATGCTCGGATACCGCCAGATAAAGGTATAATTGTTCGTGATCAATTGGTTTCGACAAAATCGGTGGCGTAGAGAGGTGTTGAACCAGCGATCGGAATGTGCCTTCACATTCCGTGGTCCATTCAAAGTTTCGTTTCCCTTTCCGGATTAGATCAAAGAAAGGAATACATTTATCAGTGGATTTCGAGATGAACCTGCTTAGCGCTGCTACCTTCCCGTTGAGACTCTGGACTTGCTTGATGGTCTTTGGAGTTTGCAAATTCCTTATTGCCCAGATCTTCTCGGGGTTTGCCTCTATCCCACGAGCGTTAACAATGAACCCTAGAAACTTTCCGGATGCGACGCCGAAGTGGCATTTTAGCGGGTTAAGCTTCATTCCATACTCACGCAGGATACAGAACATTGAATTTAAATCCTTGACGTGATCTGTGGAAAATCGGGACTTAACTAACATGTCATCCACATAGACTTCCATGGTCTTCCCGATCTGATCAGCGAACATTCGATTAACCAAGCGTTGGTAAGTTGCTCCGGCATTCTTTAAACCAAAGGGCATGACTCTGTAACAGTAGAGTCCCAGATCGGTTACGAAACTAGTATGTTCTTGATCGGGTAGATGCATGGGTATCTGATTATAACCTGAATAAGCATCCATAAAGGATAACAATTCGTGACCTGCAGTTGAGTCAACGAGTTGGTCTATTCGGGGAAGTGGAAAACTATCTTTTGGACAGGCTTTGTTTAAATCAGAGTAATCGACGCAAGTTCTCCATTTCCCGTTCGGTTTCCGAACCATTACCGGATTTGACACCCACTCTGGGTATAGAGCATCTCGGATGAAACCATTCGAATGTAGTTTGTCAATTTCTTCTTTAAGAGCGGCAGATTTCTCTGGATCCATACCATGCCTCTTTTGCTTGACCGGAACATGTCGCGGATCAATATTTAAAGAGTGACTTGCAATGTTTGGTGAGATTCCGCACATGTCGGAGTGCGTCCAGGCAAAGACATCAAGATTCGCCTGAAGAAATTCAACCAATTCCTGTTGTATCTGTTTTCCCAGTTGAGATCCAACTTTCAGTACTTTCGAGTTGTCAACCTCACTGACCGGGACGTCCACAGTCAGCTCGGCTGGAGACGCTTGACTCTCTTCTACTTCATCTTTATCTTCGCTATCTCTAGGGTCAAGATCTCTAAGGAATTGGTAGTGGTGCCCGGGCCGGGGCCCAGGCGTTAGCTGTCAATTATCAGAAAAACGGACGCAGAGAGATTCCTCTACGCCCTTTCCTTTCTCCTTCTTCTGTGCTTCTCGCAATTCAGCAACATAACAGGCTCTTCCTGCTGCCTGATCTCCTTGAACGATTCCTATACCGTGATCGGTTGGGAATTTTAAAGTCAAACACCACGGGGCAATGGCTGCCCTGAATTCAGCAAGGGCTGGTCGACCCAGGAATGCGTTGTACGGTGAAGCAATGTCAAGAACAACGAATTGCAGCAGTCGAACTCTCCTGCGCTCTCCGATCCCCAGTTCCACTGGTAGTTCCACTATTCCAGTAGGTATCGTTGCACTGCCATTGAAGCCATGAACCCGGGATTGGCAGGGTTTTAGGTCTTTTGCCTCCATCTTCATTAAATCGTAAGCTCGCTTGAATAGGATGTTTACAGAACTCCCACTGTCAACCAGGATCCTCTTCATCCAAGCAGGACCAACCTGGGTAGATATGACCAGTGGATCAATCGTTGGAGCTTCGATTTTGTCAGCATCTCTGCTTCTGAATATGATATCGTCAGACATCGTTTTTTGTTGCTTAGCCGGGGTTCCATCCTCACAATTACTGCAGCATTCGAAGCTCGCATGCCTGATAGAGCTAGCATACGACTCCATTTCCCTCCAGCTCCTGTCTGCTGGATGAGGACCACCACTTATGGTATTGATAACTAGCCTCCCGCCTGTACGAGCGGGTTCCTCTTGTCTTTCCTGATCTTGCGCACGGTTTGGATTCGATGGGCCCGCACCACCAGACTGCGGCGCCCGCACGAATTGATCTAACTTCCTCTCCCTAATCAACTTTTCTATGAGATCTTGCAAATGGCGACAGTCATTAGTATTGTGGCCATAGCTCTCATGAAACCTACAAAACTTTCCCGTCTGAATCTGCCTTTCTGACGACCGCTTCGGAGCGGGTTTCTTATACTGTTCTGTGTTGCAAGTTTGCAGATACACATTCTCCAGTGATGTGTTTAACGGTGTATAACTTTCAAACATCGGAGCCCTACGCCGTGGGCCTGGATTCGGATCTCTCTTCTTATTCTGACCATTGCCACCCCTTGGCTGAGTTTGTTTGTTCTGTATGTTTAACTGGACTTTTTCGGAATTGTCACCGGACTGTTTAACTGCGACATTGCTTTGTATTCCCTCACTTCCGGGTTTTGCATCGTCCTGCTTCCTAGACTGTTTCGCGTCCTCTTGCCGTAAGAATTGAGCGGCTTTGGAGTAGAAACGGTCCAACGATGCGGGGGGTTTTCCGGCTAACCAGTTTCCAAATTCAGAATCGGGATCAATTCCCTTTGTCAATGCCATTAAAATCGAGTTGTCGTTGGGATTACTAATTTCCACGCATGCCGCATGGAACCTCTCCAAGTAACGCCTTAATGTTTCCCCACGAGCCTGGGTAACATTGGACAGGGTGTTAACATCTTTGGGTCTGGCAACATGCATACGGAACTGTTCAACAAACTTCTTAGCCAATTGGTCAAATGACGAAATAGATCTTGGAGGTAGTCTTGTAAACCACATTGTTGCAATTCCTCCCAGTGAAATGGGGAAGCTACGGCATTTCACTGCATCGTCGGCCCTTGCGGCGCTCATTGACCATTCGTATTTCAGTATGTGCTGATTGGGATCAGAACTTCCCTCGTACATAGGGAGAGTTGGCATTCTGAATCGCCGAGGAGGTTCAGCGTATAGTATTTCGTCCGTGAAAGGAGTATGGCTTCGAGAAATTCCCCAATCGTCATTGGTAAGTCCTTGGCTTTCACGGATCATTTGACGTATCATAGTCGGGATGTCCGGCATTGCTACATTCTTAGCCTGCTGAGCTAAGGTGTGGTCGGGTTCCACAATGCGAGTTTGGACCGGGCGCTGTCGACGGTCCAAGTTTCGCCTCCTTGGCTCAGCGTCTTCCTGGACGTATGGTTCAGAAGTACGTCCTTGCTGTTGATTACCCGAATCTGGAAGATATCGGGCATCGACCCTTGTTTCCGCTGTTGCAGCTGTGACATGATTGTCCGTAGTATATTGTGAAGTGCGGCCACCCCGTGCTGATGGCCCAGCCTGGAAGCTGGTTGATGGTCCTACCCTCAATTGCCCGACAGTCAGGGCGGGCTGATATCCCGTAGTCTGAGCATAATCTCCGTCTAATCGGGGACGGGTAGATCTACGATGATAGTCAGATGAAGCAGAACTTTCAGTGGGTGAGCGGGAAACATCATCCCTCCTGGACCTCCTACGGCCCTGGCGATTCAGTTGATTTGTCAACTCAATATTGGCTCGCAGCTGTTCGGCTAACTGTTGCCGACTCTGAGTCAATTCTTGGAGTAACATCTGAAATTCTTGTCTAGTGACTGCCCCAGACGGATCTGAGTGGGCAGTGTTGTCTTGATTGGGTGGCTGCTGTTGAGCAGGATTTTGTCCATCCCTACCTTCTTGTCCTGGAGCTGCAGAAGTGGTTCTCGTGCTAACCATTTTGAACGATGAATCCTTTTCCTAGATTTTATGCAAATCTGAGTAGAATGGAAGGACTGTGAATCGAAGATCTGGATCTTCCTCTTGGATTTGTGCAATCCGGTATCGATGGTAGATCCAAGGAGCAGGAGAAAATAGCTGGTTTTTTCTCAGTGAAAGCACCAAAGTGTTTGTACCAAAAATGGGCACAACACTCTTCGGAAGTTTTTGAAGAGATAAAAGTGAAGAATGAAAATTAAAACTGTGGATTATCTAACAAAAACTCCAAATAACAGAAAGTAAATTGCAAAGACAAGCGATTTAGAGTGGTTCGGCGTTTTGCCTACGTCCACTATGAAGTTTGATGATTTTATTGCTCGATTACTTGAAGATTACAGTAGTTGATAATGTAATACAACTGAATTCAAATGCTAAGTGTCAATCTAAAGCAGCGGCGGTGTTCTGGAGTAAATCTGGCAGAATCTGGACGCTCTTCAGTACTTAGAATTCTCCGACCCCTTTTCTGAATGACCAGGGGGTCTATTTATAGGTGTTGGAGGCTGGTATTTCGCCCAAAATGAGGGGAGACCAGTTCTGGCACGCTAGGGGGCCCACATGGCCGAAATCTGGAGATCCGGGCCCGCTTTGGGATCGATTCGACCCTTGGTTCGAATCGATCAAGAAATCATCCAATCGAGCTGAAATTTGGTGTGTACATTCTTCATCATGTATTTGAGCTTCTGTGAAAATTTCATGGGATTTGGACTTGTAGAACTCGAGTTATGATCGATTCAAGTTGGTGTTTCTCGTATTCTGGAGTCGTTCGAATCGATGTGCTTGAATCGATTCGTTCGAATCGATCTTCCTGTTCGTGAAGATGGTGACGTGGTGCGCTTTCTTCGAATCGATCCGGTTTCCATTCCGGATTGACTGGGTCGAATCCACGACTTGGATTCGAAGATGGTGGAGTCGAGGCAATGGATTCGAAGGACCTCTTCCTTCGAATCGATGGGACTGATGTTCGTTCGAATCGAGTTAGGCTCGTAGCTACGGACCGGTTTGAAGATGTCTCAGCCTGGGGATTCGAATGTAGTGGAGTCGAACCTGATGGAGTCGAGCGCGTGCTCGATCGAATCAAGTGTGTTTCATTGTAGCCCATCGATTCGAAGTGCTCCGACTTGTTGGATTCGAAGGTAGGTAAACCTGATGGATACGGAGAGGAATGACTTCATCGATTCGAAGCACTACAACTGGATGGACACGGAGTGGCTTCAGGTAGATGGATACGATCAGGACCCCTGCCTATGGATTCGAACTAGAGCGTTACCCATGGATTCGAGCATGGGTTATTTTCTCCATCTTGAATCGATGATATCTTGAGCGTACGAGCTCGGATTATCTGGAAACTTGGGACGTTGGCTCCCCAGGCTTCGCTTGTCATGTCTTATCGATTGTAGCCTGATCCGGACTCGGACAAAATTCGTCGATATCCGTAGCGACCCTTACGTGTAACCGACTTCCGGGACGACCTATCACCGTTTTCTAGTTATGTCCTTGGTATCATGGCCTTGCCAAAAGGCGGGATAACAGTAAGAAAAAGGGAAATTGTGAAATAACCAAATTAGATATAAAATGGCCTAAAGCAAATTAATGGAAATAAACAGTATGTAAACTATGACGGTAAAATTAATTAATCTAGAAGCGATTTGGTAGGCAGACATTATAAAGGTCTGGATAGGTGTTTCATGCAGTTAAGACCAAAATATAGTTTTGGATGTACGTACTAGGAGCGAGCAAGTAGGTTCGCAAGGATGTTTGTTACCTTTCATAGGTTGCTAGTACGTAGGATAGATAGCATCCACAATCGTAAGCTTCTTCAGATGGATCGACACGGACGGAACATGACAAGTGGGCTCCGACGTAGGCTTCTTTAGGCTGTTCGTTGGAGGATTTTGCGCAGCCGACCTAGCTGTGGGCGCTCTTTCGGAGGATCGACACTTTGGATAGGGGCAAGTCCACGTTGGTGACCGAGGAGACAGAAGGATATGAGTCCAGTTTGGCGGAGCCTAAGCGCAACTTCGGGGTCCTGCGAAGTTGTTTGAGTCGGTGCCGGTCAGACGTAAGAGGCATTTAATCATAGTGCACGGGTGAAAAGCATGACTTTCACGATGTAGCACGTGGATAGACAGTCATAGTGCATGGGTGAAGAGCATGACTTTCACGCTATAGCACGTAGATAGGTAAGGACAGTAGGTCCGACAGGCCAATTGACGTTTGGTACTATTGCATGGTTGACTTCCTTAGAGTGACCACAGAGTTTGGCTTCTTAGGAACTGTATCTAAGAAGGATTCACTGCATTATACTATTCACCCTCTGCGATATCCGGGGAAGACCTGGAATTAAACTATTTTATTCTTTCTACTTCATTTTATTTCGCATTCCTAGGCTTTATGTCTGACCCATTCCTATTTTTCCTATTTTCCCCAAATCATAGGAAGACAATTTAGCAACTATTGGGATTTAGTAAAAAGGCAAGTTTCACTCCTAGGTTCAACACTGTTAGGGAAAGTAGCCTAATCCTGGTTAGTAACCATATGTTGAATACTTTATCATTATTCGACTGTGAGATTTTATAAACATTACTCTAACTTGCCTTTGTTATTTGCAGGATACCAAACCAGCAATTTGTGCTTTATTGGATTTGGATTTTCGGTTCATCGAAAATTTAAGCCTACTAGGGTGTGGCTTGTTACATTTGGTATCAGAGCTTAGGGTAGCAGATCCTATAAATTAGGAAGTATGAGTGAATGTATTTGCAAAAAAACAAATATACTTAAATCCAATTAATCCCAATTATAGATTAGTAACATATGAAAAGTCCATGGAAAGAAAGAAAATTTGTACTTGAGTTCTAGTTGGGTCGCAGTAGCCCAAGGATGTTCAGTCCCCATTATTATTTCCGATAGAATATGTACAATAGGTCCATTTATTGGAAAAGAATTAGAGTCCATATGTTGAATACTTTATCATTATTCCGCTGTGAGATTTTATAAACATTACTCTGACTTTCCATTATTATTTGTAGGATACCAAACCATCAATTCGTGCTTTAGTGGACTTGGATTTTCGGTTCATCGAAAATTTAAGCCTACTGGGGTGCGGGTTGTTACATTTGGACTTATGGGATTGGAGGACTTGGCTCGGAGGCAGTTGGCTTCATGGCAGTTGTAGGGAGAGGCTCTTTGTTGGTGGAAGATTGTGGAGGCTGAGGCTGATAATTTGACTTAGGCGAATTTTCATAATAGGTTCGAGAGGAAATTCTTATCGCAGGCTGAAGAGGGAGTGCAGTTAGAGAAATTTATACAGCGCAAGCAAGGGGATATGAAAATTAAGGAATATGTTAATCAATTCAATGAGCTTGCCAGATTTGGACTAGACCTGATCATTACTCCTCACAATAAGGCGCTGACGTTCGCTAAGGGTTTGAGTCAGCCACTACAGAGTTTGGCGATGAGGCACATTCCGATGGGAGCCACTTTTAAGAGATTGGTAGAGATGGCTTTACTTGCTGATACTGAGAAGAAAGGCGATGTGGCGTAGAAGAGTGATGGGAAGAAGCAGTGGAAATAAAAGAGGAGAGGAGGAGGAGGGTCGAGTGGAAAAAGGAAAGTTCCAAGGAAGGACTGGAAGTGAAATACTTGTGGGAAACCAGGTCATCTTGCTAAGGATTGTAGAGGGGAAGGAGAGCGACCGAGACCGAGACCGAGGTGTTATCTTTGCGATCAAGTGGGGCATATGAAAAAGGACTATCCGTCGACCAAGAACAGTTCCCAGACACCTTCACAGCTTGCTTAGGCTTATGCTTTAGAGGCAGCTCCTTCCTCCAGTACTCGTCCAGTTGTGGACAAGGGAAAGAAGGTGATCATCGAAGGTATGTTCTCTATCTTTGATTTTCCTATTCGTGCCCTATTTGATTCTGGAGCTTCGCACTCTTTTATATTTAGTACTCTAGTAGAGGGTCTTGGTCTTGATGCTTGCTTAGTGACCGATCGATAATAGTATCAAATCCTGTAGGAGGATCGACCTATTCGTCCATGTTATGTTGGGATTTGAAATTGTTTATTTTAGAGGTTGAGTTTGACTGTAGTGCCTTTGTATTGGGCTTTTCCGGGTTTGGGTTGATTCTTGCTATGGATTGGCTATCCATGTATGGTGTTGTTCTTGATTGCGATAAGAGGGTAGTGAGGTTAGGCACTTGTAGTGGAAGTACCTTGGAGGTATCTTATGATCCTAAAGGATCAGTCATGTTGAGCTACCTTTATTCTCTTGACTTATCGCTTGATAATTTGAGTTCGGTGCCCATTGTTAGAGACTTTCCAGATGTGTTCGAGGAGGTTGCTGGCCTTCCACCTCGAAGAGAGATCGAGTTCAAGATTTATCTTGTCGATAATGCCAAAGTGGTTTCTTTATCGGTATGGCATATGGCTCCTAAGGAACGTCGTGAGTTGAGCAAGCAGATTGGAGAGCTTTTGGAGAAGGGCTTCTTCGTAGGAGCATTTCTGAGTGGGGCGCACCCGTCGTCTTTGCCACTAAGGCGGATGGCTCTCTCAGGCTTTGCGTGGATTATAGGAAGCTTAATAAGCCGACGAAGAAGAATCGTTATCCTCTTCCATGTATAGACAATCTCTTTGACCATCTAGTAGGAGCCAAGGTATTTTCACAGCTCGATTTGGCCACGAGATTTCATCAGTTGCGTGTGGCAGAGGATAGCATCGAGAAGACTGCGTTTAGGACTCCGGATGGGTTATTTGAGTAGTTAGTCATGCCATTTGGGCTAACCAATGCTCCGGCATATTTTGTGGACCTAATGAGCCGAGTATTTCACGAATCGTTGAAAAAGTTTGTGGTGGTGTTCGTCGATGACATTTTGGTTTATTCGCGAAGCAAGGAGGAGCATAATGTTCACTTGGAAGACGTGCTTAGGACCCTGCGAGCACATAAGTTGAAGGTGAAGTTCTTCAAGTGCCACTTTTGGAGGGATGAGGTTTGCTTTTTGGGACACATCATTTCGGAGGATGGACTTGCAGTAGATCCGGCGAAAGTGACAGCAATACAAGGTTAACAAATCCCTAAGAATGCCACAGACATAAGGAGTTTCCTTGGTCTTGCGGGCTACTATAGGAAGTTCATTAAGGACTTCGCTAGGATATCAACTCCACTTACCCGCCTTACCAAGAATAACTCAGCTTTTGTTTGGGATGCCAAGTCTGAGGATGCTTTTGATCAATTAAAGGAAGCTTTGACTACCGCACCCGTATTGGTATTACCGAATGGAACCAAGCCTTTCTCTGTTTATACGGATGCTTGTGGTACGGGGCTAGGGGCGGTACTGATGCAAGAGGGTAGGGTAGTGTGCTATGTGAGTAGACAATTAAAAATGCATGAGAAGAACTACCCGATGCGTGATCGTGAGTTAGCAGCTATAGTTTTTTCTCTCAAGTCTTGGAGGCACTATCTCTTAGGAGAAAGAATTAAGCTTTTCACGGATCATAAGTCTTTGAAGTATCTATTCTCTCAGAAAGACTTGAATTTGAGATAGCAAAGATGGATGGAGTTTTTAGCCTCCTATGACTTTGAGATTTCCTATACCCATGGCAAGGGTAATGTAGTGGCAGATGCGTTGAGTAGATGCAAAGTGGTTTTAAGTCCTCGGTTTTTGAAATGGAAGCATTTGTAGTACATTGCTACCTTTGATTTTGGATCTCCATCGGATTTAGCTCCGGTATTGTTAGCAGCCCTCGACGTCCAGCCTACCTTGATGGAGCATATTGGAGCAAGGCAAGGTGAGGACGAAGAGTTAAAGGACATTTTAGATAAGCTTGGTAGAGCAGAGTCATCACCAGATCTTAGGCGCTATACCATGGACACTAAGGGATGGCTTAGAAGGGATGGTAGACTTTGTGTTCCCCGTACTGAGGATTTAGTAGATGAGGTGTTGGCTGAGTCACATCATTCTAGGATGATAGTGCACCCCGGTGGTGATAAGATGTACCGGGATATGAAGAGGGTATTCTATTGGCCCAGAATGAAGAAGAGGGTGGTAGAGTATGTATCGAAGTGCATCACTTGCCAAAGGGTAAAGGCAGAAAAGAAGAGGCCCGGAGGACTGTTGCAGCCATTGGATATTCCATTATGGAAATGGGAGAGCGTCTCTATGGACTTCGTGGATGGATTACCAAGGGCACGGAGACGGAACATGAGAATTTAAGTCATTGTGGATAGACAGACGAAGAGCGCTCATTTTATACCTATTAAGAGTAATAGCACGACAGCTTCTTTCGTGACTCTTTATGTAAGGGAGATAGTTAGGCTTCATGGAGTTTCCGCTAGCATTGTGAGCGAAGAGATCCATTATTCACCAGCGAGTTTTGGAGGAGTCTTCAGCAAGCCTTGGGAATGGAATTGAATATGAACATGGCATATCACCCTAAAACAGATGGACAGGCTGAGAGGGTAAATGGGGTTTTGGAAGATTTGCTCAGATTGTGCATCATTGACTCCAGAGGCTCTTGGGAAGACCACCTACCTTTGGTGGAGTTCGCGTATAATAATAGTTATCAAGAAAGCATTGGGATGGCAACGTTCAAGGCCCTCTATGGCAGACCATCTAGACCACCAGCTTGTTGGTGGGATACCACCGATAGGATCTTGCTTGGACCAGACTTGGTGAGGGTAACTTCCGAGAAGGTGGATTTGATTCGCAAGAGGTTGAAGACTACACAAGATAGACAAAAGTCATATGCCGACAGAAGACATTTAGATTTGGAGTTTAAGGTTGGAGATATGGTTTTTGTCAAGGTTTCTCCTCTGAGAAACGTTATGAGATTTGTCTCAGTGGGTAAGTTGGCATCGAGATTTGTAGGACCCTTCCCTATTACCGCACGGATTGGAAAAGTGGCAAACAGATTTGATCTACCAGATAAGTTGGCAGGAGTTCACGATGTTTTTCATGTTTCGCATCTGAGGAAGTGTCTAAATGATGCCGCAGTAGTAGTAGAACCCGATCAGCTAAGGGAAGTGGAGGTAGAGCGCGAATCACTTGTGCGTTGTACACCCACCGTATATTGGAACACGACGTCAAGAGGTTAAGCAACAAGGAAGTTCGTCTAGTGAAGGTTCAGTGGGGAGATGACCCCAAGGAGTGCACATGGGAATCTGAGGAGAGATTTCGAACTTCTTATCCTTTTATATTTGAAGGTACACTTCAAATATCCTATCTTTGACCTTTGATCTTTCCTTAGTTAGGGTCTTTTCGATAATCTTTAGGTGAAACCTATGGATGGTAGCTTGGTTGCAAACATGTCATTAGGGCATGTTATGTTTGATGGATGAAAATGATTGCAAGTGGATGCCAATGTTTGCAAATGGATGCATTGCATGCACTAGATAGATATTTATTAGGATAATCGGCCAACTAGGTACACACACCTGCATATGCGTGTCAATTATCTATTGCATTTGCACATGGTTGTATATATATGTGTGTGTATAAATGGATGTTGCATATGGATGGTGCATTTTTATGAATGATTGAAACATACATATAGAATTATCAATTATACTAGGGTAATTGCATACATTTGTTTGCATGGCATAAGCATACTTGCATTACAGGAGGTCAACTGAATCAGTAGGTCGAGTACCTTTTCGCATTAGGTAATTACATATGCATTTCACTTTGCATAAATCATAAATTGCATTAGATAAAAATAAGGACAATGGTAGAAATGGATGATGGTTAAGTAGATGGATGTAGTTCTTGGATGCTGGTTGTTAATTACGTTCTTCCGTCTTTGGAGATTTCGAGGACGAAATCCTTTAAGGGGGGAGAGTGTAACACCTCGATATTTTACGCGAAATATAATTAAAAAGAAATTAAAAGTGCATTTTTGTACAGTGGTAAAGGCGCATTTGACTTCCTTAGTGACCAGGGATCAAGTCCCGTTGCCGCCCAAAATCTGGAGTGATGTTTTTTTAGCTGGTTCGTTTGCAGTGATTTTTCTATGTGTTTCAGCGTTGTTTCTGACATATGGCGGCTTCCCATTCGCTCCAGTGATGTAATAGGATGAGATGGCTAAATTTTATTGGTTGAGTGATGTGTATGGGCTAGAATGGATAACCATTAAGTGTATGAAAGAACCAGATTTAATCTAAAATAATCTAATGGATTATATTCACTCAAACAATCTATAAATAAACCATCTAACCTAAACCTAATCTCTTATTCAGCCGCGCCATAATTCTACAGTAAAATTAGTGTGTATTATTCTTCCTCCTTTTCTCTAATAAATAAACAAATCTCTACCAAATTAAATTATCTATATATATTCAAGCAATTTGAGGAATTTAGAAGAATCAAAGAGAGAAAGATTAAAGCAAAGCTTTTTTCAAATTTATGCAAGCTCAAGTGCCAGGTGAGTGGGAATTAATATGAAATAGAAAAATAAAGTAGTTCAATTTCAGTTCTTTTCTGGCATGTTAATATGAATTAATTTCTGTTATCAATTGAGAATGGATGTAAATTATTGCAACTTCTTCTTCTTCCACTTCTCAAGTCTAATTCATGTTTGGTTTAAAATATGGGACATATAAATTGTCCATTCACGTTTTATGGCATAAATAAGATTGAAATTTATGTAAATTATTGTATCTTCTTCTTCCTCCACTTCTCAATTCTAATTCATGTTTGGGTTGAAATTTGGAACAAACAAATTGTTATTCACGTTTCATGGCGTAAATAAGATTGGTTTAATTAAATTGAATTAGAATTGTTATTCAATTTCTAATGGTAGAACAGGTTAGTTGAATAAATTTAGAATATGTTACTTGAATAAAATTATGGTTTTGATTGATATAATTACATAATTTTGAATATGGTTTTGGAACAAAGTTGGGAAGTTTAATTGGCATAATTATTTGTTTCATATGTGGCCTAAAAATGTAAAAGTGGAATTTTGTGTAATTAAATGGTTTGTGGCTATTGGATAAAAATTTTGTACAGATTAAATCTCTAAAAGGAGAACGTAAATTAGGGTGGAAAAAAAATTTAAATTAAATGGACCCTAAAGGCTAGTGTAAATCTATAACAAAATAGCATATAAATTACAGACAAACCATACGGACTGAACGGATGTGAAATTGAAATACCATTTATGTAAGAAAAAGGGAAATTGTGAAATAACCAAATCGGATGTAAAAATGGCCTAAAGCATATTAATGGAAATATACAGTATGTAAACTGTGATGGTTAAATTAATTAATTTGGAAGCGATTTGGTAGGCGGACCTTGTAAAGGTCTGGCTATGTATTTCATACAGTTAAGACCAAATCTCTGAAATGATTTATAAACCTTTTTCCTATTTTAAAACTCTTTATATAAACCTTTCTATACTCCTTTATAAAATATTCTTTATAAATATCATTTACAGAACATCATTTGTAAAACACCTTAATAACCTTTTTCGTTAGAAAAACCCCTTTCTATAAACAAGTTATCCTTTATAAATACCTTTATAAGAATTATATAATTTGAAAAACCATTTATAAAACCTTAGCCTCAAATTGATTAAAAAATTAAAGTAAATTCAAACCATACTTTATAAATTCCAAATGAGGCTTAGTAGTCTTAATGGTACTAATTTAAGTTACCATTTAATTTCAATTCGATTCCTAAATCACATTACAATTATTTACATAAGCTACCATATATGTAAATACAGTTCATATCCAATTAGGGAATAACACGTCAATATAACCAATTGGCATATACAAGTCCAAATAACATAACAACGGGATGGTGATTTATCATGCTAAATTGATGTCCAAACAATTCAATCAATTTATAGTAGAACGGAGATTTATTCTACTTAACACATGTCCACACAATCAAATCACTTACACTATTGCAGAATGGTGTTTTGTTCTGCTAACGGATGTCATTTAATTCTCCTAATCATATGGATTACTTCAGGGTCCGGACAAGAGATCCTTTGATATGGAATCAATTTACTTTGAAATAGAAAATTTATTAAAACACATTCTATAACATACTATTTCATGACTGAAACATACCTTAGTAAATTTTCACACTTACATTTCCTTTATACTTGGAAACATATATATAGTTATCTCAACGGTATATGTATATTACCAAAACATTTTACTTTTCATGCCTTAAAACAAAATCATATACTTATCTTATTGATATAAGTATATTTACAAACTTTTCAACGTTTTCTTCATTCCAAATTCCATATTAAGTAACCAAGCATTTCTTCCAAATAAAACATTCCGCTTATCCTTTATCAAAAATTCCCTTTTTAAAAGCTCATCTCATATTTCAATTAACTTAAAACTTTCAAAATAAAGTTATAACCCACTTTTATAAACCCGTAAGTCGATTTATAAGCCTTGTAAAACATGAGCTATGGAATGAGGTTGGTAAACAAAGTTAACTACTTTGTGTAATTGCGACGGTTATGAGATCCGGATGGAATCAAAGATTGTTTTCGAAGTTTAAAGTTTTGAAATGGATTAAAGTTTGTAACTTTAGTTTTAAAGTTTTTTTTAAAACTTTCTAAAGTATGTTTCAAATCATGAAAAAGTAAAGGTTTGTGGAGTAGTTCGCTAAGAATATGTTAAAGCGAACTACGCCCATAGCAATAGTCGCTATTGATGCATTTCGGCGAAGGTTTGAATTTCTATTTTAAATTTGTTTTATTTTAAAATTAGTTTACTAAGTTTTTTAAACTTAATTAGTAATATTAAAAGGTACTTAAGTTGTAATATAATTATTTAATTAATTAGTTAGTTAGTTAGTTAATTAAATGGAAAGTAGCATCTAATCGGTAATTAAGAAGGTGATTAGAGGTTAATCATCACTTAAGTTAAGTTAATGACTATTAATTGGTTTATAAAGTTTTAATTAGTGATTAATGGGGTTAAGAAGTAATTAAGTGATTAATAATTATTTAATTAAGATCAATGGTTAATTATTTATTTATTTAATTAATGGGTTATTTAATTAATATTTAATTAATTAGGGTTTAACTCTTAAACAATTTGGTTTAACCTTAACCAAGTTGCATTAGGAAGTTAATTAGTACCTAATCAAGTTCATTAAGCCTAATTAGAGTTTAATTATGATTTAATCTTGATTTAAATTGGATTAATTAAGATTTAGTTAGGGTTTAAGCTAATTAAATATAGTTTTGACTTTTCAAAGGTGATTTTAAACTAAACAGAATGAGTTTTAATCAATTTTCTTTTCCAAAGTAAATCGATTCCATATCAAATAATCTCTAGTCCAGACCCTTAAGTAACCCATATGATTAGGTGAATTAAATGACATCCGTTACCAGAACAAAACACCATTCTGCTATAGTGTAAGTGATTTGATTGTGTGGGCATGTGTTAAGCAGAATAAATTTCCATTCTACTATAAATTGATTGAATTGTTTGGACATCTATTTAACAAGATAAATCACCATCCTGTTGTTATGTTATTTGGACTTGTATATGCCAACTGGTTATATTGATGTGTTATTCCCTAATTGGATATGAACTATATTTACATATATGGTAGCTCAGGTGAATAATTGTTAAGTGACTTGGGAATCGAATTGAATTTGAATGGTAACTTAAACTAGACCATTGGGATTGCTAAGCCTCTTTTTGAATTTGTAAAGTGTGTTTTGAATTAACTTAAATTCTTTAATAAATTTAGATTTTAAAGTTTATAAATGATTTCCAAGTTATGCTATTATGTTGTAAAGTTATTTACAAGTAATAACTTGTTTATAAAAGGGATTTTTACTAAATTGTTACTTCAAGTTTTTTACAAATGATATTTATAAAGGAGTATAGAAAGGTTTATATAAAAAGTTTGAAAAATAGGAAAAAGGTTTATAAATCATTTTAGAGATTCGGAAAGAGGTTTATAAAAGTGGGTTATAACTTTATTTTGAAAGTTATAAGTTAATTGAAATATGATGAGCTTTTAAAAAGGGAATTTTTGATAATGGGTAAGCAGAATGTTTTATTTGGAAGAAATGTTTGGTTATTTAATATGGGATTTGGAAAGAAGAAAACTTTGACAAGTTTGTAAATATACTTATACTGATAAGATAAGTATATGATTTTGTTTCAACGCATGAAAGATAAAATGTTTTGGTAATATACTTATACCGTTGAGATAAGTATATAAATGTTTCCCAAGTATAAAAGGAAATGTAAGGGGTTTGGAAATAGTGTTTTGAAAAGATCTTTTGATCAAGTTTTATAAATGGTTTTATTAATTAAAGAGAATTAATAAAGGCTTAGTAGATCCCATATGGAAATTAAACCATGATTGGATGTTTGTTTATTTGATAGTTAAATAACCAACTATCAAATCTAGAAAAAATGTAACATTGGAAATATCTAGGAAAAAAATGAAAATTATACGTTATAGTTACCGTCAAAGTTGCAATACTGTACGTATAAACTCGTTTCGTTCTTCTAGGACGAATGATAAGGAAATCCATCCACAAACGGTTAGGAGGTGAACTCCGCTCTTGTCATTTGTTTGTTTATTTCCTA
Source organism: Allium fistulosum (assembly GCA_030737815.1). NCBI lineage: Eukaryota > Viridiplantae > Streptophyta > Magnoliopsida > Asparagales > Amaryllidaceae > Allium > Allium fistulosum. The sequence continues at coordinate 670,739,800 of CM060903.1, forward strand.
AAGAACCAGGGTTGAGTTTGTTGGAAATATCGAAAGTTGTTTCGAAGAGACCGGGATCGGATATGCTATCTGAAAACCACTTCGATCTAACTCAAGCATTTCGAAATGAAGACATCTTGAAGCATGGGATCGAAGACGGAGCCATTGAAGTGCAAGGGCTGCTTGCTACTAATCTTGAGGGTGGTTCCAAAATGGATGTAGTAGAAGTAGTGCCTTCGGTGTGTCCTTATCCTGGACAACTTGTATGGATTAATGCTGGCATTGCATTACTGCCTGGAGGCCAGTGTTAGCATTCCAAGATGAATTGCTACTCAGAAAGCTAAAGCATAGCCTCAAGCCACAGAACCGGGAGGAATGGCAAAAACAGGGCATGCAGCAGAGCTATGTGGTTAGCTACCATTAGGTGCAGTCACCGCATTCTAGAAGTCCCTTTCAGAGTTGGTTTGAACGCAAACACCGTGGTAGTATAAGGCCTCGGTGTCAAGGGGGTGAGGTAATCCGATCTGCTATGTTAAAGGGGCAGTCGGCTTTATGTTAGCATCAATGCATTTTTTAGAGGTGTATCATTGAAAGGTAGTCCCTTACCTTGCCATTGTCGGAATCCAATCTCCAATACGTGCCTTACGGTTTTGATTGTAGAGCCTAGTATGTTGGAATGTGAGATGCAAGCATTTCAGCTATTTTATCTGTTTACTTTAATATCACTGGATTTTGATATAGGTTATCGTAAGGTAAAAACCCATCTGTTTTTATATGCAGTGTGGTCTTACGAGATACCCTTTGTTTGAAAGGTTTTCAAATGTAGAAATCGATTTGGTTGTTACTTGTTATCGAGTTTTACTCACGCTGGTTTACCAGACTGATCCGAGCATTATTCCATTAATGCTCGGGTCAGACCGAGCATGTTTTTCCCATGTTAGCTGGATAATTTGGAGTTGGATAGGAGCTGGATGGTCAAGATGTATTCACGTATATTTTTCTTCCGCTGTATTATAGATTCTGTTGTTTGTCAATGTAAGGACAGATTTCTATAAATGTCCAAATTTAGGATAAGTCTAGTTTCCTTTTTGTATATATGATGTTGTATATATGAATAAAGAAGTTTCCTTTTTTGTAAATATCATTGTTGTATTATATATTATTCGCTACGTTGTGAGATTCTATGTTGTTTAGTTTTCTTCTATCTTCTACCTTATTCTTTCACCCTAACAAATCGGTATTTCTGGCACTTAAATGTTCGGCATGTGATATAGTGGACGTACTAGTATCAATTTTCGAGGGTCGAAAATCCAGTTTGTTACACTAACACTAACCCATACATTAACACTTATCATCACATTTCAAACATGCCAAGATCCAACATATATATAACATACATATAGCTAAGGATCAACATAAAATATAAACGAAAGTTCTTTCCCAAAGATTAGGAATTTACTCACCGAAAGCTATCCAAACTCTCGCTAAATTAGAGTATGACATAGCACTTCCATTCCTAAGCAACAAGATGGAGTCTTGAACCCTGAATGCACTAGGTAGGCTCGCCCTTGAAGGGAAGAGGAAGCGAGACTTGTTTTGGTTAGGTGGAGCGACTTCGGATAAACACCGATTTCTCAATAATAAACCCAAAAATAGGTCATTTTGCAACTGATTTTTGGGCTATCTACTCACGGAATTTCAAAAAGGACTCAAAGAGAAAGTTATTAGAATTTTTTTCTCTATCATTTTAGAAAAAGAATCATCATTTTCGATTTGTTTTGAAGAAGTTATAATCAAAAGAAGAAGGTAATTTTCGGACTTGAAATTCTAGGTGAAAATTTGCTTTGCAAAGATCGAGTATTTTGACATAGCTATGTTAGAAATTTTAAAAAAATAGTCAACTAGAATGTTGTAGAAATTAAAATTTCACATGGTTTCAAAAAAAGAAACTCCATTTGAGTTTGAAATGAGGAAGAAAAGGTTGGTGGAAAGAGGAGGAAAAATGGAGAAACATATGGGCTATTTATAGGCAAGATTCACACCTAATCACTTTGTCAAGTCACATCACAGATATTTTATAATATATATATATATAATTATGTTTAATCACATCACTCTTTTATATATATATATATATGTGTGTGTGTGTGTGTGTGTTTAATCACATCACTTTCTTTTTTATATATATAATTATTATGTTTAGTCACATCACTTCTTTTATATGTATATATATATAATTATGTTTAGTCACATCACTTTCTTTTATATATATATAGTTTAATTATTAATTAACTAAGATGTGACAAGAGATAATTATGGTTAATGATTACAAATCTAAGATGTGATAATACTTAATATATATATTTATATAAAATGTTTATTATTTTTAAAACTATGTCTTGTAACATCAGTGACTAATCCAAACTATAATAAGATAATTTATTTCTAAATGTATTATTATCTAGTTAATTAACTCTTATATATATGTAAATATAGTGCAAAAAGACGAACAACATTCCCGACAACTTTCCGGTGTCGAAAGGTCAAAATTTCGGAAAACGTTCTTCGGTCACATTTTCTGTTTTTCTACGAACTATTTAATTTGGTAAACAAATTTTGAAAACGATTTTACCATCATTATTAATTAATTAAAATGAGTTTATTTTCATAATAAAACCTATATATTGAATACTTAAAATTAATTAAATATTCACTAATCAAAGTAGTTAAATTCCAGGTCGTTACATTCTTCCCCCTTAAAAGAATTTCGTCCCCGAAATTACACCTCGACCTATCCCAGAAAACACTTAACACTATACATCAGCTCGTATGATGTACATAGATCATTCTTATGCAAAATCTGATTTGATCTCAACTCGAATACATATCTTTCCTTCCGAACTAGTATCGCTCACTCGATTCTCTAGTGCGGACTCTGATCAGGCTCCTTGATTTGGAACCTCTATTCTCCTTACGTAGTTGTAACTATGATAGAAAACTTTGGTCCCACACCAAGAACCCTCATCATGTGCTCACCGTCAAAAGTCGAGCAATAGATCCTTATTTGGAACGGTGCAAACAACTCAAAGTCATGTACTCGAATCTTGGATCAAAACTAAATGAAAAGGAGAAATGATCTACGTCCACCCTACACACTTACTATTTAGTTCTCCTTAATACCAATCCAATTTCCACTAAATTGTTTATGAAAACATTTCATAAACTACACTGGTTTATCTTGGATGCTATTCCAATACATCCTAAGATGATATATCCCTATCCGATTCCATTTCCATTTCGAATTTATCTCTTAAAGAAAACTCAAGATCCAAATACCAGGCTTTTATTCAAAACTTTTTCAAATAAAACTCTATATTTCAATCATAGAAATATATATCTATAGCCCGAGTAACTCCAAAATGATACTAAGGAACTGGGTACCACCAAACAATGTCCTACATTCCCTTACCAAGAAGGGTAATACTCAAGAGAAGTGTTTACCATCTGAACACATTCCATCCCTAATTTTAAGTTATTTTCGAGCCACTTGAACTAGTTAACTTAAAAATATTCCTTTTATTTCAAAATCTCATTTTTGGAACAATACTTTACATTTTCCAACAAAACATCTATTTCCAACTTACTTTGGGTTCGTTCGGGTTGAGTTTGTTTCGATTGTACAATTATAAAGAGAATAACTTACTAAGTACACTATAACGTTCACCTAGGCAAACATCTAATCGTTACTTAGAAGATTATTCTGATCTTCACAAAATAATCAAGACTTGTTCCCCGTTCCAATCCAAAAATGACACTTCTTACTTACACTTTTATCCCCAAAAATTTATACTTAAATAAAATTGGTTTCAAATATCATTATTATTATTTTCCCAAAATCATTTTTCTAAAAGCACCAGGATTTAGGTTCTCAAGTTTTCAACCTAAATTATTCCAACTTAAATAATACATTTTTATAAACCCATTTAATAAATCACTTCTATTAAACCATTTTAAATATTTATCTCAAAATATTCTAACTTTTAAATCAAATTCTACCTCAACATTAACATCGAACGGCTTATAGTCAAACTGTGATATTCACAAGGTGTTTGTTGCCCTATTTTTCCCAATCCTTATCTACCCAACCCATATCTTAAAAAGGAAACTTCCTATACACACTAACTATAGTCAATGCTCAAATGGACGAATATGACTAAACAAGCCTTAAATGATAACAATAACATATTATTATCTCCTAATATCTCAACCACTGTACTATACTATTTTTGAAAATCATTCTTTTTATATATAAAATATATTCTAGTTAAATTTATTTCATATATCCAATTTCAAAATAATACTGTATCAATTAAACTTGTTTAAGTGTTTAGGAATCCCTATCGATAACGTTGGCCAAACGCATCAACCAGAATTCTTTAGCCACTCAATAGATCAAACAACACAATATAAAACATTTTTATATCACTAACAAATACGCACTCATATATATATATACACACACACACACACACACATATATATACACACGCACGCACACTCAAACTCTTTGACTCCACCAAAGCTAAGGTTCTCGCTTAACATTCAGCTCTGATACCACATTGTAAAGACCCATCTTTCCGAACCCCAGAAGTCGACACCAATACATCCACGATATTAACATGCCGAACAACTAAGGTCTGGAAAGGCTGTTTTTAGGGGAAAGAAAGGAGATAGAAGATAGAAGAACTAGGAACAAACACGGAAGCTCACAACACAACGGAATAATATATAATATAATCAAGTCTTTACAAAATCTAAGACCCACTTTTTTTATACATATACATATCAGAGTTGAACAGTTATAACACCTGTCCTTACAACAGCAGACAACCTACACATAACACATACACAATGGAAGATATCCAAAATACGAGAGTACGTCCTGGGCCTCCAACTCAACTCCATAGCTTCAAAGCATCTAAAGCTAACATGGCAAACATGCTTGGTCTGACCTGAGCATTACATGGAATAATGCCCGTGTCAGTCTGGTAAAACAGCGCGAGTAAAACTCGATGACAAGTAACAACTAAACTGATTTCTACATTTGAAAACCTTTCAAACAAAGGGTATCTCGTATGACCACACCGCACATAAAAACGGATGGGTTTTTACCTTATGATAACCAAAACATTTTATATCAAAATCCAGCGATATTATCATAGTGTCTAGGTTTAAAGTAAATAGATAAAATAGCTAAAATGCTTGCATCTCACATTCCAACATACTAGGCTCTACAATCGAAAACAGAAGGCACGTATTGGAGAATGGATTCCAACTAATGACTGGGCTACTAGGGTACTGCCCGCCACAGTACACCTCTAGAAAAATGTACTGAGGTCGTACCTAACGATCCCTGCCAACATAGAACTGGCCTACCCCTTGTTGGATAGTACCGAATATATCATCACCTCGATAGCTTTGCAACCTTTAACCGAGTGCTCCCACGTACACGAATTCATTAATGATTGTGTATATATCTAGAAGGGTGCTGATATACCCTTATGAGTGCGACCCATATAGCCCTGCTGCATATCCCCTGTTTTAGTCATTCCCAGTTGATGAGGCTTGAGGCTACGTTTTACCATTCTGAATAGCAGTCCCTCTTGGAATGCTAACACTGCCCTCCAGGCAGTAATGCAGCGCAAACATTCATCCATACAAGTTGTCCAGGATAAGGACAAACCGAAGGCACTACTTCTACTACATCCATTTTGGAATCACCCTTAGGATTTGTATCAAGCAGCCCTTGTACTTCAATGGCTCCGTCTTCGATCCCATGCTTCAAGATGTCTTCATTTCGAAACGCTTGAGTTGGATCGAAGTGGTTCCGGATAACATATCCGATCCCGGTCTCTTCGAAACAACTTTCGATATTTTCCGGTAAACTCAACCCCGGTTCTTTAGGAAATAAAAAGACAAACGACAAGAGCGGAGTTCACCTCCTAACCATTTGTGGATGGATTTCCTTATCATTCATCCTAGAAGAATGAACGAGTTTATACGTACAGTATAGCACCTTTGTAACATCCCACTATTTTGGACCATTCAAATCGACAATAAATCCACACATGTCGGACTCAAATACTTCAAAACAATGGATTGTTAAGAAAATTTGGAGCAAATAAAATCAAACATAGAATCACAGACACAGAATATCAGAATAACTCGCAGCGAAAATAAAATACCATAGTAGTTCATGAAGCTACTATATAAATAATCTCAAAATAGATACAAAATGTCATAGTTTGAAAAACAAATAACATAGAAGTCTGAATACATAAGTCACTAATACACCAGCAAAGGCTGAATAGGAAATAACTGGAATAGAAATAGATGACAAATAGATAAATAAGCTCCAACAAATCTCTAGCTCTAGAAGATGAATCCAAAGCTGTGATACTCAGGCTGACCCGAGCGTAAAGAAAAACACAAAACACTCGAGTCAGGACATACATACTTATACAATGTAAACCAACTCAAGTGAACTGTAATAGCAATGCACAGGTAACTTAAGGGATGCTTGGGATCGCCCATCCTTTAAGGATCCGTTAAACTATCTAATAAGCAGTAATATACGCCATTATAATAATATCCAAAGTGAAGTAAACTATGCAAAATAATAGTGTTACTGTGACTGGGGTAGTGCAAAGCTACAGCAATTGCCCACCTCTAGCCACACTTTATAACTTCCAACCGTTATTATAACCCGTGGTTATAAATTTCAAAATGGTTATATTTCAAATCCAAATAATTCATTTAAAACATTTAAAAGTGAAGTCATTATACTTTCAAATCAAAATATTCAATTCCCAAAATTTTAGCAATTTCTAAGTTCGTTTATTCAATTATAATATTTCAAAACATTGTATTTTCAGCATTCGGAGCACTTAGAAAATGCTACTGTAAGTATAGTGGTACATTTGAAAAATAGTTCATTTCAGAATTGGCAGCACTTATAAACTGCTGCTGTAAGTATAGTGGAAATTTGGAAAAACAATATATTCAGAAACAACAGCACTTACGGAATGCTACTGTAGCTACAGTGTTAATTAGAAAACCAATATATTTCAAAATCTGCAGCACTTATGAACTGTTGCTGTAGAGATAGTAGCAGTTTGAAAACAATGCACTGAAACCACAGCATTTCTGGAACGCTACAATTTTCGTTATAAGTTGTACTGTAACATTTTATAGAATATATCTTCAACTTTTATCATTTTTAACTTATCAACTTGTTCCACTTTTAAAAAAAATTTATCAGGATATCATTTAACTTATAAATGTAATAAAATAACATTTTATTAATAAATATTTAATTAAATTATAATTCATTTACATTAAGTTAAAATTCACTATAAGTTGCCTAACTTTTATTTTAACAAATAACTTGATATTTTCTTTTACTTTAAAAATATCCATTATATAAATAAATAATTTAATTACTAAGCAAAGCTTAAATTTTCCATTTTAACTCAAATTTCAATTATTAAGTTAAATCAAATTTTAAATTACAATTTAACCCATTTATCAACTTATAAAATTTTAACTTATAGAGAATCACTATTTAAATCATTTATATCCAATTTAAGTTACAATTTCATATTTTTACATCTAAAATACTTAATAATTTCTAAAATCCCATTTTTAATCAAATTTCAATTATTAAGTTAATTCAAATTTTTAAATTACAATTTAACCCATTTATTAACTTATACAATTTTAACTTATAGCGAATCACTGTTTAAATCATTTAAATCCAATTTAAGTCAAAATTTCACATTTTTTACATTTAGAATACTTAATGATTTCTAGAAAAATCATATTAAAAATTAACCATGGGTCTGTATAATATTTTCTAACTTAGGTCAAGTGGTACAGATAATATATCATTTCAATCCGTAATTAGTTAAACTCCCGGGTTTTATCATTTCAAACCCGCTATCCCAAGTCAAATAAAAATCGCTCGAGCCTATCATTTCGGCTCGTAACGACCTTTTCCTATTCTAAAGTCCGTTCGGGTATGTATCATTTCAACCCATAGTGATTCTATACTAACAGGGAACTTGTAGTGTGAGAAATAGAAAATAAAGAAACAAAACAGAAATAAAATAAACAATACAGCAAACGATGTCAGGTGATGTAACATGTATATAAACAGGTAATATCATCATATAACATCATGTAACAGGCAGATGTGAACTTATAACATCGCATAGCAACTACTACAATTCAAGTGGCTTTGTTTCACATTTATATAAGTATGATTGTCGAGAGTGATAAACTCACCTCTAAAGCTAGAGATCTAATTCAAAACACAAATCTAAACTCCACAAAGCACGAATCAATTTCGGGGAGAAGTAGCACCCAAATCCAAATCTTGTAATCAACAAAATAGAATATATATAAGTAATCATTCAACATAAGAAAAACTATAAGAATTGACAATGCAAAATAGAAAGAACAAAAAGGAAAACAAGACTTGGACAACAAGTGGCTCGACTACATAAGCAAATGGGCTAGACCACATCACTAAGGCTCGGCCATGGTCTGAAATGCTCAGAAATGAACACGGCTATGCATGGAAGTTGAAGAGGTAGGAGTTTGAATACAAAGAGGCAAGGTAATGGGAGGTTGCACACACATGGGTTCAGCCCAATGCAACATGGCTCGGTCTGGTGGTTCAAGCATGGTCAGGTCTGGTCATTAGTGGCGCGGCCAGTGGTCCAGTCAAGTCATGTCAGGTCGGAGGAGGAGCATATGGTGTAGTGGCCGAGGTTACAAGGAGGAAGAGGTTGAATATATGAAGCCAGTTAGGGTTTCTAACATGTTTTGGTGGTGGATTGGATCATGGTGGTCACGGCAATGGTATGGGGTGGTGTTGAGATGGTGGTGGCCGGTCAGGTGATGGTGGAGGAGGAGGTGATGGTCGGCAATGGGTTAGTGATGATAGGGTAGAGGCCGAGCCTTAGTTTGTAAATAAAAGAAAAAGAAAAAGAAAAGAGAAGGAGAAAGAGAAACCATGGAAAAACTTACTGAAATTTTTACCTCAGGAATGCAAATGAGAAATGAGAAGCTAAACAAAAGTTTGTACGTGAAAAATAAGTGAGGAAGAGGAGAAGTTTTGTACGGCCAAAGATGTGAACGGCTAGAGAGGAATGAAAAGGCAACAATAAAATGTAACTTAAGTCTTTTTGAATTTCCAAGCCCATTATCAAGCCTATTTCAAACAAATTCAACACAATAAAATAAACAAAGTCCAAACAAAATAAATGATGGAAAATAAAATAGAAAAATGAACAATGAAAATACAGAGGAAAATTGCGTATAAACTCTGAATTTTTATCAATTTTAAAAAGTATAAAATAGAATTTGATAAAACGAAAAGCATAACGAATATCAGGAACAAATACAGTTTAAAATAAAAGGATTAAGAATTAAAAATTCAAATTTAAAAATTTCAACGAAAAGTCAAAGTTTGACCAAAGTCGACCAAAATATAAAATTTCCAGAAAATCATTATTTTATTATATTTGAAAAACAATTTAGAAACAGAATCCAAAATACATTGGAAAAATTCCAAACTTTCCATTTATAAATGATTTAAAAATCAAAGTTTCAAATAAAATTGAATTAAAATATTTGTTAAAATTATGGGTCGTTATACTCTCCCCCACTCAAAACTTTTCGTCCTCGAAAAGGAAGAAGGTCGGAGAATAGAAACAACTAGAAAAAATAGGTTGAAAGGCATGGATAAACAATTAATTAAAACTGTATAAATTTCAATTATAATTATTTAATATTTAATAATTTGGTTAACCCATTTGTAAAATTTCTTGCTTCCTTTATAAATACCATTTATATGTTTAAATAACACCTTTATAAATGTATGAAAACTTATTTGAATACAACTATTTATATCATTACTTATATTTACAAAGAAGCTAATGAAAACATTAAATCCATAATTCATAAATTTATTAATTTATCTCAAGATACTTTTCAACATTATTAATAAATCAAAAATCATTTTCTTTAAATATATTATATTTAATTAATAACTTCTAAAATATTTACAACACTACAAATTTACTATTAAACCATGTAGTATATAAATAAACAATATTTTAAACATTTTAAATTATTTAGAAAGAAAATTGATCAAAATATCCTTTATATAATACTTTATCAAAATACTTTTATAATAAAATACTTTTATATCGAAACAAATTTTCCTTTTTGAAAATACTTTTATAACTCAATGTCTCAACAAGTTTATCCTTATTTTTGTAGACTTTGGTCATGCGTTGATCAGGCGCAAAGCTAGATTTCTCCAAGTATTTAGTAGACTTGTTTCAACACCCAGTGAAAATACTGAAAAAACTTTCAAAACCGATATGGAAAGTACAATCCAAACAAATCAACCGAATCGAAGCATGGATCGTAGATACAAAATGGTTACGCCTGGGTCCCCCAGGAACATCCGTACCCATAGGCCGTCATAGCCCCTGCGAATTACGCCATGATAACAACTATAGACCGCAGATACACAATGGTTACGCCTAGATCCCCCAGGAAATATCCGTACCCTTAGGCAGTCACAGCCCCTGCGGATTACGCTACAAAATGACCCATAGATCGCAGATACCCAATGGCTACGCCTAGATCCCCCAGGAAACATCTGTACCTGTATGCAGTCACAGCCCGTGCGAATTATGCTATGCAGTCGAATTCATAAGACCATGGGTAACGCCATGGAATTCGATGGACACTCGAGTATCATATCCGAAAAACCCAAATCAGAGAGAAAAATATCGATAGAATGAATCCCAAATGTGGCCATAAATAGGATATCAAGCAGAAGGAACTTTCCATATCTTTACTTCGAAAATATGTATCATATAGTACCTTTTCAAATCAACCTCAAATATTGTTGACTCCCTTTTAGCAGCGACTTACGAGTTAAAAAGCCTAAAACCTGTGTACTCAACGACTCACGACTTAGTTGCTGAAAAGGAATCTACGGCTTGAACGACTTACGACCTACCGGGTTAAGGAGCTTGCGACCTAACTACTTAAGATGTATGCCGACCCAGAAGCCAACCGACCTAACAAGTGGTCGACTTAAGATTGCAAGTTAACTCTTCTACGACTTAAGAGACTCAGCGACTTAACTTGCCTAGCGACCTAACTATCTGGAAGGCCTTAAGTCGTCTACGACTCATGGTTTGCTATAAGTCGTCTACGACTCATGGTTTGCTATAAGTTGTCTACGACTCATGATTTGCTATAAGTGGCCTACGACTTAAGAGCTTCATGACTCAACGAGACAAGCTTCCTGCGACTCATGAGAACTGACGACTCATGAGGTCTTACGACTCATCACTCTTACGACTCATGAGGACCTGCGACTCATGAGAACTGACGACTCATGAGGTCTTACGACTCATTACTCTTACGACTCATGAGGACCTGCGACTCATGAGAACTGACGACTCATCAGGTTTACGACTTAAGGGCTATCAAGCTGGAATCCAAGGCCCTTGCCTGTGCTACTTTGATCTGATGAGTCGACTACGACCTAGCACTTCTCTTCCAACTGAGCCACAAGATGGACCAAATATGGCGCCCACGAGGCATCTTAAGTCGAATACGAGTCACGACTTACCATGAGTCGGTCACGACTCATGACTTGGCCAAACCGAGAGCTCAGAAATCTACTCCTATAAATAGACCACCACTTCCAACATGAAGAGGACTTTTTTGGCCATTCATTTCTCCAAGCGCCGTTACGCTATCGAAGCCTCCTCTCATTCAGCAATCAAAGATCTTCAAGCATTCGAGACACTACAACAATCTTCGAGAAGAGCTCCTTACATCCAACACGGATTCGTCGAGTTTTATCATCAAAGATTGAGCTAGTAGTCAAGAATGTTTTCACGATCAAGTTGTATTGTATTTTGAAGGATATTGTATCAAATTGTAACTGAATCAGCAATAAAGGACTATAAAGTGGACGTAGGCTCAATTACGGGCCGAACCACTATAAATCTGTTGTTCATTTACTGCTTTTCTGCTATTTTCAGCTTATATTCTGTTCCCGTACCAACGGGTGGTGCTTTCACAATTCTATTACACACGCCGGGTGTTAGCGTTCACTTTTTACCGTTAACATTTTGGTGCTTTCACTGAGAACCCAACTCAGGCGATCATCCACCGTTGCTTCGCAAAGACTCATAAAAAGAACCTCTCTTAAAAACCAGATCCGAAATAATGGCTCCTGGAAGAAGAGGTAGACCTATCAGATTCGGAAATGCTCACGAAGGGACTTCCGCTTCCCCAACAACAGACCAAGCAACTCCAACCGTTGGAGTCACCAGGGCTGAATTGAATGACGCAGTTTCTGGATTATACCAACAAATTGAAACTCAAAATGCTTTGATGATGGATAGAATAACTGCCCTGCTCGGGGCAAATCGTCAACCAGAAAACCATCAAACCACCCTTCCTGAAATGCCACCTTTCCAAGCTGATGGTTCTATGCCGCAACCAACTTGTCATGAACATATGCCCGGGCAAACTTCCGAGGGAAGAACTGGTGCTTGCCCGGAGGTGTCTTTGAACAATAAAGAGTACCTGTCTGAAATGGTTGGCCGCATCATGAAAGAGAGCATGCAAAGGGAAGAGGATGAGGCTGACTGGGGATTCGCGCCAAGCAGAACTCCATTTACTGAAAGGATCCTGAGAGCGGAATTTCCAAGGAAATTTGCACCTCCTACTATCCAAGCCTATAGGGGAACCACTGACCCTAATCATTTCCTATACAAATACGATTGGCATATGACCGGTGCAAGAGCATCAGACGAGATCAAGTGTCGATACTTTCCGGTATACCTCGAAGGTGTGGCTTTACTTTGGTTTACAAAGCTTCCAGTTCGGTCTGTAGATAAGTTCTCCGACTTAACGCAAAAGTTTAAAGAACAGTTCAGATTGTATGCTTCAAAAGCTAAGGATATAATGTCACTGTTTAACCTTGAACAAGCGCCCGGAGAATCAATCAAATCTTTCTTGAGCCGTTTCAATATAGCTTTGGCCGAGGTAGAAAATGCAGAACCACGCATGATCCTGACTTATTTGATGCGAGCTATTGATAAATCGAGTAAATTTGGGATATGGTTAAAGATGAAGGAACCGAACTCACTTGATAAATTTTATAAAAAGGCCGACGAGTTCATTCGCCTTGAAAGCCTTTCTACAACATCAAAAGTGGTTGCTGCCCAAACTAATAACAACAGTGCCCCATCTAAGAAAAGAGAATCTGAAAGTCAGAAAAGGGAGAATGAAGGAAGAAAGAACCAGGGAAATGAAAAGAAACCTCGCCGCTTTAATTCTTCGGATTATACTCCTTTAACTGATACACCAAGAAATATCTTTTTTGCAACAAAAGACGTTGTCCGGTATCCTAAGCCACCTGAGATGACGAAAGGTGCAAAGAGTAATGGAAAATTCTGCCAATTTCACAATCAACCTGGCCATGACACTGACCAATGTCGCCAGTTAAAGAAAGTGATTGAAGAATTGCTGGAACAAGGTAAACTCCAACAATACGTTAAGAGAAGCGGAGTCGATCCAACCTCATCCACTCGGGATCAACAACACCCTACCCATCAATCCGATTCTCACAACAACACTGCAGTGGAAGATTCAGAAAAGCTTGTCATTAATGCTATCACAGGGGGACCATACCCAGCAAGCAGAAGTTGGGATGACTACTAATTACCCACAAAACTGCGGCTGGGGCATCTCTCACTTTCTCTGGCATAAAAATCCAAAAGCTATGAATCAAGCACAAATGGAAATCCAGCTTGGAGATTCTGAAACAACAATAACTAGCATTCATTTTTACTTAACAGCATTGCTTGAATTTGTAAAGATAATGATGGATGTGTAACCTCTGCATTGTAAACCGCTGAGAAATCAGCGTGACTCAATAATGAAAAACTATGCATTCTGTGTTTTCTATTATAAAATACCTGTTATATTTCGATGTGTAAATACTCTAAGTGTATTGCTAAAATGTCGATCTAATACTGCAGGTCATTAAAGCAAAGCTCACCCATCGCAAAGCTAAGCGAGCCTTACAAATCATTTATTAAAGCAAAATTCAAGCAACAAAAATTCCAAACTCAAATCCCATACAAGAGGAACTTCACATAAAAAGTTGACGGCCCCATTGTGTCAAGCCCTCGTTAACTGGTTGCGATCGTTGATATAAAAAAAAGGCATCCAACCAAATAACTTGCATTTACTCTATGGAGTCATTCAACAGTGAAGTCTACTTCTTCGAATAAAGCAATTTACTTGCAAAAGAAAGGAAGACGCGCTTGGAAATGATGATAAAGGATCGCAGATTGGCGGATGATGATACAACATGAGCGGGCAAACATGGAAGCAACCAAAGGGAGGTATGCCTCTCAACAGGAAAGCAGGTAGATCCACTAAAGGGATACCTTCCCAAGCAGAAGGAATAAGACCCTCGCTAACTGATTGTGATGCATCCGATCAGGCAGCTTGTGTCCATCCCATGGATCTACTTGCCCCTAAGACGCAACCTTCCTGGCACACCAACCAAAGCCCTCCAACGAGGCACGCCAATAAATGGGAGTGCTTTACTCAATCAAAAAGATCGGTAGGACCACCGAAGGGGCACCTCGTTAATTGATTGCGATCGTTTGTACAAACAAACATCCAATCAAGCAACTTGCGCCTGTCCCGTGGACCCCTCCGACCATGAGAAAGTAACTTCCAGGCAATCACAAGCCCTCTTCGGAGGCACAAGCCCTCTTCGGAGGCACAAGCCCTCTTCGGAGGCACAGACCATCTTCGGAGGCAAAAGCCCTTTTCGGAGGCACATTTCACCCGTGTAGAAGTGCAAACTGCTTCTCTTCGGAGACCCACTTCACCAGTGATGAAATACCAAAGCCCTCTAACGAGGCACACCAATAAATGAGAGTGCTTTACTCAATCAAAAAGATCGGTAGGACCACCGAAGGGGCACCTCATTAATTGATTGCGATCGTTTGTACAAACAAACATCCAATCAAGCAACTTGCGCCTGTCCCGTGGACCCCTCCGACCATGAGAAAGTAACTTCCAGGCAATCACAAGCCCTCTTCGGAGGCACAAGCCCTCTTCGGAGGCACAAGCCCTCTTCTGAGGCACAGGCCATCTTCGGAGGCAAAAGCCCTTTTCGGAGGCACATTTCACCCGTGTAGAAGCGCAAATTGCTTCTCTTCGGAGACCAAAATTGCTTCTTTTCAGAGACCAAAAGACCTCTTCAGAGGCGTACTTCATCTTGCTTGAAGTACCAAAAATAAACCCTTTACTGGGGCATAAAATCAAAACCTTCTTCAGAAGCTCATTTCATTGTACAGGAAAATTCACTTTCAAACAAATAAAAGTGGTCATTCCCAGAAGTCGAAATGTTCTTCAGGAAGAAAAAGAAAATAAAATTTCTCCAAAGACAAGATATACTCTATTAAAAAGCAGAATAATTCTTCCCTGAAAAAGTGGAAAGTTATTCTCTAAAATAAGAGTATCGGTCTTGTGAAAGCAAGAAATATTACAATATACTTGTGGTATGGGGGCAGCATTATACAATTCAGTTACAGTAATAAAAGTAATATACAAGCGACATACCACAAGTTCATTGCAATATCACGTAATAAAGATGTGGAGTAAATGCGTTCTTGAAACACAGACAAAAAGTTTGTACAAATAGAAAGAATCGTTTACTCTACACTTCAAATGAAAAACAGATGTATTCCTACATACATAAGGATTTGTACAAGAAAAATATCTATTTATTTCAACACTATGAGAAATTTTTTACATTGTACAGGTTACAAAAAGAAGCGGAGACCGGTATCCGCACAATCCCCGGTCAATACAAAAAGCAGAAAAGACAAAATCAAACTCATTTCCCCTTCTTCCCACCCTTGGAGCCTTTACCCGGCCTGGTAATTAGCTTCGTAAGCCGTATCGGAGAAGAAGGAGAAAGAGACTCAGCCGGATCAATCTCTGCTTCATCCCCAGCAGCAGAAGAACTCTTCTTTCCTTTCTTCGAAACCACACGCTTTCCCTTCTTCTTGGAAGAAGACTCGCTCCCCGGAGCAAGAAATGTAGAAAGCTTTGTGTCGTAGTCAAAAGACCGCTCCGGGGTCTTCTCGCTATCTTCCAGACCTTCTGCCTTCTGTTCTTCGGAAGCAAGTGGTTCGTCTAAACCTTGAAGGGCTGCTATTGGTTCTTCCTGTGAACCTGGTTGAGAAGCTGGAAGAGATATAACTTGAGAAGGAGGAGGAACGACAGCTGAAGAAGGAAGAATTGGTGCAGTTTCCGGCACGACTGCTGCATAATAAAAGAAATCAAAATCAGTATTCTCCGAGAAAAAAAAGAAGACCGTGAATCGTCAAAGTTACCTGGAGAAGCCGGTTTAGCGAGATCAATCTCAAATTGCAGAGCTTGGAAGTCCTTCATTGCCTCTTCCTCTGTAGGGGTGGTTACAGTTTCTTTGTCAACCTTAGCGGGAGGCGTGGAATGAGAACTAGAGCCAGTAATATCCGCATGAGCTAAAGTCGAAGTATAAGCAGGAGCAATAGGAGGTGTTTCTTTCTCAGGAAGCTTCTCTCCCGTCGCCTCGGCCCGCACTCGGATAAGCTGCTCTTTTCCTTTGGCAAGGGCAGCGCGATCGCTCTCACTTAAGTAGGTAGCTTGAAGATCTGTTTCAGAATATCCGGCACCACCAAATAAGTCAATGATTGCCTCCCATACTTCCGCTAAGGTGACTTCATATTCTGGTCCCAAAAATGAAAGGCTCCCACGCCCCAGGACACAATGCATATAAAAGTCGAATAGAGTCGCGTCAACGGTGGCTATGGTCGCCTTATGAGATTCTTCGGCTGCAGCTTTACCAGAAAGAACTTCATCACGTTCTCTTTCAGCCTTCAGTAGCTGAGATTGCAGTCTTATAATTTCTAAATCTTGAGAGCTGACTTTCTCTCCAAGCTGAACAGCATCATCGCGGTATTTTCTCGTAACCTGCTGTTCTGCTTCGAGTTTCACCTCAATATCTCTCTGAGCAGCATGGGCGTCTCGAACTTGTTTTTGAAGCATTTCTTCTTTCTGAGAATAAGAAGTGGAAGAAGTAGCAAGCTCTTTTTTAAGTCTTTCAACTTCAGCTTCGAGCTTCCCATAACCATCGCTAATGCTTTTCATTTCCGCGTCATGCTGCTTACGCCATTTGTCCCATTCGGACTTATCATTCTCCATGGTCATCATCGCCTCAAGGTTCCTATGGTTGACCCTTTGAAGTTCATCAACCAACTTCTGCCACCCAGACATTCTTTCGATGTCAAGCTTTACAGCATCGACATTTTTCAGCATCGCCTGCTTATCAATGGGGACCAAATCCAAATCAAAACGCACTCCTTTCAGACACCAATTCGGAAATCGGCTCTGGAGTGTGGGAGGACCATCTCCAGCTTGGTACTGTGGCATATTAATGATTGTCTGGATGTCAGACTCCTTAAGGGCAGGAGAACCAGAAGATGTATTAGGAGGAATAGAAGCGGTAGTCTTTTTCGAGATATTAGATGTATCTTTCTCGCCAAGTCTGATCCATTTGCTGGAATCATCGGAAGTATGACTCTCCCCTTATCATCGTAAGATTTCCTCTTGTAAGGATCGTCACTTCTGCGGGAAGAGTCACGTCGCTCGTCCCTACTCCCATAGTATTCCTCATCTTCTTTCCGACGACGCTCTTCATGAGTTCGCCTCTCGTGAGCCTTTCTGGCAGCCCTCTCCTCATCAGTTTCCTTCACAGCACCGATATAACTCCTAAAGTCATAAGCCTCACGGCTTCCGTAACGCTGGAATTTGTTGTAGTAAGAGCCGCTTCGCCCCATAAGAGAACCTGACATTGAAGAAAAAGACCAGTTTTAGAAATCCTCAAGTTGAAGAAGCTAAGTGCATATAAGTGCCAAAATTCTAAGTGTGTGTGATGTGCAAACTACGCGCATCAGACTACAAACCACTTTTGGGTGTAGAAATGGCAATAAGTTGTGTGGAAGGCGTTGTGGTTTGTTGCAAAGAAGAAGTTGCTTCGACAACAGGAGGGACCACTTTAGAAACATCATCTTTAAAAAGCTCCTGAGAGGTTATCATGATGTCGCTTAGACTGTCAAAAGTATCATCGCCATGGTGCAGGGGAGAATTCTCTTTTTCAACTTCCACCTCAGCCGTCTTTTCAAGAGTGTGAAGATTTTCCTCCTCTTCAACAACCGGGGCAAGTGCTAACTTACTGGACGGTCCAGCAATGTCGGTAGAAGTAGAACACTTTACCAATGAAGTCTCAGCGGTAAGATCTTGCGGTAAAAGTTCTTTAGCAGGAACAGGGGCATCTGACTCCTCAGCAGGAGAATCAGGGACTTCATGTGGCTGAGTGGAACGGGAAGGGTGTAAGAGTCCAAATTCGTGGAGGAACTCATCTCTCAATAGAAATTGAACACTCCTCTCCTCAACCGGCACGGCCATAAGCCTCTTAAAGGTAGTCTTGTGATGAGATTCCCTAGAGGGGGAAGGAAGCGCTGAAACAGTAGAAAAAGAAGTTAACACTTGACAATTTGGACTTCAAAGAATTTAGAAAAACACAGGGAAAAGATAGATAATCGTACTTCCCACTCTCCAAATGGCGTAAAATCCCGGGGGACAACGAACAAAGAAAAACTGGCTCAGAAACCCAGGAACGCTTTCGGGAAGACCAATAATCAGTTTACGATTCCTGGCACTCCTTACAACTGTGATAGAGGGATGGTCTTTGGTCTTTGTGAATGAGCATAGAAAGCAAATTTCTCCAAAACTGGGAAAACGGTCCAGCATTCTCCTAAAAAGCACACACAGTCCCAGTAGGATGGCATAGCCATTAGGATGAAGTTGAAAAGGGGAGATAGATAATCGAAGGAGAAGTTCTCGGAGACAGTCATTAAATGGGGGAATCGCTCCACTCAAGCACATTTGGCGGTTCACTGCGATAAAGCCGTGGGGCGGCCTGTCAGCAGTGTCATTTACTCCAGGGAGCAAAGCATCAGATTTAGCGATGCCAAACTGGGTGCATAGTTGACGGAAGACTTTATGACTCAGAGTGGTAGGAATCCTTTCCGGGGGATCATTCAGCGGAGTAGCAATTGGAAAAGCTTCTTCAGTTGATTCCAAGTCTTCTTGATGAGATGCCATTCTACACAATCAGCCGAATGTTCAAAAGTGAAGGTGCACGTTTCCTAAAAGTGTGAAGTGCTGTGCAAAACTAATGAAAATAAGAAAAAAGCAAATATAACTGGAATTAAACTAACTAACAATCAGTCGATTACGAGATTTCAGAACTTGTTAATGCTCAAGTGCAGTGTTAATGCAGACAAATCAGTTTTAGTTAACCATTACGATTTTGCTTTAATACTTCACTTGAGTTGGTTATTGTGTAGCATTTCACTCATACAGTTCATTTAATTTAATCTTCTCTTTATCAACTAATCTGTCATTCGATGTGGGCAGTCAGTGGCAGTATATTCATCCCAGTATTCTGTGAATGTTGTGTTAAGCAGGTTATTAGCATTAAAGTCAAGACAGTGTGAGAGGTAACACAACACAGTTCAAATTCAAGAGTTCAGCCAACTTCTGTGCAAAGTCATCTAAGTCCTAAGTCGTTAAACGACCTATCATGAGTCGGGGCTTTTAGGTCGTATTAGGCGAATCAAGATGTTCAAGGCATGTTCTCTTAAGTCAGATCATTCAAGTCCAAGAATTCGAAGTCATAGAGTTCAAGTTATTAAGTCGTTCGGATGGGTTCGCGGGTTACGAGTTAAGGGCTATCTCATCCACGACCTAGTCATTCAGATGTGCTTGCAAGATTAAACCTTAAGTGTTAACTCGTCCACGACCTAAGGGGCAAGCTATGAGTTAAATCAAGTCGTCAGTCCTTAAGTCGCACTGCAAAGAAAAGTTTCAAGTCTGAATGCAAAAATGCAATGTCCTAGGTCGTTACCGACCTACGACCTACGACCTACTTAAGGTCGTCAAAAATTAAGTCGCGGTTTCTGTTCAAAGGTGTTAGTTCATTCTCCCCAGTACATCGATTCGCCGAACTCCTAACCCGTTAACCCATTAGCCTCTCCTTCAACCAAAACTCTCGTCCCCTCAACGCATTCAATCATCTCGAAATCACCATACACCTAGTGTAATGATATTCCATCACAAATCACAAATCGGTCAAACTGAATTGCCGCAATCCATCACCTTGTTCACACAAAACTATCCAAGGCTAAGACAAATCATCTAGAATCCATCAATGATCGATTGAAACAGGGATTGCAGAGAAGTACGGCGTGAGGAAAGGGGGTCGATGGCGAAAATGGGATTCATAATTCAGTTATAGTCGGGGATTGAATAATCAAGTTCACTTACGCAATATAACGATGGGGATAACTGGCGATCGAGTATTTGAATTCGTCTTAAGAGAGCTCGAATGCTTGCAAATGGCAGAATAAGATGATAAGAACAAGTGAAGGAGGAAAAGGAACGACTGAAGCTATTTATGCCCTGGGACAGTGAAAGGTGAATCGACACATCCGGCTTACGACTTATACTAAGTCGTTCACGACCTACGACTCATCTTAAGTCGATCGAGATCTAGCACACTCATCAAGAAGCGAGCTAAGGAAATCGAAGCACACGACTTACGACTTAAGACATATACTTCGAGGGGCAAATGTTGACTCCCTTTTAGCAGCGACTTACGAGTTAAAAAGCCTAAAACCTGTGTACTCAACGACTCACGACTTAGTTGCTGAAAAGGAATCTACGGCTTGAACGACTTACGACCTACCGGGTTAAGGAGCTTGCGACCTAACTACTTAAGATGTATGCCGACCCAGAAGCCAACCGACCTAACAAGTGGTCGACTTAAGATTGCAAGTTAACTCTTCTACGACTTAAGAGACTCAGCGACTTAACTTGCCTAGCGACCTAACTATCTGGAAGGCCTTAAGTCGTCTACGACTCATGGTTTGCTATAAGTCGTCTACGACTCATGGTTTGCTATAAGTTGTCTACGACTCATGATTTGCTATAAGTGGCCTACGACTTAAGAGCTTCATGACTCAACGAGACAAGCTTCCTGCGACTCATGAGAACTGACGACTCATGAGGTCTTACGACTCATCACTCTTACGACTCATGAGGACCTACGACTCATGAGAACTAACGACTCATGAGGTCTTACGACTCATTACTCTTACGACTCATGAGGACCTGCGACTCATGAGAACTGACGACTCATCAGGTTTACGACTTAAGGGCTATCAAGCTGGAATCCAAGTCCCTTGCCTGTGCTACTTTGATCTGATGAGTCGACTACGACCTAGCACTTCTCTTCCAACTGAGCCACAAGATGGACCAAATATGGCGCCCACGAGACATCTTAAGTCGAATACGAGTCACGACTTACCATGAGTCGGTCATGACTCATGACTTGGCCAAACCGAGAGCTCAGAAATCTGCTCCTATAAATAGACCACCACTTCCAACATGAAGAGGACTTTTTTGGCCATTCATTTCTCCAAGCGCCGTTACGCTGTCGAAGCCTCCTCTCATTCAGCAATCAAAGATCTTCAAGCATTCGAGACACTACAACAATCTTCGAGAAGAGCTCCTTACATCCAACACGGATTCGTCGAGTTTTATCATCAAAGATTGAGCTAGTAGTCAAGAATGTTTTCACGATCAAGTTGTATTGTATTTTGAAGGATATTGTATCAAATTGTAACCGAATCAGCAATAAAGGACTATAAAGTGGACGTAGGCTCAATTACGGGCCGAACCACTATAAATCTGTTGTTCATTTACTGCTTTTCTGCTATTTTCAGCTTATATTCTGTTCCCGTACCAACGGGTGGTGCTTTCAAAATTCTATTACACACACCGGGTGTTAGCGTTCACTTTTTACCGTTAACAAATATCATACTTATATATAGTCCATTATATATAAGATTTCATTTCAAATCAAATACTTTCCAAAATCAATAGTATATCAAATCACACTTATATAGACTTCGATTATATAAGATTTCACTTTTCAAATTGAGTACCTTTCCAAATCAATAGTTTCGAATCAACTTCATACTTATACAAATCAATTTTATATAAGTTCGATAACTCCAAAATCAAGTGTTTAGTAAAAATAAGGTTCTCAATTTCAATTCGTTTCAATATCAATTCAGTTTCAAAATCATATATGATTTCACCAAATTATTTCTTCTAAACTAAATATCTTTAGTTCCAAAGTTTCCAAGGTAATAGGTTTAGAAAATAATCCAAGTTTGTTTCCAAATCAACATATTTTATGTCAAACAAATTAATTTCCAAAATCCTAGCACTTTCAAGGATATGATACTTTGAACCCAAACAATTTGAAATAAAAATACTTTGAAAATCATAATACTTTGAAATTCGAACTTTGGAAATCATAACACTTGAAATCATAACACTTTCCTTCAAACAGTTTAGATATTAATAATAGTATATAAAATAAAATAGTTTATAAAATAAAATATTTAAATAAATAGTAATAAGTTAAAACAATTTATATTAAAATAATTAGTATATTCAAAATAGTTTATCTTAAAAATAGTTATATTAAAAATAGTTTATATTAAAAATAGTTATATTAAGATAGTTTATATTAAAAATAGTTATATTAAAAATAGTATATATTAAAAATAGTTTATAAAATAATATAAAATAGTTTTAAAATACTTTATATAATACAATAGTTTCTTCAAATTCCGCAAATCGATTCAACTCAACTCAGATTCCAAAATTCAAATTTAATCCAATCTCAAATCCTCAAATTTCAATTCAATTCAGTTTCTCAATAAACCATTTCAAATTTTATCGATTTCAAATACAGATGTGAACCACAAAATCAACCGTTTTAATTTCAATATATTTCAAAGTTTTATATATTCAATATTTCAAAACTAAATTTGATAATTTCATATATATATATATATATAAAAACTCACTTTACTATTATTTAGTTTTGAAATATTTACTTAATCATTTCAATATCATTTTAAATAAAACTTCAATTTATAAATTTAAATAAACAAAATATCCCATTTCAAATTATGTAAATTTGAAATATTCATCTAAGTCACTTTTAATCAAATCCAAGCTAAAATCATATCTTTAAATTTCAAATTTAATAATTTCAAATCAAACTTATTTAAGTATAATTCTTAAATAAATATAATTTCAAATTTATCTTTCCACCCTGAATCTATATTTGAAAATATATAGATATCGAATAAATACTGGGTTTTAAATCCCAATCTATTTTCGAAATCAAATCTTTTTCTCAAAATCAATTATACCCCAAAAATGATTTCCCAGTTTATACCCATCCCTTTAAATCCTTTAAACTATTTATTTTTATTTGAAAGATCCACTTTACCCTTTGAAAATTATTATTATTATATATATAAATAGTTTTATAAAAGATCTTACTAAGTTAAAACATTTAAAACTAAATTTATTCAAAATATTTTTAAACTAAATTTCATATTAGTATAATTCAAAATAGTCTTATTCATTTACTTAACAAAACAGTTTCAAACTTATTTAAATCATATTACTTCGTACTTAAACATACAAAACTAAACTTATATACTTTATCAAATAATTTATACTTCCGAAATTTCTTAGCTTTAAAAATTAAACCTCGATTTGGAAGTGTTCGAACATTCAAAATAGTCGGAGAAATCAAATTTCCAATCCAAGAGTTGGAAATCAGCAACAAACCAGTAAATCAATTTCAAAAGATAAGGTTATACCAAATCAAATCCAAAACTCGAGGACTGAACACCGGGCTCGTTCAAACTGTTTCAAATGTATATTTATATATCTTTCGAATATCAAATCATTCTTCGGAATTCAAAATCAAAATTGGTTTCACAAAATCAATCGCATAGCAAAGCTACTAAAGTGGCCTCTCCCCCACTCTGAAACTCGAAAATCAATGTCGATGATGCTTGCACTCATCACCGAAATCATTCTCCAGCGACATAAGTGGGTTTTGGACTTCAATTTTCTTGAGAACTTCTTTGAAATTTCTTTGAACTCATTAGAACTCATTTAAAGTCATTTGAAACATTTCTTATTCGGAAAATACTTTCAAATCATATTATTATATATTTCAAAATCTTAAAACCAATTTCAAAAATGTCGGAGTTCAATCTCTCAAATTTCAAATTCAAAACCCTTCAGTTATAAATCATTTTTATATAAATCAATTTCTTATATAATTTCCAAAATTTCAAATCCTTTCGAAACTTCAAATTCTCGTTTTTAGAAGATATATAATCCTTATCTGAAACATTTCACTTTTATATATAAAATATAATCATTCTTATCAAAATAATAATTTCGATATATAAAAAAATTTCTAAAATACAAACAAACACAAATTTTTCAAGGAATGATTCAAGAATGGATTTCAAAACAAAAATAGAGATTGAAATTAGAGGAACTCTCATTAAATAGAATTCTGATTCGAAGATAGGCTCGAACGAAGATGAGATAATTAATTACAAAATAGTAGATGGACATACTTATATAAATCGCGGGCGACCTTAACCGGGTCAACCGTGACTTCAGGAATATGATCGATGCAAAATTCTAAGGCAAATCGACGTTCGATCGCCAGATGTAGAATTTGGCATAGCAAAAGATAAAAGCATCTAAACTGAGGGTATAGAAATCTCCGGTGAATCAATGCCAATTGTAAGGGAGTTTCACCCCTTTACAAATCATTCAAAGATTGGTGGGATCGCCGATTTTTATTTATAGAGGTCATTCGAAGTGGAGTTATGGAATGCTCCAGAATCAAAAGAATACAAATAGGGAAGACAAGAATGGATCTCAGAGCAAGTGGGAGCGTTCCACAATTCAAAGGAATCCTAATCGATGATAATCCTAACCAAGAAATTACCAACAAGGTGGACAAGGAAAGGAATAAGGTCAAGAATAATTTTGCTTTCAAAACAAGAAAATTTATATCAAAATAATCTTTGAAAATTATTTTATACTCTGAAATACGTTCTCTCACAAAGAAATGATTCTGAGATTAATTTCACTCATTCTAGGGTATTTCTACCCTATCTCTAATGAGTTTTTACTCCACAGGCTAAGGTTTGCCTAAAACGAATGCCATGATACCAAATGTAATGGGCCACGCCAGTGGGGTAACGCCCACCATAGCATACAGTCGTACCTGTGTTCTGCCTTTACGGCCAGCCTCTCGACTGCACCAACCCCGCAGGGACATGTAGGAGTAAGAGTCATTCGCTCGCTACCAAACCCAAATGCGAGAACCCCCTATCATGCTGCACCCGCCAAGTGCATAGGCAGACACACAAGTCGAAATCGAATACTTCAAAACAGTGGATTGTTAAGAAATTTTGGAGCAAATAAAATCTAACATAGAATCACAGACACAGAATATCAGAATAACTCGCAGCGGAAATAAAATACCATAGTTGTTCATGAAGCTACTATATAAATAATCTCAAAATAGATACAAAATGTCATAGTTTGAAAAATAAATACCACAGAAGTCTGAATACATAAGTCACTAATACACCAGCAAAGGCTGAATAGGAAATAACTGGAATAGAAATAGATGACAGATAGATAAATAAGCTCTAACAAATCTCTAGCTCCAAAAGATGAATCCAAAGCTGTGATACTCAGGCTGACCCGAGCGTAAAGAAAAACACAAAACACTCGAGTCAGGACATACATACTTATACAATGTAAACCAACTCAAGTGAACTGTCATAGCAATGCACAGGTAACTTAAAGGATGCTTGGGATCTCCCATCCTTTAAGGATCCGTTAAACTATCTAATAAGCAGTAATATACGCCATTATATAATGTCCAAAGTAAAGTAAACTATGCAAAATAGTAGTGTTAATGTGACTGGGGTAGTGCAAAGCTGCAGCAATTGCCCACCTCTAGCCACACTTTATAACATCCAACCGTTATTATAACCCGTGGATATAAATTTCAAAATGGTTATATTTCAAATCCAAATAATTCATTTAAAACATTTAAAAGTGAAGTCATTATACTTTCAAATCAAAATATTCAATTCCCAAAATTTTAGCAATTTCTAAATTCGTTTATTCAATTATAATATTTCAAAACATTGTATTTTCAGCATTCGCAGCACTTAGAAAATGCTGCTGTAAGTATAGTGACACATTTGAAAACCAGTTCATTTTTGAATTGGCAGCACTTATAAAATGCTGCTGTAAGTATAGTGGAAATTTGGAAAAACAACATATTCAGAAACAGCAGCACTTACGGAATGCTACTATAGCTATAGTGTTAATTGGAAAACCAATATATTTCAAAATCTGCAGCACTTATGAACTGCTGCTGTAGAGACAGTAGTAGTTTGAAAACAATGCACTGAAACCACAACATTTCTGGAACGCTACAATTTCCGTTATAAGTTGTACTATAACATTTTATACAATATATCTTTAACTTTTATCATTTTTAACTTATCAACTTGTTCCACTTTTAAAAAAATTTTATCAGGATATCAGTTAACTTATAAATGTAATAAAATACCATTTTATTAATAAATATTTAATTAAATTATAATTCATTTACATTAAGTCAAAATTCACTATAAGTTGTCTAACTTTTATTTTACAAATAACTTGATATTTTCTTTTACTTTAAAAATATCCATTTCATAAATAAATAATTTAATTACTAAGTTAAGCTTAAATTTTCCATTTTAACTCAAATTTCAATTATTAAGTTAAATCAAATTTTAAATTACAATTTAACCCATTTATCAACTTATAAAATTTTAACTTATAGAGAATCACTATTTAAATCATTTATATCCAATTTAAGTTACAATTTCATATTTTTACATCTAAAATAGTTAATAATTTCTAAAATCCCATTTTTAATCAAATTTCAATCATTAAGTTAAATCAAAATTTTAAATTATAATTTAACCCATTTATTAACTTATACAATTTTAACTTATAGAGAATCACTGTTTAAATCATTTAAATCCAATTTAAGTCAAAATTTTACATTTTTTACATTTAGAATACTTAATGATTTCTAGAAAAATCTTATTAAAAATTAACCACGGGTCTGTATAATATTTTCTAACTTAGGTCAAGTGGTACGGATAATATATATCATTTAATCCGTAATTAGTTAAACTTCCGGGTTTTATCCTTTCAAACCCGCAATCCCAAGTCAAATAAAAATCGCTCGAGCCTATCATTTCGGCTCGTAACTACCTTTCCATATTCTAAAGTCCGTTCGGGTATGTATCATTTCAACCTATAGTGATTCTATACTAACAGAGAACTTGCAGTGTGAGAAACAGAAAATAAATAAACAAATCAGAAATAAATTAAACAATACAGCAAATCATACGATGTCAGGTGATGTAACATGTATATAAGCATGTAATATCATCATTTAACATCATGTAACAGGCAGATGTGAACTTATAACATCGCATAGCAACTACTACAATTCAAGTGGCATTGTTTCACATTTACATAAGTACGATTGTCGAGAGTGATAAACTCACCTCTAAAGCTAGAGATCGAATTCAAAACACAAATCTAAACTCCGCAAAGCACAACAAAGCACGAATCAATTTCGAGGAGAAGTAGCACCCAAATCCAAATCTTGTAATCAACAAAATAGAATATATATATATATATATATATATATATATATAAGTATTCATTCAACACAAAAAAACTATAAGAATTGACAAAGCAAAATAGAAAGAACAAAAAGGAAAACAAGACTTGGACAACAAGTGGCTCGGCCACATAGGCAAATGGGCTAGACCACATCACTAAGGCTCGACCATGGTCTGAAATGCTCAGAAATGAACAGGGCTATGCATGGAAGTTGAAGAGGTAGGAGTTTGAATACAAAGAGGTAAGGTAATGGGAGGTTGCACACACATGGGTTCGGCCCCAATGCAACATGGCTCGGTCTGGTGGTTCAAGCATGGTCAGGTTTGGTCATTAGTGGCGCGGCCAGTGGTCCAGTCAAGTCATGTCAGGTCAGAGGAGGAGCATATGGTGGTGGTGGCCGAGGTTACAAGGAGGAAGAGGTTGAATATATGAGGTCGGTTAGGGTTTCTAACATGTTTTGGTGGTGGATTGGATCATGGTGGTCACGGCAATGGTATGGGGTGGTGTTGAGATGGTGGTGGCCGGTCAAGTGATGGTGGAGGAGGAGGTGATGGTCGGCAAGGGGTTGATGATGATAGGGTAGAGGTCGAGCCTTAGTTTGTAAATAAAAGAAAAAGAAAAAGAAAAGAGAAGGAGAAAGAGAAACAATGGAAAAACTTACTGAAATTTTTATCTCAGGAATGCAAATGAGAAATGAGAAGTTGAACAAAAGTTTGTACGTGAAAAATAAGTGAGGAATAGGAGAAGTTTTGTACGGCCAAAGATGTGAACGGCTAGAGAGGAATGAAAAGGCAACAATAAAATGTAACTTAAGTCTTTTTGAATTTCCAAGCCCATTATCAAGCCCATTTCAAACAAATTCAACACAATAAAATAAACAAAGTCCAAACAAAATAAATGATGGAAAATAAAATAGAAAAATGAATAATGAAAATACAGTGGAAAATTGCGTATAAACGCTGAATTTTTATCAATTTAAAAAAGTATAAAATAGAATTCGATAAAACGAAAAGCAGAACGAATATAAGAAACAAATACGGTTTAAAAAAAAGATTAAGAATTTAAAATTCAAATTTAAAAATTTCAACTGAAAGTCAAAGTTTGACCAAAGTCGACCAATATATAAAATTTCCAGAAAATCATTATTTTATTATATTTGGAAAACAATTTAGAAACAGAATCCAAAATACATTGGAAAAATTCCAAACTTTTAAAAATGATTTAAAAATCAAAGTTTCAAATAAAAGTAATTAAAATATTTGTTAAATTTATGGGTCGTTACAACCTTGGATGGTAATTGTACCATATAATTCTCATGCTTCTCCTAGATATTTCTAAAGTTACGTTTGGGTCCAGCCTTGATAGTCAGTTATTTAACTATCAAATAAACAAACATCCAATCATGGTTTAATTTCCATATGGGATCCACTAAGCCTTAATTAATTCTCTTTAATTAATAAAACCACTTTATAAAATCTGATCGCAAGATCTTTTCAAAACACCATTCCCTAACCCCTTACATTTCCTTTATACTTAGAAACATTTATATACTTATCTCAATGGTATAAGTATATTACCAAAACATTTTACTTTTTATGCCTTGAAACAAAATCATATACTTATCTTATTGGTATAAGTATTGTGACGACCGCCCATAACGCCTGCACTGAACCTAGAGAAAGTGCGCTGTAAAGTGTGCCAGGCAGCCATGGACGATTGTCAGGGTAAATTAAAACAACAGAATCTATCGTATTACTCACAGCGCATGGACAAAATACAATAGAACATATATATAGTGAAGCTTCACAGAATAGAATCTCATCAATAAAACTTCATAATAGTTGAATACAAACATCTGAACAGTCAATACAACAAGCCTCACTACATAACACTCAAAGAAAATACAAACAGCGGAACACCCAGTACATTTAATAAGAAGATAATATGCAACCCTCCAGCTCATCTTCGATATCAACACCGTGGAAAGCAAGAACAGCACCTGTCACCTACTACCTAGTCTGCCCGTCCCAAAATGGACGAACAGCCCAAGGCAATAAGAGTTAAACATAAAGCCTTGAGTCAGACAACAGTCTTAGTGAGCAGTAAATTAACTAACAACATACCAAGAGAGCATAAAGGAAAAGGAATAGGAATACAACCCTCCCACTCCACCTCTTTCTACAGTGATAGCCTCCAGACACACACTAAGTAGAAGCAAACATAACAGAGCATGCAATTTAAAGTAAAGCAATTATCACTCGAGTCAAGGGCGATGTTTTCCAAGTACAAACCCCCAAGGCCTAAACCAAGATCAGATAAGCACCCAGAAAACACTGCTCTTGAGTCCGAATGACGATACAACCAAACATCCATGACTCTGGCTATCACTGTTATCATTGCTTCAATACCACCGTTAATTGAATGACCGGCACATTCTTTCAGCCGTCCGTCAAGGGTTAATGGAAACCCCGGTTCTAGACATTACTCCCGCACGTCGTCGTGACCCGTGCCTAGGACTATCGAATCTGCCCAGAGTACTTGACTACCAATCAGTAGCCTTCAGGGACTATAGAATCTGCCCAACGTACTCTTGCTTTGAGCATGCTAGAACCTTCAACAATGATGAGATCTCAGCCTTCTAGTCATCCTCCTCGATGACTATTTTCATACTAGCTCAAGCGCCTCTCGAGCCAACCATTATCCTCAACTCGAACCATATCACCGAGTTATCAACATGCTTGGAATGATCCCTTCTGGATTAGACCAAGACTATCTCATATCATGCTTCGCCTCATCATTATCATAGCAAAGCTCCATCTCAACATCATCATCAAATCTATCCATATGAGCTTCATCATCCGCTACATATGCCACGAGCAGCTTCTCCAATTCAAGAGCCTTTCCCTTAGCTTTGAATCATCTTTGGTCTAAATCAAATCATCAATCATCTAATTCATAGCAATCAATCAAGTCAAACATTAATCCAAGTAATCAAGCATTCAAATATGGTCTAAATAGACAATTATAACAATAATGGCAATTTCGTAATTAAAGAGTAAAAAGTCTAACAAGCATGAAAACATGAACAATATCTCTATAATCTTGATGAATGAACTTGCATAGGTTAACACTTAGTAAACTGGATGTCAAATCATCATGAACAATGGATCTATATGGATCTATACTTAGGTTTACAAGAATGCATGGAAATCACTACTTTAACACAAAATCAAGCCAAGGATCCGATATACTCCTTTGGATCCGTGTGAGAGATAATCACCACTCACCAAATCACCTAAACACCTCAAAAGAAACCCACTTCAGATCTGGACAGCGATGGATCTAACTTGATCTATCACCAATCCGCTTCAAACGATGAAATCTCACTTCAATGGATGTAGATCTTCAATTTAAGCTCTTGAATCTTCAATTTGATCTTCAACTTGGATGGATGGAATCACTAGATTAGAGTGGAGAAAAGAAGTGAAGAAGTGTAGAAGTCGAGCTCTCAAAATGGCAGCACTTCGTCGCTTCGAAATCCGGATCCCAAAAATGAAGAGAAACCCTCCTATTTATAGGCTGATTTCCCCCTTAGGTCGCTCGGAGTTAGGTCGTCCACGACTTACGACCTAAAACCCCCACGACCTAAAAAGCCCACGACTCAACAATACCAGCCTTCGACCTAAAACTTAAGCGCTTAGCGACCGAACGACTTAACACCTAAGCGCTTCTACGACTTACGACCTAACAGGTCCATCGACCTAACACATGTGCGCTTATACGACCTAACACTTAACAGCTTAACCCTAGGTCGCTCGCGACTCAGCGACCTAACCCCTTAAACATTTATGCGACCTAAAACAATGCGCATCCACGACCTAACTATACCCAGTACTATCATAGGTCATCTACGACCTACTACTCATGCTACAGCGACTCAACGACTCAACTGTCTCCGACTTAAGGCTTAATAGATCTTACGACCTATCCCTGACACGCTCCTAAGTCACTCACGACTTAATTTCCTTAGGTCGCTAACTCGCTAACCCTCTTAGGTCGCTAACTCGCTAACCCTCTTATGTCGGAAATCCTTAGGTCGTCTAATTCTATAGGTCGCTCCAATACTTAGGTCGTCCACTCGACCTAACCTATCCCACAACCTAGGCTATCACACGACCTATCTCCCATACAACCTATCCTAAACTCCTTAGGTCGTCTACCCCATAAGTCGTCCACTACCTTAGGTCGCCAGTTACTATGAGTCGCCTATCTCCTTAAGTCGTCTACGACCTAAGCCTCAACCTACGACTTATCTATCATACGACCTAATTGCTTAGGTCGTTCCAACCTCTTAAGTCGCTCCACTTCTTAGGTCACCTACTACGACCTAACCACCATACGACCTAAGACTTAACTCTGGACAACTTATCAACCATGCGACCAAATGTCAACTGTTTTACGATGTTTCGATCCGTAAAAATACGGGTCGTTCGTTCTCTCCCCTTAGGAATTTCGCCCCTGAAATTCCAAACAAACAAGAGCAATCAAAGACTATTCTGCACGCCTACCATCCATAGCAATCAACAAACCATGCATCCAATTCTAGCTTAGCATGCAGAATTCTAAAACTAGAACAAGTTACAATATCGTGAGATGACACGAAACCTTAGGGCCATACCTTGAAGAGTTCAGGATGAGCTGCCTTCATCCTCACTTCCACCTCCCACGTACAGTCGTTATCATCATCACTCCATTGTATCTTGAGCAACTTAACTACCTTCCTCCTAAGCTGTTTCGTGTCGGTTTCCACAACACGAAGCGGCTTACGAGGTCTCTTATCGACTGGATCAACTTCAAAATCTTCACAGCTATCAGCAGAAACCACTGTATTCGATTCGTGCACATACTTCCGTAGATATGATACGTGAAAAACATTGTGCACGCCTGACATCTTCTCTGGTAACTCCAATCTGTAGGCGAGCTTTCCAATTCGCTCGATGATCGGGAATGGTCCAACAAATCTCGAAGTCAATTTTCCTTTCTTCCCGAATCGAATAACATTCTTCAGTGGAGAAATCTTCACAAAAACCATATCACCTACGTCGAATTCCAAATCCTTACGACGCTTATCGGCATAACTCTTCTGACGGTCTTAGGCTGCCTTCATTCGTTGCTGAACGATCTCTATGAAATCCGAAGTCTGTTGAATCATCTCTGGCCCAAGCATCAACTTTTCTCCGGTCTCTAACCAACATGTCGGAGAGTTACATGGTCTTCCATACAATGCCTCATACGGTGCCATACCAATGCTTGACTGGTAACTGTTGTTATACGAAAATTCCACCAAATGAAGATGATCTTCCCATGATCCTCCGAAATCCAAAACACAAGCTCTAAGAAGATCTTCCAAAACTCGGTTGACTCTCTCGGTCTGACCATCTGTTTGAGGATGATAAGCTGTACTCAAACACAACTCGGTTCCCAAAACTTCCTGAAAGCTCTTCCAAAATCCACTAGTGAACAATGGGTCTCGATCGCTCACTATACTCTTCGGAATACCATGGAATCGAACTATCCACTTAACATACAACTCATCCAACTTTGATGCGGTCCTAGTCGATCGAACAGGAATGAATCTTGCACTTTTAGTCAGACGATCTACGATGACCCAAATTCCTTCATTTCCCGTTCTGGTTCTAGGTAATCCATCAATAAAATCCATCGACACTTGTTCCCACTTCCATGTAGGAACCGCTAATGGCTGAAGCAATCCACTGGGCTTCTTCTGCTCAGCTTTCACCAACTGGCAGTTCATGCACTTGGAAATAAAATTTCCAACATCCTTCTTCATACCTTCCCAGTAGTAGGTTCTCTTCATATCCCGATACATCTTATTTCCTCCTGGATGAATTGTCAGCTTCGAGTGATGACTTTCCTTCAGAACTTCACTCCTCAATTCATCTATATCGGGAACAACTAGTCGTCCTTGCTTCTGAAGCCAACCCTCTCGACCGACCTCGAATCCTTTATCCTTTTCTGGGTCCAATCCAGATTCCAAATCATGGATAATCTTGACAAGCTTATCGTCTCGCTTTTGGCTCTCGCCAATCCTTTCCACAAGAGTCGGTCTTATCGATAAGTTTGCCAACATCTCAGGTTCCAATTCGCATCTGGGCCTGAAGTCAAAACCAGCTAAATACTCGAGATTCTTCCATTCTGAAAACGTGGCTCCCAATCCTGCATGTCTTCGACTTAACGCATCTGCCACTGCGTTACCTTTTCCCGGAGTATAAGCTATACCAAAATCATATGATGCCAAAAACTCTAGCCAACGTTGCTGCCGAAGATTCAAATCCTTTTGGGAGAAAAGATACTTCAACGACTTATGATCTGTAAACAACTCGAATCGAACTCCCAATAGATAATGTCTCCACATCTTCAGAGCAAAAACAATCGCCGCTAACTCCAAATCATGAGTCGGGTAATTCCTTTCATGCGCCTTCAGTTGTCGACTTGCATACGCAATAACTTTATCCCTCTGCATCAGCACTGCTCCAAGTCCAGTACCACATGCGTCGGTGTAAACCACCATCTCATCATTCCCACTTGGAATAGTCAAAACAGGAGCACTTGTCAATCGCTCTTTCAGGATTCTGAAAGCTTGCTCACACTTATCTTCCCATCTAAACACTTGGTACTTTTTCGTCAATCCTGTTAACGGTGCAGCTACCTTGGAGAAGTCTTTGATAAACCGTCGATAATATCCTGCTAATCCAAGAAAACTTCTCACATCAGATGCATTCTTAGGTCTAACCCAATCCTGGATTGCTGCCACCTTAGCGGGATCAACCGCTATTCCATTTCCAGAGATAACATGGCCTAAGAACCTCACTTCACTCTTCCAGATGTCAAGGCCCGCAAATCCGTACCTCTTGATTAATCACTCATCTCCATTGATTAACTCAAAATGAACGAAAATACGAACTATGATGGTTTAAGAAAGAAGAAAAAGGTAGAAGAAGAAGAAAACAGAAGAAGAAAGAAGAAGAACAGAACAACATCAGAACAGAAACAATATCAGAATAGAAACAATATCAGAATCTCACATATCGCAGCGGAACAATATATAATAGATAAATGAATAATCTTTAAAACAAAGAATTATATCAGTTTTTACATACATCAATCATCAGAGTCAATATACAACAATGGATAGTTTTATAAACTTGTCCTCATACAGAATACACAGCGGAATAAATATATCAGATACAAATACTACGTCTCGTCATCCAGCTTATCTCCAAGCTCCAGAATATCCAGAATATCCTGATAATATAACTCTAGGCTGCCCGTGTGGAAATTGGTGGGCACCCAGAGTTTAGTAGGGAACAATAAACTCCGAGTCAGTCATGGTGACTGGTGTGAGATCGTAAAACAGTTATTTTATCTTTAAAATAAACAACAGAAAATTTTTAAAGTAAATTCGCAATGCTTTTGGAAAATGAAACTACCATAAGACCTCCCACCACACACACAATGCAAACGCAGACTTGGAGGAGATTTCTTCTTATGATAGTCAAAGATGCTTACTATGAAAAAATCAAATCCTTTTTGATATTATTATTAGTGCATAGTGGAAAAACATTTCGAAAGTAGAATATAAATCTTAGCCAGCATAGGTACCATTATATTATGCCTGCTATAGCTGCCTCCTGAGGAGACAGGTTATACAATTGAAATCGTAAAGGCTCGTATTGTTTCTTTGGATTTCCAACAAATGGTCAGGCTAAGGAACTTCCTATCCACGATGGGTACGTCCCTGGAATAGACGACCCGAGAACCTAACCGGATCTCTGCCAACACAAGGCCGGGTTACCTCTGCAAAAATAGGTAACTACTGACACGCGTATGCCATCCCCCGATCGTAACCGATCTTCCCGAGGATCCCCGATTTCCAACAAACCACATAGATAATAATGCAGCAACCACATAGGTTAAGTATCTGGGCTCCATACCATGATACCACCTCTATCCAGAAGGAATGACAAACACTAAGGGGCGCTACTCCCTAGAACCTTGCCGCATCCTTCCTGTTTCGACCATTTCCGGGGTGTGAGGCTCGATGAAGTCTCGTCCACAAAGCTACGCTTTCTCAAAAAGCCCTGCTTCGGGTCAAACAAAAATGATCAACCTATGATCACAAAGATATAAGATCAAACAAATGATCATATCACAAATGATCAAACACTGATCATTTCACAGCAACACTCGGTATGCCACGTTACCAAATTGGGATATATCGCTGATAAATTTCAACTACATAACCTCTGAGCTCGTACGTCTCAGAGAAGGGTGTTAAGCTAAGAGAATAAATTCTCCGCCACCAACAGAAATGTATTTGAAAGAAATCAGCTTTATATCTCAAATTGTAACGTCAGACACACAATCCATACAAGTCTGTTCCGGGATCGAACAGAACCGAAGGCACTTCTCACGAAGCCCTTGCACATCCGGATAATTTTCAATCACGTCAGGACTTCCCGTCACTAAGGGTGATAAAACCTCTAAATCGGAGATCAGCCGATGTAGAGTAACTCGACGGTAATCCTTCCGTTTTCAAAAATATCCGGTCTTCAACACCGGTCTTCAAATGCGATTCATAACGACGTATCACATATTCGGAATGGGTTATACGACCCCATGGTCCTTTCCCGGCTAACCCGAATAGTGAGCGATTATTTAAAAATAAGTGTGGCATTCAAATTCATCCAATTCACAACAAATACCTACTCAAGGTAATTATTGATAGTCGGTTATTTAACTATCAATAAAGATGCGCAACATCATCAGATTCCAAATAATTTTTCCAAATTATTTCATCTTCAAAAAATATCTTTACTAGATATAAAATTTCCACACTTCAAAAATAAATCAACGTTTATTTTTCTAAACAGTTTCCCTTTTCTTTATAAATTCCATAGTGAATTTATATTTTCAAAATATCTACTGATATTCGATTTTCAAACCGTTTTCAATATTCAATTTCAATTTATCTTTAAGAAGATAAAATCTCAAAACGTTTCATTTCATTTTGGAAAAGTATTTCCATACTTATTCAAAAATAAGTATTTTGCAAATCTATTTATTTTCAACACTTGAAAATATTCAATATACTTAAATCAAAATTAAGTATATATTCATTCTTTAAGGAAATCATTTATTTTAACATCTATTTGAGTCAAAACGAATGTTGCGTAAAACATCGTTACGACGACTCGAAATCAATAGTATAGGAATTCGGAATTAAGATAGGTATATATAAATCCCAATGCTATATAAAACATTTTCTTTCGAAAATCATTTACTATAACAACAGTGTTATAGTCCATATTTTCCTTATTTTTCGAAAACGTCTATTTCAACAATAAAATGTTGAAATCTATGCTTTCGATTCATAATACATTTTAAAACATCTTTAAAATGTTTAACTTCATTTTTAATATCACTTCTTCAAAAATAAATCTATTTTATTTAATAATATATTCACTATCCAAAATCGTGAATATACTTCACTAACCATATTTTCAATAATCTCTACACATTTTATTTCGATAAAAATTCGCTATTCATAATCGCGAATATATCTTCTTCAATATTCTCCTATATTAAATTTATCAAACTTAATTGATTTCGAATTTATAAAACGACGTTTATAAATTCTATTTCTGTTTTATAACAACTTTGATTTATAAATCTTCTTTTATTAACTTCTATATTTTACTTATCAAAATAAGTGATTTCGGATTTATAAACAACTTTTATAAATTTCAATTCTATCCATAAAAACTTCAATACCAAATCAATTTCAATATTGATTTCTAAATTTATTTTCAATTTTAAATAAAATTTCCATACTGATTTCTCAAGAATTCATTTCCAAATATTAAATCAATTATAGATTGATTTCTAATTTTATTTATTACTACTAAATAAATTCCTTATTTTCCTTCAAATTATTCAATATCCTGTTTTTAAAAGGATTCTTTAAATTGAAATCATTTTACATTGATTTCCCAAATCGTTTCAATTTACCAATTAAATTTCTAATTGGATTTCCAACTTATCTCCTTTTAAATAAATTCCTTTTTAAGAAGATAAATTTCAATTGTTTCTTTCAATCTATTTAAAAATCCAGATTTTAAATTAATTTCCTCAATTTAAAATCACTATTATACGAAATTCATTTATTTAACATTTTCACTTTATTCTGGAAATAAATTCGATAAGATTTTAAAAATTAACTTTTTATACTTTAAAAATTCCTTTCTTCAAAATTTCTTCAATTTCAAAAATTGATTCACTTAGAAATTTTCTACTTGGATTTCAAAAATTCAATTTCGTTTATCTTTGGAATCCAATGATGTCAAACATCCATTCAGCTAAATTTTAGCTTTTCAAACAATTTCCAGATATCAATTCAATAACATCAATAATCATTCACAGATTATCACATCACAGTAGAAATAAATTCAATCAATGTGAGGGGTCCAGTTGGATCCCTCCAACCTGTTTCCCTGCATCCAAAGATGTTAGCACAATACCAATTCCGCTCCAGTACGGAATTATCGCGGTATATGGGTTTTATAAAAATCCGCTTACTAACGGCGCAATAGGGTCTCATCCGCTATACGAGGCGGGAAATCATCAATCCAATATATACATATGCCAATATGTATATATTGCTATATATAATAGATATATCCTACTATATCTAATATCACAATCAATAGCAATCATCAATCAATAATAAATGTAAATTCAAATTTCCTTCGAGTGAGAAAATCTCACCTTAGCTTTTATTTTGCAAACCCTTTTTCCATTTTGACCATTTCTTCTTGATTTTTAACCTTGTATAAATAATTACACAATTCTATTAACATCCGAACAAATCGAATAATAAATTTTCATTTTGATAAATTTGATTCGTCGGTGATTTCGTTTTAAACAATAAATTTAAATTTTAACTAATTTCCTTTTGAAATAACTTATTTAACTAAGATTTTACTTTTATTTTCTTTTCAGTAATCGACAAAAATAAGAATCTTCTTTACTGTCCTATACATATATACAGGTGATTCCTTTTAAAACTAAAATTTACTACAAAATTTATGCCTTTTCTTATAAAATCAAATACATATGTATACATATATATATTTTCTTATTGTAAATACAAAACAGAAATCCATTCTACTGTTATCATTTATTTCATTCATCTTTTTCTTTTTCCCTAATCAATATATTTATTTATATTTCGTTCGATCTTTTGAATATATCACACTAATGAAAAAATTAAAATACCTTATTGCTACCGAACTCCATTGTCGACGTGCTTGGCCCCGATTTCCCTTCCAGTTGCTTCCCCTCACGTCAGACTCCGATCGAGTCGCCTCCACAGCAACCCCGAGCGCCGAGCATCACTGCCTTCATCCCCAATTCAAGCGACCTCACATCGACAACGATTTGCATCCCCTACTCGCACCCGACTCCCGCCCTTAAAAATCGAAATCGCGACTCTAGCCTTGACGAACTCCATCAAAATGCAGCCTCCTCCCCACTGGCCTCCCATCGATTCCAAGAAAAATCGAAGTCGTTGATCCTCCGCCTGAAACAACCGAAGCCCTCGTCGCTCGAGAAATCGCTGCCTCCACTTCGACGAATCAAAAATTTTGACTCAGGCCACGCTGCACTTCCCTCCTCTCGCGACCACGTCGCCTCAGCCCTAATCGACCTCACGAAACCCTTATCGTTGCCATCGCGAGAGCCACTACTCCCGAGCACAAAATTCACGAACGCGCCACCAATTGTCGATTCGATTTCGAACAACCAGAAGAAAATGGAAGCGGCCATGGTTTAATTTTGAACGAGAACGAACTCGTTTATTTTTCTTTCTCTGAAGATTTCATTTTTAAGGAGGGAAGAAGAATATAAAGATCGGTCTGCATTTAAAGAACGAAAGGGGGGAAGGACGAGCATACGTGATTTCTTTGCAGAAGAACGTGCATACACGATTTTGTATCGTGATTTCAGGCGTGATTTTAGGCGTGATAAAATGGAACGAAAGTGGCTGATGTTTGACAAATTTAAATATTAAATTTAAATTGAATTAGATTTGATTTCAATGCGTTTGCTCGCCGTACGATCACGTATTAACTTCGAAACATACGAAAATTGAAATCCGATAATAACTCAATATTACGGACCCAATGGAACTGGTTTCGTCGAATTCCGAGACTGCGCCTCGGAACGCTATTTTTAAATATCGATACGAACGATAATTTTCAAAACTGATCAAATCAATTTGAAATTGGATTCTGAAGCTTCTGTTATCTTCAGAATTATCAATATAAATTTTACAAGCGTTTGAAATATTTTTCTTCAGCTTTAAATTGAGGATTCAAATTTTTATTCAACTCTCAATCGATTAAATTTTATAATTTAATCGCCAAACTCAAATTTAAATCGGGGATTCAAATTAAATCGTCGTTCAAATATTTAAAATTAATTAAATATTCCCAATTTAATTCGTTCAAAATTCTGGGTCGTTACAAACTTCACCCCTTAAAAGAATTTCGTCCTCGAAATTACAAGTTAGGAAAAATGGTCCTTAACTCGTCTACTATTTTTCACAATCCAATAGTTTTATCAATTCATCAAAACAAATCTTTCTACTAAAGATTCGTTATCAATTCAACTAACTTTCTAACATTTTCATAATCTTCAAACAACATTGTTTAACTTCTCAATTCAAATTCGAGTTTAAATTCAAATTTTAAACTTTCAAAATTTCTCAAAAATTTTCTAACGCCCGAAATTTTCGAAAAATTTCGCCAGCGTCTCCTTTGCGCGGCTAATACGGCACGACTACAAAACGTCCCTACGGACTCTCAGATTTCAAAAAGAAAAAGAAAAAGCCAAGCGGCTAGACAAGAAATCATCAAAAACTCATATTATAATTCAAATACGTACCTTTTCGAGCAAATTCGAATTATCTTCGAAATCAAAATTTCAATTCCTTGTATAACACCTGTATGTCCTACTAGCCATAATATCTAGTTACACATATTCAAACCATTTGCAAATTCTATTACAAAAATTTTCCAATATAAACTGCTTATACCATTTCTAGTTTACTATCGAAGTTATATATATATATATTCATTCAATTTCACATTTCACATTCATTTGAATTTAATTCACAATTCCAATCTAATTTGGATTCAATTCAACTTCTGAATATTGAATTTTGTCAATTAACTTCAGTTCGCTTCAAACTAATCTCAAAACTTCATTTTATTTTACACAATTCAAATCCGTACCTCTTGATTAATCACTCATCTCCATTGATTAACTCAAAATGAACGAAAATACGAACTATGATGGTTTAAGAAAGAAGAAAAAGGTAGAAGAAGAAAACAGAAGAAGAAAGAAGAAGAACAGAACAACATCAGAACAGAAACAATATCAGAATAGAAACAATATCAGAATCTCACATATCGCAGCGGAACAATATATAATAGATAAATGAATAATCTTTAAAACAAAGAATTATATCAGTTTTTACATACATCAATCATCAGAGTCAATATACAACAATGGATAGTTTTATAAACTTGTCCTCATACAAAATACACAGCGGAATAAATATATCAGATACAAATACTACGTCTCGTCATCCAGCTTATCTCCAAGCTCCAGAATATCCAGAATATCCTGATAATATAACTCTAGGCTGCCCGTGTGGAAATTGGTGGGCACCCAGAGTTTAGTAGGGAACAATAAACTCCGAGTCAGTCATGGTGACTGGTGTGAGATCGTAAAACAGTTATTTTATCTTTAAAATAAACAACAGAAAATTTTTAAAGTAAATTCGCAATGCTTTTGGAAAATGAAACTACCATAAGACCTCCCACCACGCACACAATGCAAACGCAGACTTGGAGGAGATTTCTTCTTATGATAGTCAAAGATGCTTACTACGAAAAAATCAAATCCTTTTTGATATTATTATTAGTGCATAGTGGAAAAACATTTCGAAAGTAGAATATAAATCTTAGCCAGCATAGGTACCATTATATTATGCCTGCTATAGCTGCCTCCTGAGGAGACAGGTTATACAATTGAAATCGTAAAGGCTCGTATTGTTT
Source organism: Allium fistulosum (assembly GCA_030737815.1). NCBI lineage: Eukaryota > Viridiplantae > Streptophyta > Magnoliopsida > Asparagales > Amaryllidaceae > Allium > Allium fistulosum. The sequence continues at coordinate 670,781,907 of CM060903.1, forward strand.
CTTTGGATTTCCAACAAATGGTCAGGCTAAGGAACTTCCTATCCACGATGGGTACGTCCCTGGAATAGACGACCCGAGAACCTAACCGGATCTCTGCCAACACAAGGCCGGGTTACCTCTACAAAAATAGGTAACTACTGACACGCGTATGCCATCCCCCGATCGTAACCGATCTTCCCGAGGATCCCCGATTTCCAACAAACCACATAGATAATAATGCAGCAACCACATAGGTTAAGTATCTGGGCTCCATACCATGATACCACCTCTATCCAGAAGGAATGACATACACTAAGGGGCGCTACTCCCTAGAACCTTGCCGCATCCTTCCTGTTTCGACCATTTCCGGGGTGTGAGGCTCGATGAAGTCTCGTCCACAAAGCTACGCTTTCTCAAAAAGCCCTGCTTCGGGTCAAACAAAAATGATCAACCTATGATCACAAAGATATAAGATCAAACAAATGATCATATCACAAATGATCAAACACTGATCATTTCACAGCAACACTCAGTATGCCACGTTACCAAATTGGGATATATCGCTGATAAATTTCAACTACATAACCTCTGAGCTCGTACGTCTCAGAGAAGGGTGTTAAGCTAAGAGAATAAATTCTCCGCCACCAACAGAAATGTATTTGAAAGAAATCAGCTTTATATCTCAAATTGTAACGTCAGACACACAATCCATACAAGTCTGTTTCGGGATCGAACAGAACCGAAGGCACTTCTCACGAAGCCCTTGCACATCCGGATAATTTTCAATCACGTCAGGACTTCCCGTCACTAAGGGTGATAAAACCTCTAAATCGGAGATCAGCCGATGTAGAGTAACTCGACGGTAATCCTTCCGTTTTCAAAAATATCCGGTCTTCAACACCGGTCTTCAAATGCGATTCATAACGACGTATCCCATATTCGGAATGGGTTGTACGACCCCATGGTCCTTTCCCGACTAACCCGAATAGTGAGCGATTATTTAAAAATAAGTGTGGCATTCAAATTCATCCAATTCACAACAAATACCTACTCAAGGTAATTATTGATAGTCGGTTATTTAACTATCAATAAAGATGCGCAACATCATCAGATTCCAAATAATTTTTCCAAATTATTTCATCTTCAAAAAATATCTTTACTAGATATAAAATTTCCACACTTCAAAAATAAATCAACGTTTATTTTTCTAAACAGTTTCCCTTTTCTTTATAAATTCCATAGTGAATTTATATTTTCAAAATATCTACTGATATTCGATTTTCAAACCGTTTTCAATATTCAATTTCAATTTATCTTTAAGAAGATAAAATCTCAAAACGTTTCATTTCATTTTGGAAAAGTATTTCCATACTTATTCAAAAATAAGTATTTCGCAAATCTATTTATTTTCAACACTTGAAAATATTCAATATACTTAAATCAAAATTAAGTATATATTCATTCTTTAAGGAAATCATTTATTTTAACATCTATTTGAGTCAAAACGAATGTTGCGTAAAACATCGTTACGACGACTCGAAATCAATAGTATAGGGATTCGGAATTAAGATAGGTATATATAAATCCCAATGCTATATAAAACATTTTCTTTCGAAAATCATTTACTATAACAACAGTGTTATAGTCCATATTTTCCTTATTTTTCGAAAACGTCTATTTCAACAATAAAATGTTGAAATCTATGCTTTCGATTCATAATACATTTTAAAACATCTTTAAAATGTTTAACTTCATTTTTAATATCACTTCTTCAAAAATAAATCTATTTTATTTAATAATATATTCACTATCCAAAATCGTGAATATACTTCACTAACCATATTTTCAATAATCTCTACACATTTAATTTCGATAAAAATTCGCTATTCATAATCGCGAATATATCTTCTTCAATATTCTCCTATATTAAATTTATCAAACTTAATTGATTTCGAATTTATAAAACGACGTTTATAAATTCTATTTCTGTTTTATAACAACTTTGATTTATAAATCTTCTTTTATTAACTTCTATATTTTACTTATCAAAATAAGTGATTTCGGATTTATAAACAACTTTTATAAATTTCAATTCTATTTATAAAAACTTCAATACCAAATCAATTTCAATATTGATTTCTAAATTTATTTTCAATTTTAAATAAAATTTCCATACTGATTTCTCAAGAATTAATTTCCAAATATTAAATCAATTATAGATTGATTTCTAATTTTATTTATTACTACTAAATAAATTCCTTATTTTCCTTCAAATTATTCAATATCCTGTTTTTAAAAGGATTCTTTAAATTGAAATCATTTTACATTGATTTCCCAAATCGTTTCAATTTACCAATTAAATTTCTAATTGGATTTCCAACTTATCTCCTTTTAAATAAATTCCTTTTTAAGAAGATAAATTTCAATTGTTTCTTTCAATCTATTTAAAAATCCAGATTTTAAATTAATTTCCTCAATTTAAAATCACTATTATACGAAATTCATTTATTTAACATTTTCACTTTATTCTGGAAATAAATTCGATAAGATTTTAAAAATTAACTTTTTATACTTTAAAAATTCCTTTCTTCAAAATTTCTTCAATTTCAAAAATTGATTCACTTAGAAATTTTCTACTTGGATTTCAAAAATTCAATTTCGTTTATCTTTGGAATCCAATGATGTCAAACATCCATTCAGCTAAATTTTAGCTTTTCAAACAATTTCCAGATATCAATTCAATAACATCAATAATCATTCACAGATTATCACATCACAGTAGAAATAAATTCAATCAATGTGAGGGGTCCAGTTGGATCCCTCCAACCTGTTTCCCTGCATCCAAAGATGTTAGCACAATACCAATTCCGCTCCAGTACGGAATTATCGCGGTATATGGGTTTTATAAAAATCCGCTTACTAACGGCGCAATAGGGTATCATCCGCTATACGAGGCGGGAAATCATCAATCCAATATATACATATGCCAATATGTATATATTGCTATATATAATAGATATATCCTACTATATCTAATATCACAATCAATAGCAATCATCAATCAATAATAACTGTAAATTCAAATTTCCTTCGAGTGAGAAAATCTCACCTTAGCTTTTATTTTGCAAACCCTTTTTCCATTTTGACCTTTTCTTCTTGATTTTTAACCTTGTATAAATAATTATACAATTCTATTAACATCCGAACAAATCGAATAATAAATTTTCATTTTGATAAATTTGATTCGTCGGTGATTTCGTTTTAAACAATAAATTTAAATTTTAACTAATTTCCTTTTGAAATAACTTATTTAACTAAGATTTTACTTTTATTTTCTTTTCAGTAATCGACAAAAATAAGAATCTTCTTTACTGTCCTATACATATATACAGGTGATTCCTTTTAAAACTAAAATTTACTACAAAATTTATGCCTTTTCTTATAAAATCAAATACATATGTATACATATATATATTTTCTTATTGTAAATACAAAACAGAAATCCATTCTACTGTTATCATTTATTTCATTCATCTTTTTCTTTTTCCCTAATCAATATATTTATTTATATTTTCGTTCGATCTTTTGAATATATCACACTAATGAAAAAATTAAAATACCTTATTGCTACCGAACTCCATTGTCGACGTGCTTGGCCCCGATTTCCCTTCCAGTTGCTTCCCCTCACGTCAGACTCCGATCGAGTCGCCTCCACAGCAACCCCGAGCGCCGAGCATCACTGCCTTCATCCCCAATTCAGGCGACCTCACATCGATAACGATTTGCATCCCCTACTCGCACGCGACTCCCGCCCTCAAAAATCGAAATCGCGACTCTAGCCTTGACGAACTCCATCGAAATGCAGCCTCCTCCCCACTGGCCTCCCATCGATTCCAAGAAAAATCGAAGTCGTTGATCCTCCGCCTGAAACAACCGAAGCCCTCGTCGCTCGAGAAATCGCTGCCTCCACTTCGACGAATCAAAAATTTCGACTCAGGCCACGCTGCGCTTCCCTCCTCTCGCGACCACGTCGCCTCAGCCCTAATCGACCTCACGAAACCCTTATCGTTGCCATCGCGAGAGCCACTACTCCCGAGCACAAAATTCACGAACGCGCCACCAATTGTCGATTCGATTTCGAACAACCAAAAGAAAATGGAAGCGGCCATGGTTTAATTTTGAACGAGAACGAACTCGTTTATTTTTCTTTCTCTGAAGATTTCATTTTTAAGGAGGGAAGAAGAATATAAAGATCGGTCTGCATTTAAAGAACGAAAGGGGGGGAAGGACGAGCATACGTGATTTCTTTGCAGAAGAACGTGCATACACGATTTTGTATCGTGATTTCAGGCGTGATTTTAGGCGTGATAAAATGGAACGAAAGTGGCTGATGTTTGACAAATTTAAATATTAAATTTAAATTGAATTTGATTTGATTTCAATGCGTTTGCTCGCCGTACGATCACGTATTAACTTTGAAACATACGAAAATTGAAATCCGATAATAACTCAATATTACGGACCCAATGGAACTGGTTTCGTCGAATTCCGAGACTGCGCCTCGGAACGCTATTTTTAAATATCGATACGAACGATAATTTTCAAAACTGATCAAATCAATTCGAAATTGGATTCTGAAGCTTCTGTTATCTTCAGAATTATCAATATAAATTTTACAAGCGTTTGAAATATTTTTCTTCAGCTTTAAATTGAGGATTCAAATTTTTATTCAACTCTCAATCGATTAAATTTTATAATTTAATCGCCAAATTCAAATTTAAATCGGGGATTCAAATTAAATCGTCGTTCAAATATTTAAAATTAATTAAATATTCCCAATTTAATTCGTTCAAAATTCTGGGTCGTTACACCAGAAGTGACACTTCTAAAACTTAGCCTTCAGCTGATGTTTCCGTAAGATTTCTAAAACAATATGCAAGTGCGTCTTGTGCTCTTCTTCAGTTCTGGAATAAATCAGAATATCATCCACGAACACTAGCACGAACTTACCCAACTGATCTCTGAACACTCTATTCATAAGATCCACAAAATATGATGGCGCATTAGTCAATCCAAATGGCATTACCAGCCACTCAAAGAAACCGGATGGTGTCCTAAAAGCAGTCTTCGGCAGACTATCCTTAGCCACTCTCAACTGGTGAAATCCCGTTGCCAAATCCATTTGAGAAAACACCTTAGCTTTGTGAAGCTGATCAAACAAGTCATCTATTCTCGGCAATGGATACTTGTTCTTCTTAGTCACTTTATTCAACTCACGATAATCCACACACAACCTCAACGACCCATCCGCTTTGGTTGCGAATACAACTGGTGCACCCCATTCGGACACACTACGCCGAATGAATCCTTTCTGTAAAAGGTCATCAACCTGCACCTTCAACTCTTACTGTTCCCTAGGCGCCATCCGCCTAAGAGGCATTACAACAGGTCTGGCTCCTTCAACTAGATCTATACGAAACTCGATCTCTCTATGCAGCGGTAACCCTTTGACCTCGTCAAAGACATCCTCAAATCCATTAGCGATTGGCACAGATGACAGTCCATCCCGTGGAACAACCAGCGAATACATGAAGCTCATGAAGACGCCTTCTTCATGCTTACATCGTATCACAATCTTTCGCCCCTCCACATTCTCGACTATCACCTCCAACCTCTCACAATCAACCTTTGCCGCATACTTCCTAAGCCAGTCCATACCCAAAATAATTCTGAACCCCGCAAAGTTCAAAACAAAACAATCACAAACAAAAGAGCAATCATGACTCGATACAATCAGACCACGGCATAACATACACAAACAAGACAAACCCCCGACTGGATTAGTCACAACCAATGGCCTATCAACAATATCCGGTTCCAAACCCAACCGGCCTACAAGTTCATTACAAACAAATGAATGCGACGCCCCAGTATCAAATAACACTCTTACTGGAATTCCACATAGGAAAAGAGTACCTTGAACCACTACACTCTTTCCCTTCTCTTCAACCGTAGGAGCTTTCGAAGACGATGGAACAGCTCCTAAAGCATAAGCTTGCACAATCTGCTTGTCCTTCCTCGGTTCTGGACAATTCTTCCTGATATGCCCCGGCTTGTCACGGTTGTGACACTTCATCGGTACCTTTGGATTCTTACAATTCTTAGAGAAATGACCCTTTTGCTGACAATTGTAGCAAGTCACTTCGCCCTTCGGCTTCTTCTGGCCATCCTTACCCTTCTGTTGCTGCTGCTTCCTCTTCTTGTTTCCACCCTGCTGTGGTTTAGATTCTCCCCTGGTCACAGCATAAACATATCCTTCCTTAGGAAACAGACTCTCATGCCTGAGAGCTTTCTCCACAAGCTTCTCAAATGAATCGTCCAAATGATCCACCAACTGCCTCCCAAGATAACTGTCCAAGCCTGTCACAAACATCTCATTCTTCTGATATGCAGATTCAATATATGATCGGGCATACTTGGACAAAGCTTCAAACTCAGAAACATACTCAAGAACTGGTCTTCCATTTTGCTTGAGCTCCACAAACTTCTTGAACAGAACAGACTTCTGAGCTGTAGAAATGAACTTAGCTTCAAATCTGGCTTGGAATTGCTCCCAAGTAATCTCTTCCTCCGGAGTATCAATGGTGATAGAGTTCCACCAATCAGAAGCTCTCCCTTGAAGCTGTCTTGATGCTAACTTCCTCTTAGTTGCATCCTCAATTCCCAAATCACCAAAAATCCTTCTACAAGCATCTATCCACCTCTGGACTTCAATGGTTGATTCTGTTCCCAAGAAAACCTTTCCTCCAAGAGCAGTATAATCCTTACACAACTTAGCAAAGTCCACCGGTTTTGGAGTTTGAACTTGAACTCCAACATCCACCGATGGGCCCGGAGCTGGCATCCTTCTCATGATCGAAGTCATCATTGCTTCGAACATAGCAGCGTAATCAGCAGCCCCCTCAGTAGCACGGCCTTCCCTAGCAGCTGGTCTCCCTCTTCGACTCATTCTCAATATCTATAAAAAGGAATGGTCAGAACATCTTGAGAAACAACTGCTTAAAGGACTCAAACTCTTCTAATCTACTATATTATACATAGTAATACTCCATCAAAATACAATTACGTCTCTCATACGTAGTTACGTCAGCGAGCGTTGGGTAAAATCGATTAACCAATGCTCTGATACCAAATGTGACGACCGCCCATAACCCCTGCACTGAACCTAGAGAAAGTGCGCTGTAAAGTGTGCCAGGCAGCCATGGACGATTGTCAGGGTAAATTAAAACAACAGAATCTATCGTATTACTCACAGCGCATGGACAAAATACAATAGAACATATATATAGTGAAGCTTCACAGAATAGAATCTCATCAATAAAACTTCATAATAGTTGAATACAAACATCTGAACAGTCAATACAACAAGCCTCACTACATAACACTCAGAGAAAATACAAACAGCGGAACACCCAGTACATTTAATAAGAAGATAATATGCAACCCTCCAGCTCGTCTTCGATATCAACACCGTGGAAAGCAAGAACAACCCCTGTCACCTGCTACCTAGTCTGCCCGTCCCAAAATGGACGAACAGCCCAAGGCAATAAGAGTTAAACATAAAGTCTTGAGTCAGACAACAGTCTTAGTGAGCAGTAAATTAACTAACAACATACCAAGAGAGCATAAAGGAAAAGGAACAGGAATACAACCCTCCCACTCCACCTCTTTCTACAGTGATAGCCCCCAGACACACACTAAGTAGAAGCAAACATAACAGAGCATACAATTTAAAGTAAAGCAATTATCACTCGAGTCAAGGGCGATGTTTTCCAAGTACAAACCCCCAAGGCCTAAACCAAGATCTGATAAGCACCCAAAAAACACTGCTCTTGAGTCTGAATGACGATACAACCAAACATCTATGACTCTGGCTATCACTGTTATCATTGCTTCGATACCACCGTCAATTGAATGACCGGCACATTCTTTCAGCCGTCCGTCAAGGGCTAATGGAAACCCCGGTTCTAGACATTACTCCCGCACGTCGTCGTGACCCGTGCCTAGGACTATCGAATCTGCCCAGAGTACTTGACTACCAATCAGTAGCCTTCAGGGACTATCGAATCTGCCCAACGTACTCTTGCTTTGAGCATGCTAGAACCTTCAACAACGATGAGATCTCAGCCTTCTAGTCATCCTCCTCGACGACTATTTTTATACTAGCTCAAACGCCTCTCGAGCCAACCATTATCCTCAACTCGAACCATATCACCGAGTTATCAACATGCTTGGAATGATCCTGTCTGGATTAGACCAAGACTATCTCATATCATGCTTCGCCTCATCATTATCATAGCAAAGGTCCATCTCAACATCATCATCAAATCTATCCATATGAGCTTCATCATCCGCTACATATGCCACGAGCAGCTTCTCCAATTCAAGAGCCTTTCCCTTAGCTTTGAATCATCTTTGGTCTAAATCAAATCATCAATCATCTAATTCATAGCAATCAATCAAGTCAAACATTAATCCAAGTAATCAAGCATTCAAATATGGTCTAAATAGACAATTATAACAATAATGGCAATTTCGTAATTAAAGAGTCAAAAGTCTAACAAGCATGAAAACATGAACAATATCTCTATAATCTTGATGAATGAACTTGCATAGGTTAACACTTAGTAAAATGGATGTCAAATCATCATGAACAATGGATCTATATGGATCTATACTTAGGTTTACAAGAATGCATGGAAATCACTACTTTAACACAAAATCAAGCCAACGATCCGATATACTCCTTTGGATCTGTGTGAGAGATAATCACCACTCACCAAATCACCTAAACACCTCAAAAGAAACCCACTTCAGATCTGGACAGCGAAGGATCTAACTTGATCTATCACCAATCCGCTTCAAACGATGAAATCTCACTTCAATGGATGTAGATCTTCAACCTAAGCTCTTGAATCTTCAATTTGGTCTTCAACTTGGATGGATGGAATCACTAGATTAGAGTGGAGAAAATAAGTGAAGAAGTGTAGAAGTCGAGCTCTCAAAATGGCAGCACTTCGTCGCTTCGAAATCCGGATCCCAAAAATGAAGAGAAACCCTCCTATTTATAGGTTGATTTCCACCTTAGGTCGCTCGGAGTTAGGTCGTCCACGACTTACGACCTAAAACCCCCACGACCTAAAAAGCCCACGACTCAACAATACCTGCCTTCGACCTAACACTTAAGCGCTTAGCGACCGAACGACTTAACACCTAAGCGCTTCTACGACTTACGACCTAACAGGTCCATCGACCTAACACCTGTGCGCTTATACGACCTAACACTTAACAACTTAACCCTAGGTCGCTTGCGACTCAGCGACCTAACCCCTTAAACCTTTACGCGACCTAAAACAATGCGCATCCACGACCTAACTATACCCAGTACTATCATAGGTCGTCTACGACCTACTACTCATGCTACAACGACTCAACTGTCTCCGACTTAAGGCTTAATAGATCTTACGACCTATCCCTGACACGCTCCTAAGTCACTCACGACTTAATTTCCTTAGGTCGCTATCTCGCTAACCCTCTTAGGTCACTAACTCGCTAACCCTCTTAGGTCGGAAATCCTTAGGTCGTCTAATTCTATAGGTCGCTCCAATACTTAGGTCGTCCACTCGACCTAACCTATCCCACAACCTAGGCTATCACACGACCTATCTCCCATACGACCTATCCTAAACTCCTTAGGTCGTCTACCCCATAAGTCGTCCACTACCTTAGGTCGCCAGTTACTATGAGTCGCATATCTCCTTAAATCGTCTACGACCTAAGCCTCAACCTACGACTTATCTATCATACGACCTAATTGCTTAGGTCGTTCCAACCTCTTAAGTCGCTCCACTTCTTAGGTCGCCTACTACGACCTAACCACCATACGACCTAAGACTTAACTCTGGACAACTTATCAACCATGCGACCAAATGTCAACTGTTTTACGATGTTTCGATCCGTAAAAATACGGGCCGTTACAAGTATATTTACAAACTTTTCAATGTTTTCTTCTTTCCAAATCCCATATTAAATAACCAAACTGTAACGACCCGTATTTTTGATAATTAAAAATATTAAATTTAATAAGATTTTTGGAATTTAATACTATGAGAAATTAAAATTTATAATTTATAAATGGAGAAAAATTATTAGAATATATTTTAATAATGTTGATTGGATGTAATTGACAACTATTAATGTGATTTCAATTAATGGTAATAATAAAGGTTAATGAGGAATAAAATAAATGTTGTATTAAAAAGTGAAAATATATGAAATTAATTGAAATTGGTTAATATAGAATGGAATCAATCTTTGGTAAGTAATTTATCAACCTTTATTTGTAATTAATAAGTTAATAGAAATAAATTATTAATGTATAACAATTGATTTATTCCCATCTTATTATTAATCCGTTGAAATTAATTTGGAAATTAATAAAATTAATGTAATGGAAATATTGCAATTATTATGGTAAAAGATGTTAACTGTAGAATTGAGAATAATAAAATGGAAACTTATGTTAATAAATAAATTACATAAGGAATTGATGATTAAATAATAAGAATTTAAATCAAAATAAAAGATTTTATTTGGAATTTAAATTATAATGAATGGATTTGTTACAGATGTAATTGAAAGTTGAAATTAATGTAATATTTAAATATTGGATTTAACATGGAAAAACAATATTGTAAAAGATTATCAATTTCTGTGTAATCGAGACTAATGAAAACAGTTAACTTTTAAATTTTGAATTTAAAAGTGATTGAATTGATTTTAAAATAATATTTGTTTGATTAACGTGTAAAATTAGCCTTTTTGGGAACTATCTCGGATTTCGACGAAACTGGTTTCATCTTATCCATAATAGTGAATTATTATAGGATTTCAAGTTTCGTAGCGACCGGATTTATCGTTTGATCGTGCGGGCTCGAAACGCATAGAAATCAATTAATTGAATTTAATTAAAATAATTCGATTTTTTTAAAAGCTAACTTCTATATACAATGGAATTATGATTTGAAACTAGTTCCATTGAGTTTAAAAATATCGAAAACATATATTTTGATATATTGGATGACCTATTTTCATTTCGGGAACGAAACGGGCTTTTCGGGTCGTTGTTATCATTTCGATCCAATTCGATCTGTTCCATCCGTTCTTATCCATTTCTACCTATATATAGACTATTATAAACCCTAGCAGTCTTATTTCTATTGTTTGTACGTATAATTTTATGTTCTCTTCTTCCTTCTCAATGGTAGATAATTCAAAACCCTAATTCCCAATTCCAAATCAAATCGAAAATTCAAACTCCTCAAACCCTATCGAATTATATATCATCGTGAAGCTCTCAACGAACATAATCTATTGCTGCAATTCATTTTTCGATTGGAGGCTTCGTTTGGCTAGAAATTTGCGAAGTACTCTCGGCCGTCCATTATAGGTTTTCGATTTCAACGGTGGATCTTCATTCATTCGTCAATCGGGGGGTGCTGCGTCATAGAGGGCATTAAGGGTTTTCGATCCATAGGGTTCGTTCATGTTAAAGGTCGCTGGATTCACCACAATCGGCACTCAAAGGGAGCGGCGGCGCTGGCGTCTATGGCAAGCCAGAGGTGGTCGACTAGGGGGCCGAAGGGAGGCTGGACGAGGCGGAGATGATGGTGGTGCTCGATCATGACGTAGTGGCTCGTGGAAGCATAGGCGGTTGATCAAAGGTGGCAGCTGCTTGCTGGGTTATGATCGAATTTGTTCTGTAAGGTTTCGCATTGTGAAGGAGAAGGTAGAATTTATGTTTATGCCCTTATTTCTATTTTTAATTTAAATTTAAATTTTCAAACCTTCTAACGTTAATAACTTTTGCATACGAGCTCGGATTCGCCCGCGGTTTCTTCCATTGCGTTCGTATCGAATTTCGAACGATATGAAACTAGTTTGGCTGCATTTGGAGCCTATTGGAATTTGGGCATTCTTTTGGATTTTAATTCGACTAAAAATCAAAGGTGAGTGTTCAAACCACTCACGAAATACTAAAATATTTTGATGTTCGCTAAATTGAAATCATAAAGTGATTTAAATTTATTGATTTTTGTTTAATGGTTTAAAATTGACATTTATATTGAATTGCATCGATGGTGTAATTTAATTTGACAGTTAAATTAAAATTGAAATTGAAATTGACATTTAAATTGAAATTGGAATTTAATTTGCTAGTTAAACACCCGAGAATTTATAACTAGTAATCTGTTATGATATGTGACTATTTTAGATGTTGATTGTGATGGTGCCTAATGATTGATATGTTAAATGTTTGGATGTTTTATGCTGATTTATTCCTGTTATTCCCCTGGATGTTACAGGCATCAAATAAATCTGAAATTAAATAAATTAAGAAATAGGTTTAAATGATATATACCTATGACACCTGATTTAGATTAAAATGATATATATCCATCCCTGAAATTAAATTTAAAATTAAATTTAACTGATCACTTGGCCATTGGATAGAAAATTATATACGGACACCGTTGGTCAATTTTAAATTATTTTCTAAGATTGTAAAGTATGTTTTGATTTAATAAATTTGATTTTTAAAATTTAAAGATTTTATTTAAAATTTATATTTTAGTTAATATAAGTTTTAAAAATCTAAATTTTAAGATTTTAACTTATAATTTTATTTAGTTTTAAAATATATAATTTAAATACTGTAATATAATAAAAACACTTTAAAAATCAAATTTAATAATATTTCAATATAGTTTTAAAAGATTTATTTAAAAATTAAATTTAAGATAATAAATATAGACTTTTATAATAACTTTAATAGATAAAAGATTTTAGAATTTTGTAAAAGGTTTTGTAAGGAATTTATAAAATTTTTGTAAGAGATTTTATAATGGATTTTATAAATGGATTTTATAAAAGTTTTTATAAAGGATTTTATAATAGTTTTATAAAGGAGTTTATAAAGGTTTTGAAGGATTTTGTAAAGGGTTTTATAAAAGAACTTGTATAAAGAGATTTGGAAGCGTTTTAAAGGAATTTGCGTAGAAGTTTATGAAAAGGGGAAGAGTTGTAAATTGTTTTGGAATTTATAAATAGCTTTATAAAAGGTTCTGAAGCATATAAATAATTTATAAATTGTTTAAAGATATTTATAAATTATTTTTGAAATTGATTGAAAGAAAATCTTCCTCGGTATTTTTGAATATATTCATACTTTTGGAATAAGTATATGGATATCTTGATATGAAGGTATAAACTGTTTTATGGATTTTTTTATGACCATGGTGTGAAATAAGCGGTTGGTTGTTGAAGAGACTAGGGTCGGATATTGTAATACTCTCTACCAATTCCGAAACCACTTTAACAACTATGCACGTGGTGGAGAATCCAGAACGAAGTAGGATGGTTTGGCAGACGCTACCGGTATGAGGTAAGAATGCAACCTTGGCCTTCGGGTCAGCTTGATATGACTAAAACAGGAGCTATACCGGGCCAAGTGAGGTCGCTCCTCCTTTCGGACACGCTTCTTCGATACCATAATTGTCACTTTGTGATGGATTGGTGGCCATCCTCAATTTGATTATGGGAATGTGTCTCGAGGTGGGCGGTAGTCGTGGCTATGCATTACCGCCAGTCTGGGAGTGCAAAACGGTAGAATCCTATCCTGGGCATTGTGTCGCGTGCCCTGTCATATGCCTTATCGAGCCTACTACGATTTTTGTTTGTGTCGTACCTATGGAGTGCTCCCTGATAGCCCACCAGTTTATGGTGGAGTTTACAGCACTGTACAGACTACAATGCCTGTAAAACTTATGTTAAGGGGGATATGGGTAACGCCTTAACGCTATTTTAAATATTATACTTTACCGATAAACACTACATATATAGCGTATATTACTACATATAAATAGTTTAACAGATCCTTAAGAGATGGAAAAATCCAATAACATCTCTTAAGTTATTGTACTCACGTTATACACCGGATAGGAGATGAAAACCCCATAATATCTGTAACGACCCGACTTTCTTTGCCCAGAAAGACGCATCGTTATGAAGAAAGAAAGGGATAGAAGAAGAAAAGAAAAGAAAAGAGAACAACAATACATCAGAAATCTCACAGCGGAACGAGAAATATATTATCACATAAGATATTACATAGTATCATATACATCAGAGTACACAATTTATACATCACAGAATAGACAGTTATAAACTTCTGTCTATTATACAACACAAATATACCAGTACAATACAGACTAATACAAACACAGCGGAAACTCTATATATCTACTCGCTGAAGCCTCCTGCTCCTCAGCTCCTCCAGTATTCGTCAAGACTAACCTGAATCCCTTGGCTACTCGTAAAAATTGAGTACCCAAGGTTTAATAAAACAGAAAATAAACACTTGGGTCAGACATGGGTCTGGTGTGAGTAAACGGGTTAAAATTGTTTAACTTCAAAACCTTTTGAAAACAAAGGTATCACGTAAGACTTCCCACACATAAACATGGAAAAGTTTTTACCTTACGCTAACCAAATCATTTGATAGGAAATCCAGTTATATTATAATAGGGTCTAGGGTTTTCAAGTAAAATACAGAAATAGCTGAAATGCTTACATCTCACATTCCAACATAGTTGGGCACAACTAATGCGTACGGCACTTATTGGAGTTTGGATTCCATACAATGGCCGGGCTACTGGGGTACCGCCCGTCACAGTACGTGGCCTAGATCACCGTACCGAGGAGTACGCCCGCTCCCCTGCAACACAAAGCCGGAACCATCCCTTACTGGATAATCCCGAACAAGACAACCCCGTAGTTGGCTGCAGTTCCAACTACCCACTAAGCCGAAATATAGAAAGGGACCTCTAGACAGGGATCTATCTTGCTCTCAGTGGGCGCTACCCACGAAGCCTTGCTGCACCTCCCCTGTTTTAGCCATTCCCGGTTGATGAGGCTTGAGGTTACGATTACCTTTAATCAGAACATATCACTTAGAATACTCATCGTCCGCCTGACGATGTGCTGAAAGTATTCAATCCATACAAGTTCGTTCCGGGTTCGAACGAAACCGAAGGCATTATCTCGTTACACTCGTTTTGGAATCACCCTCAGAGTTAACGACAATAACCCTTGCACTCTGAATCTTCATCTTCACTTGAGATTCACGACCTATCGTTAATTTGGATCGATGTGGTATTCGGGTCTCCAGACCTGGAATACCGGTATACGGAAACCCGATCCCGGTCTCATCGAAATCCAAAACGTATCTTTTAAGGCCAAGTTGTTTAAAGGTTTAAACAATTTAACTTATCTATACAGATAGATAATTCACAAGTCACAATTGATAATCACATTATCATTTAAACAGATGATTCATAACCAAATAGGTAATCCATATCAACATCACAATAGTTAATCTATATTACCATCATAATGCAACCAAGCATTCATACCACATATCATCTTATCTCATTACTGAGATTACATCCATTCAAGACAAATCAATGTCATCCATTCTTATATAAGCAATGATTTACTTAATCATAACATAATTAATTTAAAATGAATTAAATTAACTATCTCTATCTTTAATTAATTTAAAGTGAATTAAATTAATTACTTCATCTCTTAATTAATTTAAAATAAATTAAATTAATTACTTCATTATAAACCTTACTTATATAATCATTAATTAATTATAAATTAATTAATTAATCTTCCTCTAAATTTCCACTTTAATTAATCACCCTGATTAATTATACTTTAATTACATTTAAGTAATTATCTTAATTAATTTCACAAATTAATTATCCTTAACCAAATACAGTAATTAACCTTTAATTACTTCATTAATTAATTAATTATAATTAATTACTTTAATCCTTAATTAATTACAATTAATCACTTATCATTTGATTAATTAATCCTAATTAATCAACTCTCAATTACATCATTAATTATAAACTAATGATCCCTAATCACACCTTTAATTATTTATTAATTACATTAAGTAATTAACCTTTAATTAAACCATGATTTATTAATCACCTTTGATTAAACTTAACCAGTAATTAACTCTAATTAATTATCTTCCTTAATTAATTACTTTTAATTAATTACCTTAACCAATAATTAATTACATTATTAATTACCCTTAATTAAACCACAATTATTAATCATCTTTGATTAATATAATCCTTTAATTAATTAATTTAATAAATTATTAAATTAATAATAAATGATTAACTCTTAATCACTTTTATTTAATAAAATAATTATCCTCTAATTACTTTATTAAATATCTTATCTTTACTTAATTATATTCAGTAATTATTCCTTAATTACTTCAACAAGTAATTATACTTAATTAATTTATAAATGATTATCTTAATTAATCACTATTAATTACTTAGTTAATTATTTAACTAATTATTTAACTAATTAAATAATTACTTAACTCCTTATATTTAAGAGATCTTAATTAAGAAAACAATTTATCTTAATTAAATTAATTAAATTGACCAATAATTTAATTTATCTTCCCATATTAATTTATCTTTAATTTATCAAAACTCTTAATTACTTAAGATAACTCCTTATTTTAATTGATTACCCAATCTGAATCTTTAAACTTAATTTAAAATAAAATACTTTAGAATTCTATTATAACTTAAAACAAATTTAGATATTCAAAATTTGACTTTTAAATCTTTAAAAGTTTTCTAAGTTATTTGAATTAAATTTTAATACAAAAAATTATTTTGAAAATCTTCTTTCCTATTCTTTAAAAACTTATTTATTTAAATATCTAAAACATGTTAAAACAATTATTCTAGAAATAAATTAGTTTAAAAGTTAAAATCTTGTTTACCTTTATTTTTAAAACTCAGAAATCATTACAAAAACAAATTTTCTTTTGTTTAAAACTTTAAAACATTTTCCTTTTAAAATCTTAATGCCTGCTAATTCCAACTCGAGTAAAACGATCAAAAACACGAAGAACTCTCGAGTTCAACCCACACTTTCCCGCTTCGAGTAAAACTCGAACCTTTCCCGAACGAAACCCGGTCAATCGCTATCTTCCCCAAACCAGATTCTCAGATGCACGTAACTGTGCACATAAACGTGCACATCCACGCCGGTCGATGGTGAACTCCACGATGGCCTCCGACAAGTCAACTTTGACCATAACATCACGAACGACCAATCCAATCTCCTCGATTCGAACGAGATTCGAATTCGAGCATTCGAACCATCACCTGGGAACACAACCTCACTGGAAAACCCATTCGCCTCCGATGATCTCTGATTCGAGAAGCCTCACCATCCTCACCGTATCTCACACTCGTCTTCCAGTTCCCATAGCACGCCACGCGATCGCCTCCGATAACACTTCGACGTCGCGATCCCCTCTGAAAACTCGACGACACAAACAAGCATGAAAACCCTACTTCGATCCAATTCGAAGAATTTATTCATCAGAAAAATTCTTATGCATTTTTCCTATGATCTCCCCCTTCCCTTCCACCTTCGAGTTCAACCACGGCACCCAGATCATCTTCGTTCGCCACCGATTGACCAAAATGCCCAAAAACATAAATCCCAAAATTCTCTTCAATTACCAAACTATAAATCATGATATATATATTAAAATTCATGATTTCCTATAGTGAATTCAATTATGTAATCCAAACTAAAATTTTATTCAATAAATTTTTGACCATATAAAGGTATCTACTGTAAATTTGAAAATTGGAACTAAATATCCATTATAAAAACTTATAATTAATTTTAGAAGGAAGATTACATGATTTCAAACAACCTTTCTTTACAAATCAAAAGCTAGTTTGAATTCAAACTTGAATTATTGAATTAAATAAGAAGATGAATCCTGTTTATAACATACAGAGACCATCACAGCCATACAAACAAACATGCATATAATTCAATTCAAGTATAAAGGCTAACACATGGTTTTTATTCACATATCAAAGTGAAAACAAGATTTAAAAGTGTTTTTAAAACCTAAATTTACTCACCATAAACTTTGAACAGAGAAGCAGAAAATAGATTTGTTCCAGGCTGCATGTTCCAGATTTGAATTTCTTTTGCTTTGTTGAATTAAAAACTTGCAATTTGATTTCTTGCTGTTGATCTTTGGTTACTAATTGATAGGTTTGAAACTGATTTGATCTTCTTTTGATTTGCAGTTAAATCCCCAGATTTTCCAGACTGATTTGTATTTGAGAATTCCAGATTTACATCTTCTTTGAATTTGGTTTCCAGGTTTCTATTTTGATTTCAGGACTTTTATTTGATTTAGATTCGAATTTAGTTTTTTTAGTAGAGAAAAGAATAGTTCAGCTGATAGTAAAAATATTTCTTCTTTAAATTTTGATTTATTTATTTTAATTATTAAGAAGAATATTGACATTTGTCCTTCTTAAGAGTTAATTTGCTTACACCTATACATTTAAATTTACAAATGTCTCTAAACTACCTTTATATGCTTACAAGTGTAAATCTTGTTTTAATTAATTTATTTAAGTCATTTATATGTATTTAAGAAATATTTACATGTATATAAAAATGTATTTATCTTTTTATAAATAAGCTTCTAGATTTTAATAAATATACAAATGTGAAAAACTATTATTTAAAACAACTTATGTTTTGATAAATTATTTATAACATATTTTTATATGCTTGAGAAATTGAGTTTAACTCTATATATATTTTCACAAACCTATTTTGACTTATGTTTGAATTTTAAAAATGAAAAAATCTTAAAACCAATGAACTTCTTAATTTAAATCTCAAATATCATTTTGAAAAGTATTATGCTAAATTAAAATTTCCAAATTACAAATTATATATATATTAAAGTTTGAAAATACTTTATTAAATTTGAATCATTACCTTTCCATTTCAATATACAAATATATATATATATATATATATATATTCTAAATGGGAAATATTTTAATATTAGTTTAGATAATTACTATATTGAATTTCATAACATAACTCCAAAACACAATATATATACATTCATACATATTATAAATTTGAAAACATAGTTTTATTAAATTAAAGACTCCCTATTTATAATATATATATACCTATATATATACATTATAAATATAAACACTTATATTAGATTTAGAAAGATAAATCTTCCCAATTTTAAATTGTTAGAAAAGATATTAATACATATTGCCAATTAAAATATTATTAGCCTTTTAAAATGAATAAACTTGTCAATTTTATAAAATAAAATCATCAAATCAATTTAATTATTAATAAAGATTATTAAATTGATATTGCCAAATTTCCGGGATATCACAATATCTCTGACGCCATTACACTCATTTTCCACGTGATATTGATTTGATTTACATGAGAATATTGTAGTTCTGACTCTAGTGTTTTGTCTTTTCATTACGCTCGGGTCAGCCTGGGCATTTCAGCATTTGAAGACGTTATTTCTGGAGGACGAAGACATAGTTTATTATATTATATTTTTCGTATTATTTCGCTGCATCATTATTGATATGTTGTTATCATACTCTGATTATGTTGTAAAAAAAATTGTGTAATCAAATGTATATTGTAAAACAGCTTCATGAACTGTTTATTTGATTATTATATTTTGTCATTCCGCTGCGAGATTCTGTGTTTTGTTTTCCCTCTTTCCTTTTATTTTCTTATTAAACCCCATTGACAATCCTCCCGTTTGAATGGTTGGAGTTAGACATGTGTGGTTTATTGTCGATTTAAACCATCCAAAAAGGTGGGTCATCACAGTTGGTATTAGAGCTTTGGATTACAGATACCTTAGCCTGCCTAGGGTAAAACTCGTTAAAGATAGGGTTATTAATACCCTAGAATGAGTCTGAGTGTATATATATATATATACGAGAGAGCATATTTGTTAGTGCAATAAAAATGTTTTGTATTGTGTTAATTTGTTCTGTTAAGTATTTATGAATTCTGGTCGGTACATAAGACGTTATGGCATCGATAGTGGTTTCTAAACACTTGAACAGGGTAAACCGACACAATATTGTTTTAAAAATGGGTAAATGATATAATTTTACCTAGTATTATATTTTATATATAAAAGAATAATTTTTATAAATGGATATAATTGTATGTGATATGTTTGTTTGTTCGGAAGTGAAATTTTATAAATATTGGTTGGAAAATAGGATTTACAAATAAAATGAATATGAATCAAAACTTTGGAATTTAAGTCCCGGTGTTGAAATTGGTTTTCAAAAGATTTTTTAAAGATAATATTAATATTATTTGAAAATATTTGCAAATAGAAGAGTTTCAAAATGTTTTCAAAAGGTATTTGAAGAAATGTTTTTAAAAGAATTTTAAAAAGGAAGCAAGTTCTGTACTCCCCTCTTCTATCACTGGAAAATAATTTCGGTGATGACTGCGCAACATCATCGACTTTCATTTTCGAGTTTCAAAGTGGGAAGACCACTATAGTAACTTTGCTACACAGTTGTTTTGGAGAAACAAATTTTGATTTTAAATTTGTAAATATGATTTGATATATATAAAAGATATGAGTATATATACAAATATATTATTTCAAAATAATTTAAAATGAACCCAGTATTTGAATTCTTAAGTTCCTGTTAATTTATGATTTTCAATTGTGGAAATAAAGTGAAATTTTAATAAGTTGGAAACATTCAAATTGAATCTGAATTAAAAGGTAACTATTTAATGAAAATATAAGAAATTTAAGTTTTGTAACTTGTAAATTAAAAGATAATGAAAATTTAGAAGGTGTAAATTATTGAACATTTTTGCTAACTAAAATGAATAAGATAATTTGTATAACACTCAATTACATTCTAAAAACATATATAAAACTTACCAGAAAGGTTTAGAAGTTGAAATGTTAATATGAATATGTAATAGAATATTATACAAGTAAAAGCTTAATAACAAAAATGCTTCAAAATAAACATATGTTTATAAATAAAAGAATTAAGATGTTACAAGAATATTATAAACTTAGGTTTATGTTTTGAAGTAATTTATAAATAGATTGAACGGTAAAAAGTGAATGTTATTTAAGAAAATGATTATAAATTTATGAAACGCTAAAATGAGTCACAAATAGTTTATTATTAAATGATACTATATGTGAAGAAATGAATGTAAATTAAAAAGTTAAGAAACTTAAGTTGAAATGATTCATGAATGAATATTATTATTAAATGAAATCAAGCTAACAATAATTGTGAATTAAACTGCAATGAAATGGATGTAATACTTTAATAATGGATTCATTGATGATTTCAATATTTGAATGGAAAAATTTTATGTAAGTAAATGAATGAAAAAAATGACAATGTATGAATGAATGAAAATAAATGAAATGGTGAAAAAAAAGAAACAAATAGCATAAACATAGATAATAATGTATTAAATTCATTGTTGTTTAGCTTATGGGATGTTGGGAAATGATACTTCAAATTGTTTAAGGTTGTTTGAATAATCTATTAAGTAATTATCTAAGGCTGTTGAGCGTAAGGTACACTTGGTAGTTTATTTATCACCCTTGTACAATGGAAAGTTTTTGAACCTGGACAAACCATTAGTTTGGTTGCTATAAATGGTTGATGGATTCTTTTGTTGCACATAATGGTTGTACTGCTTTTGCTTGCATATGGTTTTAACATATGTTGTTTTGCTTGTGCTATTAATTGAAACAACTAGTATGTAATCTTTTACATAATTTTAACTTTTTTGGATTATATAAGTGAAATACGGGTTTATGGAAGCAATAGCTACTACTTTTAGTTTCATAAATAAAGTTGTTTGCCCGACAAATAGGTAAGTTTGAGGATTACGGTTTTTAGAATGATATTTTATTGTTTTTCCCATGGTTTGGGATGTTTTACTTTTGAAATATGATATATATTGTAATTATTGATATTATTATTTTTCTGTACCTAGCCGCGCAAAGGAGTCTTTGCCGAAATTTTTCGTAAATTTAGGACTTAGAATTTTTTTTTAAAATTGTGTTATTTTCAAATTTTGGTTAAACTTCAATATGGAAATTAGTTGTTTGAAATTGATTATTTTGAATAAAATATATCAAACCTCTTGATTCTTTCTTGTTCCTTTTCGGGGATGCAAAGTTTTGAGTGGGGGAGATTGTAACGCCCCTTTTTTTATAATTAAAAATATTAAATTTTAAGATTTTTGTAATTTTATATTGTGAGAAATTAAAATTTATGATTTATAAATGGAGAAAAATTATTAGAATATATTTTAATAATGTTGATTGGATGCAATTGACAACTATTAATGTGATTTCAATTAATGGTAATAATAAAGGTTAATGAGGAATAAAATAAATGTTGTATTAAAAAGAGAAATTATATGAAATTAATTGAAATTGGTTAATATAGAATGGAATCAATAATTGGTAAATGATTTCTCAACCTTTGTTCGTAAACAATAAGTTAATAGAGATAAATTATTAATGTATAACAATTGATTTATTCCCATCTTATTATTTAATCCGTTGAAATTAATTTGGAAATTAATAAAATTAATGTATTGGAAATATTGCAATTATTATGGTAAAAGATGTTAACTGTAGAATTGAGAATAATAAAATGGAATCTTATGTTATAAATAAACTACATAAGGAATTGATGATTAAATAAAAAGAATTTAAATCAAAAAAAAGATTTTGTTTGGAATTTAAATTATAATGAATGGATTTATTACAGTTGTAATTGAACGTTGAAATTAATGTAATATTTAAATATTGGATTTAACATGGAAGAACTATATTGTAAAAGATTATCAATTTCTATGTAATCAGGAATGATGAAAACAGTTAACTTTTAAATTTTGAATTTATAAGTGATTGAATTGATTTTAAAATAATAAATTATTTAATTAACGTGTAAAAATAGCCTTTTTGGGCACTACCTCGGATTTCGACGAAACTAGTTTCATCGGATCCGTAATAGTGAATTATTATAGGATTTCAAGTTTCGTAGCGATTGGACCTATCGTTTGATCGTGCGGGCTCGAAACGCGTAGAAATCAATTTAATGAATTTATTTAAAATAATTTGATTTTTTTAAAAGCTAACTTCTATATACAATGGAATTAGGATTTGAAACTAGTTCCATTGAGTTTAAAAATATCCAAAACATATATTTTGATATATTGGATTACTTATTTTCGTTTCGGAAACGAAACGTGCTTTTCGGGTCGTTGTTATCGTTTCGACCCAATTCGATATGTTCCATTCGTTCTTATCCATCTCTAATATAGACTATTATAAACCCTAGCAGTCTTATTTCTATTATATGTACGTACAATTTTCTATTCTCTTCTTCCTTCTCAATGGCATATAATTCAAAATCCTAATTCCCAATTCCAAATCAAATCGAAAATTCAAACTCCTCAAACCCTATCGAATTATATATCATCGCGAAGCTCTCAACGAACGTAATCTACTGCAATTCTTTTTTCAATTAGAGGCTTCGTTTGGCTAGAAATTGGCGAAGTACTCGGCCGTCCATTCTAGGTTTTCGATTTCAACGGGTGGATCTTCATTCATTCGTCGATCGGGGGGTGCTGCGTCGTAGAGGGCGTCAAGGGCTTTCGATCCATGGGGTTCGTTCGTGTCAGAGGTTGCTGGATTCTCCACAATCGGCGTTCAAAGAGGGCAGTGGCGCTGGCGTCTGTGGCAAGCCGGAGGTGGTCGCCTGGGGGGCCCAAGGGCGGCTGGACGAGGCAGAGATGATGGTGGTGCTCGATCGTGACGTAGTGGCTCGTGGAAGCGTAGGCGGTCGATCAAAGGTGGTGGCTGCTAGATGGGTTCTGATTGAATTCGTTCTGTAGGGTTTCACATTGTGAAGGAGAAGGTAGAATTTACGTTTATGCCCATATTTCAATTTTTAGTTTCAATTTAAATTTTCAAACCTTCTAACGTTAATAACTTTTGCATACAAGCTCGAATTCACGTGCGGTTTCTTCCGATGGGTTTGTATCAAAATTTCAAACGATATGAAATTAGTTTGGCTGCATTTGCAGACTGTTGGAATTTTGGTATTATTTTGGATTTTAATTCGACTAAAAATCAAAGGTGAGTGTTCAAACCACTCACGAAATACTAAAATATTTTGATGTTCATTAAATTGCAATCATGAAGTGATTTAAATTTATTGATTGTTGTTTGATGGTTTAAAATTGACATTTATATTGAATTGCATCGATGGTGTAATTTAATTTGATAATTAAATTAAAATTGAAATTGAAATTGACATTTAAATTGAAATTGAATTTAATTTGCTAGTTAAACACCCGAGAATTTATAACTAGTAATCTGTTATGACAAGTGACAGTTTTGGATGTTGATTGTAATGGATGCCTAATGATTAATATGTTAGATGTTTGGATGTTTTATGCTGATTTAATCCTATTATTCACCGTGGATGTTACGAGCATCAAATAAATCTGAAATTAAATAAATTAAGAAATTGGTTGAAATGGTATATACCAATGACACCTGATTTGGATTGAAATGATATTTATCCATCCCTGAAATTAAATTTAAAATTAAATTTAAAATTAAATTTAACTAATCACTTGGCCATAGGATAGAAAATTATATACGAACATCGTTGGTCGATTTTAAATTATTTTCGAATAAATTTGATATTTAAAATTTAAATTTAAAGATTTTATTTAAAATTTATATTTTAGTTAATATAAGTTTTCAAAACCTAAATTTTAAGATTTTAACTAATAATTTTATTTAGTTTCAAAATATATAATTTAAATAATGTAATATAATAAAAAAACTTTAAAAATTTAATTTAATAAAATATTCAATATAATTTTAAAAGATTTATTTAAAAATTTAATTTATGATAATAAATATAGATTTTTATAATAACTTTGATAGGTAAAAGATTATTGTAAAAGATTTTAGAATTTTGTAAAAGGTTTTGTAAGGAATTTATAAATGTTTTGTAATAGAATTTATAATGGATTTTATAAAAGATTTTTATGAAGGATTTTATAATGGTTTTATAGAGGAGTTTATAAAGGTTTTAAAGGATTTTATAAAGGGTTTTATAAAAGAACTTGTATAAAAGAATTTGGAAGCAGTTTAAAGTAATTTGCGTAGAAGTTTATGAAAACGGGAAGAGTTTAAACTGTTTTGGAATTTATAAATAGCATTATAAATGGTTCTAAAGCATATAAATAGTTTATAAATGGTTTAAGAGAGGTTTATAAATTATTTTCGAAATTGATTGAAAGAAAATCTTTCTCGGTATTTATGAATAATTTCATACTTCTGGAATAAGTATATGGATATCATGATATGAAGGTATAAACTGTTTTATGGATTTTTTATGACCACGGTGTGAAATAAGCGATTGGTTGTTGAAGATACCAGGGTCGGATATTGTAATACTCTCTGCCAATTCCAAAACCACTTTAACAACTGTGCACATGGTGGAGAATCCAGAACGAAGTAGGATGGTTTGACGAACACTACCGGTATGAGGTAAGAACGCGGCCCTGACCTACGGGTCAGCTTGATATGACTAAAATTGGAGCTATACCAGGCCATGTGAGGTCACTCCTCTTTTAGGACACGCTTCTTCGATACCATATTTGTTACTTTGTGATATATTGGTGGCTGTTCGTCGATGGAAATTCTATCGGTTAAGAAAACCGTCGAACGAATTTAAATTAAAAATAACCGCAAGCGCACGGCGTACACTTTGTAGTACGTGGCGAATACGGGTCGATCCGCAGGGAATTGATGATTAGATTAAAAATCTATTCAATCAAATTAGACCAAAGTGAGATGAAAGTTGTTAACTACAAAAAGAAGCTAAAGCTAGAATTAAAATGTGATTTAAAAACTATTGAACTAGAGAACAATTTAGAGGCAAATCCACTCTCATATTATTGTAAATCAATAAACAAACAATTTGTGATCTCTAGCTTTGATATTAAGTGAAATATTGTTGTATTTATCATTAGTATGGTTTGTTTATATTATTAATTAACATAACTTAAACCATCAAACTATAATACAACAAATAAATCACTAATAATTCTCATGAAAATGAAGCCAAAACAAAAGCTATTTTAAGTATGATCTATTTACTATTGTAACTAGTAATATAGATCATCAAATTTCATTTTTACTTTAATTTCACAATCAAAAATGGATTAGCAAATGATGATGCAAATTGTGTTTATGTTGAATAAGAATAGCTCATTTGCATAAACAATATAAGCTATCAAACCCACTTGTATAAACTTGCATCAAAACTCACTTCATGAAGCATAAACCAAATGAGATTATAAATCAAAAAATGTTGAATTTACATAATATTTGAGAGCTTCATTACCCCTAAATTGAAGGGGTTTAGCTACTCATTTGAAGCATTGAAGCAACACAAGTAACTTTCAACATTAAAATGAGAAGAAAATAGAGAATAAGTAAAGAAGAGAATGTAATTAAACTACTTACAACAAAAGAAATTAAGCTACACTACTTGCATGAATGTAAAACTATTATACTAACAAAGAAAAGAACATAAATAAAAGCATTAACATAAAAACAAAGAAAAGCATGTAGAAAAAGGAGAAGAAAGAGGCTTGGAAGCCATTTTTATTTCATGTAACATTGAGCTTACAATTTGATCTCTTAATTTCCTAAGTAAAATTAAAGAGTAGAAGATAGTTTCATGTATATAAGAGGGCTATATATACATGCATAAAACCCTAATTCTATTTTTAGGGGGCTTCCCAAAATGCCCTTTAGGAAGTGTGGCCACCAAGTAATCATTATCCCCTAATTAATAAATCATTTGATGTGCATGAAGCTTTAACCTCCACTTAGTTGTCCATTAGCTCGTAATTGTACATTTAGGTAAGTGGGTGGGGTCCTCCACGATCTTGAACTTGAATTATTTCCTCTTCATTCCTTTGTATTTCATTTGTGCATGCATGTATCTTCATATAAGCCTCTTCCATATGCATCCAAATTCCTATAAAAATTATCAAAAAATGTCCAAGTAAAAGTTCTTAAATTGACACAAGCACAAAAATGACCATTTTGCCCCTGAATGAAGATGAAAATATGATGGTTTGAAAATAATTGAATTTTGGTTTTAAACATGTTAAAATGCCCAAATATGATGTTTATTTAAATAAAAAGAGATAAAATATGGATGTAAATATATGCACATTTACGTGCACATCAAATACCCCCACACTTATCTTTTTATTCGCCCTCGAATAAAGGAAAACTAAGATAAATCTGTTTTCGTAGGGAGCACGATTGCATTGAGCGTATGCAACAAGCCGTTAAACCTCTGGGTGCCCCTAGTAGGACGAGTGTTGTCTCATGAGGGTTTTCAGCGGATACTACCCACAAAATCCAAATGCAAAGTGAAAATATTTACAAAATGCAAGATTTATTTACAATGGGATGAATGCAGGTTTTTGAAAATATTTACAAATGAAGGATTCACTTTCAATTCGACACTCATAAGTTAAATATAGGTTTTGGTCATTGTTTTGAAAAATTTAAGTCATTTACTTGTCAAAATTTCCGATAAAAATCGAGTTATCATAGCAAATAGACAATAGTTTAACTCGTTGTTTCAGTTGATTACAAAGTGTAACTATGAAATAGATCTTTAGTTGATTATCAAAGTTTATTAAAGTGGTATTTTCATTTCTTTTCAATAACAACTTAAATCAAATAAGTAAAATAGTGCTCGGATTTCAATTGCTTACTCTCTCTTATTTGAAAATTTTATTGATATTAATAATATTATATATGCCTAACTCAGGTAAACTGAGGCCAGATATATTACCCATGCACTGCCTTGCGGACTGATGTGAGGGGAATACAGAGCGTGGTGAGTGAACACACAAGTGTGAACACTTATCGACTGTAGGCGTTATTAAAAAGAATTTTTATTTATATATACCTAACTCGAATAAACTGAGGCCAGATATACCGATCATGTCGGGCTTACGTGAAAAGGTTACAGAGCATGGCGAGTGAATACACGAGTGTGAACACATGACTCTAGGTGCTAAAAATATATATATACATATATACATATGTGTTGTTTTTTATCAATTTTTTTTTTAAGAAAGAGAGAGTTTTGCAAAATCATCTTAGCACCATTTAACTTAGAAGATAAAAATGTTATATCCTTTACTTTAAATTTACCACTTTTTTAAACAAAGATTTTCAATTAGAACATACTTCGTAATTAACACTTATGAACCTTCCTATATACTAGTTAAACCATTGTTATTTGTAATCAAACTTCATTTTTATTTTTGTTAAGACAAATAAATTTTCAAAATTTCAATTTATTAACCAAATCTTATACTTATCCCATAGTGTTTCTTCAAAAATAAATCAAAATGGTAAAAAGAAAATGTTTTTGAGATTTTAAAGTTTTTATATTTTTTTTTAACTTAAAAAAAATGAAAATTCAAAAATGCTATGAAACCTAAAAAAATGAAAATGAGACTCCCTTCACACTTAATTTTGACTGTGTCCCCACAGTCAATGCATTATATAATGTGTAACGGGGAAAACTATGTACATATTTACAAAAGAGGGTTAACATTCTTACTAGATGTAGCTTGGCTCATGAAGGATCATGAGCTCCTCCTCTTGGTTATTTGGAAATTCCAAGAAAGGTTTCAGACGATGACCATTGACTTTGAAAACCGATCCCTCCCTGGGGTTTTCTATTTCTATGGCACCATGTGGAAAAACAGTTCGTACCACAAATGGTGCGGTCCATCTCGATTTAAGTTTCCCAAGGAATAAATGAAGTCTTGAGTCATATAAAAGAACTTTTTGGTTGGGCGAAAACATTTTCCTTAGGATTGACTTTTCATGAAAAACTTTGGTTTTTCCTTTGTAAATTTTCTCGTTTTCATACGCGTCATTCGTAAGTTCTTCTAGTTTGTTGAGTTGTAGTTTTCGGTTTTCGCCAACTTTCTCAAGATCAAAGTTTAAGTTCTTAATTGCCCACAGCGCTTTGTGTTCGATTTCAACGGGTAAATGGCAAGCTTTACCATAAACTAAACGAAATGGGGACATCCCAAGGTTAGTTTTAAAAGCAGTACAGTAAGCCCAAAGCGCGTCGGTCAATTTCTGAGACCAATCTTTTCGATTTTTATTGACAGTTTTCTCCAAGATTTGTTTTATTTATCGATTTGAAACTTCAACTTGGCGACAAGTTTGAGGTTGATACGGAGTGGATAACTTGTGGGTTATCGAGTATTTTTTCATTAAAGTTTCAAAAGAACGGTTGCAAAAATGGGTCCTGTTATCACTAATTATTGTGCGAGGTGTGCCGAACCTTGAAAAGATGTTTTCCTTGATAAATTTCACAACAATTTTATGGTCGTTGGTTTTGCAAGGAACAGCTTCGACCCATTTTGAAACGTAATCGACAGCGAGAAGGATATACAAGTTTCCAAAAGAATTGGGAAAAGGTCCCATAAAGTCTATACCCCATACATCAAAGATTTCGATCGTAAGAATGGGGTTTAGAGGCATCATATCTCGTCAAGAAATTCGTCCAAGCATTTGACATCAATCTCAAGTTTTACAAAATTCAAACGAGTCTTTGAAAAGAGTAGGCCAATAGAAACCACACTGAAGTACTTTTTCCGCAGTTTTTTGAGGACCGAAATGTCCACCACACGCTTGATCGTGGCAAAATGAAAGAACGCTCCTATTCTCATTATTTGGAATGCAACGTCGGATGATTTGGTCGGAACAATATTTGAACAAGTATGGATCGTCCCAATAGAAATACTTCACTTGGGACATGAATTTGCATCTGTCCTGTTTGGACCACGATGAGGGAGTTTCTTTAGTGACTAAGTAGTTCACTATATCAGCGTACCATGGGTCGATAGAAATTGAAAGGAGTTGTTCATCGGGGAAGTTTTCATTGATTGGCAAAGAATATGGTGCGTTCGGAAGACGAGACAAGTGATCGGCTATGACGTTATCGGATCCTTTTTTGTCTTTAATTGTAAGGTCAAATTCTTGAAGTAAAAGGATCCAACGAATCAAGCGGGATTTGGCATCCTTTTTAGCGAAGAGATATCGAAGCGCAGAGTGGTCTGTGTACACAGTAATGTGTGACCCTATCAAGTATTGTCAGAATTTTTCGAGAGCAAAAACGACAGCTAGAAGCTCTTTTTCGGTTGTTGTGTAGTTAAGTTGAGCGTCGTTCAAAGTCATACTCGCGTAGTAAATGACGTGAAGGATCTTGTTGATGCATTGTCCTAAAACAGCACCAACGGCAAAGTTTGAAGCATCACAGATTATTTCGAAAGGAAGATCCCAATTGGGCACACAAATGATTGGAGCAGAAATGAGTTCATTCTTAAGACGTTCAATAGAAGAGATACAATCAAAGTTAAAATCGAAAGGAACGTCTTTTCCAAGAAGAGTCGTCAAAGGATGAGCAATTTTGCTAAAGTCTTTCACAAAGCGTCGGTAAAAGCCCACGTGTCCTAGAAATGATCGAATGTCATTAACAGATTTGGGAATGGGTAAATTTGCATTTACGTCGATTTTCACTTTGTCTACCTCAATGCCTTTATTTGAGATGATATGTCCAAGGACTATGCCTTGTCTGACCATAAAGTGGCATTTTTTCCAATTCAAAATCAAATGTTTTTCTTTACATCGATTTAGAACCAATTCGAGATGATGTAAACATTGGGAAAAAGAATCTTCAAAGATTGAGAAATCGTCTATAAAAACTTCTAAAAAGCGTTCAATCATGTCAGAAAAGATTCCAACCATGCAGCGTTGGAAAGTCGCAGGAGAGTTACAAAGTCCGAATGGCATGCGTCGATAAGCAAAGGTACCAAATGGACACGTGAAAGTCGTTTTCTCTTGATCTTCGGGAGCGATGGGAATTTGGTTATAGCCAGAATAACCATCAAGGAAGCAGTAAAATTCGTGGTCAGCTAAACGTTCGAGCATTTGGTCGATAAAAGGAAGGGGGAAGTGATCTTTTCGTGTTGTGGCATTTAGTTTACGGTAGTCAATGCAAACACGCCAACCCGTTTGAGTACGAGTTGGAATAAGTTCGTTTGAATTGTTCTTGACAACGGTTAGCCTAGACTTTTTCGGTACAATGTGAATTGGGCTAACCCATGAACTATCAGAGATTGGGTAAATGATTCCATTGTCGAGAAGTTTAAGAATTTCATCACGCACCGCATCTTTCATTTTTGGGTTAAGCCTTCGTTGCGCATCACGAATAGGCTTGGCATCGTCGATTAAATGAATGCGATGTTGGACAAGAGCGGGACTAATTCCCTTTATATTGGAGATCGACCATCCAATCGCTTCGTTGTTTTTCGAAAGAATAGAGAGAAGAGAAGCTTCTTGATCAAGAGAGAGAGTTGCGGAA
This sequence comes from Allium fistulosum, assembly GCA_030737815.1. Taxonomy (NCBI): domain Eukaryota; kingdom Viridiplantae; phylum Streptophyta; class Magnoliopsida; order Asparagales; family Amaryllidaceae; genus Allium; species Allium fistulosum. The sequence goes on from CM060903.1 coordinate 670,813,478, forward strand.
ATTATGATGGGCAACGTTCCGTTATCACCTAAGTATGCGTACTTAAGGTGATCGGGAAGTGGTTTGAGGTCCAACTTCGGGAGTTTTTCGATCAAAGAATTGGGTTGAGATTCGGACTCTACTGGAAGCGATTCAAAGGGAAGAGTGTATCCAATTTCGCTGGGAATTTCGTGAAACAATTTTTCATATTCAACTTCGCGTTCGTCGCTAAGGTCAATTGTCTCGTTTTCAAAGTTTTCGTAAATGGCACTAACTTCCAACGTTTGGTCATGAGGTTCGTTCGATTGACTTTCAAGATTAAAAATGTTGAGATCCAAAGTCATGTTTCCAAAAGAAATTTTCATCGATCTGTTACGACAATTGATTAAGGCATTTGAGGTGGCTAAGAATGGTCGGCCTAAAATCAATGGAATTTGACTCGAGGGATTCGTTAGGGGATGTGTTTCGAGAACGATAAAATGAACGGGGAATATGAATTGCCCTACTCGAATGAGCACGTCCTCGATTTCTCCCACCGGTTTCTTAATCGAGCGATCGGCAATTTGAAGCGTGACTTTTGTGGGTTTGAGCTCTCTTAAGCCTAATTGTTCGTACACAGAGTATGGAATCAAATTGACACTCGCGCCTAAGTCTATCAGACATTTGTTAATCGTCTTGTCTCCAATTGTGCATGAAATTGTAGGGCAGCCAGGATCTTTGTATTTTATGGGCATGGATTGGGACAAGACTTCACTCAAACTGGCGGCTAAGAAGACTTTTTTGGGCACTTGAGTGTGTCGCTTTTGGGTACACATGTCCTTAAGGAATTTCGCTTATGTTGGGACTGTCTGAACGATGTCAAGAAGCGGAATGTTAACTTTGACTTGTTTAAAAATTTCCAACATCTTTTCCATTTGGTCCGAGTGTTTCTTAGGTCAAAGACGATGTGGAAATGGGACACGATACTCGGTAGGCAAGTCTACTCGAGTAGAAGAAGAAGATTTTTGACTGGCATTCGATTCAACGTTTGGCTCCACGTTCTGTTCAGATTCATTCGTTGTTTTAGAAGTATCGAGAGAATTTTCTGGTAAATCGTTTGGATTAACGACATGATTATCTATTTGTTTCCCGGAACGAAGAGTTGTGATAGCATTCAATTGGGTGACGTTGCTATCTTGAACAACATGGGCTTGATTTGAATTTGCATTTTGATTTCTGGGATTTTAAATGGGTTGACTTGGGAATGTTCCTCGTTCACATTCGCTAACAGAAGTGGCTAATTAACTCATTTGCGTTTCGAGTTTTGCAATTGATTAGTTCGTGTTTTGCATATATGAAGTCAACAATTTTTGCAAATTGCTATTTGATTGAAGGCTTTGAGTGGTTGCTTTAGCCAACGTTTCAAGAGTTTTCTCAAGTGAAGTTAAACGTTTATCGTCTTGGTGAGGATGAGCAGCATTTTGTAGCGGTTGATTATGCGACGGACCTGCAAGGTTTGGTTGAAAATTGTTGGGCTGAAAGGGAGGATTCGAAGCATTATTCGGAAATGCTTGAAAATTGGGACGAATCGTATTTGTGTTGGGATTATTTTGGTTCCACTCAAAATTCGGATGATTTCTCCAACCAGGGTTGTACGTTGGAGAAAACGGGTCATTTTTGGCTTTATTGAAAGCATTGATTTGTTCGACAGAATTGGGACACTGATCGGCTATATGATTAGGATGGTTGCATTTATAACACATCGGTTGGGAAGTTTGGTTCATTTAATTCGATGAGAAAATGTTATCGAATTTTTTAATCATTGCGTTGACCTTAGCTTCCAAAGCAACAGAAGATCCTATTGAGTGTGCACTCGATCGTGAGTAAACTGATTTTTCGTTCGATCATTCCCATTGGGATGATTTTTCGGCGAGGTTTTCAAGAAATTGCCAAGCATCGTCGTGACGTTGGGTAAGAAACATTGATTCGAGCATGGTACATGAGCTATTTTCGAGTCCATCGTATTAAATTTGGCAAATTGTCCATTTTTCGAAATTATGGTGTGGACATTTTATCAAAAGCTCTTTGAATCTTTCAAAATATTTTCCGAATGGTTCTCCCTTGAATTGATGAAAGTTTACAATTTCGTTTCGGATTCTACTTGTTTTTTCCAAAGGGTAGAACTTTTTTAAGAAAGCTTTTACAAATTCTTCCCATGTTTTAATCGAGTTCGATGGTAAGCTGTACAACCATTTTTCAGCATAATCTGTAAGAGTGAATGGGATTAATCGAAGTTTGATTCCGTCATCAGAAAGGTGTTGGAGTTTAATGGTTGCACAAACTTGTTCGAATTTAGTCAAGAAGATGTATGGATTATCGTGTTCGAAATTGCCAAATTTCGGAAGAGTGGCAATATGGTTTGAGTGAATTTCGAAATGGTTACCCGTAGGGGCGGGCAACGTGATGCAAGATGGAATAGAAACTCTATCGGGAAAGATTATATCCATAAGAGTTCGAGGGGCGTTTTCGTTTGTCATTTCGAGAGGATCGTTTGTTCGAGTTAAATGGTTGTAGAAGGGTCGCGAGTCCAACGATTTGTTGTTGTGTCACGAGTCCAAGTACTCATGCATAAGTGAAAGTTGAGAAGAGAAAGAAGTTAGAATCGAGTTTAGTGAATGAAAGAAGATTTGAAAATCGAAGTGAAAATATTTTTTATTTTTTTAGAGGAAGAAAAATATTTACCAAGTGAAATTTATTTTCAAAAGAGAAGTTTGATTTTTGTTTTATTTTTGGTTTTTCAAATTTTTATATTTTTTTGTTTTTGTAAATTTTTTTTTTGTTTTTTTGAATTTTCAAATTTTTTTTTGTTTTTAAAAAGGTTTTAATTTTTTTTTAGAATTAAAAACTAAGTTAAGGAAAATTTACAACTTTTTTTTTGGATTTTTAATTTTTTTTAATATATGCATGAACTAATGCAACTAAATGAATGCAAAGGACTTAATTACAGTTTTTTGTCCTTAGTAGCTCCTAACCCAAAATTGTATAATCACACTTTGTCTTAAATCAACAAAAAAATTTCTCATCCAGCTAACGGGCAGGGGTTATCGGTGCACCACGAATCACCGTAGCAATGCAGCCGAAGGTTTAAGTACCTTCAGAGGAACAACCAGTATAATATTTACGTATCACCGTAATTTTTATAACTAGTTATTACTCTGCCGTAGCCTAGACACCAAGAAATAAAATTGTTCAAAGAAAATAATTGTGAAGATACAATTAAGCCCTCGATGTGCTCGTGACACCCTTAAGTCGAATGTCTAACCTTTATTATTAGTCAAATTCTACGATGAAATGCATTTGTGGGATAAGGAAAGGGTGATGTAATCCCTCACCTTATGTGAATTGGGGTATTGCCCTTAGAAAAGAAAATAAGATGAGATGGATGCAAAACAAAAATTAAACGTGAATCTACAATGCAACTAAAATGAAGTTTGTTTTTGTTTTTGGATTTTGAATTTTGAATTTTTTTTGTATATATAAATGCAAATGCAAGCAACCAACAATGCACTGGAGATGAAAGCACAATACCAGAGCGTGCAGATTATTAGCAAAAAAAAATTTTTAAGCGGCGATTTTTTTTATAAGCAAGCAGCAATTATTTTTGGGCAAGTAGTTCTTCCTTTTAATCTGCTTTGGCAACCTGAAATGAAAAACAAGGTTTATTCAACAATTTTTTTTATATTATTTTTTAGTATGTTTATCAAAGATGAAAAACAAAATAAGCGAAAAACAAACAATTGGAAATAAAATAAATGAAAACTAAAACAAGTGAAAACAAATGAAATGAAAATTAAACAAAGTTGAACTTGTTTTTTTTTTGGATTTTTCAATTTTTTTTTGAAGAGGAAACATAAAAGTGCAGTTTTACTTAAAAAAAATTTGAAGGCTAAGACAAAAACTATACTAAAAACAAATTAAACAACACAAAAAACAAAACAAACCACCACAAAAACAACTTAAAATAAAATGTTTTCTTTTTTTTTTCTTTTTTTTAAAAGAGACTTAAATAAACCAAAATAAAACTTTAACAATTTAAATTGCTACCCTGCCCAATTAACCATATACGCTACCTGGCCCAATTAACAATTATAACTGCAGTTTTATTTGCTATACAAACGATAAACTGACCAACTTCAGTAAACGAAATCGAAATTGCAGAAATCAAAAGCAACAGTAGGAACTTGCGATTAAACTAAAGCAACTCGCACAATCGAATTCGTGCGTTCAGGTGATTGGCGATTAGAGGCTATTTGCAGGCGATTTTCTGGTTTATGGTCGAAGTGCTGTAAGGCGATGAATGGTGGTTGCGGATGACGAGGGTGAATTGATTTCGATGTCATGGTTGGGTAGGGTTGTTTTCTGGTCGAGGAGGAGCACTTAAAGTCGTGAAGAGGGGGAGCTCGACTGTCGATTGTGGTGAACGGCTTGTTGAATTGGGTTTTTTTTGGCAGTGGCAGCAGAGGTGGGTATGTCTGGTCGGAGAGGTGACTGAAGACAGTGTGGTGAAGGATGGCGATCAGGCAAGAGGATATGGAGTTGTAGAGAAGTACGGTTGTATAAAGATGGGGAAAAGAAGTGGGAAGATGCTATTGAATGCAGACTGGTGATTGAAGGCAGGTTGAAAGGTACTATGAGTTTTGAATTGAAATGGAACAATTGTGATGGCAGGGGGATTTTGGTTGATGTTATAAGATGGCAGAGGCTTCCTATGGAGTGGTGATGGTAGTAGGTACTGCTGTTGTTTTGTAGAGCTACTGTGGTGTATAGAATGAAGGCAGAAAAGTGAGATGGTGGAAGCAAGTCTGTAGAGGAGATGTATGTTGAAGTGTAGAAGATGTTTGGTTAGTGTTTGACTGGTAATTCGTAGTGGAGGTTGAAGGTGATGGATGGGTTTGGAAAGTATTTGATGTGTGGAAGAAGTAGGCAATGGTTTGTAGATGTGCTATTTGGTTGCTGTCGAATTGTGGTGTGCTATTTGGTTGACTGTTTGTATGATGAACTAGTGGATTTGCAGTGTGATTGTGGACAGAGGAGGCTTACTGGTGGTTACAAATGACAGGCAGGGGTTGTTGGTTGATGTCTGATGTTTGTATGTTTTGTAATTGTTGTTTGAGGTGAGTGTGAATGTATGAAGTGCAGTGGTAGGCTGTTGACAAGACAGTGATGTTAGGGCGGTGATAGCAGGAGGATGGGAGCACTGTTGTGGGAATGGATATGCACAGATTTGGTTACTGTAGTGTATGAAGTAGTTGTGGGCGGTGAAGGTTTGGGTTTGGGATGTTTGCAGAGTTTTATTGCAATGTTGGTAGAGGTGGAGTGGGGGTTTGAAGATGAAGTGATGGTGCTTGTTTGAAAGTGAAGCTTTGGATACTAAGTGGTGGGAAAGTTTGTAGTGAAGAGGCTGGTTGTGGTGTAAACAGTTGTGGATTTTGTGGAAGTACTATGGTCAAAAGTGATGTTGTGTTTTGGGTGGCCTCTGTCGTAGTGTGTGAAGTATGGTGCAGTTGGAAATGGATGCTAGAGTTTGGTGGTTTGGGGAGAGGAAGTTGGTCAGTAAGGGGTTTGGGAATGGTGATGCACTGTGTATTGACAGGAATGAAGGCCAGTGAACAGTGAAGCTAAGCAAACAATGAACAACACAGTTTAAAATGTATTTTGTAATGTAAAAGAGAAAAAAGAAAATGTAATTGACAATGTAAATTGAAATTGAAATGGAATAAAAAAATTCTTTTGCAAATGGAATTGTGTAATTTTTTTTAAGTTGAAATGCAATGCAAAATGAAACTAGAAATGCAAATGCTAGTTGAAAACAAAAAATGCACAAGAACAAAAATAAACAACAAACAAACACACAATTTTTTTTTTAAACTGCAAACGCAAACAAAATAAACACACACAAAAATCAAACGAAAATAATTCGAAGAATAGAAAATTAAAATCAAAACAATTCCCCGACAATGGCGCCAAAAACTTGTTCGTCGACGGAAATTCTATCAGTTTAGAAAACCGTCGAACGAATTTAAATTAAAAATAACCGCAAGCGCACGGCATACACTTTGTAGTACGTGGTGAATACGGGTCGATCTTCAGGGAATTGATGATTAGATTAAAAATCTATTCAATCAAATTAGACCAAAGTGAGATGAAAGTTGTTAACTACAAAAAGAAGCTAAAGCTAGAATTAAAATGTGATTTAAAAACTATTGAACTAGAGAACAATTTAGAGGCAAATCCACTCTCATATTTTTGTAAATCAACAAACAAACAATTTGTGATATCTAGCTTTGATATTAAGTGAAATATTGTTGTATTTATCATAAGTATGGTTTGTTTATATTATTAATTAACATAACTCAAACCATCAAACTATAATACAACAAATAAACCACTTATAATTCTCATGAAAATGAAGCCAAAGCAAAAGCTATTTTAAGTATGATCTATTTACTATTGTAACTAGTAATATAGATCATCAAATTTCATTTTTACTTTAATTTCAAAATCAAAAATGGATTAGCAAATGATGATGCAAATTGTGTTTATGTTGAATAAGAATAGCTCATTTGCATAAACAATATAAGCTATCAAACCCACTTGTATAAACTTGCATCAAAACTCACTTCATGAAGCATAAGCCAAATGAGATCATAAATCATAAAATGTTGAATTTACATAATATTTGAGAGCTTCATTACCCCTAAATTGAAGGGGTTTAGCTATTCATTTGTGTCATTGAAGCAACACAAGTAACTTTCAACATTAAAAAGAGAAGAAAATAGAGAATAAGCAAAGAAGAGAATGTAATTAAACTACTTACAAAAAAAGAAATTAAGCTACACTACTTGCATGAATGTAAAACTATTCTACTAACAAAGAAAAGAAAAGAACATAAATTAAAGCATTAACATAAAAACAAAGAAAAGCATATAGAAAAAGGAGAAGAAAGAGGCCTGGAAGCCATATTTATTTCATGTAACATTGAGCTTACAATTTGATCTCTTAATTTCCTAAGTAAAATGAAAGAGTAGAAGATAGTTTCATGTACATAAGAGGGCTATATATACATGCATAAAACCTTAATTCTTTTTTTAGGGGGCTTCCCAAAATGCCCTTTAGGAAGTGTGGCCACCAAGTAATCATTAGCCCCTATTTAATCCATCATTTGATGTGCATGAAGCTTTAACCTCCACTTAGTTGTCCATTAGCTCATAATTGTACATTTAGGTAAGTGGGTGGGGTCCTCCATGATCTTGAACTTGAATTATTTCCTCTTCATTCCTTTGTATTTCATTTGTGCATGAATGTATCTTCATATATGCCTCTTCCATATGCATCCAAATTCCTATAAAAATTATCAAAAAATGTCCAAGTAAAAATTCTTAAATTGACACAAGCACAAAAATGACCATTTTGCCCCTGAATGATGATGAAAATATGATGGTTTGAAAAGAATTGGATTTTGGTTTTAAACATGTTAAAATGCCCAAATATGATATTTATTTAAATAAAAAGAGAAAAAATATGGATGTAAATATATGCACATTTACGTGCACATCAGTGGCCACCCTCGATTTTATTATGGGAGTGTGTCTCGAGGTGGGCGGTAATAGCTGCTATGCATTACCACCAGTCCGGGAGCGCAAAATGGTAGAATCCTACCCTGGGTTTTGCCTCGCGTGCCTTGGCATATGCCTTATCGAGCCCACTATGATTTTGGTTTGTGCTGTACCTATGGAGTGCTCCCTGATAGCCCACCAGTTTACGGTGGAGTTTACAGTACTGTATAGACTACGATGCCTATAAAAATGTGTTAAGGGGAATATGGGTAACGCCTTAACGCTATTTTCAATATTATACTTTACTGATAGACACCACATAAATAGCATATATTACTACGTATAAATAGTTTAATGGATCCTAAAGAGATGGAAAAATCACGTAACATCTCTTAAGTTATTGTACTCATGTTACACACCGGATAGGAAAGAGTTTGTTATATTTATTATTCATATTGTTCCACTGCATCATTATTGGTATGTTGTTGTCGTACCCTGATTATGTTGTAAAAAAATTATGTAATCAAAAGTATATTGTAAAGCAGCTTCATGAACTGTTTATTTGATTATTATATTTTGTCATTCCGCCGCGAGATTATGTGTTTTTTTCCCTCTTTCCTTTTATTTTCTTATTAAACCCCATTGACAGTCATCGCTTTTGAATGGTTTGAGTTAGACATGTGCGGGTTATTGTCGATTTAAACTATCCAAAAAGGTGGGTCGTCACACAAACATTTCTTCCAAATAAAACATTCCGCTTATCCTTCATCAAAAATTTCCTTTTTAAAAGCTCATCTCATATTTCAATTAACTTATAACTTTCAAAATAAAGGTATAACCCACTTTTATAAACCCTTAAGTTAATTTATGAACCTCTTTCCAAATCTCTAAAATGATTTATAAACCTTTTTCCTATTTTTAAAACTCTTTATACAAACCTTTCTATACTCCTTTATAAAATATCCTTTATAAATATCATTTACAAAACATCATTTGTAAAACACCTTAATAACCTTTTTCGTTAGAAAAACCTCTTTATATAAACAAGTTATCCTTTATAAATACCTTTATAAGAATTATATAACTTGAAAAACCATTTATAAAACCTTAGCCTCAAATTGATTAAAGAAATAAAGTAAATCCAAATCATACTTTATAAATTCCAAATGAGGCTTAGCAGTCCCAATGATACTATAATTTAAGTTACCATTTAATTTCAATTCGACTCCCAAATCACATAACAATTATTTACATAAGCTACCATATATGTAAATACAGTTCATATCCAATTAGGGAATAACACGTCAATATAACTAATTGGCATATACAAGTCCAAATAACATAACAATAGGATGGTGATTTATCCTACTAAATAGATGTCCGAACAATTCAATAAATTTATAGTAGAACGGAGATTTATTCGGCTTAACACATGTCCACACAATCAAATCACTTACACTATTACAGAATGGTGATTTGTTCTGCTAACGAATGTCATTTAATTCTCCTAATCATATGGGTTACTTAAGGGTCCGGGCAAGAGATCCTTCGATATGAAATCGATTTACTTTGAAAAAGAAAATTGATTAAAACACATTCTAATTAGTTCAAAATCACCTTTGAAAAGTTAAAAGTATATTTAATTAGCTTAAACCCTAACTAAACTTTAATTAATCCAATTTAAATCAAGATTAAATCATAATTAAACTCTAATTAGGCTTAATGAACTTGATTAAGTACTCATTAACTTCCTAATGCAACTTGGTTAAGGTTAAACCAAATTGCTTAAGAGTTAAACCCTAATTAATTAAATTTAATTAAATAATCCATTAATTACTTAATAATTAATTAACCATTAATCTTAATTAAATAATTATTAATCACTTAATTACTTCTTAACCATATAAAACATTAATTAAAACTTTATTAATTAATTAACAGTCATTAACTTAACTTAAGTGATGATTAACCTTTAATCACCTTCTTAATTACCAATTTAGTGCTAATTACCTTTTAATTAATTAATTATATTACAGCTTAATTACTTTTTAACATTACTAATTAAGTTTGAAAAACTTTGTAAACTAATTTCAAAATAAAACAAATTTGAAATAGAAATTCAAACCTGTAACGACCCGAGAATTTTAACGATTTAAATAACGTAATTAACTAAAAAATTTTATAAAAATGAACAATTAAATTTTAGAAATGAAAATTTATATTTGAGATACGTCTATTTAAACGTAGCAAGTGTCAGATTTTCATCGGAAAATATGAAAGTTGGTTCTATTGTGAAATTTCAATTTTAAATTTAAATTAGTTAAATTTGATGGAAAGAAAATATTTTTGAAATTTGAATATTTTATATCATAAAAATGTAAATCTTTTTTTGAGTGAGATGTCATATTTCGTTTCGCCAAATTAGGACTGCTCCAGCTCTGTTATCTTATATTCGGTGATTTAGCAGCAGTTTAGCAGCGAAATTCGAGTTTTGATAGGTGGGTCATGTCACTCATATATGTGTACCATTCTGTTCGTCTCGTCGTGCTGATCTCCGCAGTATATTCATTTGTGCATTTCAGCGTCCGGTACATGGCGAAATCCGTGAAACGATAACCCGTATCGGTACTTGTTTTGAACCTTTTGGGCTTACCGTTGTTAGTCCTTGAGATGATGGTTTTGATGAGAACAACCTTAGGACTAGTTATAAAATATAAATACTAATGTTATGGTTTAGATATATATGTATATGCAGAATATAAACATGCAGGTACCAAGAATGAAGACTGTACAGTATAGAGATACAAGACTGATGAATTTAAAGATCGAAGATATCAAGATTGAAGACTCATGAGTATTAAGAAATCAAGTTATCAGGAGTTCAAGTTTTCAAACAGTACAAGATAATGTAGTCAGTCTAGAATTATGTTAAAACTTCTTGAAAGCACTTACATCTTTATTCGAAATTTATTCGTGAAATAAAATCCACTTCGAGCCTGTTAAAGGGATGGAATCCTAGTGGGATGGAACCCACGACAATATCTAGTGGAACATATAGTGGTCCTATTTTGATATCCACTAATATTATAAAAATGTTTCTCAAAAATATATCTCTTGTTTTTAAAAATGTTTTCAAAACTTTCTTTTCAAAAAGACATCTCTCTTAATTGAAATATTTTAGCCTCAAAACTATTTTTATCATTTTTAATATTTTGATTTCAAAATTGTCCTTGTTTTTAAACCATCTCTTGTTTTGAATATTTAGCTTTAAAATATTTATATACCAGATTTTGAATCACTTTATAGATTAAGATTGTATATATTAAAAATTATTTTCTAAACTCTTTTATATGTTTAAACTATATTCAAATATATTTACAAAGTTTAGAAATTGTTTTGACAAATTATAGAAACTAATTTTAATAGGAAAATCAAAACATCAATTTTGCCTTAAGCATGTCGACATACCTTAACCCCCCATGTCGACATGGTGTCCGTTATTTTCAAATTTCAATTTCAAAAGAAGTGTCTATTTGTCGTATCCTTTCACGAATAGATATGGTTGTTGCTCTACTATAAATACCAGTAAGTTCTAAACGAATTTTTACCAAATTTTCATTTATTTTCTCTCCTCTTCATCTTCCATGTTTATTCTAAAGAATCCTAATGGAACGACCCACTATTTTGGACCATTCGTATCCGCACATGTCGAACTTGAATTGCTCAAAATATCATATTGTTAATTTAAAATTTCGCAAAACTCAGCATATACAGTAAATAAATCAATCACAGAATCACAGACACAGAGTAACACAATAATACGTAGCGGAATAGATAAAATAGTAGTTCATGAAGCTACTATATAAACATCAGAGTAAGAAATAAAATACAACAGATTATCTAAAATGCAGTGAAGTCTCTAGTACAACAGATGACTTCTCTGAACAACTCAACTAGAAGAGCTGAAAGCTGAGGCGATAGTTGTATCTCCAAAGGAAGCTCCAAACTCCAAAGGTGAGTCTCAAATGCTGTATCACTCGGTCTGACCCGAGCGTAAAGCAAAACACAAAACACTCGAGTCAGGATTAACATTCTTATATTAATAAATCCAACTCAAGTGAAATATTAACTGAAATACAAGTAACTTAAAGGATGTTTGGGATAACCATCCTCTAAGGATCTGCGGAACTATCTACAATGTAGAAATATACACTATAACACCGTGGTCATTCCAAATTAATTTATACTTCAAAACCAAAATATCATTTCATTTCAAATATATCTATTTTCCAAAATATTATATATAGGTTAAATAATTTAAAAGTAAAGTATTTAAAATTTCCTCAAGTCTCACAAATCGATTCACATCCACCCAAATTCCAAATTCAAATTTATTCAAAGCTCAATTCATCAATTCAATTCAGTTCTAAATATACCATTAAATTTTCAATATATTTCAAAGCTTTAATATTCAACATTTTCAAAGTTAAATATAACAGTTTCATATAGCTCTAGATTTAACTTTATTATTATTTAATCAGGGAATATTCACTTAATAAATTCAATATCATTTAACTAGCCTTAAATTTCATTTTTACTAAATATTTCCTTAAGTTTATTTAAATAAGAAATATTCATTAAATTATTTAAATCAAACCCAAGTTATAAATCATATATTAAATCTCAATTTCAATAAGTTTCAAATCGGTTTAATTAAATAAATTCTTTAATGAATACAATTTCAACTAAATTCAAATTATCTTCCCAACATTAACTTATTCAAATTATTACTGAAACCTATTTTGAAACATAAATTTAAATACTTAACCATATTATATGTATTAAATCAATTTTAATTAAGTTAAATATTATTATTAAATCTATATATATATCATTACCGTATATATATACTAATTTAAGAATCAACATTTATTGAATACCATATATTTCTTCCTAAATCCATAGAATTTATTTTCAAAATATTTATATATATGGACCAACGGTGTCTGTATATATATCTATCATATGGTTAAGTGATACGGATATTTATCATTTCAATCCAAAATTTAAATATATACGGGTAGATATCATTTCAACCCGTAATCCCAATTTTAATTCAAATGAAAATCGCTTGGGTTTATCATTTCAACCCATAATGATTTTCTCCTATTCTAAAGTCCGTTCGGGTATGTATCATTTCAACCCATAGTGAATTCTATTCTAACAGGGAACTTGCAGAGTGATAACAGATAATAATATAAAATACAACAACATGCATATATCATCAATAACAATATAATATAAACAACAGGATATGGTGTCATATCCCACAGGTGTACAGTTACAGATAATAGCATATATAACAATTTAAATAACTACAGCAACATATTTCAATTGTCGTTTCAATTGAAATCAAATTTAATAAATATAAGAATGCAAAATCGTGAGTGATTACTCACCTTTCGAGGTTAGAAAGAATAGATAACAAGACAAGCTATGATTTGAGTCACGATATAGTCTATCGACCGATCCAACAACAGATCTCAAAGCGATGTAAGCAGAACACGAATTTGATGGTCAAACCTGATAGATAAGAATCGATGGGAGCTAATCAGAATCAGTTAATAAAAATTGAAATGAAAAGTATATTATATTAATATACAAAAAAAAATCAACATTTTGATTTAGGACAAATATTAACTAAATAAAATTCAAAACCATTATACTTAAAACTTAAATAATAAAATCAAAGTATATCAAAAATTTGCACAGTATAGATAGCCTTTAATATAAATTAAAACTAATATCTTGCACATCTATTTTACAAGACTCGAACATCTACTATATATATAATGTAAAAAAAATATACTTAATAAATATTCCAAACCCAACAAAAATGAAATATACGCACCTATAAATGAATCTCCTATATAATACACGTATGTAAAACAAAATCTTATATATATATATGTATGTATAAACCGAGAATCACCTGAACTACACAACTTAACAAATATATAGTTTTCATAAAAAAAATCAAAAGTCTGGAAAATCAACTTCTTTGATACAACTTTTATGTATAAATTTCATATACTATATATATTGCTCCAAAACAGCTTACAAGATAATAATATATGCAGACTTCCTTTACAAAATATTATACACTAAACACTATTTCATTAAATGCACAATAGTTCTTTATACTTGAAAATTAAATATATATATATATATATACACCCATATTTGTGAACTAAAACCCATCTGTTTAATAATACAAAGCAGGTAATATAAACATATATATACAAGTGAACAAGCATTTGCCAAAATCAACTATACTTATATAATATAATATAAAATGGTATGCTTCCAGCAATTAAAAATATATGCAATAGTAAAAATAAAACATATTATATATACATTTCAACTATCGACAATTATCAAAACACATATATATATATATAAATATAATACAAAAATCTAGATATGCGCACTCAGACTTAGATATAAATATAGTCTTCAACTTAATCTCATACCTCACAGCAATTCTTTAAAACATAGTTTATATAAACTTTAATAAATATATATATATGTATATAAACTAATAAAAAAAATTCAACAACTATAACATATATACGTTCGGTTTTGAAAACCGGCATGCAGGCTGTTCATCAGTATGTAGAATCTATATATATATACAGTATACAATTATATGAATATATCCAAACACTTAAACTTATATATAAACTTCTACCAATAAATATAAATATAAATTAATATATATATATATATATTAGACACTTACACGAGATAGGAGAAGGCTGCGGGAAGACAAAGTTTGGGAACAATGGCGAAGTGGCGAGGTGGAAGGCAGGCCGATGCACGGAGGAGTGGCACGGCGATGGAGATTGGAAGAGACTTTGTGGAGGCGGAGGTCATTGTTGCTGGAGTCGGCGTGGGAGAAAGATGGATTAGTTTTGGGTTGGTGGGAACTTCGGTGATGGCCGAGCAAGGGGAAGAGGAATGGACGCGGGTTTACTCGGCGCGGAGCAAGTGGAGATGTGGTGAACGGTGATGGGATCCCGTGTGTAGCAGGTTGAGGCCGAGGAAGGTAGTTATGTGGAGGGAAGAAAAAAAAAGGTGAGCAAAAGAAAGATGCAAGCAGGAGGTGGAAAGTGAAAGCAAGGTGAAGTTGCAAAAGTGAAAATTGATTTATAAACGCAAATGAAATATGAGCTGTTGCCAAATCAATGTATACAAAACATACACAAATAAATGAATCTGGGAAAAAGCAAAGGCTCAGAGAAGAAAAAAACAAAAAAGATGAACAGTCCTTGGCAAAAAGAAGTAATGGTGGGGAACGAGCAGCCAGTAACAAAATCAAAACGAATATATAAAAGAATAAAGAAATAAATTTTATAACGGTCATGAGTTGGTTCAGCAGAAAAGTTAAGGCGAATTATTATTGTTTGGGCATCCCGTTTCAAGACAAAGGAAACAAAAGGTGACAATTTTCGGTACCGGTACGACGCAGAGTTTAATCGTTTCTGTGACGACCGCCCATAACCCCTTCACTGAACCTAGAGAAAGTGCGCTGTAAAGTGTGCCAGGCAGCCATGGACGATTGTCAGGGTAAATTAAAAACAACAGAATCTATCGTATTACTCACAGCGCATGGACAAAATACAATAGAACATATACATAGTGAAGCTTCACAGAATAGAATCTCATCAATGAAACTTCATAATAGTTGAATACCGACATCAGAATAGTCAATACAACAAGCCTCACTACATAACACTCAGAGAAAATACAAACAGCGGAACACCCAGTACATATAATAAGAAGATAATATGCAACCCTCCAGCTCGTCTTCGATATCGACACCATGGAAAGCAAGAACAGCACCTGTCACCTGCTACCTAGTCTGCCCGTCCCAAAAATGGACGAACAGCCCAAGGCAATAAGAGTTAAAACATAATGCCTTGAGTCAGACAACAGTCTTAGTGAGCAGTAAATTAACTAACAACATACCAAAAGAGCATAAAGGAAAAGGAATAGGAATACAACCCTCCCACTCCACCTCTTTCTACAGTGATAGCCCCAGACACACACTAAGCAGAAGCAAACATAGCAGAGCACACAATTTAAAGTAAAGCAATTATCACTCGAGTCAAGGGCGATGTTTTCCAAGTACAAACCCCCAAGGTCTAAACCAAGATCAGATAAGCACCCAGAAAATACCGCTCTTGAGACCGAATGACGATACAACCAAACATCCATGACTCTGGCTATCACTGTTATCATTGCCTCGATATCATCGTTAATTGAATGACCGGCTCATTCTTTCATCCGTCCGTCAAGGGCTAATGGAAACCCCGGTTCTAGACATAACTTTGCACGTCATCGTGACACGTGCCTAGGACTATCGAATCTGCCCAGAGTACTTGACTACCCAATCAGTAGCCTTCAGGGACTATCGAATCTGCCCAACGTACTCTTGCTTTGAGCATGCTAGAACCTTCAACAACGATGATACCTCAGCCTTCTAGTTATCCTCCTCGACAACTATTTCCATACTAGCTCAAGCGCCTCTCGAGCCAACCATTATCCTCAACTCGAACCATATCACCGAGTTATCAACATGCTTGGAATGATCCCGTCTGGATTAGACCAATACTATCTCATATCATGCTTCGCCTCATCATCATCATAGCAAAGCTTCATCTCAACATCATCATCAAATCTATCCATATGAGCTTCATCATCTGCTACATATGCCACAAGCAGCTTTCTCGATTCAAGAGCCTTTCGCTTAGCTTTTGAATCATCTTCGGTCTAAATCAAATCATCAATCATCTAATTCATAGCAATCAATCAAATCAAACATTAATCCAAGTAAACAAGTATTCAAATATGATCTAAATAGACAATTATAACAATAATGGCAATTTCGTAATTAAAGAGTCAAAAGTCTAACGATCATGAAATCATGAGAAATGTCTCTATAATCTTGATGAATGAACTTTCATAAGTTAACATGTAGTAAGATGGATGTCAAATCATCATGAGCAATGGATCTATATGGATCTACACATATGATTAGGAAAATGCATGGAAATCTCTACTTTAACACCAAATCAAGCCAACGATCTGATATACTCCTTTGGATCCGTGTAAGAGATAATCACCACTCACCAAATCACCTAAATAACCCCAAATCAACACGCTTCAGATATGGACAGCGAAGGATCTAGCTCGATCTATCACCAATCTGCTTCAAACTATGAAATCTCTCTTCGAAGAATGTAGATCTTCAATCTAAGCTCTTCGATCTTCGATATGGATGGATGGAATCACTAGATTAAAGTGGAGAAAAGAAGTGAAGAAGTGTAGAAGTCGAGCTCTCAAAATGGCAGCACTTCGTCGCTTCGAAATCCGGATCCCAAAAATGAAGAAATGGACGAGTATTTATAGCTGAAATCCTCCTTAAGTCGTCACCCGGAATTAGGTCGTCCACGACCTATAGAGCCACGACCTACGACTTAAAAAAATGCCACGACTCACGACCTAGCGCAAGCGCGCGACCTACGACCTAACACACCAGCGCTTAGCGACTTATCAAAGATCGTGACCTAACATCCTGCGACTTAAAAACCCCACGACTTATCTATTCTGCGACTTACGACTTAGCAGAACTCCGCGACCTACGACTTAACAGGTATACGACATAACAACTCAACAACAGGTGCGACCTAACTGTATACGACTTACGACCTATCTCTGGCTGACTTAACACACACGCGACCTAACGTACGTCTACTACCTTAAGTCGCCAACTCTCCTAAGTCGGTCAGTTCCTTAGGTCGTCTATCTCTTAGGTCATTAACCTGCCTATTTTCCTTAAGTCGTCTACGACATAACTATTCGTGCTATAGCGACACAACGACTTAACTATCTCCGACCTATCTCCTTAAGTCGCCACTAACTTAAGTCGCATCATTCCTTAACTCGCTAAACCCCTTAAGTTGCAGACCTCCATAAGTCGCTCACGACTTATCACTTAAGTCGTTAACGACCTATGATGACGCAACTGGTAAGTTGGAGCTAAAGCTCCCTAGGTCGCACACGACTTACTATATGTCTTAGGTCGTCTATGGCCTAAGACTTAGTCAAATTTTCGCCTGGACTTCGTGATGTCTTATCTTCAACTCGATTCAAGCTACAAACCTATCGTCCAAATAACACCGGTTTCAATCATTCGATCCGTTAAAAATACGGGTCGTT
This sequence comes from Allium fistulosum, assembly GCA_030737815.1. Taxonomy (NCBI): domain Eukaryota; kingdom Viridiplantae; phylum Streptophyta; class Magnoliopsida; order Asparagales; family Amaryllidaceae; genus Allium; species Allium fistulosum. The sequence continues at coordinate 670,831,336 of CM060903.1, forward strand.
ACAGTTTCCGCCATGTACAGGACCTCAAAATACAGAAATAAATATACCATGTTGATCAGCGCGACGAGACAATCAAAACGGTACACGGATATCAGTGGTACGGTCATCCGATCAAAAGTCGATAATCGGTACCAAAAATGCTGCTAATTTAACAGGATTAAGATAAACAAAGCAATAGAAGTCAAAATTTGGAAAAACGAAAATGACATCTCACTCAAAAGAGGATTTAGAAATTTTCTATAGAAAAATATTCAGATTTGGAAATTAGTTTATTATCATCAATTATTAACTGATTTAAACCGAAATAAAATTACACAATAAAATAAACTTCAATATTATCATATGAAAATTTACCAATTGCTTTTTTTTTAATACGTATTCCCATTATAAAAAATTTATTTCAAAATTCAATTATTTAAAATTTCACAAAATTCAGTTAAATGCGTTATTAAAACCAATCAAAATTTATGGGTCGTTACACTCTCCCCCACTCAAAACTTTTCGTCCCCGAAAAGGAAGGAGGTAGGATAATAGAAACAACCAAAAAGAAAATAGACTGAAAGACAAGGATAAACAATTAATTTAAAACTATATAAATTTTACTTGAAATATTCATTTGAAAACTTCATTTGCAGTTTAATTATCTTTAATACTTTAAAACTTTTCAAAACCTATTTGTCAAATTTCTTGCGTCCTTCATAAATACCATTTATATGTTTAAATAACACCTTTATAAATATATGAAACTATTTGAAAATAATTATTTACGTCATTACTTATATTTACAAAGAAGCTATTGAAAACATTAAATCCATAATTCACAAAATTATTAATTTTTTTATCTCAAGATACTTTTCAAATATTATTAATAAATCAATAATCATTTACTTTAAAATTATTTTATTTAATTTAATAACTTCTTAAATATTTACAACACTAAAAAAAATTCTATTAAACCATATAGTATATAAATAAACAATATTTAAAAAGGATATAGTCAACAAGGAAAAGAAGGTGGATTCAGAAAATCAGAAGGAATAGGCTAAAGTATAGGTGAATAAATAAAGCTGAGCAGATAAGGTAGATTCAAAAGATAGTATCGGGCACGAATAATTAATTTAAACCATGAGAATTTCAATTTCGAATATTAATACAAAATTTCTTTGTTGGAAATACTTTTATAATAAAATATCTTTATAATAAAATACTTTTATATCGAAACAAATTTTCCTTTCAAAAATACTTTTATAACTCAATGTTTCAACAAGTTTATCCTCGTTCCTACAGACTCTGGCAGTGCATTGATCAGGCGCAAAGCTAGAATTCTCCAGGTACTTAGTAGACTTGTTTCAACACCCAGTGAAAATACTGGAAAAACTTTTAAAAACAGATATGGAAAGTACAATCCAAACAAAAAAACAAACAAAACCTTTGTCTAACCATGGTTCGCAGATACACAATGGTTACGCCTGGATCCCCCAGGAAACAATCCATATCCGTAAGCTTTCTCAGCCCTACGAGTTACGCCATGATGACTAGTAGAATGCAGGATACACAATGGTTACGCCTGGATCCCCCAGGAAACAATCCATACCCCTAGGCCATCTCAGCCAGGCGGTTTCGCTACTAATGCGACCTACATAGATGCAGGATACACAATGGTTATGCCTGGATCCCCCAGGAAACAATCCGTACCCCTAGGCCATCTCAACTAGGCAATTGCGCTATGCATCCGTGTTCGTAAGACCATGGGTAACGCCATGGAATTCGATGGAAACTCGAGTATCATATCCGGAAAACCAAAAATCAGAGAAATATCGATATAATGAATCCACAATGTGGCCACAAAGTGGATATCAAGCAGAAGGCACTTTCCATATCTTTACTTCGAAAATATGTATCATATAGTACCTTTTCAAATCACTTTCAAATATCGTACTTATATAAAGTCCATTATATATAAGATTTTATTTTCAAATCATATACCTTTCCAAAATCAAACGTATATCAAATCACACTTATATAGACTTCAATAATATAAGATTTCACTTTTCAAATTGAGTACCTTTTCAAATCCATAGTTTTCGAATCAACATCATACTTATACAAATCAAATTTTTATATAAGTTCGATAACTCCCAAATCAAGTATTTAGTAAAAATAAGGTTCTCAAATTTCAATTTGTTTCAATATCAGTTCAGTTTCAAAATCATATAAAATCCCACCAAATTATTTCTTCTCAATTTAAATATCTTTAGTTTTAAAGTTTCCAACATAATAAATTTAGAAAATAAATCCAAATTTCCAAATCAATATAATTTAAGTCAACCAATTCATTTCCAAAATCAAATGTTTTCAAAATCATCTTATATTTACATAAAGTCCATCTTATATCAGGGTCAAAAATTTTCAAAAATAAATTTCGATGTATGAAGAGCCATATGGGATTGAATATCTTTGCTTACTAAAAGGTTTTGAATTTAGAATAGTTTTGTATATAAAATAGTTTGTAAAATAGTTTTGTAGAATAGTTGGTTTCAGAAAAATAAAAGAAAATAGTTTGGAAAATGGTTTTAACTCGATAGTAGTTTTGCATAAAAGAAAAATTCCAATTATATTACAAAGATATCCAACCCAACAACTCCCCATTTCAGTGCCAATTATATCAATGATATTAGGATATAAGATGTACATATGTCATCATTTCGCAAAATCACATTCGATCGCTCGCTCGATCACACAAGTTCATTTTCGAACTAGTATTGTCCATTCGACTTCCCTAATGCGGATTTCAATATGGTTTCTCGACTAGAAGTCATCAGTCTCCTTGCATAGCCATATACTATGATAGAGAATTCTAAATCAAGCCCAAAATCCATATCAAATATTCGCCATCAAGAATCAAATGAAAAATCCTAACACGAATTGGTGTAATTAACCTCGAACTTGTGTACTCAAACTTGGATCAATTTAATTTTGCGAATAAAACAGCATACGTACAACTTATGTATCTACTCCAAATTGTTAAATATATAGTTTCATAAAGATGTTACAAAGTTAAAACATTTAAACTAAATTTTATCTAAAACATTTCAAAATTTCATATTAGTATAATTCAAATAGTTTTATTCATTTGCTTGACAAAATAGTTTCAAACATATTTAAATCATATTACTTCATACTTTAAACATACAAAACTGAACTTATATACTTCATCAAATAATTTGTATCTTTCGAAATTACTTAGCTTTGAAAAAATTAAACCTCGATTTGGAAGTGTTCGAACCTTCAAAATAGTCGGTGAAATCAAATTTCAAATCCAAGAGTTGGAAATCAGCAACAAATCAGTAAATCAATTTTAATAGATAGGGTTATATCAAATCCGAAACTTGAGGACTGAACACTAGCTTACTACAAATCATTTCAAATATATATATACATATATCTTTCGAATATCAAATCTTACTTCGGAATTTGAAATCAAAATGGTTTCACAAAATCACTCGCATAGCAAAGCTACTAAAGTGGCATATCCCCCACTCTGAAACTCGAAAATCAATGTCGATGATGCATGCATTCATCACCGAAAATATTTTCCAACGACATAAGTGAGTTCTGGACTTCTATTTTCTCAAACTTCTTTTGAAATTTCTTCGAAATCATTTGAAACTCATTAAAATCATTTATAACATTTCTTATTCGGAAAATACTTTTAAATCATATTATTATTATATATTTCAAAATCTTAAAACCAATTTCAAAATACCGGAGTTCAATTCTCGAATTTCAAATTTAAAATCCTTCAGTTATAAATCATTTTTAGATAAATCAAATTTCTTATATAATTTTCAAAATTACAAATCCTTTCGAATCCTCAAATTCTCATTTTAAAAAAGGTATATAATCTTTATCGTAAACATTTCACTTTTATATATAGAATATAACCATACTTATCAAAATAATAACTTCGATAAAACAATTTCAAAATACAAACAACTCGATTTTTCAAAGGATGATTCAAGAATATATTTCAAAATGAAGATAGAGAGATTCAAATTAGAGGGGCTCTAATCAAATAAAATTCTGATTCGAAGATAAGCTCGAATGAAGATGAGATAACTAAATTAAAAAATACAAGATAGATATATTTTTATAAATCGTGGATGACCCTAGGGTCAACCGTGACTTGAAAATAACATCGGTGCAGAATTCTGAGGCAAATCGGCATTCGATCGCTAGAGATAGAATTCGGCATAACAAGAGATAGCAGCATCTAAACCGAGGGATATATAAATATTCGGTGAATCAATGCCAATTGTAAAGGAGTTTCACCCCTTTACAAATTATTTAGTGGAGTTATGGGATACTCCAGAGTCAAAAGAATACAAATAGGGGAGACGAGGATGGATTTTGGAATCGAGTGGAATGTTCCAAAATTCAAAGGAAATCGAGTCAAAAGGAAGAGATTCAAACTCGAACGAAAGTGATTCTGCAAATAAATTTACTATATATGCTAAGTTTTGCCTAGAGCCAAAGCTCTGATACCAACTGTAACGAACCACGTCAGTGGGGTAACGCCCACCGTAGCATACAGCAGTACCTGTGTTCTGCCTTTACGGCCAGCCTCTCGACTAAACCAACCCCACAGGGACATGTAGGAGTAAGAGTCATTCGCTCGCTACCAAACCAAATGCGAGAACCCCCTATCATGCTGCACTCGCCAAGTGCATAGGCAGACACACATGTCAAACTTGAATTGCTCAAAATATCATATTGTTAATTTAAAATTTGGCAAAACTCAGCATATACAGTAAATAAATCAATCACAGAATCACACACACAGAGTAATACAATAATACGCAGCGGAATAGATAAAATAGTAGTTCATGAAGCTACTATATAAACATCAGAGTTAGAAATAAAATACAACAGATTATCTCAAATGCAGTGAAGTCTCCAGTACAACAGATGACTTCTCTGAACAAATCAACTAGAAGAGCTGAAAGCTGAGGCGATAGTTGGATCTCCAAAGGTGAGTCTCAAATGCTGTATCACTCGGTTTGACCCGAGCGTAAAGCAAAACACAAAACACTCGAGTCAGGATTAACATTCTTATATCAATAAATCCAACTTAAGTGAAATATTAACTGAAATACAAGTAACTTAAAGGATGTTTGGGATAACCATCCTCTAAGGATCTGCGGAACTATCTACAATGTAGAAATATACACTATAACACCGTGGTCATTCCAAATTAATTTATACTTCAAAACCAAAATATCATTTCATTTCAAATATATCTATTTTCCAAAATAGTATATATATATAGGTTAAATAATTTAAAAGTAAAGTATTTAAAATTTCCTCAAGTCTCACAAATCGATTCACATCCACCCAAATTCCAAATTCAAATTTATTCAAAGCTCAATTCATCAATTCAATTCAGTTCTAAATATACCACTAAATTTTCAATATATTTCAAAGCTTTAATATTCAACATTTTCAAAGTTAAATTTAACAGTTTCATATAGCTCTTGATTTAACTTTATTATTATTTAATCAGGGAATATTCACTTAATAAATTCAATATCATTTAACTAGCCTTAAATTTCATTTTTACTAAATATTTCCTTAAGTTTAATTAAACAAGAAATATTCATTAAATTATTTAAATCAAACCCAAGTTATAAATCATATATTAAATCTCAATTTCAATAAGTTTCAAATCGGTTTAATTAAATAAAATTCTTTAATGAATACAATTTCAACTAAATTCAAATTATCTTCCCAACGTTAACTTATTCAAATTATTACTGAAACCTATTTTGAAACATAAATTTAAATACTTAACCATATTAATTATATGTATTAAATCAATTTTAATTAAGTTAAATATTATTATTAAATCTATATATATATCATTACCATATATATATACTAATTTAAGAATCAACATTTATTGAAAACAATATATTTCTTCCTAAATCCATAGAATTTATTTTCAAAATATTTATATATATGGACCAACGGTGTCTGTATATATATCTATCATATGGTTAAGTGATACAGATATTTATCATCTCAATCCGAAATTTAAATATATACGGGTAGATATCATTTCAACCCGTAATCCCAATTTTAATTCAAATGAAAATCGCTTAGGTTTATCATTTCAACCCATAACGATTTTCTCCTATTCTAAAGTCCGTTCGGGTATGTATCATTTCAACCCATAGTGAATTCTATTCTAATAGGGAACTTGCAGAGTGATAACAGATAATAATATAAAATACAACAACATGCATATATCATCAATAACAATATAATATAAACAACAGGATATGGTGTCATATTCCACAGGTGTACAGTTATAGATAATAGCATATATAACAATTTAAATAACTACAGCAACATATTTCAATTGTCGTTTCAATTGAAATCAAATTTAATAAATATAAGAATGCAAAATCGTGAGTGATTACTCACCTTTCGAGGTTAGAAAGAATAGATAACAAGACAAGCTATGATTTGAGTCACGATATAGTCTATCGACCGATCCAACAATAGATCTCAAAGCGATGTAAGCAGAACACGGATTTGACGGTCAAAGCTGATAGATAAGAATCGATGGGAGCTAATCAGAATCAGTTAATAAAAATTAAAATGAAAAGTATATTATATTAATATACAAAAAAAATCAACATTTTGATTTAAGACAAATATTAACTAAATAAAATTCAAAACCATTATACTTAAAACTTAAATAATAAAATCAAAGTATATCAAAAATTTGCACAGTATAGATAGCCTTTAATATAAATTAAAACTAATATCTTGCACATCTATTTTACAAGACTCGAACATCTACTATATATATAATGTAAAAAAATATATACTTAATAAATATTCCAAACCCAAAATGAAATATACGCACCTATAAATGAATCTCCTATATAATACACGTATGTAAAACAAAATCTTATATATATATATGTATGTATAAACCGAGAATCACCTGAACTACACAACTTAACAAATATATAGTTTTCATAAAAAAAATCAAAAGTCTGGAAAATCAACTTCTTTGATACAACTTTTATGTATAAATTTCATATACTATATATATTGCTCCAAAACAGCTTACAAGATAATAATATATGCAGACTTCCTTTACAAAATATTATACACTAAACACTATTTCATTAAATGCACAATAGTTCTTTATACTTGAAAATTAAATATATATATATATATATACACCCATATTTGTGAACTAAAACCCATCTGTTTAATAATACAAAGCAGGTAATATAAACATATATATACAAGTGAACAAGCATTTTCCAAAATCAACTATACTTATATAATATAATATAAAATGGTATGCTTCCAGCAATTAAAAATATATGCAATAGTAAAAATAAAACATATTATATATACATTTCAACTATCGACAATTATCAAAACACATATATATATATAAATATAATACAAAAATCTAGATATGCGCACTCAGACTTAGATATAAATATAGTCTTCAACTTAATCTCATACCTCACACCAATTCTTTAAAACATAGTTTATATAAACTTTAATAAATATATATATATATAAACTAATAAAAAAAATTCAACAACTATAACATATATACGTTCGGTTTTGAAAACCGGCATGCAGGCTGTTCATCAGTATGTAGAATCTATATATATATACAGTATACAATTATATGAATATACCCAAACACTTAAACTTATATATAAACTTCTACCAATAAATATAAATATAAATTAATATATATATATATATATTAGACACTTACACGAGATAGGAGAAGGCTACGGGAAGACAAAGTTTGGGAACAATGGCGAAGTGGCGAGGTGGAAGGCAGGCCGATGCACGGAGGAGTGGCACGGCGATGGAGATTGGAAGAGACTTTGTGGAGGCGGAGGTCATTGTTGCTGGAGTCGGCGTGGGAGAAAGATGGATTGGTTTTGGGTTGGTGGGAACTTCGGTGATGGCCGAGCAAGGGGAAGAGGAATGGACGCGGGTTTACTCGGCGCGGAGCAAGTGGAGATGTGGTGAACGGTGATGGGATCCCGTGTGTAGCAGGTTGAGGCCGAGGAAGGTAGTTATGTGGAGGGAAGAACAAAAAAGGTGAGCAGGTGAGCAAAAGAAAGATGCAAGTAGGAGGTGGAAAGTGAAAGCAAGGTGAAGTTGCAAAAGTGAAAATTGATTTATAAACGCAAATGAAATATGAGCTGTTGCCAAATCAATGTATACAAAACGTACACAAATAAATGAATCTGGGAAAAAGCAAAGGCTCAGAGAAGAAAAAAAGAAAAAAGATGAACAGTCCTTGGCAAAAAGAAGTAATGGTGGGGAACGAGCAGCCAGTAACAAAATCAAAACGAATATATAAAAGAATAAGAAATAAATTTTATAACGGTCATGAGTTGGTTCAGCAGAAAAGTTAAGGCGAATTATTATTGTTTGGGCATCCCGTTTCAAGACAAAGGAAACAAAAGGTGACAATTTTCGGTACCGGTACAACGCAGAGTTTAATCGTTTCCGCCGCGTACAGGACCTCAAAATACAAAAATAAATATACCATGTTGATCAGCGCGACGAGACGATCAAAACGGTACACGGATATCAGTGGTACGGTCATCCGATCAAAAGTCGATAATCGGTACCAAAAATGCTGCTAATTTGCCAGAATTAAGATAAACGAAGCAATAGAAGTCAAAATTTGGAAAAACGAAAAATGACATCTCACTCAAAAGAGGATTTAGAAATTTTCTATAGAAAAATATTCAGATTTGGAAATTAGTTTATTATCATCAATTATTAACTGATTTAAACCGAAATAAAATTACACAATAAAATAAACTTCAATATTATCAGATGAAAATTTACCAATTGCTATGTTTTTAAATATGTATTCCCATTATAAAAATTTTATTTCAAAATTCAATTATTTAAAATTTCACAAAATTCATTTAAATACGCTATTAAAACCAATCAAAATTTATGGGTCGTTACACCTAAACTATACTCTGCCAAAATACCAAGTGAATCAAACTCGATTATCTCTTATTTGATTCTTTGCCACTCTCTCCATAAGATCTCAATGCTATTCAGAGTTAAAGAATCTTTTGTAAATCAAACAATTGAGTAAAAGGTGCGGTTGAGCCTTGAAATCAGTTGGGTGTGATTGTAGCCCTGGAAATCAATTAGGTGATCTTGTAGCCTGGTTAAATCAAGAAAGTTGCCCTGAACTCGAATACAGGAGGGTGTACCTCATAGCCATGAAACCGAGGGTGTAATATGGGAGATTATTTTGAAAAGAAATACGTACGATTGTACTGGACTGGATGTAGGGTAACTCCGAACCAGTATAAAATCCTAGTGTGTTCTTTCCTTTACTGCTTTTATTTAGTATTTGCATCTGTGTCTGATTCTGTGATTATATATGTGTTTGTGAATTGCATTTGTTAGTGTTTAAATTGAACAAAATTCAAAAAGATTTAAAAAATACATAAAACACTATTCACCCCCCTCTAGTGTTATTCAAGCCTTAAGATCCGTAATCCGCATTTCTCACATTTGGTATCAGAGCTTTGGTTTTCAAAGTTTTCATAATCTGAATTTTGAAAAAGTTTTAAAATGGCTATTTTTTGGGATTTTGTTAACACTAGTTTAAAACTTTTCAAATCATCATTTTCTCATAAGTCTGCATATAGTTATTATAGAAAATCAAGTTATCTACCGAGTTTGTATTCTGTGCAGAAAGAAAAATGTTATATGGCCTTTGAAGAATCAACACTCAATGGACAAATGGTGCAAATCAAGAAGAATAAGTGAATACTTGATACTGGATGTTCAAGACACATGACTGGTAATCCAGTTATGCTGAATGATATTATCTCTAAAGATGGAGGATCAGTTAAATTTGGAGACAACTCAAAAGGATATGCGATTAGCATCGGCAATGTCGGTAACTCTAAAACCCTACTGTTTCTAATGTTTTATTAGTTAAGAATCTAAAACACAACCTGCTTAGCATTAATCAACTTTGTGATAAAGGATACAAAATTAAATTTGAAAAAGATAAGTGTCACATCGAAGATAATAATTCAAATATTATATTTTAAGGAATTAGGAAGAAAAATATTTATATTCTTAGTATGAAAATCTCAAATGATAATCTATGTCTTTTGGCTAATACAACTGACCCTTGGATTTGGCATAAAAGATTTGGGCATTTGAATTTTAAACTCTTATCTAGACTTTATAAACTTGATCTAGTAAGAGGTCTCCCTAGAATGAATTTTAAAATAGATAGTATATGTGATGCTTGTCAAATAGGAAAACTTAGGAAGAGTTCTTTCAAATTAAAAGATATGATTTCAACTTCAAAACCTCTTGAGTTACTTCATCTAGATTTGTTTGGTCCATCTCAAATTCAATATATAAATCACAATAAATGTCTTTGTAATTGTAGATGATTATTCTAGGTTTACATGTACAATTTTTATGAAACATAAAAGTGATACTTTTGATTCATTTAAATTTTTTACAAAAAGACTCCAAAACCAACTTTCTTTAAAAATTATAGTTGTTCGTAGTGATCATGGTGGGGAATTTGAAAATGAAAATTTTGAGAGATTCTGCATTAAAAAGGGAATAACTCATAATTTCTCTTTTCCAAGATCTCTACAACAAAACGGAGTGGTAGAACGTAAAAATCGGACGATTCAAGAGTGTGCTAGAACAATGCTTTCAGATAGTAATTTACCAAAACATTTTTGGGCTGAAGCAGTCGCTACAGCTTGCTACATTTTGAATAGAATATTAATTAGACCGTTAACTGATAAAACACCTTATGAACTTCTTTACAGAAAGAAACCAAAAGTATCTTATTTTAGAATCTTTGGAAGTAAATGTTTTATTCTAAATACAAAAGACAATTTGGATAAATTTGATCCTAAATCTGACAAAGGAATCTTTATCGGATATTCTAATAGAAGTAAAGCATACAAAGTTTTCAACTTAAGAACTAATACCATTGAAGAAACAATGCATGTTTCATTTGATGAAAATTTCAAAAAATTTGAACAAATTAATGATGAAGAAGAAATTGCTACCCTAAATAATGAATCAATTGAAACAAATAATGATCTTATTCATCCAAATAAAATGGTTAAGCTTTTAAAAGATCATCCTATAGAAAATATACTAGGAAATATTGAATCTATTGTTATAACTAGAAATCAACTAAATAACATGAGTAATGTAGCTTTTATATAATCTATTGAACCTAAAAATCCAAAGGAAGCATCGTCTGATGATTCATGGATTCTGGCTATGCATGAAGAACTGAATCAATTCACCAGAAATAATGTTTGGGAACTTATTCCTAAACCCGAGGATAAAACTATAATAGGAACAAAATGGGTTTATAAAAATAAAATTAATGAACTAGGTGAGGTCGTTAGAAATAAAGCTCGATTAGTCGCACAATGTTATTGTTAAGAAGAAGGAATATATTTTGATTAAACCTTTGCACCCGTAGCAAGATTAGAAGCCATTAGAATTCTACTTTCCTTCGCAAACTATAATAATTTCAAATGGATGTTAAAATTGCTTTTCTAAATGGATTTGTTAAAGAGGAAGTTTTTGTTTGAACAACCTCCACTCTTTGAAGATGAAAAATTTCCAAACCATGTTTTCAAACTTAAGAAAACTCTATATGGTCTGAAACAAGATCCTAGAGCATGGTATGATAGACTAAGATCTTTTTTATTACAATCAAATTTTGAAATTGGTAAAGTAGATAATACTCTTTTCATTAAAAAAATAAAAATGATATCCAACTAGTACAAGTTTATGTAGATGATATTATTATTGGTTTAACTAATCATGAAATGAATAAAGAATTTTCTGAAATAATGACAAAAGAGTTTGAGATGAGTCATATGGATGAACTTACTTTCTTCTTAGGTTTACAAATAAAACAATTAGATAATGGTATTTTTATTAGTCAAGAAAAATATTCTAGGGATCTTGTTAGCAAATTTGGTATGACTACTGCGAGTGGGAAACCCACTCCCATGGCAACCAATGAAGCTTTAAATAAAGAACATCTTTCAAAAGATGTAAATCAAAAACTATATAGGGGAATGATTGGATCACTACTCTATATCACTGCGAGTAGACCTGATATCATGCATAGTGTTTGTCTCTGTGCAAGATACCAATCTCAACCCAAAGAGACTCACTTAAAAGCTGTGAGACATATCATAAGATATGTTGAGCATACTTTTGACTATGGTTGTGACGACCCGTAATTTTTGGATATTTGAAATTGGAATAATTAATTGATTTTAAATATTCAAAAGTGAATTTTTAACCTGAATTTCAAATATAACAATTTATTGAGTAATTTAATTATTAAATTAAATAATTTGAAGTTGGGAAAAATGTTGAATCTGGAATTTTAAGCCCGTTCAGAATAATTTGAAGGGTTGTAAAATCTATATTGATAATACTGAAGATAGTAAAAGTGCTAAAATTGAATTTGAAGTGTTTTGTTCAGTTTTGAAATTTTATCGTTTAAATCGATATTTAAAAATAGCCATCCGAGGCACTATCTCGGAATTCAACGAAACCAGTTCCATTGGATCCGTAATGGTGTATTATTATCGGATTTCAATTTTTGTAGCGTTGGAGTTGTCGTGTGATCGTACGATATCTAAACGCACTGAAATTTATATCGAAATTCAATATTATAACTAGGTCCAAAAAGCTATCTTCTCCATACGATCGAATTAGGACTCGAAACCTTTTCCATTTCGTTTGAAATAGGGGTATAACATTACGAATGCCTAGCCGCACGCCGTGATAGGGGTTCGCGATTTTAAGCTACGTAAATCGTGACGTTTTGAATTTGAATTTAAATTAAATATATATATTCACATACAATAGTCAACCTACATCAGCTGAATTCTTGTCACACCGGTGCTTTTTCCCTTCACATCCACTTCCCTTCTTTCTTTTCCCAGCCACCCTACTGCCTACTTTGTCTCCTGCCTTTTCAAAGCACGTCCATTTCTTGTCTCTCCCCTGTTTTCTTTTACGAATTCACGCAACTGACAAGAGCAGAAGAAACGCACCTCTCCTTCCTTTATAAAAATGGCCGAACATTTTATCGCAGCAGGCAAAGAAAATTTGAAAAAAAAATATTAAATTATCGTTCGAGATGAGAATCGCCGGCTTCTACAACATCTTCCCTCTTCAGTTCACCTAAACTATCCTTCAAAACTGTATCCTCTTCCTATTCCCTCCTATTCGAACAAATTCGTTCATATTAAAAAAAAGAAGAGGCTGTTCGATCCAAATCAAAGCCAGCCTACATCGTATCGATTTCGAGCATAGAATGAGGGGCGACCTCATTTTCGATCGATTCGAGGAAGGTGGACGAAAAGGGTCTGTGTTCGATGTGTCGGAAGGAGGAGATGCGTGGTTCGCACGTGCGATGAGGCGAGCTTGGTTGGCTGTCGTCGTCGACTTCTGCAGGGAGACGGCTATCGATCGACGAGGGCTTGGACGCATTTTCGTTCAGAAGTTTAGGGGCGGTGTGTGTAGGAATTGCGAAGGCAACTCTGGGTAGTGGTTCGAGTTAGAGTGGGACGATGCCAATCGTGTTCTGATGACGGTGATGGTTTGGGGTTCGCAAATAGGAAGGGCGTCGTTATTTCGTTCGTGATTAGCATTCGACGAAGGCTTGGGCATCTCGGGTGCACCAGAGACAGTGAGGTATATATGTAGTATATATCTTCAATTTGAAATTTATTTAATGAACACATGTATGTGTGTATATATATGGAAGGAAGGAAGTTTTACAGTAAAGTAATTTACTGTTTTGTTGTTTATAGAAAAATATATATATATATATAACACAGTATTCTGTTTTACAGTAAGGTCTATTTACTATTTATTCTTTTCGGTTTAAGGATTTATACATATATATACACATACCTATTTTAAATAGTTAAACAGAAAATATATGTATAAGATTTTGAAAATAAAATGGTGAATGTTGAAGAGTTTATATAAGATTGGATTTTGTAATCTATGTAGATATTTTATAAATACATGTGTAGTTTCAAAACGAAAAATAAAATAAAATAAATATACATATACATATTTTAACTTACTAGTTTATTTTAGAAATATGTATTTAGGATGATTAATTTATTTAATAAACTTATTTAGCTATTTAGTTATTAAGAATAATTTATTAAAAGGAAAATTAGTTTAAAATTAAATTATTAGTTTAAATTGAATTAATAGATGGTAATTTATTCTTCGATTACTTCAAATGTTAATAAAACATATATAGTTTATACAAGGTCTAAAATCAGGGAGAGACAAGCCGGTTTGGGTCGGATTGCAAAACAAAAATCAAAGTTGAGTTAATCTCACTCTTCTGGATTGCTATTTAAATTTAAATGGTTAAATTTAAATATTTGGTTGGATGATTAAATTGATTGGATGTGATAATATATATAGTAGTGTATATATATATATATATATTGGAGTGATTGATTTCCCGCATTATATAGCGGATGAGACCCTATGCGCCGCATAATAGCGGATGATATTTTATAAACCCATATACCGCGATATTCCACCTCGAAGTGGAATTGGTATTATTATATTGTGCTAACATCTGTGGATGCAGGAAAACAGGTTGGAGGGATCCAACTAGATTCCTCAAAATATTTAGATTTGTTAAAATATTCTATGATATAATTATTCGATATTTTGTGATTAATTATATTGATAATTGGAATATTGAATGCTATGGTTTGTTTGAATATATTTCGGTGAATTGAGTTACCAAAATATATAGAATTGGATTTTTGATAAGATAATAAAAGAGTGAATTTTTAAGTAAAATAAATTATAGAGAATTTGAATAATTTAAGAATAAATTGGGAAAGAATAAAAGTGATTTTAAATTCCAATAAATAAATTCCGAGTATGGGAAAGGGAATTTAAATAGATAGAGAAATATGAAATTTTAAGACTTAACTGATATTATATCAGGAAATAAAGAATTTATTTTTAAATTCAAGGTTTGAATTTATTTAAAGGGATAAAGAAGGAATTTGGGAAATCTGAAATTGGTATTTTCAGTTAAAAAGATTTTAATCATAATGAAGAAATAAAATCTGAAAGTTAATGGATTTTGAAATAAATGGAGTAAGTAAGGAAATTTATTTCAAAGTGAAGTAAATTGAAAATCAATTGTAAATTGATTTAAGTGTTTGGAATTGGAATTTAAAAGAGAAGTGAGATTTTGGAAATTGATAAACTGGGTTTATAAAGGTGAAGTAATATATCAGTGGATATTTGGAAGAATAAATTCACGGTGTGAATTTATAAAAGGGATGGGTAAATTTGTTTAAAAATAAATAGTGATTTATTTTTAAGATGTGAAAGAGCAATATATTTCCCTGGATAGCCAAATACGATTTCAAAGCAAATCCTTATGTATAAGTTAAAGTTTTAAAGTTGATTAAAGGCATGTTTTAGAAAATTTATTATTCTTAAATGTTTAAATTTTAAAGCCAGTATTTTTCAAATTTATTTTGGTAAAAATGACTTGGTATTAGGTTTTAAAAGGCAAAAATCTAGTTTTATATTTTATTAAGCAGCTTTATTTTAAATATTCTTAAAGTATATATCTTTGAATAAAGTATTAAAGTAGTTTTTAAATGAAAATGTTTAAAGTATATTTTATAATATAGTGTTTTAAATTACTTTAAAAATCTAAGTGTTTGTACTTGTTGATTTCAGTGGAAATAGAAATATTGGGAATTTTTTCCGTGAGGGAAAGGTGGTTATGAAACTATTTTTAAAAGGGTTGAAATGGAAATATACCTTACGAAGATATTTGTGAGGTAAATAAATAATTTGGAAAATTATTTATTGTTTGATGGATGTTTGTGAATGTTAATTGATAGTTAAATAACCGACTATCAATATTGGCCAATGCGCTGATCGTTTCGAAGAGACCGGGATCGGGATTAATTTCTCGAAAACCACTTCGATTCGGTTTGAACGTTATCGTGTGGAAAACAAGAGTTTGGAATCGAAGATGGAGCAGTGAAGTGCAAGGGCTAGTCGCTACTAATCCTGAGGATGATTCCAAAATGGATGTAGTAGGAATAGTGCCTTCGGTTCCGTTCAAACCCGGGACGGACTTGTATGGATGAATGCTTTCGGAACATCGTCAGGTGGACGATGAGCATTCTAAGTGATATGTTCTAAAAAGGTAACGCTTACCCTCAGCCTCATCAACCGGGAATGACTGAAAATCAGGGGTTATGCAGCAAGGCTATGTAGGTAGCACCCATTAGGGTGAGGTTATCCCTGTCTAGATGTCCCTTTTATTTCGGCTTAGTGGTGCGGTTGCTGATCCCAACCGTGGGGTGATCTTACTCGGAATTATCCAGTAAGGGGTAGTTCCGGCTTTGTTTTGCAGGGGATCGGGCGTGGTCCTCGGTACGCTGATCTAGACCGGGTATTGTGACAGGTGGTACCCCAATGCCTAGTCATTAGTTGGAAATCCATTCTCCCTACGCGTCTGTACGGTTTTGATTATGCCCAACTATTGCTGGAACGTGAGATGCAAGCATTTTAGCTAGATTCTATTTTACTTTCAATAGACGCTATTATAATATCAGACGGATTTGATAAAAAGTGTTTTGGCTATCGTAAGGTAAAAACCCGACATGTTTATTTGTGGCGTGGTCTTACGAGATGCTTTTGATTTCAAAGGGTTTGGAAAACTTTAATAATCCAATTGAGTGTGTTTTCTCACGCTGGTTTTCCAGACTGACTCGGATGTTATTTTATTATAATGCTCGGGTCAGACCGAGTATTACAGATACATGATAGGATGCTGTGAAGCTCAGGAGACGAGTTGGATGGCGAGACGTACCACTCGTATTTGATGTATTCCATTGTGTATCATATGTTGTATAGTCAGTTTTGTAAGGACAAGTGATTATAACTGTCCTGAGTTGTGATGTTGATTGTGTTGTACTCTGATGATGTAATGTATAAACAGATATAATTCTTTTGTTTTAAAAGATTAGTCGTTTATCTATTATATATTGTTTCGCTGCGTTTGTGAGATTCTGATATTGTATTCTATTTTCTTCTTCTACCTTCTTCTTCTTTAACCCTGATGGTTCGTATTTCCGTTCACTTTGAGTCGATATGTTGGAGAATAGTGTCGATTCAAGGGGTACGGGTTTGCGGGTTGTCATAATGGTTTATTTTACCCTAAAAATGATTCATTTGATTTAATTTCTTATTGTGATGCTAACTATGCTGGTTGCAAATCTGACCGAAAAAGTACAAGTGGAACTTGTCACTTTTTGGGGCATTCTCTTGTTTCATGGTTTAGTAAAAAGCAAAACACTGTTTCTTTATCAACAACTGAAGCAGAATATATCTCTGCTGCTTTGGCTTTCTCTTAAGTTATTTATATGCAACAAACCCTAAAAGATTTTGGATTAACAATTTCAAAATCACCAATTTATTGTGATAATTCTAGTGCAATAAATTTATCTAAAAATCCTACTCATCATGCTAGGACTAAACATATTGATATCAGACATCATTTTCTCAGAGATAATATAAGTAAAGAGATTTTTCTCTTGAATTTATCAATTTCGAGAATCAAATTGCTGACATTTTAACCAAACCCTTAAATCAACCTATATTTACTAAATTAAGAAGAGAACTAGGCATTTATTCAATAACTGAGATATAGAATATAGATATAGTAACATATATTTTTAATAAACAAAAATATACAAGAAAACCAAATTTTTCATAGGGATGTCGACATACCCCTACCACCCATGTCGACATACAACGGTAAAATTTGAAATTTTGATTTTTCCTCTAAAATCAGTTTGGTAGTTATATAAACCTGTGTATTTCAAATTTTTCTATCTTCTCACTTCTCTTTCTCTGTAATAAACTTCTGAAAATTAACATTTATGGCCTCCTCCACTAAATCAAACCAAAATGACATCATTTCTTTCCATTCTCCTCATTCTGGTCCATTCCAACGCACTACACTAGCATGTGTGATAAAGATTGAAGAATCTATGAAGGATGCATGCAAATGTTGACTGGACTTCAAGTTGTGCAAATAAGGATGGCAAAATAACAAGGAAAGCAAGGCAAAATTCTTCGAAATTTGCAAAAATTTCTAATGGATAATCATGCAAATCCTATTGTGATTGAAGAAGAATCTCCTAACATTCAAGTGCATAACCCCTTAGAGCATAGTGAAGAGGAAGAAGAAGAAGAGGAAGAAGAAGAGGAGGAAGAAGCACCTATGGAAGAAGACGACAACGTGGTCTGAGTAGGTGAAGTCTGTTTTGAAAAAGATGGGAATTTGGTCGAACAACGTGGCAACTTTTGTTTTCATTATCCAAATTGTTCGATTCAAAAATCTCCAATTGTCAAAAACTCTCGTAAGTAGTGTTATTCTATAATTTATACACTTGAATATATTTGTGTGTTTATGTTCCATATATATATATATATGTAAATATAACATCGTATATAATATAAAAAAATTGTTTCGTTTATTATACTTCCTTATTAGCATTTAGTTTAGATAGTATTAGATTAAAGGGGAGTTATATAAGTTTAGAATTAGTTTTTGTTGATGACAAATGGGGAGAAGTATAAAATAGAGTAGTTAGGCTTAGATTAAGGGGGAGTTATTAGTTTTAGGGGGAGTTATAGTAAAGGTGAAGTATATTTTATAAACATAGGTTGTCATCATCAAAATGGGGGAGATTGTTAGTCCTTGAGATGATGGTTTTGATGACAACAACCTTAAGACTTCTTATAAAATATAAGTACTAACGTTATGGTTTAGATATATATGTATATGTAGAATATAAACAAGCAGATACCAAGAATGAAGACTGTACAGTATAGAGATACAAGGCTGATGAATTTAAAGATCGAAGATATCAAGATTGAAGACTCATGAGTATCAAGAAATCAAGTTATCAAGAGTTCAAGTTTTCAAACAGTACAAGATAATGTAGTCAGTCTAGAATTATGTTAAAACTTCTTGAAAGCACTTACATCTTTATTCGAACTTTATTCGTGGAATGGAATCCACTTCGAGCCTGTTAAAGGGATGGAACCCACGACAATATCTAGTGGAACATATAGTGGTCCAATTTTGATATCCACTAATTTTATAAAAATGTTTTTCAAAAATATATCTCTTGTTTTTAAAAATGTTTTCAAAACTTTCTTTTCAAAAAGACATCTCTCTTGATTGAAATATTTTAGCCTTAAAACTATTTTTATCACTTTTAATATTTTGATTTCAAAATTGTCCTTGTTTTTAAACCATCTCTTGTTTTAAATATTTAGCTTTAAAATATTTATATACTCAGATTTAAAATCACTTTATAGATTAAGATTATATATATTAAAAATTATTTTCTAAACTCTTTTATATGTTTAAACTATATTCAAATATATTTACAAAGTTTAGAAATTGTTTTGACAAATTATAGAAACCAATTTTAATAAGAAAATCAAAACATCAATTTTGCCTTAAGCATGTCGACATACCTCAACCCCCCATGTCGACATGTTGTCTGTTATTTTCAAATATCAATTTTCAAAAGAAGTGTATATTCATCGTATCCTTGCACGAATAGATATGGTTGTTGCTCTACTATAAATACAGTAAGTTCTAAACGAATTTTTACCAGATTTTCATTTATTTTCTCTCCTCTTCATCTTCCACATTTATTCTAAAGAATCCTAAACTATACTCTGCCAAAATACCAAGTGAATCAAACTCGATTATCTCTTGTTTGATTCTCTGCCACTCTCTCCATAAGATCTTAGTGCTATTCAGAGTTATAGAATCTTTTGTAAATCAAACTGTTGAGTAAAAGGTGCGGTTGAGCCTTGAAATCAATTGGGTGTGATTGTAGCCCCGGAAATCAATTAGGTGATCTTGTAGCCTGGTTAAATCAAGAGAGTTGCCCTGAACTCGAATACAGGAGGGTGTACCTCGTAGCCTTGAAACCGAGGGTGTAATCTGGGAGATTATTTTGAAAAGAAATCCGTACGGTTGTACGGGACTGGATGTAGGGTAACTCTGAACCAGTATAAAATCCTGGTGTGTTCTTTCCTTTACTGGTTTTATTTAGTATTTGCATCTGTGTCTGATTCTGTGATTATATCTGTGTTTGTGAATTGCATTTGTTAGTGTTTAAATTGATAAAAATTCAAAAAGATTTAAAAAATACATAAAACACTATTCACCCCCCTCTAGTGTTATTCCAGCCTTAAGATCCTTAATTCGCATTTCTCACAACTGGGTCCTTTCATTTGTCCATTGGTAAAGCTAATAGCCGCTAACTATTAATATTCCCAGCTATTCAACTTCTGACATTTGTTATTCTCTCTGTTCAATATATATTTTTTGGTTTAATTCACTTCGTTCTCTTCTATTCTTGTTTTACAAATAGAAAAAAAAATATAAAATAAAATATAGTTCGTGTTTTTCCTGTAGCTTGCTTGCCCTTCCAGTTTGCTCGTATATTGTTTCCTGAAACCCATATGCCGCTCGTATCACTTCCCTCTCTATTCGCCCCTCTCTTTCTCGAACTGCTCCGGCCTCGTCGCCTCCTCTCCACCGTCGTTGCCCCTCAACTAAACATCCCTCCAACCACAGCACATCCCCTAACATCCCACGTCCTCTCTCCCTAAACCACGCAGCTGACATCGTGCGTGCTCCTCCGACTATCCTCCCCTTACCTAGCAGTTCGCCGAACCCCACCAGTAACCGCCTACACTGACTCCAACACCCACCTTGCCCATCTTCAACCACTCCGACCACTCCACCTTGAATCCACCGCCTTCCGCCAACCTATAGCCACACCACCTTCATCAAACAGCCGATCCATCATTCCAAACACGCTTGGCACCTTTTCGCATGTCATCCCCTCCGCAAGCAATTGCTAGCAGCTCCTCTAAAGTCGGTGCTTCGCCTTCAACCCAACTGATGCGCCGAGACCTCTCCGACTTCCCCTCTCCCACAGACAGCTCACGCCAAAACCCTATAGCCTGCTCGTCTTATCTTTGCCGAAGAAAACCCTACAGCCAAACACCACAGATCCGCTCCTTCCTCTATACGCTAAACCTGCTACTCCGCCTTCTCGAGCCTTGGCCTCAGCCTGATAGCCTCCTTCACCGAACAAACCTATCCTCCTCTCCCTGTGACTGCAACACCATCTCCCCCTGCTCAGCTCGTACCACCACAGCAGCTCCTTGCCGCAACACCCCAGTCCTCCCCTTCAGAACCTTATTCAAGTCATTGTTGATGTTGTCATCAACAGTGGGCGTAACATTGTAAGAAACTGATGGTTGTGCACATTGTTAAACACACAATGGAGCTCATTCATTTGCTAACTGATGAGATGCCATTTCATCTCCAGTCAACTCATTTCCACCAGCACCCTCAAACACACCACCGTGATAGCCTTTCCACTCCACACCACACCTAGTCGCTTCCTACATGACAGCGCAGCAAGCTTAGTTTTTCTCCCCTTCTTGTTTATATAAAAATGTATATATGTGAAAGCTATACGTTGCATATATATATTTGTTTCCTTTGACCTAAGTCTATATATATAAGTTCACTTATATATATTTTGATTTTTGAATATTGTCGTTTAAATTTGTTGTGCTTGTCGCAGCTCTTTGACGTGTCGTGTCTGTATCGGTGTGTGTATCCGTGTCCGCTGCTTCTCATTACCGTTGTTTTCTCTAGCCTCGAAAAGTGAGCGATCACTCACGATTAACATTCTTAGGTTTAGTAAATTTATATTCAACTGAAAGGACGATAAATGTGTTGTTAAATTTGAATTGTTAGTTATTTAATTGCTGAATATGATATGTTATCATTTAAAATTGTTAACCTATGTTATTGACTTATTGACACCATAACCTGTTGCATATATACTATACTTAAATTGTTAATTATTATATATGCTTGTCATCGATATGTTATGCCAGTTTATATTATTATTTTATTTTTCTCACTCTGTAAGTTCACTGTTAGTTAGGAATTCCCTATGGGTTGAAATGATATATACCCAAGCGATCTTATAGATTAGGAAAAATTGTTATGGGTTGAAATGATAAACCCAAGCGATTTTATTGATTGAATTTTGGGATTTTGGGTAGAAATGATATATACCCGTAAATATTAAATTTATTGCGGATTGAAATGATAAATATCTGTATCACTTGACCATAGGTTAGAAAATTATATACGGACACCGTTGGTCTATTTTGAAAAAAATGTTTTCCAAAGTTTTGAAAGGAAATAGATGGGTTTTAATAAGTATTGATTTTTAAATATAATATAAAGGTTTATATTTAAATATGTGTTTTAAATGGAATATTGATTTTTAAATATAATATATATATATATTATTTTATTTTAATATGTGAGTAAAATTTAGATTTTTAAATTATACATTTGGAAAATTTAAAATTTATAAGTTAAGTTTGAAAAGGTAATTTTTAAGATTTTACTTTTATTTTTTTTAAATATATAAAATAAGATTTAAAATAGATTTAATAATAAGGTTTAATTCAAATTAATTTAATAAAATTTAATTTAACATATATATATATAGCATGTTTAAGTATTTATTTAAAATTATATTAATATTTTTTAACAAAATAGATTTTGTAATAACTTTAATAAACAGAGGTTGGAAAGATAAATTAAAGTTGACATGAAATCTAAATTGGTTAATAATTAAATTTAAATAAAGATTGATTTGGAACTTATTGATTTTGAGATTTAAAGATATGTTTTTAATAACTTGATAACTTGATTTTTGATTAAAGAGGATTAAATGAATAATTTTTAAATTTAAATAAATTTGAATTTGAATATTTAATTTTGATTTAAATTTGTAATTTGAGATTTTATTTAAATTTTTAAATAAAGGTGGTTAAATGAATAATTTTAAATTTAAATAAAATTGAAATTGAATATTTAATTTTGATTTAAATTTGTAAGTTGGGATTTTAGTTAAATGGTTATTAAAAGTGATGAAGTGAATATTTTTAAAATATAAATAAGATTAAAGTTGAAATTTTGAAATATAAATGAAATTTATCAAATTGAGTTATTGTAAATTGTTTGAATATTTAAATGTTGAAACTTATTGAATTAGAAGTGGTTTAAATTTATAGTTCAAACCTGGATTTGAAATCGATATAAATTAAAATGGTTTTGATGAAAACTGAATTGAACCTTTAACCTTATTAATTGAAATCGTTGAACTGAGATTGATTTAAATTGAATTTTGGGAACTAAAGTTGATTTGAATTATTCTATGAAATTGGAAGAAACAATTCTAATTTGAAACTATTTTCGATATAAACTCTTTTTAATATATAAACTATTTTAATTTATAACCTATTTTTTTATATATAAACTATTTTAATGTATAACTATTCTAATAGATAAACCATTTTCAAATATTCAAACTATTAAGTTGAAACTGTTATGATTTAGATTTAATGGATTTAAATGCTAATACTTTGATATGATGGTTAACTTATTTTGTGGTTATGATTTTGGAAATGAATTATAATTTAAAGTGAATATGAATTCGAAAGTTATAAGATTTCGAAAGTGAATATGATTTCGAAAGTGATATAATTTTGAAATGAATATGATATTTTGGTATGAAGTATGAACTGTTTGAAATAAAAATTGACCACGGTGTGAAATAAGCATTTGGTTATTAAAGAAACCAGGATCCGATATTTTCATACTCTCTGCCAATACCAAAAACCACTTTAACAACTGTGCACGTGGTGGAGATTCCAGAACGAAGTAGGATGGTTTGGCGACGTCTATATGAGGTATGAACGCGGCCCTGACTCCCTTGAGTCAGCTTGATATGGCTAAAACAGGAGCTATATCGGGCCCAGTGAGCTCGCACCTCCGATCGAGAATGATTCTTCGATACCATTCTATTACTTTGTGATTTGATTGAGTGCACCTTTGATTTGGGCGTGTATCTCGAGGTAGGCGGTAGTAGCTACTATGCGTTACCATCAGTCCGGGAGTGCAAAACGGTAGAATCCTACCCTGGGCATTACCTCGCGTGCCTTGTCACATGCCTTATCGCGCCTTCTATGAGTTTGGTTTGTACTATACCTATGTAGTGCTCCCTGAGTAAACAACCGGTTTGGTGGAGCTTACAATATCTGTATAGACTACGGGAATATATAAAATGTGTTAAGGAGGATATGGGTAATGCCTTAACGCTATTTTAATGTTTTACTTTACTGTAGACATTATCTATGTTGCGTATTGTACTATGTATGTAGATATTTTAACAAATCCTTAGAGGATAGTGTTTGTTCAAAAGTTGGACAAACACCTCTAAATCTGATTTTCTTTTTTAGTTAAGTTTCGTTTGATTTGATTGACTTGGGGTTTTTTATGTTCTAGCACGTACCGGAATGAATTTCAACAAGTGCAGAGACAGTTCACAAGTGCAAAGTTTGGAAAGCGGTAAGAAAAGTAAATAACACAGAGTTTTTATAGTGGTTCAGCCCGAATATGCCTACATCCACTTTCCATCTTATTTTTCCCTCTTTGATTTGATTACAAGTACAAGATATATTCGAAAAGAGTAAAATTTAAGTAGACGAAGTGATGGATTTTCAACAGAGTTTTCTCTCTTTTTCTCCAAAAATCTGTCCCCATTGTTGTTGAGAAGCTCCCATATTTATAGAGTGGAGTTGTGAAGTGTGGAGGAGAATTTATAGCTTCTTGGGTTTGGTTCGGCATTTGGGCCAGGGACAGTTGGATCGGCATTTAGGTTAGGAGGTTTGCTTTGGTTTGGTGATCCTTACTTGTCGGGCCAAACATTTGATTCGGCATGTTCGTCATACCGGACCAAATGTTTGGTCCGGCAATTGATATATTGTGCCGGACCAAGTACTTGGTTCGGCATATTAGAGAAGGCCGGACCAAATGTTTGGTTCAGGATTCCTAAGGATACCGGACCAGATATTTCATTCGGTGTACCATAGGATGCCAGACCAAATATCTGATCCGGCATGCCAGTCCATATGTTTGGTTTCGTATTTTGGCAAATGCCGAACCAAGCATCTGGTCTGGTAATTCTGATTCCTATATCCTTGTCTACCTTTTCTGCCTTCTCTTTTTTTTCGCTAGAAAACCGAGACAACACTTGCCCCCCAAAGTATGTTGTGTAACTACACGACATGCTTTGTTTTGGTCCGGTATCGAGCTCCTACCACCGAATGACAACCTGCGACCATTCGTCTTCTTTCTTCTTCTTTAAATACTGCCTTCCCCCTTTCTATTTTTCTTTCTACTTCTTTAACCAAATTTTTCTAATTAAACTTCGACCGATTGGGGTCAGATTCTAGCTTGCTTATATTGCTCGGATTCGAATATCTCTGTGTCTTCGCTGCTTGAGGTAAGCCTATTTAACTCGATTGCTCGGCCTAAGGATTTAGGGCTTTGTTTTTCTGTTTTGTACGGCTTAGAAGAATCAAGTCTATTTCCTTATGAGTTCCATCTGACATAGAGGAATTGATTCAATTTTCCATATGTACATCTTCTTTGTAAATAGGAGATGGTCGAGTATATGGTGAACTGGAGCTTCGTGAGTATGGGTTTTGGTGTGAGTTTCCAAGTGGGGATAAGGATTTAACCTTGTTGCACTAATACTGTTGTTCATGGTACTTGAGTTTGCTATTGGTAGAGGCTCAAGTGATTGTATTCTTATTTTCTGGTATAGTGTTAGAACTGAAGAGTCTCCTCTTTTTATTTTATTTTAGGATAAGCTAGCATAGGCCTAGAGAATAAATACTATCTGGGCAAGGCCATAGGAGTGTATGCTTTGGTGTGTGGTGAGTTTGGTTCGGCATTCGATATAGAGTGATGCTGGACCAGATAAGCCGAGCACATGGTCTGAGGTTATGCCGAACCAAAAGCGGGTTTTCCCATGAGATGGCTAGGTTAGGGGTAAGGAGTCAATTGGGTTAGATGATAGGAGGTTCCCGTGTACGTTTTAGCTTTCATTTGTGATTTGGTCCTTCGCTTGACCTTTATTTTCTTGCATAGGAATATGTCTTCTGGTCGCAAGCTCCATTCTAAGTTTGGGGCTTCACAGCCTACCGAGGCTGGTCCCTCTTCTTCTGATGCTCCAGTCAATCCTCCCAGGAAACCCAGTTCCGCTTACTCTTTAATCGAAGGCTACGCTCCTAATCAACCGCTAGTTAGGCCTTCAGAGTGTTATCCCAACGTGCTGACGATAGAGAAGCTGAACTCTATAGCTACTTCATTTGGGATAGATCGCCGAGACATGATTTTACCTGGTCCAGATGATAGAGCATGCTTTCCTCCAAGCGGGTATATGGCATATCGCAAGTATCATTGCATGTGCGGCGCGATCCCTTCCCTTACCAACTGGATTGCTAGCTTCGTGATCTATTTGAAGGTCGCTCCTATGCAACTTCAGCCGAACTCTTATGCTATCCTGAAATGTTTATACCTGATGTTCATGAAGCGATATCAGAGAACCCCCACCCATAGAGAGATCAGATATTTGTATAACGTGAGGAGTTATCGGAAGGAAAGTCCTTTTATCAGTTTAGAGTCCGCCTACAAATTCAAACCTGTCCTGGATTTATACTCTAAGTTTAGTATGTTCAAGAAGGAATATTTCCTTATACGTGATGATATTGTGGCCCAACATGCATTTACTTCTAGCTGTAAGTTATTGTATTATCTTTTTCTAAACTTTCTGTCGACCTGGCCTCTTATTGCTCCCTAATTTTCAGGTTGTGTGAAGGAGGCGGAGGATGATGGCTTAAAAAGGATGGCCAAGGAAATATTGGCTATCCTGGAGGCCGAGCAGAAAGCCTCATTCCTACTCCGTGATGTAGCCCTCCGATTCTACAACTTGATCGGCCCCAGACAGTCCATGTACAAGATTAGGCCAAGTTTGTTGAGAGAGCAGCGGGAGCCGGAGGCGACGGGGGTGACAGAGACAAAGGTAAGGGCCCAGATGAGGAAGGTGGTGTGGCTGAAGCCCTGAAGAAACTGAGATATAAGAAGAGTGCAGTTCGTCCTCCCCGCTCGGGGAAATCTCTGCGCATTCGAGATGCTCCTTCGGTCGAGGGAGGTTCTCATTTGGGAGCAGAAAGTGAAGAGGAGGAAGGACCAGAGAGCAATTCTGAAGCAACGGAAGGGGATGTTCATGTATCTCCAGACGTGGATATTATAAGCAGCGAGGGATTGGGTGTGGATCCTTTAAAGAATGCCGAGGTCGTGCGAGAGTAGCCTGAGCAGATGGAACAATCTGAGCCGGCCCCAAGGCCGTCTTCTGCTGTTGATCTTTCCTAGGAGAATGTGGCTTCGGGTGATCTGGGTGGAATACCGCCTCTTGCAGCAAAAGGTGGAGCGGGAATCGGTGAGGAGTTCATGCTTTCTCCAAGTACTTTTGATTACCGTACGGATTTTGAGATACTTCTTGAAAACATTTTGTTTTTTGATGAGTCCCAGTCTCCTCCTACTCCTCAATCCAATGAAGTCTGGTCACCGTGTGTTCTCCTTCCTCCGAGTGGAGTCCCATCCCTGGGTATTCCTTATTTGAGTGAGACCCCGCCCCAGCCATATGATCCATTCTACCCTAAGGGTTTGTAGTAGCTTGTTGTGTCTTAGTGTCTTGAGCATTTCGTATTTTTATGCTTTCTCACTTTCATAGATCTAACGTTGTTGCCCTTATTCCAGGGAAATGGAGAAACCCAAAGAGGAATGAAGTCTCCAGGCGGCTTCAGTAGTTCAAACGGATGAAAATGACTTCTGTTTCTTCCAAGGCGACTTTTCAAAAGGAAAAAACTGTGCAAGAGAATATTAGGGAGAGCCTGTCAGGCCCGGATAAGGGAGAGAGTCGTGAGTCATCCCAGAAACATGCGAGGTCCCCGGGTAAAGAAGCCACCTCCCCTTGTTCCCAAACTTCCTCCCGCCATCACCGTTACTATCCAATGGGTTCTGAAGTGCATGAATTACTGGATGAGTTGGGAGAGGGAAATGTTGATTCATTTTTCTCAGATTATCAATAGCCGACGCAGAATCCCCTTGAGAGTCATCCTGATATAAATCCCGACTATGTGGGTCGTCATGCGGCGGATCCTGACTACCTCAAAATCCCTTGGTCCGGATCCTAGATGAGGCGAAGACTCTTGATTTTGCTAACTTGACAATGAGGATGGTCTAGATTACAGATGAAACCTGAAACATAGTTGATTATCAGTCCCGTTTGGCCAAAGCTAGTGAAGAAGTTGGGAATGCCAATGTGCGTATGCATCTAGAGATGGAGGACCTTCGCAAGGCGCTCAGGGAGAAAGAGGCTAAGTTGGAGGAAGTCGAAGCATCCTGCGCCTCCGAGATAACGAAGGCTAAGGAAGAGGCAAGGAAAGAGGCTGCCAACCTATGTAAGATGCAGATTAACATGGCTATCAGTTCAGTGGATGTGGCTCGGCAAAAGGATCTGGAGTGAATCCGCTCCCGTAAGGGCAAAGTGAAGAAATCGAAAGAGGCCTTAGCCGAGCTGAAGGAGTCTCGGGGTAAGTGGCAAAAGGAGAAGGACTCATATCAAGCTGAGATCGAAAGGTTGAAGGTGGAGCATGCTCAGTTGAGGAGGGATAAGGAGCATTACATGAATAAGGTGGTGGCCCTCTAGACCAAAGTCGATAAATCCAACGACTTTTGCGACACGGTCAACCAGATGCTGAAGGATACTTATTTCATGTTCTGGAAACACAGGAACCTTCAGTGGATGGATGACTACCCTCAGGTGATGGCCGGGATCCATGCTAGGCTTATTGAGGAGACTAAAGCTGTATTCGCGCAGGAAGAAGGGGCTGTGTACGACGTTGGGATGGTGAACAACCAGTTCATAGTGGAGGAGACCAAAGCTATTGCCAAGGGGTATGAGTTGCTAGTTGAGGACGAGGATGATGAGGGCGGATTGGATCTCGAGGGGCTCGGTGATCCAAGTCACATTGTCGTAGGTATCTCGCCTTTTTACTTTAGCTCTGTCGTTACCTATTCTGGATTGCAAAACTTATAATTATTTTTACTTGCCCTCGTGCAGGGATGTCTTCGGGGCAAGTTGGGCCTTCGCGAAAGGAAGGCGAACCTCTCGGGCAATCAGAGCTCTCGAAGGACATGGCTGGAGGGAGCGGGGTGAGCGACAAGGACATCCCTCCTTCTTAGTCAAGGAGATTTCTTTTTCCCTTCTCTGCATGCATTTTTGGAGGATGTATGGACGTTCTGCATATGTATATTAATATAAGCGATAAGATTTGTACGAGAAAAGTTTAACACTGTATTGTTCAAATTCTTTTTTTATATATATGTTTATCTGGGATGACTTTTGTGATGCGTGCTTTTAGTAGTCTGCTCTGTCTATTTGTGAACTGTTTACGACTTAGTTAATCATTATAGTGTTTAGAGATACAGAGAACCATAGAAGCGTTGTCATATTTAAGGCCGATCGCGAAAGGTAACTACTCAGGCTAAAGCCCGTGCCGTGATTATTATTCGATTTATCGTTGCCGGCGTGTGTAATGTCGATTGTCAAGTGCGAACTACCCCTGGCTGCGGCCATGCCTTAATCGTGGGGTTTATAATCGGTTCGCAATTAGCGGCAAGCCGAACTCCAATGATGAAATACCTAGGCTATAATTTGTGCCTAATTCGTGGCTTATGATCGGTTCATTATTGCTGGCTTGGGGGTGTCGATCGTCAACAGTGAATTTCCAAGGCTTCTTTCGTGCCCTTTATCGTGGCTATCTTATTTTCACTACTGTCGATGAGAGTCTACGATTGCTCGCAGTAGGAATGGTCATAAGATAAAATAATTAAACGAAAGGACATTTAAATAAGATAAGTAATACGAGACACCAGATTTTATAGTGGTTCGGCCGAAATATGCCTACATCCACTGTCTTTCTTTTATTTCTTTAGTACATGCTTCTTTACAACTCAAGAGATGTAGCATCGAAGATGTTGGAGATTCCATGCTTTCCCAAACACCTCTCCATCTACCGTTGACAAGATGTAAGCTCCATTGTGAAGGTCTTTATGTACAACAAACGGTCCTTTCCAAATTTGGTCTACGCCCCAGGTCGTGGGAAGACTCGTTTGAGAACCAAGTCTCCTTCTTGTAGCGTTCGAGGCTTCACCTTGGAATTGTATTGCCTTGCCACCTTTTGTCTATGAGCGGCTTCTTTGAGGGCAGCATCATTTCTCTTCTCCTCGATAAGGACGAGTGATATGTTTAATAGCTCCTCATTTTCTTCCGAATTATAGTGTATTCTTCGGTGCGAAGAGACAATTGTTTCGACGGGGAGCATGGCTTCGGCTCCGTATGCCAGTGCGAATGGAGTGTGCCCTGTCGCGGTTTTATTAGAAGTTCGGTAGGCCCACAAAGCCGTAGGCAATTCGTCGACCCATGCCCCCTTGGATTTTTCCAGTTTCTTCTTGATCAGCATTTTCAACAACTTGTTCACTGCTTTGACTTGTCCGTTTGCCTGTGGATGTGCCACAGCTGAAAAGCTTCGGGCAATCCCATGATAGTGGCACCAATTGGCGAATTCCTCGCTGTCAAATTGGAGTCCGTTGTCCGATATGATTTTTTGTGGTACCATATACCTGTACAGGATGTTACATATTAGAAAATTTATCTCTTTGGTAGATGAAATCTTGTTTAAAGGTTCCGCTTCCACCCATTTGGGGAAGTAATCCACTGCCACTATGGCGTATTTTGCTCCTCCTTGGCCCATGGGGAGTTCCCCGATTAGGTCGATCCCCAAGATGGCGAAGGGCCAAGGACTAACCATCTGGGTCAGACCAGTAGGTGGAAGTCTTGGGATTTTGGCAAATCTCTGGCACTTGTCACATCTTCTAGCAAACTCGGTTGCATCTTTGTTCAGTGTGGGCCAAAAGTACCCATAGCGTAGGATCTTTCTGGCTAGAGTTTTACCGCCGGTGTGGTCGCCGCAACTTCCTTGGTGTATGTTGTTGAGAATATCTTTCACTTCGTTTCCTGCGACACACCTCAGTAGGGGATTGGAAAACCCACGACGGTACAAGATGCCCTCCTAAATGGTGTAGCGAGATGACTTCCTTAGGATTTTTCTAATTTCATTGCGATTTGCCGGTAGGATTCCTTCTTGTAAGTATTTAATGATGGGGGTCATCCATGTCTCTTCGTTACTACTGATGAGTGTGATCTGAAGACACTCGAAGCTTGGTGTAGCTTGCATCATGACGGGGGTTGCCCCCAGCATCGGCTCATTTCTCACGCTAGATTCTTTGGCGAGGGCATCTGCTTCTTGATTCTCCTCCCGTGGGATATGTTTGATTACATAGTAGTCTAGCTCGTTCAGGAGGGTTTTAGTCCTATTGAGGTAAGAGGCAAGTCTTTGCCCGCGAGTCTGGAATTCCCCCAGGATTTGGTTTACGATTAGCTGCGAGTCACTGTGTATGCATATTGATTTGATCCCTATTTCCCTAGCGATTTCCAAGCCAGGTATTATTGCTTCGTTTTCAGCGTCGTTATTGGTTGCGACGAATTCTAGCCTCAACGCGTAACTTAACAATCTTCCTCGGGGTGTGATGATTACTATTCCTGCCCTCGAGCCGAGCTCGTTGGATGCTCCATCCACAAACATATTCCACTCGATTGTTTCCTTTATTCTGATATTTGTATCCTTGTCCTGAATGGTAAATTCAGCTCTGAAATCAGCCAGGGCCTTCCCTTTGATTGCGGTGCGTGGATGGTAGGTGATATCATACAGGCTTAGCTCGATGCACCATTTTAGCAGGCACCCCGATGTATCCGGTTTATGTAGGACCTCGTGCAATGGTTGATTTGTTAGGACCCTTATGGAGTGAGATTGAAAGTAATGCCGCAATTTCTTGGACGCTATGAGCAAACAATAGGCCAATTTTTCGATCTTCAAATATCTAGCCTCTGCCCCTGTAAACCTCTTGCTAATGAAATATACTGGTTTTTGGATATGATCATCTTCTCGTACCAAGGCGGCACTTAATGCATGAGGGGACACGGCTAAGTGAAAGTAAAGGCTTTCTCCATCTACCGGGGTGGAGAGCACTGGTGATTTCTGCATGTGTTCCAGCAGGCTTTGTAAGGCCGAGTGGCATTCGCCGGTCCATTCAAACTTTCCCTTGTCCTTTTTTAGAGCTTCAAAGAATAGGACGCACTTGTATGTGGCCTTAGATATAAATCTGCTTAGAGCGGCTACCTTCCTGTTTAGACTCTGCATTTCCCTTCGTGTAGCTGGTATTTTGATGCCCTTCAAGGCTTGGACCTTTTCGGGATTCATTTCAATCCCTCTGGCGTGCACAATGAAACCCAAGAATTTTCCCGAGGATACTCCAAAGGAGCATTTCAATGGATTCAGCTTCATTTGGTATTTGCGCAATACCTGAAACATTTCGTTTAGGTGGTGTAAATGATCTGTTTCTTTTCTTGATTTGACAAGCATGTCATCGACATACACTTCCATGGAATGACCAATCTGCTGCTCAAACATCTTATTAACCCAGCGTTGATAGGTTGCACCAGCATTCTTAAACCCGAAGGGCATGACCTTGTAGCAGTATAGGCCCAAATTTGTGATAAAGCTAGTATGTTCTTGGTCTGGTACATGCATGGGAATCTGGTTGTACCTCGAGTAGGCGTCCATAAATGATAACAATTCATGCCCTGTTGTTCCGTCCACCAGTTAGTCGATTCGAGGCAGGGGAAAACAGTCCTTGGGGCAAGCGTCATTGAGATTGGAGAAGTCGATGCAGGTTCGCCATTTTCCATTGAATTTTATCACAAGAACCGGGTTGGTGATCCATTTGGGGTAGATATCCTCGCGAATAAAACCGTTGGCGAGTAGGTTTTTTACCTCCTCGTTGAGGGAAGTTGAGTGTTCCATCCCCATGCTCCTTTTCTTCTGCTTGACTGGGATTTTGGTTGGGTCTATGTTTAGGTAGTGACAGGCTATTTGTAACGCCCTACTCCGAGACCCACATTAGCAAAGAGTATTACTAAGTAACACTGTTTGCTAATGCGGAGAATAGAGCTGGATAGGAGCGACCATCTATAACCTTGTCTTAATTATCTATTGAATATGCCGACAATTGCCACTTCTTACTCAAGTGGATCGACATCTCCAATAAATACTTAATACAAAGCCATAGGTGGCTGAAGGATCTATCAGAATAAAATATAACAACTCAAATGTAATACACATCACAGAACAGTAGATCATCACATACATTTACACATATACAGATACATTACAGAGTTTACAAAATGAGACATGTAAAGTGGTAAAGCAAACCACAATATACATACGAGTCAATAGAGTACATATCAGAGTTACAGACAAAAAGGACTACACAAAAAGCTATAACAAAAAGGAGCTAGCGGAATAGTCCATGTCGAAGCAAAATAGGCTAAGTCCAATGTACCTAACCTGAAACATCTCGGTCTGACCCGAGTATAAAATACACGGGTCAGTCTAGCTAAACAAATCAGTTAGATAAACTAAATGATAATGAACATACAAGATCATAAAGTACCACAAATATCTCCAAAAGAGATATCCAGATCATCTAAAAAAAGATGAATCAAAACAAGCCTCATATCATAGGCATCTCAATAAACAAAGGATATCTTATCCCAAAACAAGCCAAAAGGCAAATAACAATTACCAATAAAGGTAACACAAGTTTCCACAAGGTAATCGCTATATATCGTGTGGTTCAAAGAACCTACACCGAAGGGCGATACTCTAGGGAAATATAATTGTCAAAGAAACAAAAGATGCTCGAGCTCAGTACTGTATAACAAGGATCCATACGTCCGAAGGCAACGCCCGAAGGCAACAAACCGTAGTGGCGGTACTAGACACCACTGTCCGGTGGAATCTGTGATAACTCTCAGGAAGGAACCCGAAAAATGTTAACGTGAGTCTCATACCCCACGTTCGCACTAAACGGTTTACTAACCGTTAGTCAATTTCACACTCAAAGCAGTACAAAGTTCACCTCATCTCATCGGTAAACCAGACCCAGAGGTCAAAACGATCAAACGAATATATTAGGAATTAACTGAAAAGATGAACACACGTGTTCATAGCACGCGTTTTATCTAATCATTTAATTCCCCTCCCTCTTCGCTCGGAGTGCAAAATTGTGTGTGTGTGTTTTATATAGAAATTATAAATTGGAGAAACGAACTTTTAATACAATTTAAAAAGATCGTTTTATAAAAACCCGTGTACGAAATCAAAAAGAAATCATCATAGTCAAAATGCGATAACCATCGATTGTAATCGGCACGAATCAATTAAATTTGGAAACTAAGCAACATAGGCAAATTGGGCTGAGACAAGCAGATTCAGACGTCTGAATTGTATATTTCAAACGTCTGAAACTGGTGTTCAGGCAATACTTTGCCTAGGCCAAAAATGGCCAAATCATATCGGAAGCAATTGGATGAGTAATGGTAGCTAGGGGTTTACGCCAAACGACTACCCAACCTTAGAGACTCACCAATACAATCCAACCAACATGCCCAAACAACCATATAAGAATTTTCATAGATTTTGACTTCAAACGCCAAAAATTGGAATATTCGTTAAACCAATTCAATTCAACAACAAATGGACAAGGAATATATGTTAGGAATTGCTACCTAACACTATCAAAGATATAGATGTAGATGTGAGTTCAAAAACTCACCTTTTAACCCAAAACGAAGAGAGAAGCTATAGAGCAAATCAAGAACAATTTATCTTCAATTATAACCCAAGGAGCTTCAATCTAAGCTCAGGAACAAATATTTCCTAAGTTAGGGTTTAGGAAATTTTCAGAAATCAAAGAGGAATTGAGATGGAGAAGGAGAAGGAGAAGAGAATGCTCACCTAAGCTTCTCTTGGATTTTGGACTTAAATCGAGTTTGCAAATGAATCTAGAGCTTGGAATTTCTATTTCCCATTCTTTCCACCATTTTTAGTTGAGCTTGAGTGTTTAGGAAATGGAGTGAGTGAATGGAGAGGAGAGGGGGTTGAGCTAGGGTATAGAATGAGTTGGGTGAAGCCCAATAGAAAATAGCGAAATTCACTTTCTCCAAACATATCGAAGCTTATACTCAAAAAAGTCGCAAACAACATTTTGAACTCAATGGAAATGGTCTCGAGTCCAAATTGTTGATTCTCAACTTTATCCCTGATTCAGACGTCTGAAATTTTCAAACCAGACGTCTGAATCTTGAAAAAATATGAATTCCTAGAACAATATTCAGACGTCTTAATCATCCATTTCAGACGTTTGAAAATGGCAATTTTGGCCTATTTCCTCTCTTGATTGATTCGAACAATTTCAGACGTCTGAATGAAGCATTTCAGATGTCTGAATTCCTATGAGACAGTTTTTATCTATTTTTTTCAAATAGACACCTTCGTATCACAATCTACAAAGACTTTTCACTAATTCGACTGTTCTTTGGCGAATAGTGACTTTTTCGGACTAAAATCCGACTAACGATGCTATATACAAATAAAACATTTAAAATACGAATCGTTAAATATGCGGGTTGTTACACTATTTCGGGGGATATTCCCACCATGTCTTCGTGGGTCCATGCGAACACATCCAAATTTCTGCGTAAGAACCCTATCAATTAGATTTTCAGTTTTTTGTCTCGTTGCGACCCTATCTTGAAAAGCCTTGTGCCATCGCGATCATCTGCTGCAACATGTTCCATAGCCTCCATGGGCTCGGTGCTGGCTTCCTCCTCTCTGTCCCTTGGATCTAGTTCATTAAACGGGTCGCTAGTATACTCGAGAGGAGGGGGCTTCTTTGATTGCTATGCTTCCACAGTTTTGGCGTAGAGGGCGGCCTTTACGTTTTTTCCCATTTCCTTCCTACTGTTCTGGCGGAGTTCTGTCACATAACAATCGCGAGCTGCATCTTGGTCGCCTTCTACTTCTTCTATTCCCCCAGCGGTAGGGAACTTCATTTTCAAGCACCAAAGGGCTAAGACTATCTGGAAATCTGATAATGTAGGTCTGTCCAAAAATGCATTATAAGTAGAATATCTGTCTACCAGCACAAATGTTTGCTTTTGGATAACGGATCGAGGGTGACTTCTTAGTTCAACAAACAAGTCCAACTGCCCCAGCAGAATTGTGGCTTCTCCAGTGAATCCGTGTAGGGGCTTATTGCATGGCGATACATCTTTCATTGATAACTTTATTTTATTGAAGGCTTGTTTGAACAATACATTCACCGAGCTTCCCGTATCGACCAAAATGCGGAACACCTCTACTGGGCCGATCCAGGCAGAAATGACCAAGGGATCGGTATGTGGGTACTGCTTTCCAGCAAAATTCTCATCGATGAAGGTTATATTGGTCCTTTCTCTTCGTTTGGCAAGGCATCCTTCTGTAATAGAATGAACATACCCTTCTCCATCCTTCAAAGATTTTTCGTACCTCTCCATCTTGGCCCAACTTCCATCGGCTGAATGCAGGCCCCCTGATATATTATGGACAATTATTTTCTCTTGATTGGAGCGGCTCGCACTTGCTTCTTCTTTGTTATTTCCGTATCGGAGCGGCCCTGGTCCTTCGTGGGTCGGAGCGAGAGAGTTATGCTTTTACTGTATGTACCGTTCCAGTTTCTTTTTTCTGATGTATTCTTCAATAAGGTCCCACAAACATTGACATTCTTCTGTGTTATGTCCGTGAGACTCATGGAAGCGACAATACTTTCCCATCCTAACCGCAGCTTCTGATTCCTTCTTATATGGAGGGCGTTTGTACTTCAATTCATGTTGAGTGGCCAAGTAAATGTTTTCCACAGCGTCATTCAAAGGAGTGTAGGAATCAAATCTCGGTCCCGGTCTGTATCGTCGTTTATTGCTTTTTTCCATTCCGGGGTTGCCCTAATGGTTACTTTTATTGTTATTGTTTGGCTTGCTCCCTTCTTGTTAGGGTGGGACTCTCGTGTTTCCATGGGAGTCAGAACCCCCTCTCCCCATGCCGGATAGTGGCTGCGTCTTCCAACCTCATATATTTTCCTGCTTCATGGTAGAATTCCTGAAGAGTTAGAGGCTTCTCCTTTTTCAGTCTTCTTGCAAGTTTCGAGTCCGGATGGACGCCTCCGCATAGTGCCATCAATGTAAGTCTTTAATCCGCATTTTGCACCGCTGCTGCAGCTGCGTTAAAATAGGTAAGGTATTGCTGTAGAGGTTCCCCTAATTTCTATTTTACGTCGGACAAGGAATACGCATCCCTAGGCTGTTCCACATGAATTTAGAACTGGCTTATGAACTTTTCATTCATTATTTCCCAAGAACTGTTGGATCCGTGAGGTAGGTGACAGAACCATGTGGTTGCTAAATCTGACAAAAATAGGGGAAAACATTTACATAGTACACCTTCAGTTGCTCCATTCATGAGCATGTGCTGAGAGTATCGTTGTAGGTGGACTATTGGGTCAGAGGTTCCCTTATATGGATCCATGGTGGGCATCTTCCATTCTCGAGGTGTGGTTGTTGCCTCTATGTCCCTAGTGAAAGGGCTGGATACTCTGGCGCCTATCCCCTTTTCGAGTTGTTCGTGCCTATGGTACTCCCTGAAGAGACATGTCATTCTTTCTTCGGACTCGGGAGCAGCCCTGGGAGAAGAGGGGCCCTCTCTTTGATAGTGATGGCGTCTGGTGCCTTGATTGAGTCCAGACTGGCGATGATTGGTTTGAAGCATGACAGGATCAACCATAGATGGTTCATGTCTGGGGCCCCCTTGACTAGGTCTAGCTCTTGACAACCTCTCTGGACCAGCTTCGGTTTGAGTCCTGGCTCGGTTTCAAGCCCCTGGATCTTCCTGATTGAACTCATCATTGGCAGGAGATATGTTCCTTCTACGCGACTCTCTATACTAGGATTCACCCTGGGATCCAGTATTGTGAGTGGATTCCTACGTACTCCTTAAGCGTGTCATGAGTTGGTCCACCAAAGCTTCTTGTTGGGTAGCGAAGCGGTCAGTCATCTCATTCACAACCCTTTCTAAGTCTTCTCGGGTGACAAATGAGCCTAGAGGTAGGGAGCAAGTAGTTTGGTTTTCTTGATCTTCTTGGATGGGGTTGAGCGTATTTGTAGTAGTTGCATTCTTACCCTTGTCAGCATTTCGCTTAGAGGAAGCCATGTTCTAATGCTGCGCTAAGGTTGGAAGAATAATGGACGGGAGAGTTTGGCTTTCTATGCCCACCCGCCCTCTCAGTGAAAGCACCGAAAATGTTTGCTCAAAAGTTGGACAAACACCTCTAAATCTGATTTTCTTTTTTAGTTAAGTTTCGTTTGATTTGATTGACTTGGGGTTTTTTATGTTCCAGCACATAACGGAATGAATTTCAACAAGTGCAGAGACAGTTCACAAGTGCATAGTTTGGAAAGCGGATAAGGAAAGTAAATAACACAGAGTTTTTATAGTGGTTCAGCCCGAATGTGCCTACATCCACTTTCCATCTTATTATTCTCTCTTTGATTTGTTTACAAGTACAAGATATATTTGAAAGAGTAAAAATTTTAAGTAAACGAAGTGATGGATTTTCAGCAGAGTTTTATCTCTTTTTCTCCAAAAATCTATCCCCATTGTTGTTGAGAAGCTCCCGTATTTATAGAGTGGAGTTGTGAAGTGTGGAGGAGAAGTTATAGCTTCCTGAGTTTGGTTCAGCATTTGGGCCAGGGACTGTTGGATCGGCATTTAAGTTAGGATGTTTGCTTTGGTTTGGTGATCCTTACTTGCCGGGCCAAACAATTGATTCGACATGTTCGTCATACCGGACCAAATGTTTGGTCTAGCAATTAATGTGTTGTGCCGAACCAAGTACTTGGTCCGGCATATCAAAGAAGGCCGGACCAAATGTTTGGTTCGGCATTCCTAAGGATACCGGACCAGATATTTGGTTCGGTATACCATAGGATGTCGGACCAAATATCTGGTCCGGCATGTCGGTCCATATGTTTGGTTTGGTATTTTGGCAAATGCCGAACCAAGCATTTGGTCCGATAATTCTGCTTCCTATATCCTTGTCTACCATTTCTGCCTTTTCTTTTTTTTTGCCAGAAAATCGAGCAATAGATAGGAATCCCAAACATCCTTTAAGTTATTTGCATTTCACTTGGACATTTCACTTGAGTTGATTTACTTGCATAAGAATGTTAATCTTGACTCGAGTATTTTGTGCTTTGCTTTATGCTCTGGTCGACTGAGTGTCACAACATTAGACACTCACCTTTGGAGCTTTGCTTGAAGATCTGTCTTGTATATTCAGCTTGTTCAATTATTGCCCGTTGTTTATGTTCAGACTTGACATTTGCTTATGCATTTGAGATTTCATTGTATTTAAGATTTCTATTATATCCTGTTTTAGACTCTGATGTTGTAGTAGCTTTATGAACTACTATTTATCTATTCCGCTACTTATCGTTGTATTAATCTGTGTCTGTGGTACTATGATTGATTTTATTTACTCTATATGTTAAGTTTTGCCAAATATAAATTAACAATCTGTTGTTAGCAATTCAAGTCTGACATGTGTGGATGATTGTCAATTTGAAATGTTTGAAATACCAGGTTGTTACAGTTGGTATCCGAGCTCTGGTGTAACGACCTGTAAAATTTTAATAATTTTATTTGTTTTATTAATTTATTTAATTGAAATTTTGTGAAATTTTAAACAATAAAAGGTTGAAATAAAAATTTGATATTTGGGATACGTCCACTTTAACATAACAATTGGTAAGTTTTCATCAAATAATATGGAAGTTTATTTTTGTGTAATTCTATTTCAATTTAAATCAGTTAATATTTGATGATAATAAAATGTTTTCCAAACCTGAATATTTTTATATAGAAAATTTGTAAATCATCTTTTGAGTGAGACGTTAAATTTCGTTTCTTCAAATTTGGACTTCTATTGCTCCGTTTATCATATTTCTAGCAATTTAACAACATTTTCGGTACCGATTATCGACTTTTGATAGAATGATCGTACAAATGATATCTGTGTACCGTTCTGTTTGTCTTGTCATGTTGATATCCGCAGTATATCCATTTGTGTGATTCGGAATCCGGTCCGCAGCGGATTCTACGTAACGATTCACCATCTCGGTTCCACGTTTGCGCCTTTTAGCTTTCTTCGTCCTTTCGTTTTCAATCAAGTAAGGAAATAGCTGTCGACCTTTTAGCCTACCACCGCTCTCTACTACTCCTCCAAGCACAGCAGAAACCGCCTGTACTGGCCCTCACAGTTGTCCTCAGATCCTCCGCCCTCTGTAGCATCGCCGCACCCAGCGAGTTGTCCCCTCCTCGCTGCCAAGCCTCGCCCACCTTCCCCTTAGCCTGAGGCTACCCAGCCGAGCAACCCCTGATGCTTGCAGCCTCCATATAGCAGCGTTGATGCTTGGTTTTCTGCCTCTATGTCATGTTATCAACAATCTCACTCAACTCCTTTAACCAATTGGTAGCAGCCTTGTTCTATTCAAGCTTGCCACTGATATATATATGGTGCGTTTATCTTGGTGTACATATATATTACAAATTTATGGGCGTAGTGTGTATTGATACTCTGATCTTGAACTAATATAGATTTTTGAAAATATTTCTATCTGTCCATTATATTATATAAGTCTAATATTATATGTCTACTATATATGGGATGCATATTTATAGTATATAATATTTGTAGTTTATATATTGTACATATAATTGATGTTTCGGTTATAGTATAAACACTTGTTTTGGCTTGTACTAGATTAATTTATATATCTTTACATATATAGTTGCATAGTATTGCATATTACATCTTACATATGCAGTTTAATGATTGTTTATATATATCAGTTTGTTTATATGTTAGGGTATACATATATAAACACTTATTTTTACCTGTTAGTGTTTGTTCTATATTTTCTTTTAATAGTATAAGTGGTACTGTTCTGTATACTTTATAATCTATGTGTATATATATCACGTGCTAGCTTGGAGTTGCATATGTTAGTTATAAGCATTTTTTATGGTAGTATTTTCTATATTATAAAGTGTATATGTATATAAATATTTGACGCGTATATATATCAGTTCTGTTGTAAGTATTTTTCGTTATAGTTAGTGCACATATATGGATCAGTTAGTATATATAGATATATATTTTGTTATAAAGTTATATGTTATCTTATAAAGTTATATAAGTATAGTTTTAAAAGTATGTATACTAGCTGGACTTGTCATCGCAGTGACTAATCACTCTTACATATGTAATCTGCGAAGTATCATTTATATAATTTCAATAATTACATGATTTGTTATGTACATTTTTAGGATTATTCTTTTGTATACATATAAGTTAGTAGATATATATATGGTGAGCTATAGAAGTAAGCTGGTATAAGAATTTAGATGTATATATTATGTTGTAATAGTGTATATAAAGAGAAACTGTTTAGAAATGTAATTGTTATGTATAGATTTTTGATTTGCCGACATATGCATATATATATATATATATTATAAATGTATGCTTA
This sequence comes from Allium fistulosum, assembly GCA_030737815.1. Classification (NCBI taxonomy): domain Eukaryota; kingdom Viridiplantae; phylum Streptophyta; class Magnoliopsida; order Asparagales; family Amaryllidaceae; genus Allium; species Allium fistulosum. The sequence continues at coordinate 670,873,173 of CM060903.1, forward strand.
TTTAAGAAATATAATCTATTTGATTTATATACAAATGTATGTATGGTATAACAGTAGTACATAGATGTATATATTAATATTAAATGAAATATATGTGAACTTAGTTTTCAAATTCATATATATTTTATTTGTGAGTATGAAAGTTAAATATTGATTTGAAATTTTATATATCTTATTTTAAATGTGTGTTTTGAAATTTAGGTTTAGAGAAAAAAAATTCTCCTTATATTTGTTTCAGTTATATCAAGATGGGTCTAATCCGTCTATCAAATCCTATTTGTCAGCATGTCCGTTAAATTCGTGCCAACCTTGTTTGCTTTGGATTCGTGCTTGGTTTTGTAACTCATCTCATTCTCATTCATCTCTAGCTTCGAAAGGTGAGCAATCACTCACGATTAATGTTCTTATATTTATTAAATTTGATTTCAATTGAAACGACAATTGAAATATGCTGCTGTCAGTTATTTACATTGCTATATATATATATATGCCATCTGGCCCCATTATCTGTAATTTATCACTGATGATATATGCCTGTTATATTATTATCATATCTGTATCACTCTGCAAGTTCCCTGTTATTATTGAATTCACTATGGGTTGAAATGATACATACCCGAATGATATGTAGAATATGAGGAAATCGTTATGGGTTGGAATGATAAACCCAAGCGATTTTCAATTGAATTGATTTTGGGATTGCGGGTTGTAAAGATATATACCCGTATATATTTAAATTACGGATTGAAATGATAAATATCCGTATCACTTGACCATAGGGTAGAAAATTATATACAAACACCGTTGGTCTATATATAAATATTTTGAAAATGATTTCTATGGTTTTGAAAAGAAATATATGGTTTTAATAAATATTGATTTTAAAGATTTATTAAAGTTGATTTAATATATAATATGTTTAAGTATTTATTTAAAATATATATTTTCGAATATAGAGTTTATTATGATTCAGGTTGGAAAGATAAATTTGAAATTGATTTGAAATTATATTTATTTAAGAATTTTACTTAAATAAGTTTGATATGAAATTTATTAAATTTGAATTTTAAAGATATGTTTTATAACTTGAATTTGATTAAAAGTGATTTAAATGAATATTTCAAACTTATATAAATTTAAATGGGATATTTTGTTTATTTCAATTTGTAAATTGAAGTTGTATTTAGATGTTATTGAAATGATTAAGTTAATATTTCAAAACTAAATAATTGTAAATTGAATTTGATATATACTTGAAATTATCGAATTTAGTTTTGAAATGTTGAATATTTAAAGCTTTGAAATATATTGAAATTGAAATGGTTTATTTGTGGTTCAAATCGGTATTTGAAATCGATATAATTTGAAATGTTTAATTGAATTGAAATTGAAATTGATGATTTGAGATTTAATTAATTTGAATTTGAAATTCGAATTGATTTGAATCGATTTGAGAAGTTGAGGAAGCTATTTTATTATATAAAGTAATTTTAAATTATATTTAAAACTATTTATATATTTTAACTTAATAAATTATTTTAATATAAACTATTTATTTTATAAACTATTTTAATATACTAACTATTTTATTATAAACTATCTTAACTTATAATTATTTTATTTTAAACAATTTTAACTTATAACTATTTTATATAAACTATTTTATTTTCTAAAATATTTTATTTTATATACTATTATTAATATCTAAACTGTTTGAAGGAAGGTGTTTTGATTTCAAAGTGTTGTGATTTCCAAAGTTATGAATTTCAAAGTATTATGATTTCCAAAGTATTATTACTTCATATTGTTTTGGTTTCGAAAGTATTATATCTTTGAAAGTACTATGATTTTGAAAGTGAATATTTTTGAAATGGAAATGATATCGTATTGATTTGGTTTTCGAAATGGAAATGATATTTTGGTTTTGAAGTATAAACAATTTTGAAATGACCACGGTGTTATAATAACGTTTGGTTGTTAAAGAGACCGGGATCGGATATGGGCATACTCTCCGTCGATACCGAAAACCACTTTAACAACTGTGTACGCGGTGGAGATTCCAAAATGAAGTAGGATGGTGGCGATGATCCTAAGGTATATTTACGTGGACCTAACTCCCGTGAGTTAGCATAAGGTGGCTAAAACAGGAGCGATTCCGGGCCAATGAGGTAGCTCCTTTGATCGGACACATTCCATCATATACCATTCTATTACTTTGTGATTGATTGGGTGCACCCCTTGATTCGGGAGTGTGGCTCAAGTTGGGCGATTGCTGCGGCTTTGCGTTTCCAACAGTTCGGATGCGTAATTGGTATATCTACCCTGGCATTGCCTAGTTGTGTCGTGTCACCTACCATAGCGTGCTTTACTACGAGTTTGATTCGTGTCGTACCTATGGAGTATCCTCTGGTAGCTCCATTTTACGGGGTATTACGGTACTGTATAGACTATTGGCACACCTAAAAATGTGTTAAGGTGGAAAATGTACAGCCTTAATGCTATTTTTAAATAGTACACTTTACTATAGACATTATTATAATAGCGTATATTACTACATAGTAGATAGTTTAACGGATCCTTAGAGGATGGTTATCCCAAACATCCTTTGAGTTACTGTATTTCAGTTGATATTTCACTTGAGTTGGATTTATTGATATAAGAATGTTAATCCTGACTCGAGTGTTTTGTGTTTTGCTTTACGCTTGGGTCAGACTGAGTGATATAGCATTTGAGACTCACCTTTGGAGTTGGAGCTTCATTTGGAGATCCAGCTATCTATTCAGCTTGCAGTTATTCAGTTGATTCCAATGATGTATTCTGATCTTGTATTTGACTATTGTATTGAGGCATCTTTATTTGAGACTTCTGTTGTATCTTATTTAACTCTGTTATATATATATAGTAGCTTCATGAACTACTATTCTTTTGTTTCCGCTGCTTATTTTTATATTACTCTGTGTTTGTGATTCTATGATTATTTATTTACTGTATATGATGATTTTTTGCCAAATTTAAATTAACAATCAGATATTTTGAGCAATTCAAATCCTACATGTATGGATGCGAATGGTTGAAAATTTCAGGCTGTTACATGTGGTATCAGAGCTCTGGTTTTAGGCAAACTCAGCATATGGAGTAGATTTAATTACAAGATCACTTTCATTTGAGCTTGAATTTCTTTTTCTTCGATCCGGTTTTCCTTTGAATTTTGGAATGTTCCCTCGGTTCCAAAATCCATTCTCGTCTCTCCTTATTCGTATTCTTTTTTATTTTGTAGTACCCCATAACTCCACTTCGAATGATCTCTACAATAAATCGGCAGTCTCGCCAATCTTTGAATAATCTATAAAGGGGTGAAACTCCTTTACAATCGGTATTGATTCACCAGAGATTTCTGTATCCTCGGTTTATGATGCTGCTATCTTTTGCTATACCCAAATTCTATCTCTGGCGATCGAATGTTGATTTGTTCTAGAATTCTACCTGGATCTTATTTTGAAGTCACGGTTGATCCGGTTAAGGTTTCCCGCGATTTATATAAGTCTATCCATTCTTTTCTCTCTCTGAAATCTATTTATCTCCCTATCGAGCCTATCTTCTAGTTGAATTCTTTTGGTTAGAGTCCCCTTGTATTTGAATCTCTATCTTTGTTTGAAACCCATTCGGGAATCATCGAGTGAGGGAGTGTATTTGAATTAATATAAAATGTTTTATAGTGTTGTTTGAGTTGTTGATGTTGATTTAGGTTTTCGATCGATTCGTCTGATCAAAGCTATCGATAGGATTTTCAAAACACTTGAACAGAACAAACTGACACAATATTATTTCCAATTTGGTAAATGAAATAAATTGGTATGATTATATTATAAATACATAAGTAAAATTTTCTGGAATTTAATAAGTTAATTAAATTGGTTGTTTGAAATGATAATATTTGATTATCATTTATTGTTCTAAATGAATTTATAAACATGGTTTATAAATTGATTTGGAATTGAAATGAATTTAAATCAAGGATTTGAGAGTTTAATTTCCGGTGATTTCAAATTTTGGTTTTAAAGTTTTAAAGTGTATATCATTTAAAGTATTTAAAATAGAAATTCTTTCCAAAGAATTTTAAATGTTGAAATCAGTGCTCTTGTCACGACCCGACTTTCTATCACCAGAAAGTCGTATCATAATGAAGAAAGAAAGGAATAGAAAAGAGAAAAGATAGTAAAGAAAGAAGAAACAACATCAGAATCTCAACAGCGGAACGAATAAATTATATTAATCACATAAGTATTTCATAATATACAACATCAATCAGAGTTACACAGATAATACATCACGTACTAGACAGATATAAACACCTGTCTAGTTAATACAATTCGATACAACTCAAATAAAACACAGAGATACCAACACAGCGGAAAACTATATATCAATAACGCTGAAGCCTCCTGCTCCATTGCTCCTCCACAATTCGTCAAAGCTAACCTGAATCTCTTGGCTACTCATAAAAATTTGAGTACCCGAGAGTTTAAGAAAACAGAAATAAACTCCGGGTCAGACATGGGTCTGGTGTGAGTAACAGGTTAAAGTTGCTTAACTTTGAAAATCCTTTGAAAACAAAGGTATCACGTAAGACTTCCCACACATAAACATGGAAAAGTTTTTACCTTATGCTAACCAAACATTTGATAGGAAATTCTATGATAATATAATAGGTCTAGGGTTTTCAAGTAAATAAGAAATAGCTGAAATTGTTACATGATTAAATTCCAGCATACTAGCCAACAAGTGGGTAATACAATCAAATCCAAGGGTGCTTATTGGAAATTGGATTCCATACAATGGCAGGGCTACTGGGGTACCGCCCATCACAGTACGTGGCCTTGATCACCGTACTGAGGATCACGCCCAATCCCCTGCAACACAAAGCCGGAACCAACCCTTACTGGACAGTCCCAAACAAGACAACCCCAGCAGTTGTTGCAATCAACTACCCACACAGCCGAAATAAAAAGGGACATCTTGACAGGGGTATATCTCGCTCTCAAGTGGGTGCTACCCACGAAGCCTTGTTACACCTCCCCTGTTTTAGCCATTCCCGGTTGATGAGGCTTGAGGCTACGATTACCTTATCAGAACACATCTATCTTAGAATGCTCATCGTCCACCTGATGATGTTCTGAAAGCATTCCATCCATACAAGTTCATTCCGGGTTCGAACGAAACCGAAGGCATTATCTCGTTACACTCATTTTGGAATCATCCTCAGAGTTAACGACAATAACCCTTGCACTCTGAATCTTCCTCTTCACTTGAGATTCACGACCTATCGTTAATTTGGATCGATGTGGTTTTCGGACTTCCAAATCTGGGAACCCGATCCCGATCTCATCGAAATCCAAAACGTATCTTTTAAGGCCAAGTTGTTTTAAAGTTAAAACAATTCAATTTCAATTATCTATATACACACAGGTGGATAATTCATAATATCACAATAGATAATTCATATTATCATCACAAACAAATAATTCACATTATCATCATACTTCAACCAAAGCATCCATATCACACAGCATTACTTATCTCGATTCTGAGATTTCAAACCATTCAAGGAAATCAATATCATCCATCCATATATAAACAAAGATTAATAATCACACCCTTTATAATTAATTTAAAATGAATTAAATTAATTGCCTTATCTCTAATTAATTTAAAGTAAATTAAATTAATTACTTCATCATTATAAATCTTGCTTACATAACCATTAATTAATTACAAATCAATTAATTAATCATTCTCTAATTTCCATCTTAATTAATCATCCTTGATTAATTATCCTTAAATTACATTCAAATAATTATCCTTTAATTAATTTCACAAATTAATTATACTTAACCAAATATAGTAATTAATCTTTAATTATTCTATTAATTAATTAACTATAATTAATTACATTAATCCTTAATTAATTACATTAATTAATTACTCAAAATCACTTATTATTGATTAATAAATCTAAATGAATCAACCCTTAATTACATCATTAATTATATAAATTAATGATCCCTAATTACATTTTTAAATTAATTATCCTATTTCAATTAATTACATTAAGTAATTAATCTTTACTTAATCTACATTTATTAATCACTCTTGATTAATCACATCCAGTAATTAACTACCCTTAATTACTTCATTATATAAATTAATTACTCCTTAATTAATTATCTTAATTAATCCCTTGATTAATTACAAAAAGTAATTAAACTCAAATTACTTCCATTCTCCAATCAATTACATCCTATAATTACCCATTAATTACTTTACAAAGTAATTATGCTATAATACTTACATTAAGTAATCATACCTATCAAATTATCAAATGATTATCTCAAAATAATTAAACTTAATTAATTAACTTAAACTAATCAAATTAAACTTAATTAATTACATTGAGTAATTAACTCCTTAATTACTTCCATCAAGTACTTATACTTAATCAATTCTACAAATGATTATCTTTAATTAATTAATAAAATTAATTATTTAATTTAATCACATAAATTAATTATTTAATAATCTCTACTTAATGATCTTCATTAACTATTAACAATTTCTTTAATTACTTCTCTTAAGTGATTAAACTTAGATAAATCATTATTAATTACAAGTTAATAAATCTTTAATAACCCATTAATTAATCCTAATTATTTAATTAATTAAGTGTTAACTGTAACTTAATTAATCCTTAATTACTTGATTAATTTATTCCCAACCATTAATTTATTATCTTAACTTATCTAGTTAATGATTCTAAATTTAAAATTAATTAACCTTTAAATTAATCAACTTATAACCCTTAATTACTTATTTATTAATCCATAATTATTAATTAATCCCTCTTTAATTAACTTAATAATTTAATTTATCCTAAATCATTAAACCTTAATTAATCTTTAAGATAAAGTATTAGCCTTTATAATTATTCTAATTATCATTAACAAAAGCCTTTGAAACATTTTACCTTTAAATCTTCCTTTAAATTCATTTCAAATTTAAGATTTAAAATAGTTACAAATTTAACTTTTTAACAAAATTTAAATCAAATTTACAAAACCCTTTTTATATTCAAATGTTAAAGAAACACTTATCATTTATCAAAGAAATTTATAAGAGTTTTAAACCAATTCATTTAAATTCAAATCATTTTAAAATATACTTTAACATTCAAAGTTGTTTTAAACATTTTATCTTTATAAAACTTTATTTATTTAAAACTAGGAGACAAAAGTTAATTTGAATCCATATCTTAAATTTTGGTTTTATACTTTGTTTAAAACCCTGCTTTTAAATTTTAAAACCATTTAAAACGTAAAAGCCCTGACAGGTTTTTAAAACCCGTAACAACCAAACACACACAAAACAACCCGAGCCTACCCTAAAATGCTTCGAGCCAAACCCCACAATACTTCGAGCAACTCCCTCAATCGACTCGAGAAAAACTCGAGTACCCATTCCTGCTCAAACCCATACTCACAGCATCCACCAATGAACAACGTGCACATGCACAGTGATCTCGATCAATTCCGATCAAGTTCGACGATCTTCCCTCGTCGACGAACATCCCCAAACACTAACTTGATCACCATATTGTCTCTAACTCACTCGAATTTTGAATTCGAGTTCAATTTAAACCTGGAACCCATCAACAGGAACTCACCCCAAAACCTGACAACGCACCGTCCACGACCCTCCGACCACCAGAAAATCTGAAACTACGGTCAACTCCTCGTCTACGACCAAGCTTCCATCACCCAAGACCCCTTTACGCTCGATCAACTATAGAAGGTGAGATGATCGAATTTCCCAGCCTTGTTAAAACTAGGGTTCCAAACCAAGAATCCACCACCGCTGCCTCCTCGTTGAAATGCATCATCATCAGCCATTTTTCCTATCAACTACAATCACTCCTCCATCATTTCCCCAAGATCCCGACGTCTCCAGATACAAGGATCATCAAAAAATCCCAGTTTACCATTTCCAGTTCAAACAAGAACTACACTTAACTCCTATTACTAAAAACCTTGATTTTAGTTTTAAAAATCATGTCTAAGGATAAGAATTCAGTTTATCACCCTGAATCAATGAATTAGAGTGTTTGAAATTTTACTCAAACTTAAGCTTCCGTGTATATTTTGGATTCCAGAGTAATTTCCAATTTATCCACTTACATAAATTGTTAAACTTTAATTTATGATTAAACAAACAATTTTTGTTTAAATTCTAAGTCCTAACAGTGATTGGTTCAAGAGATAATGGATTTGATTTAAAATCTTAGCTTTGAAAACTAAGAACAGGAATATCACAGGAAATAGACATGCACACACATCTATACATTCACATATATACACAGACATGCACCAATATATATATACATACATACATACTAATTCCAGATATGAACATGTAAACAGATTCCATATACTAAAACTTTTTAAAAAGTGATGTTACACACAGTTTTTGGAAATGAAGATGAACAAAGCACTTAATTTTGAAACAGCTGAAGATTGCTTCTTTGTTTTGAAACTGCAGTTGCATGCTATTGAAACTTGTTACTGGATCTAGTAGTGATGACTCAGTTTTTTGAAAACAGAGAGGTTCCTGCTTTGATTAAATCTCAGGTTGAAGAAAAATGCAGGCTTTGGTTTTCATTTGTTTTAGAGGAGATGATTATAGATTTGATAATTCTCTGGTATGCATTAGTTTATGAACGAAAAGAAAAGAGACTTGATATATAAGAAACAAGTGCAGAGGCTGATAATTTGTATTGTACACAATGGGTCAGAGATTTTTCTTCTTCTTGGAGGTTGAATTGATCTTGCTTGTACTAGAGATAATAACATTTAATGCTAAGGTACCTTATCATGTTTACAATACTATTTCTTTTATCTTGTATGTACAATCTTGTATATATTTTTATTTGTTTGACTTATTTCTTTGCGTACTTACCCCATTCTTATTCGTATGTACAATACGATTTCTTGCCTTATCTTATTTCCATGTACTTATATGATTTTCTTTCCTACAACATATATTTCTAAAGACTATACATCTCTAGAATTTACTTAAGTTTTTACTTTAAAGTTGTTATAATTATTGTTAAAATGTTAACTTGTATATTCATTTCTATTTTCTAACTTAAATATTTATTTTTAACTTACATTCTTATTGTCTTGTATTTCTCTATGTATGTATTTATTTATTGTTTATTTCTTTTTAAAGTTTAAGTATCAAGCATTTACTCATATTCATATTTTATTTTATGCTTATATTTAGTATTGATAAATATGATCTAGTTTAAATATTATTATCTAGATTACATCCTAACATATATATATAAATCAAATATCAACAAGGTAAAGCTTTATTCTAATATAAATAAAAATAGATTTTATTTTAAAATATTAAAACACTCTATCTTTAAATTCCAAATCATAGTTTCTTATGTTTAAAATCATATAGTCATTTATAAAATATATTTGAAAAGTTATATATCAAAATTTCCAAATTACCAAAAATATTAAAATTATAAAACATGCCTTTATTTATTAAATTTAAAACAAAGCTTATCAATTTACAATATATACAAATATATATACATTATAAATAGAAAACAATTTATTAGCTTTTAAAAGATAAAATCACCCATTTAAATATTTATTAAAGAAGATTATTAAATCAATTCATATTTATTATTAACAATATTATCAAATCTATTTAATTTTAACACAGATTATTAAATTGATATTGCCCAAAATTCTGGGATATCACAGCTCTCTTCTTTTGTCGTTGGAAAATAATTTTGGTGATGGCGGCCGCATCATCGACATCCATTTTTGAGTTTCGAAATGAAGAGACTAACATGTTGCTATGCTACGGTTTTGTTTTAGAGATTAATTTGATTTGAATTTCTTAAGTATGATTTGATTTATATATATATAGGTATATTATTTTAAATTTAATTTGATTTGTTATATATAGTATATACAAATTATCTCTAAAGGGTTTGAAATTAAACGGAAATTTAATTCTTAAAATTATGTAAAGGGTGATTTTAATTATAAAATGAAGCCAATTTTTGGAATAAATAATTAAATTTGAAATAATTGAGTTGGGAAAAGCTTACTTGTATAATACCCAATTTCATTCTAATATAACTTTACCTAAATTATTCAGAAGTTGAATATGAAATTGGATAATATACAATATAAAATGTTTTATAACTAAAATTTGAGTGTATATAATAAATGTTATACACTTGGTTTTAATTATAAAAATGTTAAATGAGATAAATAAAATAAAGTTTATTTTGAGGGAATTAATAAATTGAAATTTAATCAACTTAATGAAATACCTTGAATTTAAAATCAATTATTGAATATTAATTAATTTAAATTGAAATTTATATGGTTTAAATTAATTATTTTATTTTGTTATCAATCTATTTTCTTTTGAGTTGTTTCTATTCTCCTACCTCGTTCCTTTTCGGGGACGAAAAGTTTTGAGTGGGGGAGAGTGTAACGACCCGTAAAATTTTAATAGTTTTATTAATTTATTTAACTGAAATTTAGTGAAATTTTAAACAATAAAATTTTGAAATAAAAATTTGATATTTAGGATACGTCCACTTTAACATAACAACTGGTAAATTTTCATCAAATAATATGGAAGTTTATTTTTGTGTAATTCTATTTCAATTTAAATCAGTTAATATTTGATGATAATAAAATGTTTTCCAAACCTGAATATTTTTATATAAAAAATTTGTAAATCATCTTTTGAGTGAGACGTCATATTTCGTTTCTTCAAATTTGGACTTCTACTGCTCCGTTTATCATATTTCTAGCAATTTAACAACATTTTCGGTACCGATTATCGACTTTTGATAGAATGATCGTACAAATGATATTTGTGTACCATTTTGTTTGTCTCGTCGTGTTGATATCCATAGTATATCCATTTGTGTGTTTCGAAATCCGGTACGCAGCGGATTCTATGTAACAATTCACCATCTCGGTTCCACGTTTGTGCCTTTTAGCTTTCTTCGTCCTTTCGTTTTCAATTAGGTAAGGAAATAGCTGTTGACCATTAATATCCGCAACTGTTCATATATGACTTTTGTCATTCCCAATGGTTCATCTTTGTATTTCTGTTTAGTCCATTTTAGTTTTCTTTCCCCTTTATAAATCGGTTTTGAGAAAAAAAATTAATATACTTTATATTTATATAAAGTTCTTCCACCTTAGTTCTTCTCTCTGAACCACCCATTTACCCAAGTATTCCCCATGCGCCTCTCCCTTACCCTCTCTAGCTTAGCCTACCACCGCTCTCTACTCCTCCTCCAAGCACAGCATAAACCGCCTGTACTGGCCCTCACCGATGTCCTCAGATCCTCCGCCCTCGGTAGCAGCGCCACACCCAGCGAGATGTCCCCTCCTCGCTGCCAAGCCTCGCCCGCCTTACCCTTAGCCTGAGGCTACCCAGCCGAGCAACCCCTGATGCTTGCAGCCTCCATATAGCAGCGTTGACGCTTGGTTTTCTGCCTCTTCGTCCTGTTATCAGCAATCTCACTCAACTCCTTTAACCAGTTGGCAGCAACCTTGTTCTGTTCAAGCTTGTCACTGATATATATATATGGTGCTTTTCTCTCAGTGTACATATATATTTCAAATTTATGGGCGTAGTATGTGTTGATACTCTGATCTTGAACTAATATAGATTTTTGAAAATATTTCTATCTCTCCATTATATTATATAAGTCTAATATTATATGTCTACTGTATATGGGATATATATTTACAGTATATAATATTTGTAGTTTATATATTGTACATATAATTGGTGTTTCGGTTATAGTATAAACACTTTTTTTAGCTTGTACTATATTAATTTATATATCTTTACATATACAGTTGCATAGTATTGCATATTACATCTTACGTATGCAGTTTAATGATTTTTTATATATATCAGTTTGTTTATATGTTAGGGTATACATATATAAACACTTATTTTTACATGTTAGTGTTTGTTCTATATTTTCTTTTAACAGTATAAGTGGTACTGTTCTGTATACTTTATAATCTATGTGTATATATATCATGTGCTAGCTTGGAGTTGCATATGTTAGTTATAAGAATTTTTTATGGTAGTATTTTCTATATTATAAAGTGTATATATATATATAAATATTTGACGCGTATATATATCAGTTCTGTTGTAAGTATTTTTTGTTACAGTAAGTGCACATATATGGACCAGTTAGTATATATAGATATATATTTTGTTATAAAGTTATATGTTAGCTTATAAAGTTATATAAGTATAGTTTTAAAAGTATGTATACTAGCTGGACTTGTCATAGCAGTGACTAATCACTTTTACATATGTAATCTGCGAAGTATCATTTATATAATTTCAACAGTTTATATGATTTGTTATGTACATTTTCAGGATTATTATTTTGTATACATATAAGTTAGTATATATATATATATGGTGAGCTATAGAAGTAAGCTGGTATAAAAATTTAGATGTATATATTATGTTGTAATAGTGTATATAAAGAGAAACTGTTTAGAAATGTAATTGTTATGTATAGATTTTTGATTTGCTGACATATGCATATATATATGTATTATAAATGTATGCTTATTTAAGAAATATAATCTATTTGATTTATATACAAATGTATGTATGGTATAGCAGTAGTACATAGATGTATTTATTAATCTTATATGAAATATATGTGAACTTAGTTTTCAAATTCATATAGATTTTATTTATGAGTACGAAAGTTAAATATTGATTTGAAATTTTATATATCTTATTTTAAATGTGTGTTTTGAAATTTGGGTTTAGAGAAAAAAAAATTCTTCATATATTTGTTTCAATTATATCAAGATGGGTCTAATCCGTCTATCAAATCCTATTTGTCAGCCTATCCGTCAAATTCGTGCCAACCTTGTTTGCTTTGGATTCGTGCTTGGTTTTGTAATCATCTCATTCTCATTCATCTCTAGCTTTGAAAGGTGAGTAATCACTCACGATTAATGTTCTTATATTTATTAAATTTGATTTCAATTGAAACGACAATTGAAATGTGCTGCTGTCAGTTATTTACATTGCTATATATATGCCATTATCTGTATCTGTTCACCTGTGACATCTGACACCATTATCTGTTATTTATCACTGATGATATATGCATGTTATATTATTATCATATCTATATCACTCTGCAAGTTTCCTTTTATTATAGAATTCACTATGGGTTGAAATGACACATACCCGAACGATCTGTAGAATATGAAGAAATCGTTATGGGTTGAAATGATAAACCCAAGAGATTTTCAATTGAATTGAATTTGGAATTGCATGTTTAAAAGATATATACCCGTATATATTTAAATTACGGATTGAAATGATAAATATTCTTATCACTTGACCATGGGGTAGAAAATTAAATACAAACACTATTGGTCTATATATAAATATTTTGAAAATGATTTCAATGGTTTTGAAAAGAAATATATGGTTTTAATAAATATTGATTTTAAAGATTTATTAAAGTTGATTTAATAAAGTTGATATATAATATGTTTAAGTATTTATTTAAAATATATATTTTCAAATAGAGTTTATTATGATTCAGGTTGGAAAGATATATTTGAAATTGATTTGAAATTATATTTATTTAAGAATTTTACTTAAATAAGTTTGATTTGAAATTTATTAAATTTGAAATTTTAAAGATATGTTTTATAACTTGAATTTGATTAACAGTGATTTAAATGAATATTTCAAACTTATATAAATTTAAATGGGATATTTTATTTATTTAAATTTGTAGATTAAAGTTGTATTTAGATGTTATTGAAATAATTAAGTTAATATTTCAAAACTAAATAATTGTAAAATGAATTTTGTCACGACCCGACTTTCTATGCCCAGAAAGTCGTACTGTGACAGTTGGTATCAGAGCATAGGTTGAGCGAATGCCTAAGCTTTTGGTTAAGTGAATATCAGAACACTAGGTTGAGTGAATACCTAGGTTCGGAAGGATTGTTCATTAGAGACAGGATCTGCAGCAACCTGTTTGAGTCTGAGTGTGTATATATATATTCGAGAGCGCGTATTTGTTAGTTATATAAAATGGTTTTATATTGTGTTAATTGATCGGTTGAGTGGTATATGGATTCTGGTCAATACGAGTAGCTAACGTTATTGATAGGGATCTCTAAACACTTGAACCAGGCCAACGGACACAATATTGTTTTAAAGAGGTAGATGAAATAATTTTACCCAGAAATAATTTCTATATAAAAAAAATATCATTTTAAAATATATATATTTATGTATTTCTACCTATTTATTGGGTTACCTGTTCGGGTTTTCCAATATAAGTTATAAAGGTAGATAAGGTGGTAGTGTGTGTAACACAATTACCAATAGTTGGAGTTTGAATGTTTGAGGTTGGAAGTATATATCGAGACTGTAAACCCAATATCGTCTCGAGTAAATTGGCAGTATGGAGTAAGGATGTCTCGGATCTCTGAAGAAAATCCTTTTCAAGATTCGGAGTCCATTATTGGAATGTAAGATTGGTTGAGCTCGGGTGAGCAGATTTTCTAGAGTTGAATCTATCAGTTGTGCAGAAGTAAGTGATGGTAGCTTGGCGACTTCAGGAAGGAGTAGCTGTGTGATAAGACACAGTATCTATGGATGTTCCTGAAGATGTTTTCTTTGGAACAAGATTAAGGAAGTGTGTATGCTTTGGTATTGTGTCTGAGTTCAGCATGGTGTTTCTGTTTGGTTTGGAGTTCGAATTTCTCGAAGATCTTTGGAATAGGAAGTCCTTGGCATCAGTGTCAGCAGTGCAGCTCGGAGTGTTCTGTGCATTGGTAGGAAGTTTTTCTAGCTGAGCAGTTTTTTTCTGAAGATGAAGATCAGAAGCAGTAGAGTGGATCCATTTCTTCGATAAATTGGATAAATAAGTGTAAGCTGTTCTGACTGGTAAAAAGAGAATAGTTTCTTTGGAATCCGAACTAGGTAGGATCGCAAAAGTGACTTGCGAATAGTTTGGGAATTTATCTTGGGTAATCTTTTGTGTGAGATGGAGGTTTCTCATGTGGAAGTAGGAGCTACTGAAGTAGTCAGAGATTTTTCTCGATGTCTTCGAGGAAGTAGAAGTTTGTCTGCATCTAGAGTTTGAGTTCTGTATCGACTTGATTCCAGAAGCGATACCGGTGGTTATTCTGGTAGTAGGATGGTTCCTAGAAAGAAGAGTTGGTGTAGCAGCTCAGAAATTTTTAAAATGGATTGGTCATATCTATTTTTCAAGTTTGGATTTCAGCAAATTTTGGAAGGATCATCTTGTTGATAGGATCTAGAGATCATTTTGTTCTTGGTCCAGAATTGTTTCAAGAAGCATCAGCGAAGGTTAAGCTAATCAGGAAGAGATGAGGTAGCCCAGGAATCGTCTAGTGAGTTATGCAGATATGAGACAAGGAGTTTGGAATTCGGAGTGGGAGATTGGAAATTGTTTAAGTTTTTCTCCAATTAAAGAGCTATAAGATTTGGTAAGTCTGGAAGTTAGCACTGAAGTATTTTGGATTTTCCTGTGTTCTCGAGAGAAGTAGTTCTTTGATCTACAGGATTGAATGGCCAGTTTGGATAGCTGGAATTCATTGTATTTCACGTATCTCTGAGGGAGTACGTGTATGATTCATCGCTGGTTATAGGATCTGCAGTTCAGATGGATTTGGAAGTTTGAGCTGGACTTGGGTGTGATATGATATTCTGTTTAGATTAGTGGATCTAGAGATAAGGAAAGCTCTGGATTATGGGGTGTAGTTTGTTTAGATTCTGTAGAGCGGGTCTTCCGGTGATTTATATCCGGGGAAACTCTAGATAGTGTTAGTAAGATCTATCTTGATTTGTATTAGGATAGTTAGTTAGGTTTGTTTGATTGTTTGATTGGTTGCTTTGGTTGTTAGGAATTGGATGATAGGTATGCTTTGCTGTTTTAAAATCTTGGCTGGATTATTAAATTAACTTTGCTTTTAATTTCGAGGACGAAATTATTTTAAGGGGGGAGGAATGTGATATCCCGGGTTTTTGGACAATTTAAATTTAATAATCGGTATTGATAATTTCTATATGTATGAATTGTGATTTAAAGCTTTGTTTTAAAATTAATATTTTTCAAAGGTTAGTTTAGATTAATTCAATTGTTTTCAAAATATAAGATAATTGTTTATTTTAAAAATGATAGTTTAAATAAAGTTTTATTTTGTATTCTTTAAAGTGTTTAAAATTTAATAAAGGTTTTAATTTTTATCTTGTTTTCTTTTAATAAGTATTAAACTAAAATGGTTAAAAATATATATATGGTTTAGAATAAACTTTCTTTTTAAATATCTTTTGGATTTAGAAGGTTTGTAAAAATAAATAATATAACATAAGTAAATTAAATTCACATTTCATAAATAATAAAATATAGATACTTAAACTAAATAGTTTGTAAATAAATAAATAAAACATGAATTTATATAAGACTATATTTACATAATTAATGTAACATAAATACTTTTGTAAATAAGGTTTTAATAAAACATAATTACTTTTATTAATAAGGGTTTAGACATAATTTTGCAAGGATTTTAACACTTGTAAACATATAAAACAAGCATGGGCAATTGTCTAGCTTATAAAGTTAACAAGTGGCTTTCATTTAATTTATTTGAAAATTTAGAGAAAAATTAAATTATCTTAAATAACATATGTTAAAGAAACCTGGTTATTTTGATTTCAGTTCAGAATCGTTCAAAACATTTTTCCCAGTCTTTCTTTCTTCTTCTTATAAACTTAAAACTGAAAACCCAAAAATCAAAAGAAGTAAATCAAATTTCAACAGCCTGTAACAATTCTCAATGCAAATGAAGTTCAACTGTAATTCAAATGCAAAGACTTCAGTCTCAACAATCAAGTTAAAGACAAGCATGCAGTAGGATTTCAAATTCAACATTTTCCAGATCAAATTTCAGAAGCCTGGAAAACTGCTCTGTTTGTTCTCTGCTTCTTTAATTATAAGGTGAGTAAATATTTCTTTTAAAAACAGTTTTTTTTAAATCTGTGACTTGGCCTTAATGACTATGATGAATCTTTATAAAATATGATTGCATGTGTTTATATGTGTAAGTGCATGTATATAGATATATGTATATGAATTGCCTGTTCTCTGTTTATAACCTGTGAGTAGATATTTATTTTAAAAACAGTTTGAAACTCGGTTGCTTGTGATGAAATGATATAAATGTTTATAGAAAATGCCTTGATATGAATGCATGTTTGGTTTATGAATGCATGTAACAAGAAAATAGGTTCTGTTGTTAACAGTTTTTGGTTTTTCCTTCTTTAAATTCAATATCTCATTCTTTATTCATTGTTAATCTGAAATTTGCAAACAATAAATGATTGAGATCATGTAACTCCACTACTAAAATCATTCCAGATGTTTAAAATAAATATTTATATTGAAATCTTTAAAACAACAGTGAAAACTAAGTTTTTGTTAAAAATCAACTACTTTAATTTCCAATTTGGATTGCATGCATGTAATCACGATAGGAAATCGTGAATTTTGATATGCATATTGTAAATTTTAGTTGAGAAATTCTTGTGAATTTGGGTTTTGTTCAAATTGGGAACTTTGGTGAATTGCCGAAGATTCAGGTGATGATTGAAGCTAGATTTTTGATTGAAGCTTGCTTGAATGTTATGGATTAGGGGAAAAATACAATTGAAATTTTCAAATGAGTGAATTGTTCGTATTCGATTGAACTAGGGTTACAGAGGCAGTGTGAAACGATGATGTTTAAGAGGTTCTCGTGATGGCCATGGTTGATCGGAGTTGATCGCATGAATTGCTGGAGATGTAGGAAGTCGAGACGGAGCTATGATGAAGGAAGCGGAGCTTCTCGAGGCTTTGATCATCAACGGCGAGATGATCTGTCGAGTATGTTCGTTCCAGTCTTTGAGCAAGGAAGCTCGTTTTAAATTGTCTGTCATTTGCATCGATCTGGGTGGGGAGTTGTAATGACCCAAGATTTTAGGAATTTATTCTGGAAAATATAAATAAATTTAAAATAAATTTTAAATAAATTTTGAAGGAGGAATTGATATAGCTTGATAGTGTATCAGTGCGTGTACATGTGTGCACAGGAAATGCACATGAATATAAGCTAAAACCCTGAACTCCAAGAATACATACATATTGATGTGTATGGAAATATATATATATATATATATATATATGTAGATTAAATTCTTAAAAGTAGTATGCATAAGTAAATGTATATATGAATGCTACTGAATATTTTTGAGTGTACATGTGCATATGTGTGTGTGTCAGTATAGAATGATGTATGAATATATAGGAGGGTGTACTAATTATTTCAGTAAGACTTATATAAATATATATGTGTTAATAAAATACTAAAGTTTAAACTAGTGAAATAAAAATATACAGACATATTTTATTATAAGCAGAAATAAAAAGAAGGAAGATATAAAAAGGAATAATCCTCTTATAAATAAATGAAGGAAGTACATACCATTTGCATGAAAGCTAAAAATAGGAAAAAATAAGATAAAACAGAGAAGTGCTTGGTATAGGCAGAATTAGAAAAGAGTATTTAATAAATAACAAAACCAAGTCACATTTTTAGCATGATTGTAGACAAAGGAAAAAGTATTTTTCTGAAAAGCAAAATTTCTGAAAGAAAAATGTAACCACTTTTCTCTTCACCCAAATTAAGCCGGGAAGGGGTAAAACTTTGGGTTTAAAATGCAGATAACATGATTTTCTGGTGGGCAAAAATGGCTTTAGCCAATACCCAAAACCCTAAGAAAGACCCTGTATATATACATGTATATGCAGCAGCCTCCTCTTCTTCTCAGAAAAGAATTGAAAAAAAAAGAAGAAAAACAACACCATAGAAATCATAAGACAAGGGAAGGAAGAGAGCTTGAGGCTAAGGGCAGAAGCTCATCAATTAATTAAGGAAACAAAGAAGAGAGCTAGGTGAGAAAACTCACTCAAAAATCTAAGGCAATAAGTCCTAATGTAGGCAGCCAGTTAAAAGTATTTTCTTAAAAGAGTATTTTCATATATGAATGTTTATCTGTGAATTTAAATCTGAAAATGTTTTGATTTTCTTTGGTTGATTACTTGTTTTATTATAACAAAGTTTTATGTGTTGTTAGTATACATATCTGTTTTATACACTCAGATCTCTGATATGTTAATGTTTGGGGATATAAACAAATACCCAGAAAATAAAATGTTGAGAATAGGCAAGTAGTATTGGTTTTGGCTCAACCCAGAAAGATGTAAATAATGTTGAGCTGCAATATACTCATGTATAAGTGCTGAGGCTTGAAATAGAAAGGAATTAGGGGTGCAATAGGGTTGCCTATGTGCTGATGCTCCTGATTCAATAAAATGCATAGCAAACAAAATTTTGTGATTCAGTGAAACCAGATTATTCTGAGTTTAACTCAAGCACAAATGTTTGTAAAAAGAAAACTTCCCCAGAAGCCATAAACTAATGTTAGCTGCCTAAACTCCTTTTAAAGAAAAATATACCAGGATGAATATCTATATATATATACAGAACCTTATTTTGTAGTCACCAATGGTTGTTTGCTTGTTGTTTCTGTATGGTCATGAATAATATGAGATGCCATGATATAGATGTTTTCAGTTAATGGAATGGATCACTGAATGATTTTGTCATGAAAAATCAAAAGGGATTATTATTATTAACTTAAACCTGATTAGGAAATTGGGGTCAAGAACACTGCAGGAATGACTTGTGTGCTTGAGAAACACAGGTTGACACATGGCTTGATTAAGTCCTGAGATCTTTGTGTAATGGAGTGAATTAGTTCATTACAGTGTGTCCATTGATTCATAAATATTGCAGATGAGACCAAGGATAGATAAATATACCTAGGGAATAATATTGGAGATGATGAGAAAACTAGAGTTTTTCCCAGATTTGAAATATGAGAATTGAATAAATGAATTAACTCATATTAGTTATTTTCCTGTTTGGTATGAATGATTGTTTGGTATGAATGATTGTTTGTCTATGATTGAGTTGTATACTTGAATGTATGTGCCATATTTATATATGTAGTCTCTGGAAAGAAAATTAAAGTGTGCACATGCACAATGACACAGAGCAGGCACACAAGTATTTGCCTGATTCCAAAGGGCTGAACTATCTGTATATGTACTTAACTTGACTTTAACCTAATTAACTAATTATTTTTGTGAGCTTTCTCATACCAGACATGTGTCTGACCCTAGTGTGCTAATGGCATCTGGGGTGTCTCATTTAAAATGAGGCAGTTTCAAATGCTTTTTCAGGGATTGCAGCAACTAAATAGGAGTAGGAGCAAGGCTTTGAGAAGAAGATATAGCATGCTAAACTTAGTTAGATAAGAGCCTAAATGTTGAAATCTGCATGTATTGACAATTTAAATTGCTACTTGTATTAAGTGTTGAATATTGGGTGGATATTTTGTTAGGTATTTTGTTAAGAGATTGACTTGTATCTGGAAACTATGAATTAAGTTAAATATCTGTTATGTTTAAAAAGAATTTTAATCAAATCTTGTAAGTGGATTTAGCAAGAACACCATGTTAAAATTGAATGATTACATTTTATAAATGCATTAGTCAATCATGAATCTTTGGAAAGGATTTAAGTTTTGGAAAATCTGGATAGTTGATTCTCAGAAAATTTAAATGGTTTTATTTTCTAATATGGCATATGTATGCAAAAGAAATAGGCATAGGTTAAATGTTTTATATGGCTGCAAGGTTTCCATAGTTAAACTTGTTTCATACAAATGTCTCATGTACTATATTTTTTTTAAGAAAGGATTGTAATAAGGGAAGAGTAAGCCAGATCCAAATAGTTGCAGATATATATGCACATAAACATGTTTAAGTACAAATTTTACCACACCTTTTCCTTTGTATTTGTGATAAGAATCTGAATTTCACTCAGATTCTAACCAAATGCATTCTTAATTCCAGACAGATTTTGTGAGAAGAAATTCAAGCCTGGATAATGATAAACACTTCTATCATTTACAAAACCCAAGCAACAGACCCTTAATTTACATCAATCATGAAGCCTTCCAGGTTGTAGAAATGGGTTTCAAAAATAATTAAGCAAGAATTATTGTTTTGTATGATGGAATATAGGCAAAAATAAAGTATATATGTGCAGATATAGGTAGATAACAGGTCCCAAACTGTACAGAAGAAAAATGAAAAAAAAAAACAAAAATTGTGTTTGAACCAACCAGCATAGTACTCGAACTCGTGATCTCTTGTGTATAAGTTAGGCGCGTTTCCATTACGCCTAGATGTTGCTTGTGTTCACTTAGGATCCACTTTCTTTTATACTGAATTTGGTACTATCCAGACTTTAACATGATCATCTATATTAAAAGCTTGTTTACTACTGATTATTACTTGATCACTTCTTAGTTAGGATAAACAGACTAATGTGTATGTTACCAGTGGATTGTTTGGTCAAAAAAAAATTAGCAATCCAATATCCTCTTGTTTTCCAGAACTCTGATTCAAACAAGAGAGGCATATACATCCTCACATGTATGTGCTTACCTTTGTGAATGTACTGATATATTTATATTGGTTGATTATTGTGATCCTGGATATATTTGGTTTATTGGAGAAAGATATTGACCCTAAGAATTATATTGCAATGGATGATATATCTATCTATATATATATATATCCTCTTTACCTTAAAAAAAATCCTTATGGAATTAGAGTAGAAATAGGAGGGTCATTTCAGGAGTAGTGATCGCGTGGGTTCGTGGAGTCAGAGAGGAGCATCGCAACGATCATCTGTGGTCGGAAACGCTGGTGCAAGTGCACCACGTGCACGTGTGCACGTTTGAATGTCTGGAGTTCGTGAATTTGGGGAAGAAGAGTGACACTCGGGGGAAGTCTCGTGATATTCGCGTTTCGACTCGAAGTGGGTAGGTATTCGAGAGAACTCGGGGTAGAATAGGGGGTTTTAGTGGGTTTACTCGGGTTTACTTTTGTTTAGACTCGGGTGTTTTAAATTTAAGTAACCACATTTGAGATTTTCAAAGCAAACTATATCTTGGTTTTAAAATATAAAGTATGAACAAGATTTTAAGTATTAAAAACAAGTTTTAAGATAAATAATGGTTTGATTGGATTAAACATGTTTGGAAATGATTTTCAAAAATTTAAGTATATAAAATTAAATGTTTGAATTGTTTTGTTAAAGTAAATTTTATTTCAAAATTGATTTTTAATTTACTTTTAATAAATTAATTAGTGAATAGTTAATGAATTAATTAGATTAATTAATTAGCCTAATTAATTTAAGAAAATCAATTTATGATTAAATGAGTAAATTCCTTAATAAAGTAATTAATGGATAATTACTTAAAGTAATTAGGAGGAGTAAATTACTCATGGAAGTAATTAGCTGAAGTAATTAATGGGTAATCACTTAATGTTATCAATTAAGGAATTAATTAATATAATTATTTTAAAGTTAATTAATTATGAAGTAATTAATTAATTAAAGTATTAAGAATTATTAATGATGGAATTAATTATTGGTTAAGAAATTAATTAAGAAAGTAAACAAGATTTTTAATGGAAGTAATTAGAAGATAATTACTTATGTAAGTAATTAAGAATTAATTACTTAATTTTAGTTTAGTTAATTAATAAATGTGATTAATTAAATGCGTTTAATTTAAGATTAATTACTAAGAGTAATTAATTAATAAAGTAATTAATTAAGGATTATTTGTTAATTTAAATTGATTAATAATTACTTAATGAAGTAATTAAAGATTAATTAATTAGATTAATTAATCAAGGTTAATATAATTAATTAAGATAAGTAATTACAAATTGTTAATTACTGTTTATGATTAATTAAGACTAATTAATAAATGAAGTGGTTGATTAAAAATTAATTATTTAATTAATTAAAAGGTTAATTAATTAATAAAGATTAATGAATTAATCAAGGTTGATTAATAAAAGTAATTAATTTTAGTTTGATTAATTAATTGTAATTAATTAAGGATTAATATAATTAATTTTAGTTAATTAATTGATAAAGGTTCATTAATTATTGTAATTAATGATAGTAATTAAAAGTTAATTACTGAATATGATTAAGGATAATTACTAAAAGGTAATTAAAGTATAATTAATCAAAGGAGATTAATTAAGGAAGATCATTAAGATGTTTAATTAATTAATTTGTAATTAATTAATGATAGAAAGCAGGATTATGATAATCCAAGTGATAGTAATTAATTTAATTAAAGGTTAATTAAATTGATTTGGAATTAATCAATTCTGCTTTTGAATGATTGGTTAATATTGGATGATTGATATTGGGTGATTGGTTGATATTGGATGATTTGGATATCTCTGATATATGTGATAGGCTGCTTTGTGAAATGAATGTTGATATGAATTATCTATTGTGATAATGTGATTCATTTATCTGTTTTTATATCATTATGTATATAAGTTTAAATGTTTAAACCTTTAAACAACTTGGCCTTAAAAGATACGTTTTGGATTTCGATGAGACCGGGATCGGGTTTCCGTATACCGGAATTTCAGGTCTGGAGACCCGAATACCACATCGATCCAAATTTACGATAGGTCGTGAATCTCAAGTGAAGATGAAGATTCAGAGTGCAAGGGTTATTGTCGTTAACTCTGAGGGTGATTCCAAAACGAGTGTAACGAGATAATGCCTTCGGTTTCGTTCGAACCCGGAACGAACTTGTATGGATTGAATGCTTTCAGCACATCGTCAGGCGGACGATGAGCATTCTAAGTGATATGTTCTGATTAAAGGTAATCGTAACCTCAAGCCTCATCAACCGGGAATGGCTAAAACAGGGGAGGTGCAGCAAAGCTTCGTGGGTAGCACCCACTGAGAGCAAGATAGATCCCTGTCTAGAGGTCCCTTTTCTTTTCGGCTTAGTGTGTGGTTGGTCGCGCCAACTACGGGGTTATCTTGT
Source organism: Allium fistulosum (assembly GCA_030737815.1). Classification (NCBI taxonomy): domain Eukaryota; kingdom Viridiplantae; phylum Streptophyta; class Magnoliopsida; order Asparagales; family Amaryllidaceae; genus Allium; species Allium fistulosum. Next base: position 670,897,377 of record CM060903.1, read on the forward strand.
TCGGGATTATCCAGTAAGGGATGGTTCCGGCTTTGTGTTGCAGGGGAGCGGGCGTACTCCTCGGTACGGTGATCTAGGCCACGTACTGTGACGGGCGGTACCCCAGTAGCCCTGCCATTGTATGGAATCCAAACTCCAATAAGTGCCGTACGTATTAGTTGTGCCCAACTATGTTGGAATGTGAGATGTAAGCATTTCAGCTATTTCTGTATTTTACTTGAAAACCCTAGACCCTATTATAATACAATCAGATTTCCTATCAAACGTTTTAGTTAGCGTAAGGTAAAAACTTAACCATATTTATTTGTGGGGAGTCTTACGTGATACTTTTGTTTTCAAAAAGTTTTCAAAGTTAAGCAATCTAACCGTTTACTCACACCAGACCCATGTCTGACCCAAGTGTTTATTTTCTGTTTTATTAAACTCTTGGGTACTCAATATTGTATTGAGTAGTCGAGGGATTCAGGTTAGCTTTGACGAATTCTGGAGGAGATTTGGAGCAGGAGGCTTCACCGTGTAGATATATGATGATTCCGCTGTGTATATGTTGTGTCTGTATCTGTGATACTTGAGTTGTATGAATTAGACAGATGTTTATAACTGTCTAATATGTGTTGTATAAGTTGTGTAACTCTGATGTATATGATACTATGTAATATTTTATATGATATATTATATTTCATTCGTTCCGCTGTGAGTTTCTGATGTTGTTGTTCTTTCTTCTTTTCTTTCTTTTCTTCTTCTATCCCTTTCTTTCTTAATTCACAATACGACTTTCTGGGCATAGAAAGTCGGGTCGTGACAAATTTGATATATATTTGAAATTATCTAATTTAGTTTTGAAATGTAGAATATTTAAAGCTTTGAAATATATTGAAATTGAAATAGTTTATTTGTGGTTCAAATCGGTATTTGAAATCGATATAATTTGAAATGTTTAATTGAATTAAAATTGAAATTGATGATTTGAGATTGAATGAATTTGAATTTGAAATTCGAATTGATTTGAATCGATTTGAAAAGTTGTGGTAGTTATTTTATTATATAAAGTAATTTTAAATTATATTTAAAACTATTTATATATTTTAACTTAATAAATTATTTTAATATAAAATTTTTATTTTATAAACTATTTTAATATACTAACTATTTTATTATAAACTATCTTAACTTATAATTATTTTATTTTAAACTATTTTAACTTATAACTATTTTATATAAACTTTTTTATTTTCTAAACTATTTTATTTTATATACTATTATTAATATCTAAACTGTTTGAACGAAAGTGTTATCATTTCAAAGTGTTATGATTTCCAAAGTTATGAATTTCAAAGTATTATGATTTCCAAAGTATTATTACTTCAAATTGTTTTGGTTTCGAAAGTATTATATCTTTGAAAGTACTATGATTTTGGAAGTGAATATTTTTGAAATGGAAATGATATCGTATTGATTTGGTTTTCGAAATGGAAATGATATTTTGGTTTTGAAGTATAAACTATTTTGAAATGACCACGGTGTTATAATAACGTTTGGTTGTTAAAGAGACCGAGATCGGATATGGGCATACTCTCTGTCGATACCGAAAACCACTTTAACAACTGTGTACGCGGTGGAGATTCCAGAATGAAGTAGGATGGTGGCGATGATCCTAAGGTATATTTACGTAGGCCTAACTCCCGTGAGTTAGCAAAAGGTGGCTAAAACAGGAGCGATTCTGGGCCAATGAGGTAGCTCCTCTGATCGGACACATTCCTTCGTATACCATTCTATTACTTTGTGATTGATTGGGTGCACCCCTTGATTCGAGAGTGTGGCTCGAGTTGGGCGATTGTTGTGGCTTTGCGTTTCCAACAGTCTGGATGCGTAATTGGTATATCTATCCTGGCATTGCCTAGTTGTGTCGTGTCACCTACCATAGCGTGCTTTACTACGAGTTTGATTTGTGTCGTACCTATGGAGTATCCTCTGGTAGCTCCAGTTTACGGGGTATTACGGTACTGTATAGACTATTGGCACACCTAAAAATGTGTTAAGGTGGAAAATGTAAAGCCTTAACGCTATTTTTAAATAATATACTTTACTGTAGACATTATTATAATAGCGTATATTACTACATAGTAGATAGTTTAACGGATCCTTAGAGGATGGTTATCCCAAACATCCTTTGAGTTACTGTATTTCAGTTGATATTTCACTTGAGTTGGATTTATTGATATAAGAATGTTAATCCTGACTCGAGTGTTTTGTGTTTTGCTTTATTCTCGGGTCAGACTGAGTGATACGGCATTTGAGACTCACCTTTGGAGTTGGAGCTTCGCTTGGAGATCCAGCTATCTATTCAGCTTGCAGTTATTCAGTTGATTCCAGTGATGTATTCTGATCTTGTATTTGACTATTGTATTGAGGCATCTTTATTCGAGACTTCTGTTGTATCTTATTTAACTCTGTTATATATAGTAGCTTCATGAAGTACTATTCTTTTGTTTCCAGTGCTTATTTTTATATTACTCTATGTCTGTGATTCTGTGATTATTTATTTACTGTATATGCCGAGTTTTGCTAATTTTAAATTAACAATCTAATATTTTGAGCAATTCAAATCCAATATGTATGGATGCGAATGGTTGAAAATTTCAGGCTGTTACATCTGGTTTCGGCAAACTTAGCATATGGAGTAAAAACTCATTAGAGATAGGGTAGTAATACCCTAGAATGAGTAGAATTAATTACAGAATCATCTTCGTTCGAGCTTGAAATTCTTTGTTAGGATCCTCTTAGATTTGGATTTCCTTTGAATTTTGGAACTTTTCCTTTGTTCTAAAATCCATTCTTATCTTTTTATGTTCGTGTTCTTTTGATACCGGAGCATCCCATAGCTCTATTTCTGTTGATCCCTGTAATGATCTTGCAACCTCAATTGGCAACTGCATCCTTGTGTGTGACTAATCGCATCGACGATTATGCCAACCTTTAGTATGATTTGTAAAGTGGTGAAACTCCTTTACAACAGGCGTCGATTCACCCGGGATTTCTACGTCCTCGTTTTTTATGCTGTTATTTCTTGAAAGCCAGAACCGTTTCTTTAGTAGACGACCCGGGTAATTCTCTAGTGATCGAATGTCGATTGCCTCAGGGTTATGCAGGCAGTTTTATCTTCTCGCTTGATTTTCAGCTTAGTGGTCTTGGCTCCACCCTTGTTGTCCAACTATTATCCTGATGTTTTGGGGAAGTCACTTCTCCACCTCCTAGGTGGGAAATTGAATTCTGCATCGATCTTATTCCTGAAGCTTGACCTGTTTACCTTCCTCCCGGACGAATGGTTTCTATGAATGGTTAGTCATGCCCTTTGGATTAACCAATGCTCATGCCTTCTTCGTTAATCTCATGAATCGCGTTTTCCGCGATGATCTCAACATGTTTGTCCTAGTTTCCATTGATGATATTCTCGTCTTTTCTAAGTCTGAAGGAGTATGAATCTCATTTGAGCTATGTTCTCCAAACTCTTAGGAGTCATCAGTTGAAAGCCAAATTTTCTAAATGCCATTTCTGGAGGGATGAAGTCTGATTCCTTGGGGCACATTGTTTTTTAAAATGGAGTCTCGGTTGACCCGGTTACGGTCGCCACGATTAATATAAGTCCATCCATCTTTCCTCTTTTGTAATTTAATTATCTTATCTTCCTTTCGAACTTATCTTCATAGTTAGAAATTCTCTTTGATAAGGGTCCCTCTAAATTTGAATCTCTATCCTTGTTCTATCCATTCTTGAATCATCCTATAAGAGAACATATTTGTAATTGATATAAAAATGTTTTATATTGTGTTGTTTGAGTTGTTAAGTTTTAATTTTGGGTTTCGATCGATTCGTCTGGCCAACGCTATCAATAGGAATTCCAAAACACTTGAACAGAGCAAACTGACACAATATTGTTTTCGAAATTGGTAAACGAAATAATTTTATGTATGATTATATTTTATATATATATAAGTATAATTTTTTGGAATTGGATAGTTAAATGAATTGGTTGTTAGAAATGATAGTACTAGATTATCATTTATTGTTTTGTCAACATTCCTAAACCATTAACTATTGTTGTATGTTATAAGGAGTTCAATTTTGAAACATGGTTTATAAATCTAGTTTTCAAATTAAATGAATTTAAATTAAGGATTTGAGAATTAAATTTTCGGTGCTTTTCAAAATTTGGGTTTTCAAAGTTTTGAAGAAAAATATATATTATTTGAAAGTATTTTCGAATGGAAATTTTTCCAAAAGAATTTTAAAAGAAGTAAGTTAGTACTCTCCCCTTTTATCGTTGGAAAATAATTTCGATGAAGATTGCAGCATCATCAACATTCATTTTCAAGTCTCAAAGTGGGGAGACCACTTAGTAGCTATGCTACACTTTTGTTTTGCGAAATGAATTTGATTTGAATTTCTTGAGTATGATTTGATGTATAAAATTTATTTATTTATTTATTTATTTCAAAATGGTTTGAAGTGAAACCGAAAATTTAATTCTTAAGTTTTATGTTAAGTGATGGTTTTAATTATTGAAATGAAGCAAATTTTTTGAATAATTGGAGTGTCTAAAATGAGAAATGGAATTGAAATAACTTGAAACTGTTGAACTAGGATAAAATTAATTTGTATAATACTCAATTGCATTCTAATACATATATAACTTACCTGAAATATTCAAAAAGTTAAAATGTAATGTGAATATGTAATTAAAGGTTATACAAGAGAAAACTTAAGTGATAAAATATTCAAACTAAATTTTGCTTAATAGAAATGTTGTAAATAAAAGGGTAAATTTGTATAGTGCTTAATTACACTCAGAAACATTTATAAAACTTACCTGGGAAAAGTTTGAATGTAATAAGAACAAATAATTAAATAGTATACAATATAAATGTAAGTAATAAGATGTCCAAAACTAAAATTTATATGGTTTTGAACCAATTGTGGTATCTGGTACTATGTATTTCGAATCTACCTTTCCTTTCTGTTGCTTCTATTCTCCTATCTCGTTCCTTTTCGAGGACGAAAAGTGGTGAGTGAGGGAGAGTGTAACAACCCAAGAATTTTAAAGATTTTAAATAACGTAATTAACTAAAAAATTTATGAAAATAAACAATTAAATTTTAGAAATGAAAATTTGATATTTGAGATACGTTTATTTAAACGTAGCAAGTGTCATATTTTCATCATAAAATATGAAAGTTAGTTCTATTGTGAAATTTCGATTTTAAATTTAAATCAGTTAAATTTGATGGAAATAAAACATTTTTGAAATCTGAATATTTTTATATCATAAAAATGTAAATCTTTTTCTGAGTGAGATGTCATATCTCGTTTTGCCAAATTTGGATTGCTCTAGCTCCATTTATCTTATTTTCGGTGATTTAGCAGCAGTTTGGCAATGAAATTTGAGTTTTAATAGGTGGGTCGTGTCACTCATATCTGTGTACCATTCGGTTTGTCTCGTCGTGCTGATCTCCGCAGTATATTCATTTGTGCATTTTGGCGTTCGGTATGCGGCAAAATCCGCGAAACGGTTACCCGTATCGATACCCGTTTTGAACCTTTTGGGCTTGCTGTGTCCTTTCGATTGTCCATTGGTAAAGCTAATAGCCGTTAGCTATTAATATTCCTAGTTATTCAACTTCTAACTTTTGTTATTCCTCTCTGTTCAATATATATTTTCTGGTTCAATTCTCTTTGTTCTCTTCTGTTCTTGTTTTACAAGGAGAATATATATATATATATATAATATAGTTCGTGTTTTTCCTATAGCTTGCTTGCCCTTCCAGTTTGCTCGTATATTGTTTATTGAAACCCATGTGTCGCTCGTATCACTCCCCTCTCCATTCGCCCCTCTCTTTCTCGAACTGCTCCGTCCTCGTCACCTCCTCTCCACCACCGTTGCCCCTCCAACAAGCATCCCTCCAACCACTCCACGTCCGCTGGTATCCCACGTCTTCTCTACCTGAACCACGCAGCTGACATCTTATGTGCTCATCTGACTACCCTCCCCTCACCTAGCAGTTCGCCGAACCCCACCAGTAACCGCTTGCACCGACTCCAGCGCCCACCTTGCCCATCTTCAACCACTCCGGCCACTCCACCTTGAACCCACCGCCTTTCGCCAACCTATAGCCACACCACCTACATTAAATAGCCGATCCATCATTCCAAACATTCTCAGCATCTTTCCGCCTGTCATCCCCTCCGCAAGCAACTGCTAGTAGCCCCTCCACAGCCGGTGCTTCGCCTTAAACCCCACTGCTGCGCCAAGACCTCTCCGACTTCCCCTCTCCCAGAGACAGCTCACGCCAAAACCCAATAGCCTGCTTATTTTATCTTTGCCGAAGAAAACCCTACAGCCAAACACCACAGGTCCGCTCCTTCCTCTATATGCCAAACCCGCTATTCCGCCTTCTCGAGCCTTGGCTGCAGCCTGACATCCTCCTTCACCGAACAAACCCATCCTCCTCGCCCTGTGACTGCAACACCATCTCTCCCCTGCTCAGCTCGTCCCACCACAGCAGCCCCTTGCCGCAACACCCTAGTCCTCCCCATTAGAACCCTATTCAAGTCATTGTTGATGCTGTCATCAATAGTGGGCGTAACAATGGTAAGAAACTATTGGCTGTGCGCATTGTTAAACACACAATGGAGCTCATTCATTTGACTAATCAGAACCTATTTCATCTCCAGTCAACTCATTTCCACCAGCACCCTCAAACACACCATCGTGACAGCCTTTCCACTTCACACCGCACCCAGTCGCTTCCTACCTGACAGCGCAGCAAGCTTAGTTTTTCTCCCCTTCTTGTTTATAAAAAAATGTATATATGTGAAAGCTATATGTTGCATATATATGTTTGTTTCCTTTGATCTAAGTCAATATATATATATATATATATAAGTTCACTTATATATATATATATATTAATTTTTGAATCTTGTTGTTTAAATTTGTTGTGCTTGTCGCGGCTCTTTGACGTGTCATGTCTGTATCGGTGTGTGTATCCGTGTCCGCTGCTTCTCATTCCCGTTGTTTTCTCTAGCCTCGAAAGGTGAGCGATCACTCACGATTAACATTCTTATGTTTAGTAAATTTATATTCACCTGAAATGACGATTGAAATATGTTGTTAAATTTGAATTGTTAGTTATTTAATTGTTGAATATGATATGTTATTATTTAAAATTATTAACCTACATTATTGACTTATTAACACCATAACCTATTGCATATATACTATACTTAAATTGTTAATTACTATATATGCTTGTCATCGATATGTTATGCCAGTTTATATTATTATTTTATTGTTCTCACTCTGCAAGTTCCCTCTTAGTTACGAATTCCTTTTAGGTTGAAATGATATATACCCGAACGATCTTATAAATTAGGAAAAATCGTTATGGGTTGAAATGATAAACCCAAGAAATTTTAATGATTGAATTTTGGGATTTCGGGCTGAAATGGTATATACCCGTAAATATTAAATTTATTGCGGATTGAAATGATAAATATTTGTATCACTTGACCATAGGTTAGAAAATTATATACGGACACCGTTGGTCTATATTGAATAAAATGATTTCCAAAGTTTTGAAAGGAAATAGATGGGTTTTAATAAGTATTGATTTTAAATATAATATAAAGGTTCATATTTAAATATGTGTTTTAAATGGAATATTGATTTTTAAATATAATATATATATAGATTTTATTTTATTTTAATATGTGAGTAAAATTTAGATTTTTAAATTATAAATTTGGAAATTTTAAAATTTAAAAGTTAACTTTGAAATGGTAATTTTTAAAATTATCCTTATATTTTTATTTTTTTAAAATATATAAAATAAGATTTAAAATAGATTTAATAATAAGGTTTAATTTAACTTAATTTAATAAAATTTAATTTAACGTATATATAACATGTTTAAGTATTTATTTAAAATTATATTAATATTTTAAAAAAAATAGATTTTGTAATAACTTTAACAAATAGAGGTTGGAAAGATAAATTAAAGTTGACTTGAAATCTAAATTGGTTAACAATTAAATTTAAATAAAGATTAATTTGGAACTTATTGATTTTGAGATTTAAAGATATGTTTTAAATAACTTGATAACTTGATTTTTGATTAAAGAGGATTAAATGAATAATTTTTAAATTTAAATAAATTTGAATATGAATATTTAAATTTGATTTAAATTTGTAATTTGAGATTTTATTTAAATGTTTAACTAAAGGTGGTTAGATGAATAATTTTAAATTTAAATAAAATTAAAATTGAATATTTAATTTTGATTTAAATTTTAAGCTGGGATTTTATTTAAATGGTTATTAAAAGTGATGAAGTGAATATTTTCAAAATATAAATAAGATTAAAGTTGAATTTTTGAAATATAAATGAAATTTATCAAATTGAGTTATTGTAAATTATTTGAATATTTAAATGTTGAAACTTATTGAATTGGAAGTGGTTTAAATTTGTAGTTCCAACGTGGATTTGAAATCGATATAAATTAAAATGGTTTTGATGAGAATTGAATTGAACCTTCAACCTTTTTAATTGAAATCGTTGAACTGAGATTGATTTAAATTGAATTTTGGGAACTAAAGTTGATTTGAATTGTTTTGTGAAATTGGAAGAAACAATTCTATTTTGAAACTATTTTCGATATAAACTCTTTTTAATATATAAACTATTTTTAATATATAAACTATTTTAATCTATAACCTATTATATATATAAACTATTTTAATGTATAACTATTCTAATATATAAACCATTTTCAAATGTTCAAACTGTTAAGTTGGAACTGTTATGATTTAGATTTAATGGATTTAAATGCTAATACTTTGATATGATGGTTAACTTATTTTGTGGTTATGATTTTGGAAAAGAATTATAATTTAAAGTGAATATGATTTCGAAAGTGATATGATTTCGAAAGTAAATGTGATTTCAAAAGTGATATGATTTTAAAATGAATACCATATTTCGATATGAAGTATGAACTATTTGAAATAAAATTTGACCACGATGTGAAATAAGCGTTTGGTTGTTAAACAGACCGGGATCGGATATTGTCATACTCTCTGCTAATACCGAAATCCACTTTAACAACTGTGCACGTGGTGGAGGATTCCCGAACGAAGTAGGATGGTTTGACGACGTCTATATGAGGTATGAACGTAGCCATTACTCCCTCGAGTCAGCTTAATGTGGCTAAAGCAGGAGCTATACCGGGCCAAGTGAGGTCGCACCTCCAATCGAGCATGCTTCTTCGATACCATTCTATTACTTTATGATTTGATTGGGTGCGCCTTTGATTTGGGAGTGTGTCTCGAGGTGGGTGGTAGTAGCTGCTATGAGTTACCACTAGTCCGGGAGTGCAAAACGGTAGAATCCTACCCTGGGCATTTCCTCCCGTGCCTTGTCACATGCCTTATCGTGCCTTCTATGAGTTTGGTTTGTACCGTACCTATGGAGTGCTCCTTGAGTAAACCACCGGTTTGGTGGAGATTACAGTATCTGTATAGACTACGGGAATATATAAAATGTGTTAATGGGGATATGTGTAACTCCTTAACGCTATTTTAATATTTTACTTTACTGTAGACATTATCTATGTAGCGTATTGTACTATGTATGTAGAAAGCTTAACGGATCCTTAGAGGATGGGAATCCCAAACATTCTTTAAGTTATTTTCATTTCACTTGGACATTTCACTTGAGTTGATTTACTTGCATAAGAATGTTAATCCTGACTCGAGTGTTTTGTGTTTTGCTTTATGCTCGGGTCAGACTGAGTGTCATAGCATTTGAGACTCACCTTTGGAACTTGGAGCTTTTCTTGAATATATGTCTTGTTCAGTTATTTTCCATTGTTTATGTTCAGACTTGACATTTGCTTATGCATTTGACATTCCATTGTTTTTGAGATTTCTATTGTATCTTGCTTCAGACTCTGATGTTGTAGTAGCTTCATGAACTACTATTTATTGTCGATTTGAATGGTCCAAAATAGTGGGTCGTTACAGCGACAGATTTGAGGTCGGATTTGAAATCAAACTCGTTTCAAGAGTTTAAGGTTTAGATTTTGTTTAAAGTTTTCGTATTTGGTTTTAAAGTGTGAAAATTTACTAAGGTATGTTTCAATCATGAAATAGTATGGTTTTAGTAAAGTGGCTTTGCTTAAAGGTGGGTTAAAGCAAACTGCACTCATAGCGACAATCGCTATGGATGCAGTTCGGCAAAGGTTTTGTAACGACCTAGTATTTCGAACATTTCAAATTAACAATCATCCACACATGTCAAACTTGAATTGCTCAAAACAACAAACTGTTAATTTATATTTGGCAAAACTTAACATATATAGTAAATAAAATCAATCACAAAATCACAGACACAGAGTAATACAATAATAAGCAGCGGAATAGATAAACCACACATGCCGGACTTGAATAATTCAAAACAATAGATTGTAAATAAAATTTGGCAAAAACTCAGAATATACAGTAAATAAATCACAGATCACAGACATAGAGTAATATAACAGTGCAGCGGAAGCAAAGAAATAGTAGTTCATGAAGCTACTATATATATAACAGATTTAAACAAGATACAACAGATTTCACAAATACAAATATGTCTCAATACAATAGTCAAGTACAAGATCTGAATACATCACTGGAATCAACTGAATGACTGAAAGCAGAATCAATGGATGGATCCAAACGAAGCTCCAACTCCAAAGGTGAGTCTCGAATGCTGTATCACTCAGTCTGACCCGAGCGTAAAGCAAAACACAAAACACTCGAGTCAAGACATACATACTTATACAATGTAAACCAACTCAAGTGAACTGTAATAGAAAAGTACAAGTAACTTAAATAATGCTTGGGATTGCCTATTCTTTAAGGATCCGTTAAACTATCTACTATGTAGTAATATTCGCTATTATAATAATGTCTATAATAAAATAAACTTACTTTTAAATAGCGTTAAGGAGTGACCCAATATTCCCCTTAACACATAATAGTGCCAATAGTCTATACAGTACCTGCATACCTCGAGAGGCTACGAGAAGATACTCCATAGGTACGACACAAATAGAAACTCGTAGTAAAGCTCGGTATGGTAGGTGACACGGCACAACAAGGAAATGTCAGGGTAGATATACCAATTACGCATCCGGGCTGGTGGAAACGCATAGCAGCCACTACCGCCTACCTCGTAACACACTCCCAAATCAAAAATCGAAGGGTGGCCAACAAATAAATCACAAAGTAGTAGAATAGTATCGAAGAAATGCATCCGATTAGAGGTGCTACCTCATTGGCCCGAGAATCGCTCCTATTTTAGCCACCTTATGCCAACTCACGGGAGTCGGGTCCACGTTCATACCTCAATAGGATCGTCGCCACCATCCTACTTCATTATGGAATCTCCACCGCGTACACGGCTGTCAAAGTGGATTTCGGTATCGACAGAGAGTATGCCTATATCCAATCCCGGTCTCTTTGCCAACCAATCGTTATTATAACCCATGGATATTTATTTCAAAATCCTTTACTTTAAAACCCAAAATATCATATCCATTTCAAAACTAGTTTATACTTCAAAACCAAAATATCATTTGAATAAGCCTAAATTTCCAATCACTGGATATTTCTTTCAATTTATTTAAACTTGAAATATTCCTTTTTAAATCATCTTAAACCAAACCCACTTTATAAAGCCATATTCTTAAATCTTAAATTGGATATCAATATATTCGAAACAATTCTTAATTAAATACTGTTTCAAATAAATTCATTTCCAAAAGTCATAGTACTTTCAAAGTTATAACAATTTCGACATCAAAACACTTTGAAACCATAATATTTTGAAATCATAACAATTTAGAAATGTTATTCTTTGAAAATCATAATACTTAGAAAATTATAACGCCCTTAAAATAATATTCATTTAAACCATTGAAATTCATTGTCAAATAATATTCATTTTAAAGTTGTAGCATTTCTAAGTTCATTGATTCAATTATAAAATTTCCCAAACATTGTATTTTCAGCTAACAACAGCACTTATAAAGTGCTACAGAAGATATTTAGTTATTATTTCAAAACAGTTTACTTTCAGCAGCAACAGCACTTACAAAGTGCTGCAGTAGCTCTCTGGTTATTCCAAATTTATAGTTTAGTTTCAGCAACAACAACACCTAAAAAGTGCTGCAGTAGCTCTTTGTTATTTCAGAACTTTGTCTATTTCTAGAAATGACAGCACTTAACAAATGCTGTCTTAAGACCACGGCATTTCTGAAGTGCTACCAATATTAATTCCAGCTTTATTTTAAAAAAATTCAGAAACAATAAAACTTAAAATTTGGTCATTTTAACTTAAAAAATCATATTTTTCGCTTCAAAAACATTCATTCGGATATATTAACTTATGATTCATTAAAATAAACACTTAATAAGTAAATATCCAGTTTAAACAATAATTCATTCATTAAGTCAAAAGTAAATTATTTTCTCAACTTTTACTTTAACAATTAACTTAATACTATATTTTAAAATACCCATTTCCCAAGTAAAATTTTAATTTCCCTTTATTTACTTAACTTAAAAGTTTTCATTTAAAACCAAATTTCCAATTTCCAAGTTAAGTCATAACTAAAGTTACATTCTTCCATTTAAAAATCATAACTATTTATTTTACAAAACATAACATTTCACAAAAGAATATTTTATCATAGTTAATGTAACAATAAATTTTCTTTTAGATCTATTCATTTAGACATCAATTAACTATGATTTTCTAGTTAAATACATTTCATTACAAAATGTCCAATTAAAACTGTATTCCATTTAATCAGTTCAAAATACATTATTTATTACACAAAACATGTATGTTTCATAAAGTGAAATTCATAACAATTACTAGGTTAGATTTTAAACTTCCATATTAAGTCAAATTCAATTATTAAGTTATTTAACATCAATAAATGTCTTTAAATTCTATTTAAAACCAACACATCTTTAAAATTTCCATTAAAGCCACTTATTGACTTATAAAATCTTAACTTTTAGAAAACCAACATCTTCTTATATTTACGTCATTTAAACCAAATCTTTAGCTCAAATTTCTTATATTTAAACATTCAAAATACTTAATAATTCTTAGGAAAATATTATTTAAAAATATATCCATGGGCCTGTATAATATTTTCTAACCTAGGTCAAGTGATACGGATCTGTATCATTTCAATCCGTAATTTAAAAAGAAAAATCCGGGTTCTATCATTTCAAACCCGCAATCCCAAGTCAAATAAAATAAAATAAAAATACAATAAAAATCACTCGAGCCTATCATTTCAGCCCATAATGATTTTTCCTTATTCTAATATCCGTTCGGGTATGTATCATTTCAACCCATAGTGATAGGGAACTTGCAGTGTGAGATACAGTAATTAAAATGAACAGTATAACATATAATAACATATCAGGTAATGAACAGGTATATAAATAGCATTTAACATCATATAATATATCACAGGCATGTATGAATAACAAATCAATTTATACAGATTCACTTGTCATCATTTTACAATAATATAAGTACATATGTCTAGAGTGATAAAACTCACCTTTTAAAGCTGAAGATAGCAATTCAAGATATATAACTGAAACTCTGAAAAGCACGACAAAGCACGAATAAGAATTTGAGTGGATGAACAGTCAAGATCCAATCTTGTACATAAACAAGTACATAAATCATAAGAATAAAATCCAACACAACAAAAGATGGATTAAACAATGCAAATATGAATCAAAGAGGACATAACCTTTGATAAAACAAAGTAATAGGCTCGGCTACATCACCATAGGGTTCAACCATCATAGGACTAGGCTCGGCCATGATGTTTTTATGGCATGTAGGCTCGACCAAGGTGGTGGTGAGGCAAGCTAAGGCTCGGCCATGGACCATGGAAGATGAAAAGTGGCAAGTTATAAGGAGATGGAATGAAAAAAGGCAAGGCTATGATGGTTACAAGCAACATATGGTTCGGCCATGGGCTACATGGCTCGGTTTGGTCTTTGTGGTGATGAAAGGGTGATGTTGGTCGTACATGGAGGTGGTGGAGGACTGGAGGTCGGAAATATGGTGGAGAGGCCGAGCATGGCTTTGAGGCAAAACAAAGAAAGAGGAAAAGAAAAGAGAAAAGAAATGGAAAAAGAAGAGAAGCCATGACTTTAGAGCTTGAACATATATTTTTCTTCACGCAAATGATAATGAGGAGTTTTGAGAATTGTTTGTGCGTAGTTATCAAAAGAAATACATGGCTAAAGATGGAAGAAAAAAACGGCTAATCAAGTGGAAAGAAAACGGCAAGTAATTAAATGTTTTTAAACGGCTAGAGATTTGAAGGGATTTATTTCCTATTAACTAAAAATAAAAAAAAAAAACAAAATGAGAGGAGATACTTCCTTTTTCACGTGTATTGATAGGTAGTAGTCGGCTAAAGTTTGAGGTAGGAACAGCTAGATAGTAATTAAGGAGGTAGGAAATAAAAGATAAGCAAATAAAGAGGCAAGAAATAAAACAAATGTAACGTATGCCAATTAAAGCAAAGTAGCATACGCCTAATTAATTTGTATCCTAGCCATTAAATAAAAGATAAATACAAAAGAAACCTTCAATAAATAAAAATAAAGTTTATACAAACACAATAGAAAAATAAAATAAGGAGATGGATATAGAAACATATAAAATAAACGCAGAAATTAATTGTTTTTAAAGCGCTGTATGTTATCCAATTTACAAAGTATAAATCAGAATTTAATGAAACGAAAAGCATAACGGATATTAGAATTATACGGCTTCAAATAAAAGATTAGAATTTAAAATTCAAATTTAAAAATTTAAACTGAAATTCAAAATTTGACCAAATTTGACTAAAATATAAAATTTACAGAAATTGTTTATTTTATTGTCTTTGGAAAATAAATTACAAACAAATTTCAAACTTACATTGGAAAATTCCAAAATTCATATTTCCAAATTTCCTTTGTATTAACTATTATTTTCAATTATTGAATTTGTCAAATACATTTATTATAATTAAAACCTTAATTAATTTATTCAATTTGGTTTCTTCCTTTTATGTTTATCTATGAATAAAATATACATTTCCATCTATTTCATTACATTCACAACTTTTATCATTACTGTCTTATCTCATATTAATGAACATTTACTTACATTTAAATGTAATTGATTTCCAACTTTAAATTTAGCATCCTAAATAAAATGTAACTTGCGATAAATGTTATCATTATCTTTATATTACACTCAAGTTTATTATGTCCACTAACCATCATAATTGCTTACATTTCATTTTGGCATTCATTTCATTATTAAATTACAAAGTTTTTTTTATTTCTCCCAAATTTATTTACCAAAATCTTATTAAATTGACAACTTTAATTAGTGAAAATTTACGGGTCATTACAGTCGCGACCACATACAAAGTTTCAACTTTTTTTACAACCCATCATGACTATAGTCAAGTTCATCATCAACCATTTTTATTCACACATCACATTCATACAACAAATTGTATACATATACCAATATATATACAATTACTAACTTTGCAATAACACATCCATTCGAGTGCTAACACTAACCCATACATTAACACTTATCATCACATTTCAAACATGCCAAGATCCAACATATATATAACATACATATAGCTAAGAATCAACACAACATATAAAGGAAAGTTCTTTCCAAAAGATTAGGAATTTACTCACCAAAAGCTATCCAAACTCTCGCTAAATTAGAGTATGACATAACACTTCCATTCCTAAGCAACAAGATGGAGTCTTGAACCCTGAATGCACTAGGTAGGCTTGGCCTTGAAGGGAAGAGGAAGCGAGACTTATTTTGGTAAGGTGGAGCGATTTCGGATAAACATCGAATTCTCAATAATAAACCCGAAAATAGGTCATTTTGCAACTGATTTTTGTTCTACCAACTCAACTAATTTCGTAAAGGACTAAAAGAGAAAGTTATTGGAATTTATTTTCTCTATGATTTCTAAAAAAATCGCTTATTTTCAAATTTTTTGGAAGAAGTTATGGTCAAAAGAAAAAATGTAATTTCGGACTTGAAATTCTAGGTGAAAAATTGCTTTGCAAAGATTAGGTATTTTTACATAGCTATGTTAGAAATTTGAAAAAATGGTCAACTATAATGTTGTAGCCACTAAAATTTCACACGATTTCAAAAAAAGGAAAACTCCATTTAAATTAGAAATGAGGAAGAAAAGGTTGGTGGAAAGAGGAGGAAAAATGGAGAAACATATGGGCTATTTATAGGCAATATCTCACACCTAATCACTTTGTCAAGTCACATCACAAATCTTTTATAATATATATATATATAATTATGTTTAATCACATCACTTTTATATATATATATAATTATGTTTTGTCATATCACTTTCTTTTATATATATATATATATATAATTATGTTTAGTCACATCACTTTCTTTTATATATATATATATAATTATTATGTTTAGTCACATCACTTTCTTTTATATATATATATATATGTAAGTTTAATTATTAATTAACTAGGATGTGATAAGAGATAATTAAGGTTAACGATTACAAATCTAAGAAGTAACAATGCTTAATATATATATATATAATGTTTATTATTTTTAAAACTATGCTTTGTCACATCACTTACTAATCCAAATTAATATAAGATAATTTATTTCTAAGTGTATTATTATCTAGTGAATTTACTCTTATATATATTAATATATAGTGCATAAAGACAAACAACATTTTCGACAACTTTCCGGCGTTGAAAGGTCGAAATTTCGAAAAACGTTCTTCAGTCACATTTTCTGTTTTTCTACGAACTATTTAATTTCGCAAACAAATTTTGAAAACTATTTTACCATCATTATTAATTAATTAAAATGAGTTTATTTTCATTATAAAACCAATATATTGAATTTTAAAATTAATCAAATATTCACTAATTAAAGCTGTGAAATTCCGGGTCGTTACGAAAGCTACCTTCCGAACTCATTGATGACTTCAATTCATTCGAAAGGTATAAAGGCGGCAGCACAGTTCAGACTGGGTTCAAACTACCCTTTCGAAAGCATTGATTTAAAAACAAGGAAACTCATTCGAAGGCTACCCTTCAAACAAAAAGGCGGCATCCTCTTCGAAAGCTATATTAAATCCTTTCGAAAGCCTTCTTTTAAAAACAAGGCAAGTGGGATTTCTTTGGATAGTAAAACAAAGGCCTCGACCCCTTCGAAAGCTTGGTTTCGACTCCATACATGCCACCATTCTCCAATCCACTACATACCAACATATTGATACCATGTGTATTGGTTTCGACTTGGTTGGGGTGGAAGTACAGGGTCGAAAGGTAGCTACTGGAAGTGGCGAAACAATAAACTTATGCAAAACTGTTTTCATTGCCTTTTTTAAGTAATACTTTTCAACTAACTTGCCTATTTGTAAAAATATGATTGGTTGCCATAAACTATACCAAAATCTTTTCTAAAAGATTGCCGAATTTATTCAAAAATTAATTAAAGGTAATTAACAAAGAAGCCCTTCCCTTTAACAAAACAATTTGGACTTTTAAATCCTCTTTCCTAAATAAATTAATTTACCTAGTAAATTACTTAGGAAAATCCCCAAAAATCATCAATATTCACTTTTATTATGTTATCTAACATATATAAATTTCGGACCCAAATTTCTTTATATAATTACCGAAATTAATTTCTAAACCCAATTATTCATATTCTTCTTTGAAAATTTATAATAAACTATCCGTAACTTTGATAATTACAAAAAATTAAACCCATCTGCAAAATAATGTTTTACATAACAAATTCAATCCTCATAGCATTCGAAACCCAATATAAACGATTTTAACCATAAATCGAATAAAACATTTATCAAACAAACTTGTTTGAATATAACATATCATGTAATCTAAGCATATCATCATCAAAATCATCATAATGGATTTAAACTTAAACCCGAAATTTAATGCTCTTTAAAAATGATAAATGAGATGGTTTTGATTATTATTCACCTTGATTTGGATAAGAACTTGAGATTTGATCTTGTTTAATTCTCCTTGCTTGATTCCTTAGCTTTTAATTGAATTTCCTCTTCTTTTCCCCTAGGTAGTGGCCAGCTTGCTCTTTGCTTTACGTTTTAGAATTTTGAATTATAAACGTATAGAGTGGAAATGGGAACATGGGTTTAGGGGTTGTGGGGTTATGGTGGCGGCAAATCCCCATAATGCCCTTGCGTTATTTTGTTTATTAATTAACACATGAAACCGTTCATAAACTCATTCTTTGTATTTAATTAAGCACGACCTCCAATTAAATTTTCAAATCTCAATCCCCTTATCACTCTAATATGTACATTATTCTATTTAATTTATCTAATCAAACCTCTTGAATAATGTTATTAAAAATTAGGGGAGTTACAATGATCGGCCTGGCATGTTGAGCAAGATGTACTGTTAGATTGTGGCATAATTGCTTGTGACGAACAAAAAGGGGGGATCGATGGCGCAGCTATGTTGGGAGTTTTTCATTGTCGTCGATGATTGTTAGACGAGGGACCCTGAAGGAAAAATGTCAAGCAAATGGTGGGCTTCGTTCTGGTCAAGTTTGACGATCTCTAGTCGTCGGCGGTAGCAGTAGAATCGAGTTGAATGATGATGGGTTTTCTACCTATTTCTAGTTGGCAGCGGTGTTGTAGGAAACAAGGACGGGGCCGTTGAGTCGGGAGCGCCATGGGCTAGGTCTGGTGAGGATGCGGCGGTGCAACGTGGCCTAGATCAGCAGCGATGTGATTGACGAGTCAGCGAAGTTGAGTTTTGGGTTCTCTATGTTTCAGGAAGAAAGGATTAGAGGTGGATAATTAAGTTTAGTTATATAATTAGTTTATTATATTATTAATTTAAATATCATAACTTAAATATTTAATAAATTTTGATGCGAGATCCAATTGAGACACAAATTTTTGAGTTGTGCTCGTAACGACGAAAGTTTTGCAATGGAGCTGGTTTGGACGAATTTGGAGACAATGGAAATTTGGGCTAAAATGGGACGTCGTTCAGTTTTAGTTCCAAACTGGAATGCCTTGACGACGACAAAAAATTTCGGTGAGTTAAACTCGCCTTTTTGGTTAACTAGTATGATATATAGTTGATAAAAAAATTGTTGAAGGATTGTTTGGATGAATTACTATATTCATTAGTTGGTTTGGATATATATTCCCGCCTATTGGAGCGGATGAGACATTATATGTCCACGTGTATGAGCGGATGACTCTTTGTATACGAATCCCACCTCGAAGCAGTTGATTTATATTTTATAATTATATATTGTATGTGATGCATGGGGGATAGGTAGGAGGGATTCAACAGGATTCCTCATCACTGTTGATTTTACTTTTCATATAATGTGTTATATGATCTGTTGGAAATTATATTGTGATTGGTTGAAGAGATACGGCGTTATAAACGTGCTTTGAAATCCCTGAAATTAAACATGTTTTATGGATTTTAAATAAGTATTTTTAAGAGGTATTTAATATAAATATTTTTAAAGAAATTCTAATAGTATAATAGTTTTTAAAGTAATTCTAATAGTATAATAGTTTTTAAAGTATTTTAAATAATACAATAGTTTTTAAAAGTATATTTTAGTATATATATAGTTTTTTTGTTAATAAAATAAATATTTATTTAAAGTAAATTAAAGTGTTATATTATATTATCTTTTTAAATCTTTCTTAGTATTAATTATTTACCTTATAAATAAATCAGTGTGTATATATCAAAATATTATTTCAAGTAGTTTTAACGTATTAGTAAGTATTTTAAAGTATTTTTATATATATACAAGTTTTAAGTATTAAATTAAATATTCCATCAATATAATAAAAAGGGGATTTGGGTTATAACACTTAAGTTAAATAAGTGGTTTGAGAAAATTTAACTAAAGGGGTATTCTCTAAATTTATAAAATTGTAGATATGCATGAGCTTTAAAAAAACGTTTAAAGATTTATGATAAGAATAAGTAAGGGTTTTGGGTTGTTGTAAACAGTGTTTGACCAACACTTGTTTTTAACCCTTATTACTAATTATGCTTGAAAATATAATTAGATATTTACAAATGAATATTTGGTAAATAAATACAAGTAAATGGTTTTGGGTTTGTCATGACAATTTTTTTAAACAACATTTGTCTTTAACCTTAAATAAAATTGAACTTTAAAATAGAGTTTTAAAGATAATGATTAAATGTGGAGTGTTTTGGGTTTTGTAAATAGTGTTTTTAGTGACATTTATTTTTAAACCCTTGAATTATATTTATTTAAAATGAACAATTATTATAAACATAATTAGAGCTTTTAATAAGGAATTTTTTAAAGATAATAACAAGTATTAAAACCTTTTATAAAAATATAGAAAACGTTATAAGATAAATTTATAGAAGGATTTGAGATTTGGATTTTCCTTAACTGACCTTCTTGATTATGGTGGTGTGGAACTTTCGTTCCATGCCTAACACCGAAGGGATATAGTTTGGGTGATATGGAATTTTCGTTCCATGCCTAACGCGGTAGGGATATGGTTTGGGGTTATTCCTATCTCTAACTTAAATAGTAGTGGTTTTAACCTCTTTGACCTTGTTTTTTAAAATAAGTAAACTTGTTTAGTGGTCTGTGAATATACTTATACTATCAGAATAAGTATATGAATACTTTTGAAGTATTAAACGAATAGATGAATAGTAAAAGACAAGTATATATCTTTTTGAAAGAAAAATCCAATATATTTATACAAGTATATAAAAGAAGTTTTAATTAATAAAAGAGTATTAATTAATAAAGGAAGTCTTCATTTTTAAAAGAAGTTTTATTAGATAAAAAGATGTTTTACTAATACAAAGGGTTTTAATTAATAAAAGATAAATTAATTAAAAAGGATCAAAAGTCGTTTATGTGACTTGACCATGCCTTGCATGAAATGATAGTGCAGGTATGTTTACTTGCTTATGAGAAAGTATTCGGAATTTAGTTCCCTTATGTGATCATTCTCATTATTGTTGAATAAGACCAAATTCATCGACTCAGTCTTGAAGAGATAGGGATCGGTAGGTGTTCTACTTATCGAAAACCACTTCAAGGCTGAGACATGGGTTCAATCTTCTCGAAGTGGAATTATGGAATCCATGTGTGGTTTCAAAATTTGTTGAGATGATGGAATCCATGTGGGATTCACTATGTGATCGAGTTTATTCTTATGTAAATATTTATTGTATATTATAGATTATTCATTCCACTGTGAGATTCTATGTTGTTTAGTTTCCTTCTTATCTTCTTCCTTTTTCTTTTCCTTTAACTTTCGGGTTTTCGACATTTGATTACTCAGCACTAATGCAGTGGACGTATTAGTGTCGATTTTCGAGGGTTGAAATTCCGGTCTTTACAATAGAAGAGAAAAAAGACATTGAAAAGGATAAAAAGAAGCTTAAGAAAGAAGAAGAAGAAGAAGAAGAAGAAGGAATGAGATGTGTAGAAATGAAGAGAGTATGCATTGCTATGAAGAAGAAGGAATGAGATGTGTAGAAATGAAGAGAGTATGCCTTGCTATTTATAGGAAAATCTTACAAAATATCTCTTACACACTTCACCTC
This sequence comes from Allium fistulosum, assembly GCA_030737815.1. Lineage (NCBI taxonomy): Eukaryota > Viridiplantae > Streptophyta > Magnoliopsida > Asparagales > Amaryllidaceae > Allium > Allium fistulosum. The sequence continues at coordinate 670,919,200 of CM060903.1, forward strand.
ACCCATATGCCTAGCCCACTCCCCCTCCATGAGCCATGTCTTCTCATGTAAGTGATGGAAAGTTTGCTTTTGCAAAAGGAAACTCTTTTTGTCTTTTTCCTTATTAATATTAATAATGATACTTTATTTAAATTAGTATAATTAGTGCTAAGTACATTCCTATTTTTTAAATGTTTATGTGTACAAATGTGTAAAACAACGTTGCAACAACTTTAGTTTGATAAAAAGTCGAAAATCCGAAAAACAAACTTTGGTCACATTTTCAATTTTAAAACAAGCTATTTATTTATGTAAAAAAACTTGGAAATAAATTTCTTATTATTTTTAAATAACTAAAACGAGATTATTTACGCTATAAAACCATATTAAGTAATATTAAAATCCACTTATAAAAATACGTCGTCGATTTGCCAAAATGGGACGAAGTTTGTATATCTTTATAAAATAACTTTATATAGTTATAAAACCATTATAAATCACTTATTATCATTATAAAATAATTAAAATGGATTATTTTTCATTTAATTGAATATTTAAAATTAGTTAAATATTCCTATTCAAAGTGATAAAATTACGGGTCGTTACATTCTTCCCCTTAAAAGAATTTCGTCCCCGAAATTTTACCAAAACCCAAAAGTGTTTACCCAAACTATTATCTTTAAGCTTTATTCCTTATGATATACACAAATCATCCATAATATCTGATTTGATCTTCTACTCGAATACGCAACTTTATTTCTGAACTAGTATTAATCACTCGATCCTCTAGCGCAGACTCTAATCAGGCTTCTTGATAAATAAACCCTCGCTTCCATTACATAGCTCTCAACTATGATAGAAATGCAAGTATCCAACCATAAATCCTCATCAATGTTCGTCGTCAAAAATCGAGTGATAAATTCTTTTTCGAACCGGTTTAAACACCTTAAAGTTCCATACTCGAATCTTAGATCAGAATCGTGCGATGAAATGAGCTATGTATCTCATACGTACTTAGTTATATCAAATTCCTTTTTCAAATTCATTTGTGAAAACATTCATTAAATATTTTATCTTTTATTCAAACATTTTTATAAAGATGCTTCTTTATATATAATGAAAATTTTCTATCTTCTTTCCAAAGAAACCATTTCAATTTAAAAGATAAATTATCTTTTATAATAAACTCCTTATATTATAATATACTCCTTTTAACAAATATTAAATGCAAACACCTTGATAAAAATTAACATCGCTAATTAATCTATCAAATAATGATTCACGTTATCTTTTTAACTTTAGAAATTTTTATATATCAAGAAGCTTAAAGATGATACCTAGGAACTGGGTACTACCTATAGTATCATATATTCCCCAAACAAAAAGAGTAATACTTAAGAGAAGTGTTTACCATTTGAACACATCTCATGTCCATTTTTAGTTATTTTTGAGCCACTTGAACTAGTTAATCATTAGATTCTTTTCAAAAATACCAGGTTTTAAATTCTCTAAAATCTCTTTATAAAACACGTTTTATAAATCCAATTTATAAAATCACTTATTTTTATAAAACGTTCATAAAATCATTTATCTTGAATAAATTTCTTTAACCCAATATTATTAATCGAACACCACATAATCAAATTGTGAAACTAAATTCATGAGGTGTTTTTATTAAACTTTTAAATCAAACAACTAATCAATTAATGATAATAACCGAATATTATCATTCCCTTAACAACCAAACACTACATGAATAACTATATCATTTGAAACATATTCCTTTATATTCAAAATATAATCCTAGGTAATATTATTTCGTTTACCAATTTTCAAAATAAAAATCGTTTATATATAGCATTAACAAATACGCACTCATATATAATGCTCTCAACTCATTCTAAAGTGTCATTTGCCCTATCTCTAATGAGTTACTCATCCTAGGGTGTTACTAAACCTATCTCTGATGAGACTTTACCCATACCAGCCTCAGGTGTTCTCTCAACCTAAGCTCTGATACCAAATGTAACGACCCGCACTTCAATACAGTTTAGGTTGACAATAAACCACCATGTCCAACCAAAATTGAACGAAAAGGCGGATGGCTAAGGGGAAAAGAAAAAAAAGACAAAATAGAATCTTACATGAATGGAATAATATATATTATTTCAACAATCTTTTACAGTGGAAAATTTTTTAAATACATATATCCGAGTCTATCCTAAGCTCGGCCTGGACATTTATAAATACATGTCCTTACAAATGTTGAAAAACAACAAACCCAGGGGAAAAGTAAACTACGTCCATACATTGATGAAGATCCTCGGCTCTCCTCTAGAAACTCCAAGCGTCTTCAGCTAATTCTGAAACTACTTAGATCTGACCTAAGTATTAAACATACCTGATTAGTCTGGCAAACTAGCGTGAGAAACGCAAAAAATAAATATATATGATAGTGTCATAGATCGAGTTTGATGCCAAATAAAACCTTTAAAAAGAAGAGTATCTCATAAGACCACGTTGCACATAAACATGGATGGGTTTTTACCTCATGATAACTAAATCATTTTTATCAAATCATTTGATATTATTTCTAATGACATTGCTTTGAAAAAACTTTTCAAATAACATATTAAATTAGCTGAAATTGTTACATCTGTTAAATTCGACAGCATATTTAGGTATACAATCAAGTTCGTAAAGGTACGTATTGGAGAATGGATTTCCAGCAATGACAAGGTAAGGGACTACCTTCCGTACAGTACATCTCTAGAAAAATGTACCAAGGCTTCAACCTCTACTAATACAAAACCGGCCTACCCCTTCCTGGATAGTACCGAATATACCATCACCATGGTCGTTCCCGACCTATTCGTGGCCACAACATACACAACAAAGCCGAAATATAGAGGGTAATTTAGAAAGGCGATGACTATATTCTAATGGGTGCGACCCATATAGCCCTACACAACTATTTTGTTTTTGCCATTACCAACGTGTGAGGCTTGAGGTAACTTTTTACCTTTCTCAGAACAACAAAGCCCACTTTGAATTCCATATTGCCATTTCCGATGGCACACTAATTGGTTTCCTCAAAAGTACAACCCTCGAGTTCATACACCCCAGGGAAGAGTGTTAAGTATAGGTGGGGTTGCCTCCTACACCACCAAATAGATGTATGTTTGCAAAAACCAATGTACGTGGTTTTAGAAATGCAATGTCAAACACTCGTCCATACAAGTTGTCCAGGAATAGAACAAACTGAAGGTACTCCTACTACATCCTTTTTGGGAAACACCCTTACGATTAGTAGCAAGCAGTCCTTGCATTGAAAATTTCAAAATGAAGGTACTACTACCACCATATGTGTATAATATGGGAATCATGAGGTTAGGGGAAAGCAGCCCTACATTATGAAGATCTCCATCTTCCAAACCATTGTCTTCAACATGTCTTCACTTTCGAATGCGTATATTGGTTTGAAAAGGTTTTCAAATAGGAATCACCAATTCGATCCCGGTCTCTCCGAACCAATTATCGATAAAAAAGATGTGTACATGTGTATATATAAATGTTAAGCCGCTTTTGTTAAGTCCTTTCGGTTAATTAAAATGTAACAACCCGCATATTTTATGAATTGTATATTTAAATATTTTAATTAAATATAGAATCGTAAATCGGATTAAAGTCCGAAAAGCTACTTTTTGCAAAAAGTCGAATTGGGATTCGAGACCACTTCCATTGAGTCCAAAATGGCATTTGCGACTTTTTTAAGTATAAACATCGATATATTTGGAGTAAGTTGAATTTTGACATTTTCTATTGGGCTTTGGGTTTGTGTTTCACCCCAACTATCTCTATGACCTAGTTCAGCCCTCCCCTCTCCTCTTCACTTTATTTCATTTCTTCAAAACACTCTAGCAAAACTGAAAATGGTGGTGGAGATGGGAAATTAAAATCCTAAACCCTAGTTCCTTTAGCAAATCCAAGTTTTAGCTCAAAATTCAAAGAGAAACTATTGGTAAGTATCTCCATCTTCTTCTCCAACTCATTCTCTCTTTGATTTCAGAAATTTCCTAAACCTAACTTAGGAATTGTTCTTCTTTTGAGCTTAGATTCAAGCTTCTAGAGTTGAAGTGGTTGATTGGTTGATCTTCCAATGCTTTCAAGCTTCTCATTCATTGTTTTTGGGTTCAAAGGTGAGATTTTTATCTCACATCTATGACTATAACTATCTTTGATGTTAGGTATGAATTCCTAACACTATTTCATGTTCAATTGCTTTTGGTTTGAATTAATTTGGCGAACATTTCAATTTTTGGTGTTTTGAAGTCAAAACTTTGAAAATCCTTGCTTTGATTTGTGAACATGTTTTCGGTTGAGAATCGGAGAGCCTATATGGCCGAATTGTCGATTGGCAAAAGCCCCAAAGTCCATTGCTCGATCGGGTGCAAGTGTGAGAATTTACACTCCCACTTGGCTAAAAACAAGCGTCACCAGACGTCTGCAGGTAGGCTCAGACGTCTGGGGTCTGTTTCAGCGAACTACCTGAAACTTGCTGCAGACGTCTGAGCATATATCCCAGACGTCTGGAGTATGTATTTCCAGAATTCCAACAGTTTTCTTTTATATATTGTTTTGATTCCCAGCCTTTATCGATTCAAGGTTATCCGATTTGTCATTATCATTTATTATCCTCATTGATGACTTCTTTTTCGGGATTTTTGTGAATGTCCATTTTAACGGAATTGGTATCGATTTCTTTGGATTTGATTCACGTCTTCGAATGTGGATTTTGGTGATTGATTGTTTCTACGATCATTTCTGTGATTTGTCACTTCAAAAATATAAAGGTTTTCTATACTAGTAGTAAATATTCAAACTCTTTTACAAAGATGATTTCAACTTTATTTTAAATATAAAAGCTTGTTTTCAAAACCGTTTTCTAATCTATTAGTATACACAAACCTTTACCTCATTCGTATGAGAAAATATAATTAAACGGCTTAGCAAAACAAGTGGTATGAAACGCTTGCGTTTACTTCGTCGGTTAATTTTTGGACTTGTTCGATTGAAACTCTTGTGACAATTTTTGAGTGGAAATCTACAATTTGTTCGTAAATATTTAAGTTAAGCTAGTGGTTATGGGACATGAAGCTAAACTCATATATTTACTAGCTTAGTGTAATCGACACTTTTTATTGATCAATGATGATCATTATGTGATTTAGACTAGCGATGTGCGATGTCTATTTGTATACGAGGGAGACTAAACCCCGTTTCTGTGGAACTTCGGTTCAATTTGGCGGGGTAGCGACCCGTGGTCTTCGGACCATTTGTGGAGCTTCGGCTCAATATTTATGGTTACCGACCATGGAATAGCGTTCCGTTTGTGATACACGTGTTGTTTAGTTTTCATGCTCCCGTTTGTGATAGGCCTCCCCCTTTGTGATTTATGGATTTCTAATTGATGATTTCTAGAATTTGTGTTTCACCAACTTTTGCCATTGGCATTAATTCGTTTGTCAATATTTGTAGTTGGTGAATAAAACAAAGAATATGATATTCTTTTTGGTGCTTTGAGATTTTTGAGATATTGTATGATTTTGTTGTTGTTTAAATCATATTTGTTCTAGTACGACATTATTGTTATCATACGATCTTATTATATCTCTTCTTATATCTCATTCCTTTATCTGATATTTATAGCTAGACTGATCCGTTTATTATTTTCTTATTAAATAATACTCTGGTCAGACCGAGATGTTACAGGTGCTTTAGCTTGACTCCTTATCTGGATCATCTTCTTACTTTTGTCTAACTACAGAATAGTTGTATTTTTTGTTGTTATACATTCGAGATTTGGACTCCATGATGTATACTTATTCTTTTGTCGAGCGCTTGTATCTATTCTTTTGTGATATTGTGGATCTTATTTGACCACTACTCTGATGTACACTTCTTTGCGTTATATGTTTATATCTGTTTCCGCCTTTATGATATGAACATCTGTGACTGATTTGTGTTATGTTTATTTCTATATATTTTTTCCGAGGTCCACTTAGCCACTGTGTAGTAGCTTTGAGTTTGTATCGGTATGTCGGATTTCCTATTGAAATGAAATGCATGTTATATTATCTGACATATCGGTGCTCGCACAAGGCAATTGCACAGATGGTCGCTCCTCAACAGCCTTATTATTCACGCTAGTCGACAGCATTACCCAGTAGTGTTCTTGGCTAGCGTGAGCATAGAGGTGGGGCGCCACAGCATGGTATCTGAGCCAAACTTTGGAACAATGTAGAATAATCTAGCAAGGATCATTGTCCTAAGTCCTTCTTAGGAATCGTGCCATAGGATTTAATTTGAGTCTTTGTACCGTTCTATCCTATTTCTTTTTATGATGCCTTCTTTTATCAATCAAGTTTGTTTGATATTCATTCTGAGATTAATCTTTTTCTCTTTTCTTTCTTTCTTAAAGAAAAGAAATGGTTAGACATGGCCGTCCCAGCGCCGGTCAATCTAGTGCTACTCCCCAGGATGGAGTATTTATGTCTGCTCAGCAACTTCTAGACCTTGTGAGAAATGCTCAAGCTGTCGGACCTATTCCTGAGCCCACACATCCTAAATCTGGGTTTGCACGCTTGTGCAGTGATTACGCCAATTTGGGTGGAAAGCCATTCAAAGGTTCCGAGAGCGTTATAGAAGTCAGGCTTGGCTTCGAACATGCGACCGCATCTTCTCTCGCATGAATCTTATTGATCTTCACCGAGTCCAAGTGGCTTCTAGTATGCTCCAAGAAAGATCATTAGACTGGTATGAGCTTCTGATCTCTGAAATTATTGAAGCGGACCTTACTTGGGAGCAATTTCTGGAAAGGTTCGAGTTGAAATTCGTGCCGGAAGCTGAAAAAGTATCTCTATCTCGACGCTTCATTGACCTTGTTCAAGGTGAATCTTCCGTGACCGACTATGTCGCTTCTTTCGAATCTTTGTCTAAATATGGGGTCGAATATATTAATACCCCATTGAAGAAAAACCAGAGATTCGTTTATGGCTTGAACAAGAGCCTCAAAAAGCCATTACTTCTGAAATTGGAAGTTTCTTTTGACCAACTTGTTGATATTGCTCTTCGTCTCGAAGAGACTGATAAAGATAGTGATGTTGAGGTTAAACCAAACATCAACAAGAAGAGACCTTTTAAATTCAAGCCTAATCCCAACAAGAAGGGAAAGCAAGCAACCTCGGTAGCAAGTACTCCTACATCTCGTCGTGGAGAATGCTACAATTGTGGTTCTAAGGACCACTATGCAAACAAGTGCCCGAAGCCTCTTTTCTGCCGCTATTGCAAGAGTTTGGGCCGTACTTTATCTTTGTGTCCCAACCTTCAAGGCAAGAAGGAGGGCAAGCTAAATGTTGTACAAGCCCCTTCTAACACTTCTCGAGATCAAGGTATTTCTCATTCTATCCTTGATGGTATTATTATATTTCGTGATCTTTCTATTCGAGTTCTTTTTGATACGGGTGCATCTCACTCTTTTATTTCAAAAGAACTTGTTGATGCTTTATCTTTGGATGTTATTGGCTTGATGACTTCATTAAGAATTGTGAATCCAGTTGGCGGATCCGCAACCCTCAATTTATTATGTAAAGATGTCGAAATAATTTTGTGTGATTACTCTTTCCGTGCCGATTTGCATGTTATGCGTTATTTAGGTTTCGGAATGATTTTGGGGACGGATTGGCTTAACCATTATGAAGCCCATATTCTATGTCCTGAACGGACTATATATCTTCGACATCCTCAATCTGTTAAGCAGATTTTGCTTGTTTTGAAAGATTCAGATTCCAATTCGAAAGCGTCCTTATATTCTCTCAATCCTCATGATGACGATAACGATGATGAGGGGGATGTTATTTCTCTCATTCACATTGTTCGTGAATTCCCTGACATATTTGAGCCCGTTCTCGGATTACCACCTAAGCGAGCAATTGAGTTCCGAATTAATCTAATCCCTGGAGCTCTACTTATTACTCGTCCTCCTTATCGTATGTCCAACAAATAAAATGAGGAGATGCGCAAACAATTATCCGAATTGGAAGCGAAGCAATTTATTCAATCTAGTTCCTCTCCATGAGGAGCTTCGGCTATTTTCGTGAAGAAATCTGATGGTACACTTAGGCTTTGCGTTGACTACCGCAAGCTTAACGATCTCACCATCAAGAATAAATATCTCTTTCCTCGGATTGATGATTTATTCGATCAGCTTAGTGGTGCTAAAGTCTTTTCACAGTTAGACTTAGCAATCGGTTTTCATCAGCTCTGTATTGCAGAGGATAGCATTCCTTTGACATCATTCCGTACTCGTTATGGATCTTATGAATGGCTTGTTATGCCATTTGGCTTGACGAATGCTCCAGCTTATTTCGTCGACCTTATGAATCGAGTTTTCAAAGACTTCCTCGATCGATTTGTTCTCATCTTTATAGATGACATTCTTATTTATTCTAAAACCGAGGAAGAGCATGAAAGACATCTTCGGATTGTATTGGAAACTCTTAGGAGCAACCAGTTGAAAGCAAAGTTTTCCAAATGCCACTTTTGGCAATCTCGTGTGAAATTTTTGGGACATATCATTTCTGAATCCGGAATTTCTGTGGATCCTTCAAAGATTGAAGCGATTAAAAATTGGAAGAGACCGAAGAGTGTGACGGAAATTCGTAGCTTTCTCGGATTGGCGGGCTATTACCGTCGGTTCATAGAAGACTTTTCCAAGATTTCCGTACCTCTTACTAATTTGACAAAGAAGGGAGTTAAATACATTTGGTCAGACAAATGTGAAGCTTCATTTCAAAAATTAAAAGAACACCTTTCCGATGCTCCTATTCTTGTGATTCCCGATGGGAACCAAGACTTTATTGTTTATACCGATGCTAGTCGTGTTGGTTTGGGAGCCGTTCTCATGCAGCGGGAATGTGTTATTGCTTATGCTTCTAGGCAATTAAAGCCTGCCGAGACTAGATATGCCACTCATGATTTAGAGCTCGCGGCTATTGTTTTCGCCCTTAGAATTTGGCGTCATTATCTTCTGGGAGAGAAATTTGTTCTCTACACCGATCACAAATCTTTAAAGTATTTATTTTCTCAAAAGGAGTTTAACTTGCGTCAACAACGTTGGCTCGAGTTTCTTGCATCTTACGATCTTGATATTCTTTATACTCCCGGAAAAGGAAATCTTATTGCCGATGCTCTTAGTCGTAAGCAGAAAGCGGTTGTTTCCATGATGGTATCCGAATGGAATGATCTCGAGACTTTGTCCACTTGTGAGATTCGAGATCGTGAATCCGATTTATGTTCATCTCTTGTTTTGTGTAGCCTTGAGGCTCATCCTTCTCTTTTAGACCGCATTCTTGAAGCTCAAATGCAAGATCCCGAATTGGTTCTTCTTGGCCAAAGTTGTAGGGATAAAATTGATATTGAAGGTTTGAAAGACTTCGATATTGATGCTCGTGGCGGTATTCGAAAATTTGGTATACTTATTGTACCAAATATCATTGATCTTCGTAAAGACATTTTAGAAGATTCCCATCATTCTAAATTCACCATTCATCCCGGTAGTAGTAAAATGTACGCGGATATGAAGCGACTTTATTATTGGGAGGGAATGAAATCTAATATTGTTAACTTTGTTAAGCGTTGCATGACTTGCCAACTTGTCAAGGCCGAGCACCAAAGGCCCGGTGGGTTATTGCAACCGTTGGAAATTCCAATATGGAAGTGGGATCAAATTTACATGGACTTTGTTGACGGTCTTCCCCATTCTCATTCGGGCCATGATAGCCTATTGGTGATAGTAGATAGACTTACGAAATCCGCCCATTTTATTCCCGTTCGGTCCAATCGGACCGTACCTATTTTGGCTAAACTCTTTGTCAAGGAAATTGTTAAATTACATGGAGTTCCAACTTCTATTGTTAGTGATCGTGATCCATTGTTTACTAGTGGATTTTGGAAAGGTCTTCAAAAAGCTTTGGGAACGAAGCTTAATTTTAGCACCGCTTATCATCCTCAGTCCGATGGACAAACCGAGCGTGTGAATCAAACTCTTGAAGATCTTCTTCGTGCATGTGTTCGTGACTTTGGTGGAAGTTGGGAAGATCATATTTCTCTTGTTGAATTTTCCTATAATAATAGCTTCCAATCTAGTATTGGTATGGCACCTTTCGAGGCACTATACGGAAGGCCATGCCGATCTCCTTCATGTTGGCTTGAAGCCGGTGAGAAATTGGTTTTAGGTCCAGATTTTATCCGGGATGCCACAGAAAAGATTGTCCTTATTCGTCATAGGATTAAAGAAGCTCAAAGTAGACAAAAATCTTATGCCGATAATCGAAGAAGGAAATTAGAATTTTCTGTGGGAGATTTTGTGTTTATTCGTGTTTCACCTATGAAGGGTGTTGTGCATTTCAGTCAATCGGGAAAATTGGCACCTCGATAGATTGGTCCATTTCCCATCACCGAACGCATTGGCTCCATGGCTTATCGCCTTTCTTTACCGGCTCAGTTTTCTGCTATTCATGACGTGTTTCACGTTTCTCAACTACGGAAATGCCTTCGAGATTCCGATTCTATGCTTGAGCCTGGTGTTATTGAAGAAATTGAAGTCTCGCCTAATTTGACTTATGAGCAACATCCCATTCGAATCATTGCTTCGGAGGTCAAACGCCTTCGAAATAAAGATGTTCCTCTTGTGAAAGTTCAATGGTCCTCAAATCCTAAGGATTGCTCTTGGGAATCTAGAGAATTCATCGAGCGAACACATCCGGACTTTCTCTCTCATGCTCCTTAAGGTGAATTTCTTATTTCAAATTTCTTCTTTTTGTGTTGATATGCTTTTGTTGTTGTTACCTTTTTATTTATTTCTTAAAGATTGTGAGGACGCAATTTCTTTAAGGAGGGGAGTCTGTAACAACCCGCATATTTTATGAATTGTATATTTAAATATTTTATTTAAATATAGAATCGTTAATCGGATTAAAGTCCGAAAAGCAACTTTTTGCAAACAGTCGAATTGGGACTCGAGACCACTTCCATTGAGTCCAAAATGGCATTTGCGACTTTTTTAAGTATAAATATCGATATATTTGGAGTAAGTTGAATTTTGACATTTTCTATTGGGCTTTGGGTTTGGGTTTCACCCCAACTATCTCTATGACCTAGTTCAGCCCTCCCCTCTCCTCTTCACTTTATTTCATTTCTTCAAAACACTCTAGCAAAACTGAAAATGGTGGTGGAGATGGGAAATTAAAATCCTAAACCCTAGTTCCTTTAGCAAATCCAAGTTTTAGCTCCAAATTCAAAGAGAAACTATTGGTTAGTATCTCCATCTTCTTCTCCAACTCATTTTCTCTTTGATTTCATAAATTTCCTAAACCTAACTTAGGAATTATTCTTCTTTTGAGCTTAGATTCAAGATTCTAGGGTTGAAGTGGTTGATTGGTTGATCTTCCTTTGCTTAAAAGCTTCTCATTCATTGTTTTTGGGTTCAAAGGTGAGATTTTTATCTCACATCTATGACTATAACTATCTTTGATGTTAGGTATGAATTCTTAACACTATTTCATGTTCAATTGCTTTTGGTTTGAATTCATTTGGCGAACATTTCAATTTTTGGTGTTTTGAAGTCAAAACTTTGAAAATCCTTGCTTTGATTTGTGAACATGTTTTCGGTTGAGAATCGGAGAGCCTATAGGGCCGAATTGTCGATTGGCAAAAGCCCCAAAGTCCATTGCTCGATTGGGTGCAAGTGTGAGAGTTTGCACTCCCACTTGCCTGAAAAAAAAGCATCACCAGACGTCTGTAGGTAGGCTCAGACGTCTGGGGTCTGTTTCAGCGAACTACCTGAAACTTGCTGCAGATGTTTGCACAAAAAATGGACAAACACCTCAAAGTCGTATGATTTAGTAGATTTTATGTTGTTCGTAGTGATTTGGGTGATTTATGCAAATATATGAAAAGCAAGGGCTAAATTGTAAAAGACACGCAGATTTATAGTGGTTCAGCCAGAATGTGCCTACATCCACTTTATATGTTATTTCTCTTCTCTTGTTTTTATTACAAGTACAAAGCTTTGATACAAGTAAAAGAAAGTTGTTTGACAGTTCTCTCCGTGCTTGAGCTCTCAAACTTGTCCCCCATTGTTGTACCCCTGCCCCTTTATTTATAGAGTGAGGCTGGGGGTAGGGGTCTTGGATGTATATAGCAGCTGGCGGGCCTGGGCTGATGTAATCTGGCCTGGTGGAGCTGGTCTGGTTTTCCTTGGTTCGGTGGTAGGAGTATGGTGGACCGATGTACTTTGGTTCGGTGGTAGGAGATGAGTGGACCGGTGAAGCTTGGTTCGGTGGTAGGAGATGAGTGGACCGGTGAAGCTTGGTTCGGTGGTAGGAGACGAGTGGACCGGTGGTCTACTCTTCCTGGATCGGCGGTGTTTAGGAAATGCACCCAACACTTGCCCCCCAAAGTAGGGCATATTCCTATATATGGTGTGCTTTGTTTTAACGTGGTCATTTTCATCCGGTCTCTGACGCCGAGCCATCCGGTTTGCTTATAAATAGGGACCACATGCCTTCGTTACTTCTCACTAACCGAGCCAAACCTTTTGCCGAATCAAACTCTCGTTTTCGCATAATCGAAGCGCTAGCCGAACCAGGTGAGACCTCTTTGCCGCCGAATGAATTTTTTATTGTACTACCGAATGGGCTTTAGGGCTCTGAGTACCGAATGACACTTGTGTCGAATGGAGATGGGTGTTTTGGATGCCGAATGAAACTGAGAGTTGGAATTACAAGTGAGATTCCAAACTATATTGTTCGTATGTTTTAACGATGTACTTTCTCGTGTTTGCGGATAAATGTCTCAAAGAGTGGAAACCCGATCAGAGAAGAAAAGATCTCAGGATAGAGAAGAGCCTTCCTCAGTGCCCCCGGCTCAACCAGGACCTGCCGGCCATGGGCCCGCCCCGAGATCATTGGTGGATGGATACGGTCCTCAGGAACTTCTTAACTTGCCTCCTGATTGCTTCTCTGGCTTACTCAAGGGCGAGCAACTCGATGTTATATCTCGCTCTTTCGGGATCGACCGAGCACGTATGTTATTGCCGGATGCGGGAGTGATGCCGTATGATCCTCCCGAAGGATATTTTGCCTACAGCAGATACCATTGCATGTGTGGTGCCATCCCGCCTCTCAACGCCTAGGTAATCAGCTTTCTCACATATCTAAAGGTAGCTCCATTCCAGCTTCAGCCCAACTCTTATGCTATTCTGGTGAGTCTCTTCGTCATCTTCCAAAGGAGATATGGGCGTCCTCCTTCCAACCGGGAGATCCGGTATTTGTACAACTTGAGAGGCTACAAGAAAGGGTCTCCCTACATCAGCTTGGAATCGGCCGTAACCTTTAAGCCGGTCCTGGATTTATACTCCAAGTACAGCATGTTCAAGAAGGAATGGTTCTTTGTCAGGATGATTCCGTTTCTATTCGGCGCTTCACCTCCGGATGTAAGTCAAAGCTTTATTTTTAATTCCCGTTCTGGTTGCAATACTCTTTCTTATGTGTTTTTATTTTTGCTAGCGACGGGTGGTTTTGCGGTCGTGGAGAATGACCGCCTGGTTCAGACGGCAGCAGAAATAGAAGCTATTACTGGGAGAGATAGGTCGGCTGCCTACCTGATCAGGAACGCTACACTCTTGGAGTACAACTTGATCCTTCCACAGTAGTCCGTGGTCAAGCAGAGGGACACGGCTGAAGAGAAGGCTGCCCAAGCTAAAGAAGGGGCCGAGTCGAAGAGCAGTAAAAGGAGGCCCTTTCCGAAACATCCGGTTGCTGGGGGGAAGAAGCTCAAAAAGTCTGACGGTCCCTCTCCCAGCACATGTCCAGATATCCCAGAGGAGGGAGAGGTGGAGGAGGAGCAAGGCGAAGATGGAGGAGAAGGCGCTGGAGATGGCGACGGTGTCGGGGCTTTGTCTTCTGGACAAGTAGGTGAGATGCAAGAGTGGACGGATGATGCTTTCCGCCAAGCCTTCGAAGGTTTGGAGGGGACGGAGAAGTCCAAGAGAGCCGATAAAGTTGGGACCGGCGTTGATTTATCTTCCGGGAGCGCTTCTACTGAAGCAACTTCGGCGGTTCAAGGTGAATTTCTCTTTACTCTTTTAATCCTTGAATGATAGCTTAATACATATTGGTGACACTTTGGTTTTCATATCAGGAGCGGGTAAAACGGCCAAGACCTCGGATCTTCGGCACAGGCTTGAACAATACAAGCTCTCCAAAGCTTCCGCCAAGCCGAAGCCTTCTACTAACCGCCCGGGAGACATAGTCGGCTATCGTCCTCTTCTTGGAGTTATCGAAGAAGATATACAGAAGAGGAAGAGGAGTCGATCTTCGTCTGAACCTCTTCTTGAACCCTCGGCCCCACTCCAGCCTATTCACGACATTACAGAGGAGAATACCGAGCTTATGCCCTCTCCTCATCCGTCTGAGAACCCAACCGTCATCCCAATAAATCATCCTGGCTTAGCACGCAATCCGTTTGCGGGTCATCCAGACCTGGACCCGGCATCTCATGACATCTCTTTTGATGAGGTTACTGGCGAGCACCTTCTTCCTCGCAATCCTATGGTAAGGGTGCTCGATGAGGCCAAGTCCCTGGACCTTGATTTGCTTACTACTCGGGTTGTCTCTATGGGGAACGAAGCTAAAGCGAATATCGACCGGGTTGCTGAGGAGACCAGGAAGTTGATGGGGCATCATGCCCGATTGGTCAAGGCCGGGGAGGAAATTGGGAGTGCCAACATAAGACTGCGGTTAGTGGTTTCCGATCAGGCCAAGCAACTCGCTGATCAGGCCATCCAGATCTCTCAGCATGAGGCCGCCTCCGGACGTCTAAAGAAAACTATGGAAGAGGCCAACCGGGCCGAACTGCGGAAAATGGAGGCTACTTGCAAGGAACGGATCGATATGGCCATTGCCACGGTGGACGAGGTTCGGAAAGCGGATCTTGAGCAGATAGAGGAGTTATCTGGGAAGCTTGAGGCTGCAGAGCTTGCTCAAGCCAAGTTGAGGGAGGAGATGGAGGCGATGCGGATATCCCTTCAGGCTGACTGCTCGAGATACCAATTGGAGAGAGATGCCGCCGTCGTAAGGTTGTCGGATTCCGAGGCCCGGGCGAGGGAGTTTGAAGAGAACGAGGGGCTGATGGAGGGGATGCTCCAGGATATGTACTTCCGTACTTGGGGGCAGGGTAATTTGTCCTGGATGGATGATTACCCCCGGGTTATGGCTAGGATCTATCTCAGGGCTCTAGAGGAGGCCCAGGCTGAGGCAGATAAGGAGGGTAGCGTGGCCTTTAGGATGGATGTTGTTACCGCCTAGTTTACCAAGGAGGAGAAGATGGCGATGAAGGAGGGCATGCGGTCTCTTGCAGCTGAGGAGACAGGTGTGCAAGCGGAGGATGATGATCAAGTTGATCAAGGAGCAGATGTTGGTAAGTCTTCCTTTCTAGTCTTTCCGTTAACTAGGTTGCTTATCACTAACGAATTCTTTTTCTGACCGGACAGGTGGGCAACAGGACAAGGATAAGACTCCGACGCAGCCGGCTCCTTGATTAGACCTAGAAAATTCTTTTTGTGGACTTGACATGGTTGTATATGTTAGTCTTAAAACAGTAAAGTAACTCTTAGGTTGTAATTTTTGCTACTTGTAGTAAATAGCTCTATTCTTGACGTGTAATTCTTTAACTTAAGCTGATTTTGTCGTCTTTTGAATGTTTTTTGCTATTTTGACATGTTGTATGAGAAATATAGCTATGCATATTCTTGTAATCAAATTGTGTTTGATGTCAGGCTCTTGTTTAAAACATAATTTCATGACTTGCAATGTTAGCGTGAGGTGTGAATAAATTATAGTCATGTGTTTACATATGAAAGAAGGAAATACCGCCCTTTATATTTTGCTTGTAGATGGCAGCTTTGAATATCCTGTGTGACCGAGTAAGGGATGCGATCCAGTATCTTGCTGTGAGTATCCGCTTCTATTAGTGAGTGTCTCCTGTTCTGTGTCTTGTACTTCAGGGATTGTTACAGAGGATAGGAGAAAAGTTTCTTAAGTAAAATTGAAATATGTGAAAAAGTAAAACTTCCAATCACGGAAGGCCTTCGATGTGCTTAAGTTTGTGGCAAACGGGCTTTGTAGTCACTTTCCCTAGCTGTGGGTCTTGGAGACATTTGTCACCCATCTTACGCCTCCGCGGGGAGTTAATTCTTTTTTACCACAGCCGCACTTAAGACACATCGGAGCCGAGATCGCGCACAGTAACTACCCAGGCCATTATGGCCCGTAATCGTGGGTATTATTCGATTTACTGTGGCCGGCTAGCGTGGGTGCCGATCGTCAACCGTGAACTGCCCCTGGCTGGCCACACCTTATGTTAGGGCTTATAGTCGGTTCACAGTTGCCGGCGAGCCGAACGCCGTAATGAGCTGCCTCGGCTATAGTTGACCTTCTCGGTGGCTTATAATCGGCTCATTACAGTTGGCTTTAAGGGCCTTCACGAGCAATGAGTTAACCCGCAGTAGAGGGATGCCGGAGCAAAAGTGTCTCATTGGCGAGGGCATAGATTCGCATATTACTTGTTAGGTCTTGTCCAGGTGAAGTTGCGTTGTGGAGTGCTTTGAGTGGAAATGCTATACGCATAGGATTTTGTTCAACAGAAAAGGATAAAGTTAACAAGGAGCCAAGATATAAAGGAAACAAGTTAAAAAAGAGACAAGGTTTTTTAAAGTGGTTCGGCACGAAAAGGCCTACGTCCACTGATTCTCTTTGTTAATTCACTTCATATGGGCAGTACAAGTTAAGAAAAGTATCGATAGAGGTGTTGGATGTTCCATGCCCTCTGGAACACCTCTCCGTCCACTGTTGACAAAATATAAGCTCCATTGTGGAGATCTTTATGAATTACATATGGTCCATCCCAGATTGGGTCTAGTGCTCCAGGGCGAGGGAAGATTCGCTTGAGGACAAGATCTCCTTCTTGTAAGGTACGATGCTTGACTTTGGAGTTGTATTGTGCTGCCACTTTTTGCTTGTGGGCTGCTGCTTTAAAGATTGCATCATTTCTTCTCTCCTCAACTAGATCCAAAGACATGTGAAGGAGTTCTTCGTTCTCTTCTGGGTTATAGTGGATCCTACGGTGGGAAGGCATGATGGTTTCAACTGGGAGCATAGCCTCTGATCCGTATGCCAAAGAGAAAGGAGTATGCCCTATTGACGTTCTGAAAGATGTGCGATAGGCCCACAGTGCCGTAGGGAGTTCATCCACCCAAGCGCCCTTTGACTTTCCGAGTTTCTTTTTTATTAGAGTTTTCAGAATTTTGTTGACGGCTTCGACTTGTCCGTTTTCCTGGGGATACGTTACGGATGAGAAGCTTTTGTGAATTCCGTGCTCTCAGCACCAGTTGGCGAATTCCTCGCTGTCAAACTGAAGTCCATTGTCTGATATGATTTTAAGTGGGACTCCGTACCTGCACAGAACATTTTTGATCAAGAAGTTAATAACTTTTGCTGAAGATACTTTATTCAAAGGTTCTACTTCCACCCATTTGGTGAAATAGTCGACTACCACTATAGCATATTTGGCCCCGCCTCGGCCCATTGGTAGTTCGCCGATTAAGTCAATTCCCCATACTGCAAAGGGCCAAGGGCTGGTCATTTGAGTAATCTCAGTTGTTGGTAGCCGCGGAATCTTAGCAAACTTCTAGCACCTGTCACACTTTTTGACGAAATCCAAGGAGTCCTTGCTTAAGGTGGGCCAGAAATATCCATATCGGAGTGTCTTTTTTGCTAATGTTTGCCCTCCGGTGTGATCTCCGCAGCTTCCTTGATGAATGTTGGATAAGATTTCCTTGGCTTCCCTCCCAACGACACTCCTTAATAACGGGTTAGAGAATCTGCGCCGATAGAGGATGTCTTCTTGTATTGTGTAGCGGGAAGCTTTCCTCAAGATTTTTTTGACTTCGTTACGCCCGTTGGGTAGTGTGCCGCTTTGTAAGTAGTCTCGGATGGGAGTCATCCAAGTTACTTCTTCGGTTGCAGCTATCAGATTCACTTGCTCAAAACTTGGGGTCAGTTGCTTTGAGATGGTTACTGCCCCGAGGATGGCGCTGTCTCTCATACTTGCTTGCTTTGCCAATTCGTCGGCCTCTTGGTTCTCTTCCCGAGGGATGTGTTTGACTAAGTAGTGGTCCAACCGGCTGAGAAGTAACTCGGTCTTCTTTAAATATGCTATGAGTTGTTCTTCTCGGGCTTGGAATTCTCCTAGTATTTGATTAACAATAAGTTGGGAATCGCTATGAAGACACAAAGAATTGGCCCCGATTTCTAAGGCAAGTTCTAATCCAGCTATCACTGCTTCATACTCTGCATCGTTGTTGGTGGCAGCGAACTCCAACCTTATAGCATAGTGCAGCCTATTTCCCCTGGGAGTGATTTTTACCACACCTGCCCCCGAGCCTTGTTCGTTTGATGCACCATCCACAAAGAGATTCCACTTGATGTCTTCTGCTGTTTCCAATTGCTCCTTATCTTCGTTGGTAGTGAATTCCACAATGAAATCAGCCATGGCTTGTCCCTTGATGGCGGTGCGAGGGTGATAGGTGATATCATACTGACTTAGTTCAATGCACCATTTAAGTAGTCGCCCGAAGTGTCGGGACGATGGAGTACCTGCCTCAGTGGTTGATCGGTCAGAACTTTGATGGAATGGGACTGGAAGTAGTGACGTAGTTTCCGTGATGTGATTAGTAAACAGTAGGCTAACTTCTCAAGTTTAGGATATCTGACTTCTGCCCCCGTAAACCTATTACTTACGAAGTAAACTGGCCGCTGCATGCGGTTGTCTTCTCTTACCAAGGCAGCGCTTAGGGCGTGGGATGACACAGCAAGGTATAGGTATAACTCTTCGCCTTCGCTCGGAGTCGAGAGCACCGGCGGTTTCTGGAGGTGTTCGATTAAGTTAAGGAAAGCGGTTAAGCATTCGTTAGTCCACTCGAACTTTCCTTTGTCTTTCTTTAGAGCTTCGAAAAAGGGGACGCACTTGTCTGTTGCTTTGGAGATGAATCGGCTTAGGGCGGCCACTTTTCCATTCAGGCTTTGCATTTCCTTTCGAGTGGAAGGTATCTTGATATCCCCTAGCGCTCGGACTTGTTCAGGGTTTGCTTCAATCCCTCTGGCATGGACAATGAATCCTAAGAACTTTCCTGATGATACTCCGAAGGAGCATTTTAGAGGATTCAACTTCATTCCATACTGGCGAAGTACTTGAAACATCTCTCTTAGGTGGCTTACGTGATCGTCGGCTTTCCTTGACTTTACCAGCATGTCATCCACGTATACTTCCATAGTTTGCCCTATTAGCCCTGCAAACATCTTGTTGACGAGGCGTTGGTAGGTGGCTCCTGCATTTTTAAGTCTGAAAGGCATTACCTTATAGCAGTATAAACCCCGGTCAGTGATGAAACTAGTGTGGTCTTGATCGGGAGCATGCATAGGAATTTGGTTATATCCTGAGTATGCGTCCATAAAAGATAAGAGCTCGTGCCCGGCTGTGCTGTCTACAAGTTGGTCGATCTGGGGAAGTGGGAAGCAATCCTTTGGGCAGGCATCGTTTAGGTTGGAGAAGTCAATGCATGTTCGCCACTTCCCATTAGCCTTCTTTACCAGCACCGGGTTAGCGATCCATTCCGGGTAGATGGCTTCTCGTATGAAGTCATTGGCGAGTAGATTCTTTACTTCTTCATCAAGGGCTGCTGATCGCTCTGCCCCCATACTCCTCTTTCTTTGTTTTACGGGCGCCTTGGTAGGATCAATGTTTAGTACGTGGCATGCTACGTCGGGGGAGATTCCGGTCATGTTAGCGTGTGACCATGCGAATACATCCAAGTTGTGGCGGAGAAAGTCGATGAGTTGCTCCTTCAACTCTACTTTTAGTTGGGACCCAATTTTCAATAGTCTACTCGAGTCGTGCTTGTCTATAGATACAAACTCCATAGCCTCTGCAGGCTCGGCGGTGGCTTCCTCCTCTTTGTCCCTAGGGTCTAATTCATTGAAAGGGTCGCTGGTATATCGAAGAGGAGGAGCTTTCTTTAGTTGCTATGCTTCTAGACTTTTCGTGCAGAGGGCAACCTCTACACCCTTCCCTTTATCCTTCCTGAGGTTGTTGCGAAGTTCAGTCACATAGCAGTCTCGAGCAACGTCCTGGTCTCCTTCTACTTCCCCTACTCCATTGTCCGTTGGAAATTTCATCTTTAGGCACAATGGGGCTAGGACAATTTGGAAGTCAGACAAGGCTGGCCTTCCTAAGAAGGCATTGTAGGCCGAGTGGTTTTCTATTAGCACAAACGTCTACCTCCGTACAACGGAGCGGGGATGACTTCCAAATTCAACAAAGAGGTCCAGTTGCCCGATTGGCATCTTCGCATCTCCAGTAAAACCGTGTAGTGGTTTATTGCAGCGGGGATACATCCTTCATTGACAGATTCATTTTGTCGAATGCATGTTTGAACAGGATATTTATTGAGCTTCCAGTGTCTACTAGAATTCGGTAAACTTCGGCGGGACCGAGCCGGGCAGAGATAACCATGGGATCCATGTGAGGGTATTGCCTTCCTTCTAGGTCACGCTTACCGAATGTGATGTCATCACTTTCTTTCCGCTTTGGGTGGCGCTCTTCTATAACCGAATTGACACATTCTTTATTGTCTCTGAGCGACTTTCCATATCTTTCCATCTCTTTCCAGCTTCTGTCTGCGATGTGTGGTCCTCCCGAGATGGTATGGACCACTATCTTCTCTTGACTAGAGCCGCTAGTGTTGCGGTTTCCTCTGCCGATCTCCGGTGAGGGTAGCCTTGGGTTCTCATTGGCAGGAGCTGGAGTCCTGTCCTGACCCTTTACATAGCGTTCCAGTTTCTTCCTTCTGATGTGTTCCTCAATCAAGTCCCGGAGATGATGGCATTCATTGGTATCATGCCCATGAGATTCGTGGAAGCGGCAGAACTTTCCAGACTTCTGCGCGTTATCTGATTCCTTCTTGTATGGTGGGCGTTTGTATCTAACTTCGCCTTGGGTGGCAAGGAAGATGTTCTCGACGATTTCGTTCAAAGGAGTGTAAGTATCGAATCTCGGTCCTGGCCGATATAGGTGCTTTTCTCCCTTCTTGCCGCCAGCATTGTCTCTGGAATCATTTCTTCGAACGTCCCTTGCCACAGCAGGTGCGTTGCTGTGAGTTGCCTTATTTTGCTGTCCTGACTGCCCCTCAACGGCAGCATCCTCAAGCCTCATATATTTCCCGACTTCATGGAAGAAATCGGGTAAAGTAGTTGGCTTTTCTTTTGTCAACCTTCTAGCAAATTTAGTGTCCGGATGCACACCACTACAGAGGGCCATTAGGATAAGCTTCTCATCGGCATCTTGGACTGCGGCCGCTGCGGCATTGAATCGGGTCAGGTATTGCTGCAGTTTCTCTCCAGGTTTCAGTTTGACGCTGGATAAGGAATAAGCGTCCTTAGGTTGTTCCACATGAATGCGGAACTGACTGATAAACTTTTCTTTCAACATTTCCCACGAGCTGATGGATCCCTGGGGTAGATGACAGAACCAGGAGGTAGCGAGATCTGCTAAGAAGAGTGGAAAGCATTTGCACAGTACTCCCTCTGTCGCTCCACTCATGAGCATATGTTGTGTGTATCTCTGTAAGTGTACAACGGGGTCGGAGGTTCCTTTGTATGGTTCCATTGTTGGCATCTTCCTTTCTCGGGGGGTGATAGCAATTTCGATATTGCGGGTGAAAGGGCTGGTAACTCTAGCGCCTATCCCTCGATCCCTTTGCTCTCGTTGGACGCACTCCCTGAATAAGCGTGCCATCCTTTCATCAGAATTTGGAGCAGATAGAAACGAGTTTGGTTCTGTTCTATGGGATTGATTCCGTCCAGATGATCTGTAGGGATGATATCGTCTATCATTCCTCATATTTTCCGGTGGCTGCCTCTGGTCTTCTGGGAGCATGCTAGGGTCAGCCATAGTTGGCCCTTGCCTTGATCTTCCCCTGCTGGGTTCCGATCTAAGCACTTCCTCGGGTCCAACTTCGGGCTGGACTCTAGCTCGGCCCCGCTCATTGGCGTTTCCGTGGTTAGGTAGTATGACAGGCTCAGCTACAGTTGACCTTCACCCGGTACCTCCCCCGTGGGGTTCGGTTCCAAGCGTTTCCTCAGGCCTAACTTCGGGCTGTGCTCGATCTCGGCTCCTACCATGGTTGCTTCTGCCGTTAGCTCCTTCGAAGAAGGAAGATCTTTGTTGTCTCTGAGATCCTCCAGACTGGGACTCGCCCCATGATTCAGTGTTGCGGTTGGACTCTTCAGCATCCCTTAAGCGTGACATGAGATGGTCCACCAAGGCTTCCTACTGGGACGCGAAGCGATTAGTTACTTCAACCACAACCCTGTCTGGATCTGCCCTAGTAATTGCTGCGGGCTGTTCTGCGGTAGGAGTGGTCGGATTAGCCTGTCCTTCATTCGGTACTGCTGCTAGAGGAGGATGATTTACTTGATCTGTGACCGCTGGATCTGGAAGACTGCTGGAAGCGATGTTTTTTCCTTTGTTAACATCTTTTTTCTTCTTGGGAGGCATGTTTTCCAAGCGGCGAACGATGCTGTTAGGAAAAACGTTAAGTGGATGAAGCTGAAGCTTCGAGCTTCTAGTTCTCAGTGAAAGCACCAAAAATGTTTGCACAAAAAATGGACAAACACCTCAAAGTCGTATGATTTAGTAGATTTTATGTTGTTCGTAGTGATTTGGGTGATTTATGCAAATAAATGAAAAGCAAGGGCTAAATTGTAAAAGACACGCAGATTTATAGTGGTTCAGCCAGAATGTGCCTACATCCACTTTATATGTTATTTCTCTTCTCTTGTTTTTATTACAAGTACAAAGCTTTGATACAAGTAAAAGAAAGTTGTTTGACAGTTCTCTCCGTGCTTGAGCTCTCAAACTTGTCCCCCATTGTTGTACCCCTGCCCCTCTATTTATAGAGTGAGGCTGGGGGTAGGGGTCTTGGATGTATATAGCAGCTGGCGGGCCTGGGCTGATGTAATCTGGCCTGGTGGAGCTGGTCCGGTTTTCCTTGGTTCGGTGGTAGGAGTATGGTGGACCGGTGTACTTTGGTTCGGTGGTAGGAGATGAGTGGACCGATGAAGCTTGGTTCGGTGGTAGGAGATGAGTGGACCGGTGAAGCTTGGTTCGGTGGTAGGAGACGAGTGGACCGGTAGTCTACTCTTCCTGGATCGGCGGTGTGTAGGAAATTCACCCAACAGCAGACGTCTGAGCATATACCCCAGACGTCTGGAGTATGTATTTCCAGAATTCCAACAGTTTTCTTTTATATATTGTTTTGATTCCCAGCCTTTATCGATTCAAGGTTATCTGATTTGTCGTTATCATTTATTATCCTCATTGATGACTTCTTTTTTGGGATTTTTGTGAATGTCCATTTTAACGGAATTGGTATCAATTTCTTTGGATTTGATTCACGTCTTCGAACGTGGATTTTGGTGATTGATTGTTTCTACGATCATTTCTGTGATTTGTCACTTTAAAAATATAAAGGTTTTCTATACTAGTAGTAAATATTCAAACTCTTTTACAAAGATGATTTCAATTTTATTTTAAATATAAAAGCTTGTTTTCAAAACCGTTTTCTAATCTATTAGTATACACAAACCTTTACCTCATTCGTATGAGAAAATATAATTAAACGGCTTAGCAAAACAAGTGGTATGAAACGCTTGCGTTTACTTCGTCGGTTAATTTTTGGACTTGTTCGATTGAAAATCTTGTGACAATTTTCAAGTGGAAATCTACAATTTGTTCTTAAATATTTAAGTTAAGCTAGTGGTTATGGGACATGAAGCTAAACTCATATATTTACTGGCTTAGTGTAATTCACACTTTTTATTGATCGATGATGATCATTTTGTGATTTAGACTAGCGATGTGCGATGTCTATTTGTCTGCGAGGGAGACTAAACCCCGTTTCTGTGGAACTTCGGTTCAATTTGGCAGGGTAGCGACCCGTGGTCTTCGGACTGTTATGGATCTTCGGCTCAATTTTTATGGTTAGCGACCATGGAATAGTGTTCCATTTGTGATACACGTGTTGGTGAGTTTTCATGCTCCCATTAATGATAGGCCTCCCCCTTTGTGATTTCTGGATTTCTAATAGATGATTTCTAGAATTTGTGTTTCACCAACTTTTGCGATTGGCATTAATTCGTTTGTCAATATTTGTAGTTGGTGAATAAAATAAAAAATATGATATTCTTTTTGGTGCTTTGAGATTTTTGAGATATTGTATGATTTTGTTGTTGTTTAAATCATATTTGTTCTAGTACGACATTATTGTTATCATACGATCTTATTATATCTCTGCTTATATCTCATTCCTTTATCTGATATTTATAGCTAGACTGATCCGTTTATTATTTTCTTATTAAATAATACTCGGGTCAGACCGAGATGTTACAAGTGCTTCAACTTGACTCCATATCTGGATCATCTTCTGACTTTTGTCTAACTATAGAATAGTTGTAGTTTTTGTTATTATACATTCGAGATTTAGACTCCATGATGTATACTTATTCTTTTGTTGAGCGCTTGTATCTATTCTTTTGTGATATTTTGGATCTTATTTGACCACTACTCTGATGTACACTTCTTTGTGTTATATGTTTATATCTGTTTCCGCCTTTGTGATATGAACATTTGTGACTGATTTGTGTTATGTTTATTTCTATATTTGTTTCCGAGGTCCACTTAGCCACTGTGTAGTAGCTTTGAGTTTGTATCGGTATGTCGGATTTCCTCTTGAAATGAAATGCATGTTATACTATCTGACATATCGGTGCTCGCACAAGGAAATTGCACAGATGGTCTGTCACGTACCGAAATTTTCGACTTTCGAAAATTCAACATCGATACTCACTTTATCGACTACCGAGAAATCGAGTGCCGGAAACTCCAATAGTGAGGGTTTTAAGAAAAAGGAAAAGTAGAAGAAGAAGAAAGCAGAAGGAAGAGAGTAGAAAAAGAAAAGAAGAACAACACATTAGAACAGAAACAGAAAACAATATCAGAATCTTACACATCGCAGCGGAACAATATATAATAGATAAATACTACTCTTTTAAAACAAAGAACTATATCAGTTTATACATACATCAATCAGAGTCAATATACAACTCAATACAACACAGCACATCAATGGACAGTTATATAAACTTGTCCTCATACAAAATACACAGCGGAATAAATACTATCAGATACAAATACTACGTCTCGTCATCCAGCTTATCTCCAAGCTCCAGAATATCCAGAATATCCTGATAATATAACTCTAGGCTGCCCCTGTGGAAATTGGTGGGCACCCAGAGTTTAGAAGGGAAACAATAAACTCCGAGTCAGTCATGGTGACTGGTGTGAGATCGTAAAACAGTTTATCTTTCACAAAGAAAATAAAACAAATTCGCAATGCTTTTTGGAAAATGAAACTACCATAAGACCTCCCGCCACACACACAATGCAAACGCAGAATTGGAGGAGATTTCTTCTTATGATAGTCAAAGATGCTTACTATGCAAAATCAAATCATTTTTGATATTATTATTAGTGCATAGTGTAGAAAACATTTCGAAAGTAGAATATAAATCTTAGCCAGCATAGGTACCATTATAGTATGCTTGCTATAGCTACCATATTAAATAGCAGGTTCTACAACTAAAACCGTACAAGGCTCGTATTGTTTCTTTGGATTTCCAACAAATGGTCAGGCTAAGGAACTTCCTATCCACGATGGGTACGTCCCTGGAATAGATGACCCGAGAAATAACCTAACATTACGGTTAGATCTCTGCCAACACAAGGCCGGGTTACCTCTGCAAAAATAGGTAACTACTGACACGCGTATGCCATCCCCCGATCGTCACCGATCTTCCCGAGGATCCCCGATTCCAACAAACCACATAGAAAAAATAATGCAGTAACCACAGAGGTTAAGTATCTGGGCTCCATACCATGATACCACCTTTATCCAGAAGGAATGACATACACTAAGGGGCGCTACTCCCTAGAACCTTGCCGCATCCTTCCTGTTTCGACCATTTCCGGGGTGTGAGGCTCGACGAAGTCTCGTCCACAAAGCTACGCTTTCTACAAAGCCCTGCTTTGGGTCAAACGAAAATGATCAACCTATGATCACAAAGATATAAGATCAAACAAATGATCATATCACAAATGATCAAACACTGATCATTTCACAGCAACACTCAGTATGCCACGTTACCAAATTGGGAGTATATCGCTGATAAATTTCAACTACATAACCTCTGAGCTCGTACGTCTCAGAGAAGGGTGTTAAGCTAAGAGAATAAATTCTCCGCCACTAACAGAAATGTATTTGAAAGAAATCAGCTTTATATCTCAAATTGTAACGTCAGACACACAATCCATACAAGTCTGTTCCGGGATCGAACAGAACCGAAGGCACTTCTCACGAAGCCCTTGCATATCCGGATAAATTTCTAATCACGTCCGGACTTCCCGTCACTAAGGGTGATAAAACCTCTAAATCGGAGATCAGCCGATGTAGAGTAACTCGACGGTAATCCTTCCGTTTTCAAAAATATCCGGTCTTCAACACCGGTCTTCAAATGCAATTCATAACGACGTATCACATATTCGGAATGGGTTATACGACCCCATGGTCCTTTCCCGGCTAACCCGAATAGTGAGCGCTTATTTAAAAATAAGTGTGGCATTCAATTTCATCCAATCACAACAAATACTCATTCAAGGTAATTATTGATAGTCGGTTATTTAACTATCAAATAAAGATGCGCAACATCATCAGATTCCAAATAATTTTCCCAAATTATTTATCTTCCAAAATATCTTTATTAGATATAAAATTTCCACACTTAACCATTTTAAAACAATTTCAAATCAATTTCCACATTTCATTTTATCTTTGAAGATAAAATCTCAAAACAATTCATTTCATATTGGAAAAGTATTTCCTTACTTATCTAAAAATAAGTAATTCACAAATCATTTATTTTCAACATTGAAAATATTCAATATACTTAAATCAAATTTAAGTATAAATTCATTCTTTAAGGAAAACATTAATTTTAACATCTATTTGAGTCAAAACAAATGTTGCGTAAAACATCGTTACGACGACTCAAAATCACTAGTATAGGGATTCGGATTTTAAGATAGATATATGTAAATCCCAATACTACATAAAACATTTTCTTTCGAAAATCATTTACTATAACAACAGTGTTATAGTCCATCATTTCCTTATTTCTCGAAAACGTCTATTTCAACAATGAATGTTGAAATCTATGCTTTCGATCGTTCACACACTTTAAAACATCTTTTAAAACAATCAACTTCATTTATAATATCGCTTTCCTAGACATAACCATTTTTTCAATAATATATTCACTGTCCAAAATCGTGAATATAATTCACTTAACCAAATTTCAATCATCTCTACACATTTTACCTTAATAATAATTCGCTATCCAAAATCGCGAATATATCTCCTTTAATAATCTTCTATATTTGATTTATCAATCCAATTGATTTCGAATTTATAAAACAACGTTTATAAATTTCACCTTTTATATTTTATAACACTTCGATTTGTAAATCTCTTTTATTTACGAATTCGATCAATATTTCATTTGTAGGCAAAAATCCAATTTATAAGTTAATTTCTTATAAATCTTCTATTCTACAATTTCATTCATTTTAACTTCGCAATTTATACATCTATAAATTTCATTATCTTCACTTATAAAAACTCGTTTTAAAATTCCAATGATTTTAATTGATAAATATATCAATTTTTTGTACATCTTTTATATACATTGTTTTTAATAATTCAAAATTTTCGAATTTAACTATCTTATAAATTACTTAACTATTTACTTCAAAAATCATCTTTTGGTTATATTTCACAAACATTATAATCTCCATAACTTTAAATTTCTAACATTTATTTATTTAAAGTAAATCAATTCAAAAATTCAAATAAAACGTATACTTTCAAATAATCACTTTTAAAATCTCTTTTTAAAGTTAAAATCGTTGTTTTTAAACTTCAAAATTTGAATCCAATGATGCAACGCATCAATTAGTCCATCACAACATCAAACATCATATATCATCATATGATAACAGGATATACATCAGTATCTGTAAATAAATAAATACAGTTGAGGAATCCAGTTGGATCCCTCCAACCTGTTTCCCTGCATCCAAAGACGTTAGCACAATACCAATTCCGCTCCAGTACGGAATTATCGCGGGTATATGGGTTTTATAAAAATAATCCGCTTACTAACGGCGCAATAGGGTCTCATCCGCTGTACGAGGCGGGAAATCAATCAATCCAATATATACATATGCCAATATGTATATATTGCTATATATAGATATATATCCTACTATATCTAATATCACATCCAATAGCAATCAAATCAATAACTGAAAATTCCACTTTTCAATTTTTGAGTGAGGAGATCTCACCGTGATTTTAATTCTGATTTCAGCGTTTATTTCGAATAAAATTAAACACGCGTTTAATTTTACCCGAAATTCAAACTAGCTCCAAATGGCTCCAATTCAGTTCCATAGCGAAGTGCTCGACGAAACGAAGCCAACGCCGCTTGTTTCATAATTTTTCGATCTCGTATGAAAGAGATATAGTGTTACAAAGTTTAACGAATTATTATTCAATTTAATTTCAATTAAAATTAAATTTTAACCCTACAATGCACATCTGCCGTTCGTTTTCCATCATGAGATCAAGGCCACCCTTTTGTTCTTCTTCCATCACGTAACCCTCCAGGTATTGCACGCGAGAAACCCATTGCCGTTCGCGATTTCAAACTGCCGCGACCACCTTCGTCGACGAAACTTCATCAACCAACCATCATTCGAACCGCCTCAACCCCCAACACCACCGCCCAGAACGCGCACACACGCGGTGGCTCCCCCTGCACGCAAAATGCTGACGAACTGAACCCCTTTCGGCCACGATAGCTTCCTCCACGCGACACTAAAACTCATCACAACCGTATAGATAGAAAGCCCTTACAACGCTCTTTAAATTTGTAGTTGAACATTTCTTGAATTGTTGCTTGGATTGAAAGAAATTAAGGGGAGAACGAGATGAATTCTCGGCCGTTCGAGATTATTGGTGGCGGCTCCTGTTAAAACCCTAGCTAGGTTTATCTCGTTTGCAAAGTGAAGATATTGAGGTGCTTATATAGAAAATTGCCCAATTTACTATTCATCGAAATTTTCCGAACTCCGAATCGAACGTGCCGGCTGACGTTTCTAAGGTTTTCCCCGCGTTCCGAATGCAATGGAATAGGTTTCGGAAGCTAATTCGGACATCTGAGCGAGATACGAAAAAAAAACGATCAATTTAAATTAAACCGATTTAAATCGATTTCGAGGCGTTTTGGCTTGCCCCGGACAAATGGTAAATCCAAAAATTACGAAATTTGAAACCATGCAATAATATCACATTACGGATCCGATGAAACTGGTTTCGTTCAATTCTGAGACTGTTCGAAAATTGGCTATTTTTACAGTCGATAATTAAATATTAAAATATTCAATTTTCACAGATTAACTCCAAATTCAATTTTAAAAGTTCTAAAATATTTCTATAACTCCAGTATGATTAAATAAAATTTTACAAATCATATTCAATCATATTAAACTCGATTTTTAATTATCTCTGGAATTTCAATCATTAAATTATCGATTTAATTATCAAATAAAAATCCAATATTCGAAAAATAAATCATTCGCCTTCTAAATTCCATTTATTAATATTTAATATCAATTAAATATTCGAATTTTAATTATCAAAAATTCTGGGTCGTTACAAACTTCCCTCCTTAAAAGAATTTCGTCCTCGAAATTACAAGTTAGGAAAAAAAAGTCCTTAACTCGTCTACTATTTTTCAACATCTAATAGTTTTATCAAATTTCAAAACAAATCTTTCTACTAAAGATTCGTTATCATTCAACTAAATTTCCAAACCTTTCATGATTTTCTAACATCATTGTTTTCCTTAACAATTCAAATTTAAATTCAAATTCAAATTTAAACTTTCAAAATTTTCTCAAAAATTTTCCTAACACTCGAAATTTTCGAAAAATTTCGCCAGCGTCTCCTTTGCGCGGCTAATACGGCACGACTACAAAACGTCCCTACGGACTCTCAGATTTCAAAAAGAAAAAGAAAAAGCCAAGCGGCTAGACAAGAAAGTCATCAAATCTCATATCGAAATTTAAATACTTACCTTTTGTCGAGCAATTCAAATTTATCTTTGAAAATCAAATCCAATCCCTTTAATACACCTGTATATCCTACTAGCCATAAAATCTAGTTACATATCCAAACCATTTTGCAAATTCTATTACAAATTTTTCAACATAAACTGCTTATACATTTTTACTTCACTATTGAAGTTACATCCATTCAATTTTTCATTTCAATTCTCATTCGAATTCAATTCACAATTCCAATCTAATTTGGATTTAGTTTACTTCTGGATATTGAATTTTATCAGCTTTCTTTAATTCACAACTGCACTCTTTTAAATTAGTTTCAGTTACTAATTCATTTCAATTCTAATTCATCTATTCACATTCATTTTCAACATTCAGTTCTAATTCCAGTTTTATCTTCATTCAATCATCAACTTAGAATAATTTCAATATTCAAATTTTACTTAAGAATTTCGCTCTTCATTTCTTAGGTTCAATATAAATATTCCATGTAGACATTATATTTATTTTCAATTTACCACTTCGGTTAAATCTATTCACATTTAAACTGGATTTCCAATTCGAATTCAATTTACCTTTCATTTATAATTATTCAATTCAATTCAATGCTTACAACTTCAAAATGAATCTCAACTTTCAATTTCATTTTCGTTTAATCATAATTGTAAATTTATTCATTCATTTGTTACTATTCTAAATTTATTTTCAACTTAATAAATTTCCTTTAAGTAATCATTTCACTTCGTCTCCTTAGACATTTCTTCAAATTCACTTTATTCAAATTTATTCACTTATAATTATTTTAATTTAACTCCATTCTTTAAATTTAATTTATTCTATCAATATTCAAATTCCATAAGTTATCAACTTAATAATATTTCATAAATATCTTTATATAGCATTCCAGAGTCTTTTCCAACCTTTTCAAAAATCATTTTGAAATCAATTCAAATCATCCTTTTAATTTTCAAAACAAAACCCAAATTTTCCAAACAACTTCCTTTTAAAACAATTTGGCAGCAAT
This sequence comes from Allium fistulosum, assembly GCA_030737815.1. Taxonomy (NCBI): domain Eukaryota; kingdom Viridiplantae; phylum Streptophyta; class Magnoliopsida; order Asparagales; family Amaryllidaceae; genus Allium; species Allium fistulosum. The sequence continues at coordinate 670,950,683 of CM060903.1, forward strand.
TTCTCCTTTGGAAACCCGAAAATGAACACCAACGATGCCGCGGTCATCATCGAAGTTATTTTCCAGCGACCGAAAAGAGTTTAGAGCTTTTCATTCCGTCAAAACATTTTTCAAAACCCTTGAAATCCATTTTCAAATCAAAAAGAATTTAAACTTTTCAAATCTCCAAAATTTACAAACTCCTTTCAAAACATTTCCAAAAACTTCTCTGGAATTCCATTTTAAATTACAAATCATATTTATAATTTATATTCTCAAATTTCATTTGTATGTGAATTTATTTCTTATTCAATCTCCATATAACAATGATAATATGTCAATGTTATTATTTCCTAACAACCAAGCATCCATATACTATGATAATTCATAGAAAATGATTTCTTTTTTTATACAAAAATAGTTTTGGGAAAAATTATCTCATTCACCCTATTTAAAACAATACTGTGTCGTCTTGCCTCATTTAAGTGTTTAGAAATCCCTATCGATAATATGGTGTCCCATATACCGACCAAAACTCATAAACATCTCAACGGATAAGCAAACACAATATAAAACATTTTTTTTATAATCACTAACAAATACGCGCTCATATATATTATTACACTCAACTCATTCTAGAGTACTACTGACTCTATCTCTAATGAATAACACCCAACAGAGCAGGGTTGTCGCTTAACCATATGCTCTGATACCACGCTGTCACGTACCGAAATTTTCGACTTTCGAAAATTCAACATCGATACTCACTTTATCGACTGCCGAGAAATCGAGTGTCGGAAACTCCAATAGTGAGGGTTTTAAGAAAAAGGAAAAGTAGAAGAAGAAGAAAGCAGAAGGAAGAGAGTAGAAAAAGAAAAGAAGAACAACACATTAGAACAGAAACAGAAAACAATATCAAAATCTTACACATCGCAGCGGAACAATATATAATAGATAAATACTAGTTTTTTAAAACAAAGAACTATATCAGTTTATACATACATCAATCAGAGTCAATATACAACTCAATACAACATAGCACATCAATGGACAGTTATATAAACTTGTCCTCATACAAAATACATAGCGGAATAAATACTATCAGATACAAATACTACGTCTCGTCATCCAGCTTATCTCCAAGCTCCAGAATATCCAGAATATCCTGATAATATAACTCTAGGCTGCCCATGTGGAAATTGGTGGGCACCCAGAGTTTAGAAGGGAAACAATAAACTCCGAGTCAGTCATGGTGACTGGTGTGAGATCGTAAAATAGTTTATCTTTCACAAAGAAAATAAAACAAATTCGCAATTCTTTTTGGAAAATGAAACTACCATAAGACCTCCCGCCACACACACAATGAAAACGCAGAATTGGAGGAGATTTCTTCTTATGATAGTCAAAGATGCTTACTACGCAAAATCAAATCATTTTTGATATTATTATTAGTGCATAGTGTAGAAAACATTTCGAAAGTAGAATATAAATCTTAGCCAGCATAGGTACCATTATAGTATGCTTGCTATAGCTACCATATTAAATGGCAGGTTCTACAACTAAAACCGTACAAGGCTCGTATTGTTTCTTTGGATTTCCAACAAATGGTCAGGCTAAGGAACATCTTATCCACGATGGGTATGTCCCTGGAATAGACGACCCGAGAAATAACCTAACATTACGGTTAGATCTCTGCCAACACAAGGCCGGGTTACCTCTGCAAAAATAGGTAACTACTGACACGCGTATGCCATCCCCCGATCGTCACCGATCTTCCCGAGGATCCCCGATTCCAACAAACCACATAGAAAAAATAATGCAGTAACCACAGAGGTTAAGTATCTGGGCTCCATACCATGATACCACCTTTATCCAGAAGGAATGACATACACTAAGGGGCGCTACTCCCTAGAACCTTGCCGCATCCTTCCTGTTTCGACCATTTCCGGGGTGTGAGGCTCGACGAAGTCTCGTCCACAAAGCTACGCTTTCTACAAAGCCCTGCTTTGGGTCAAACGAAAATGATCAACCTATGATCACAAAGATATAAGATCAAACAAATGATCATATCACAAATGATCAAACACTGATCATTTCACAGCAACACTCAGTATGCCACGTTACCAAATTGGGAGTATATCGCTGATAAATTTCAACTACATAACCTCTGAGCTCGTACGTCTCAGAGAAGGGTGTTAAGCTAAGAGAATAAATTCTCCGCCACCAACAAAAATGTATTTGAAAGAAATCAGCTTTATATCTCAAATTGTAACGTCAGACACACAATCCATACAAGTCTGTTCCGGGATCGAACAGAACCGAAGGCACTTCTCACGAAGCCCTTGCATATCCGGATAAATTTCTAATCACGTCCGGACTTCCCGTCACTAAGGGTGATAAAACCTCTAAATCGGAGATCAGCCGATGTAGAGTAACTCGACGGTAATCCTTCCATTTTCAAAAATATCCGGTCTTCAACACCGGTCTTCAAATGCAATTCATAACGACGTATCACATATTCGGAATGGGTTATACGACCCCATGGTCCTTTCCCGGCTAACCCGAATAGTGAGCGCTTATTTAAAAATAAGTGTGGCATTCAATTTCATCCAATCACAACAAATACTCATTCAAGGTAATTATTGATAGTCGGTTATTTAACTATCAAATAAAGATGCGCAACATCATCAGATTCCAAATAATTTTCCCAAATTATTTATCTTCCAAAATATCTTTATTAGATATAAAATTTCCACACTTAACCATTTTAAAACAATTTCAAATCAATTTCCACATTTCATTTTATCTTTGAAGATAAAATCTCAAAACAATTCATTTCATATTGGAAAAGTATTTCCTTACTTATCTAAAAATAAGTAATTCACAAATCATTTATTTTCAACATTGAAAATATTCAATATACTTAAATCAAATTTAAGTATAAATTCATTCTTTAAGGAAAACATTAATTTTAACATCTATTTGAGTCAAAACAAATGTTGCGTAAAACATCGTTACGACGACTCAAAATCACTAGTATAGGGATTCGGATTTTAAGATAGATATATGTAAATCCCAATACTACATAAAACATTTTCTTTCGAAAATCATTTACTATAACAACAGTGTTATAGTCCATCATTTCCTTATTTCTCGAAAACGTCTATTTCAACAATGAATGTTGAAATCTATGCTTTCGATCGTTCACACACTTTAAAACATCTTTTAAAACAATCAACTTCATTTATAATATCGCTTTCCCAGACATAACCATTTTTTCAATAATATATTCACTGTCCAAAATCGTGAATATAATTCACTTAACCAAATTTCAATCATCTCTACACATTTTACCTTAATAATAATTCGCTATCCAAAATCACGAATATATCTCCTTTAATAATCTTCTATATTTGATTTATCAATCCAATTGATTTCGAATTTATAAAACAACGTTTATAAATTTCACCTTTTATATTTTATAACACTTCGATTTGTAAATCTCCTTTATTTACGAATTCGATCAATATTTCATTTGTTGGCAAAAATCCAATTTATAAGTTAATTTCTTATAAATCTTCTATTCTACAATTTCATTCATTTTAACTTCGCAATTTATACATCTATAAATTTCATTATCTTCACTTATAAAAACTCGTTTTAAAATTCCAATGATTTTAATTGATAAATATATCAATTTTTTGTACATCTTTTATATACATTGTTTTTAATAATTCAAAATTTTCGAATTTAACTATCTTATAAATTACTTAACTATTTACTTCAAAAATCATCTTTTGGTTATATTTCACAAACATTATAATCTCCATAACTTTAAATTTCTAACATTTATTTATTTAAAGTAAATCAATTCAAAAATTCAAATAAAACGTATACTTTCAAATAATCACTTTTAAAATCTCTTTTTAAAGTTAAAATTGTTGTTTTTAAACTTCAAAATTTGAATCCAATGATGCAACGCATCAATTAGTCCATCACAACATCATATATCATCATATGATAACAGGATATACATCAGTATCTGTAAATAAATAAATACAGTTGAGGAATCCAGTTGGATCCCTCCAACCTGTTTCCCTGCATCCAAAGACGTTAGCACAATACCAATTCCGCTCCAGTACGGAATTATCGCGGTATATGGGTTTTATAAAAAATAATCCGCTTACTAACGGCGCAATAGGGTCTCATCCGCTATACGAGGCGGGAAATCAATCAATCCAATATATACATATGCCAATATGTATATATTGCTATATATAGATATATATCCTACTATATCTAATATCACATCCAATAGCAATCAAATCAATAACTGAAAATTCCACTTTTCAATTTTTGAGTGAGGAGATCTCACCGTGATTTTAATTCTGATTTCAGCGTTTATTTCGAATAAAATTAAACACGCGTTTAATTTTACCCGAAATTCAAACTAGCTCCAAATGGCTCCAATTCAGTTCCATAGCGAAGTGCTCGACGAAACGAAGCCAACGCCGCTTGTTTCATAATTTTTCGATCTCGTATGAAAGAGATATAGTGTTACAAAGTTTAACGAATTATTATTCAATTTAATTTCAATTAAAATTAAATTTTAACCCTACAATGCACATCTGCCGTTCGTTTTCCATCATGAGATCAAGGCCACCCTTTTGTTCTTCTTCCATCACGTAACCCTCCAGGTATTGCACGCGAGAAACCCATTGCCGTTCGCGATTTCAAACTGCCGCGACCACCTTCGTCGACGAAACTTCATCAACCAACCTTCATTCGAACCGCCTCAACCCCCAACACCACCGCCCAGAACGCGCACGCACGCGGTGGCTCCCCCTGCACGCAAAACGCTGACGAACTGAACCCCTTTCGGCCACGATAGCTTCCTCCACGCGACACTAAAACTCATCACAACCGTATAGATAGAAAGCCCATACAACGCTCTTTAAATTTGTAGTTGAACATTTCTTGAATTGTTGCTTGGATTGAAAGAAATTAAGGGGAGAACGAGATGAATTCTCAGCCGTTCGAGATTATTGGTGGCGGCTCCTGTTAAAACCCTAGCTAGGTTTATCTCGTTTGCAAAGTGAAGATATTGAGGTGCTTATATAGAAAATTGCCCAATTTACTATTCATCGAAATTTTCCGAACTCCGAATCGAACGTGCCGGCTGACGTTTATAAGGTTTTCCCCGCGTTCCGAATGCAATGGAATAGGTTTCGGAAGCTAATTCGGACATCTGAGCGAGATACGGAAAAAAAACGATCAATTTAAATTAAACCGATTTAAATCGATTTCGAGGCGTTTTGGCTTGCCCCGGACAAATGGTAAATCCAAAAATTACGAAATTTGAAACCATGCAATAATATCACATTACGGATCCGATGAAACTGGTTTCGTTCAATTCTGAGACTGTTCGAAAATTGGCTATTTTTACAGTCGATAATTAAATATTAAAATATTCAATTTTCACAGATTAACTCCAAATTCAATTTTAAAAGTTCTAAAATATTTCTATAACTCCAGTATGATTAAATAAAATTTTACAAATCATATTCAATCATATTAAACTCGATTTTTAATTATCTCTGGAATTTCAATCATTAAATTATCGATTTAATTATCAAATAAAAATCCAATATTCGAAAAATAAATCATTCGCCTTCTAAATTCCATTTATTAATATTTAATATCAATTAAATATTCGAATTTTAATTATCAAAAATTCTGGGTCGTTACATGGTCGCTCCTCAACAGCCTTATTCTTCGCGCTAGTCGATAGCATTACCCAGTAGTGTTCTTGGCTAGCGTGAGCATAGAGGTGGGGTGCCACAGCAAAACCTCTTTTAACTTTTAGAAATCTTCAAATCACATTTCTTTAAATTACTTAGGAAAATATTTCCATATTCTATTATCAGTATAATTCCAATCTTAATGGAGATTTCATATTTCCAAAACATATCTTTAATGGGTTAAAAATAATGTTATTACTTTATTTATAAAATGCCATTTATAAATATATCCCTTTATTTATAAAACACCATTTATAAATCTATCACTTTATTTAGAAAATACGATTTTATAAATCTTTACTTTTATCTTAGGAAAATATGGTCCAAGTAAATCAAATTTACTATCCCCTCCGTCGGGCCAGTCTAGATAGCTAGCGGAAGCTGACAACTGGTTTCCCAAACTCCAGCCAAAAGACCGCCTCTCTGTCACCCATACGGTGGTCAAGTTATTTGGTCGATTCTAAACCTTTACAATACTAGTATAATTATTTGGAGAACATTTCCAAAAGATTCGAGAAGAGAAATCAAAGTTTAATTCATTTATTTAAAAATTTCCAAATTTAGTTGTTAAACTTCTGTTGAACGGTGATTTTAAAGCTTTATAGATCAAAACACTTATTCCATTATATATGTTCATTTTTATAACTCAAATCCCTTTTAAAACATTTTAAAGTATTTATGGAATTTATTTCATATTTTTAATGATTAAAAATATCCATTTTTGAAGTGTTGAAAACTATATTTTACGAACTACCAAAACGCGACGATTTTAAAAACTTGATTTGGACATCTATTAAACTTTACTAAACGAAATCTTAATTTTTCTTTTTCATTTGAAAACATTACCCATCAGGGTCCGAAAAATTCTTTCTTCAAAGGATTCCAACTTATATTTTATCATATACATCCGTTTAACTTTCAGATCGCGAAATCGCGAGCTGTCGAAACGCGCGGCTTATTTTTCACCCTTTAGTCAAATTTTATAAAAATTATCCGAAACACTTTTAAATCATTTTAATAACATAATAAACTATTATTAACCAATTTTGAACAATATTTTACCATTTTACTTATTAAAATCTATTTTACTTCTTTTCAACTATTATAATATTATATTATTATAATATTCATTTTTCCGTCCTTTTTAATATAAAATCCTTCATTTTAAACCATATGATATTTCTATATCATTTTCCACCTTTTAAAACTATTTTTTTCCATAAATGAAACCATAGATTTATTTTCCAGATAATTCAAAACTCCACTTTTCCTATTCCTTTCTTTTTAAAATAAATTCCAAATTTATTTCAAAACTCCACTTCTCATTCCTTTACTTTTTCGAAGTAAATTCCAATATTATAAAATGACATTTCTTTTCGTTTTAAAAGCAAAGAGACCTAACATATGTTGTATACATATTATTTTTGGGTGTTATGTGAATAATTTTTCACAAGATATGTATTGTTAATTCACATAGTTATCATTTCTCATCATATATGATTTTTCAACTTATAAATCATAATAATCATATCTATCGCAACCAAACTTTTATATAATCAACCAATAATCATCCAAACATATTAAACAACCATATAAGAAATAATTTTAGCACATGGTCAAGAGTATAACTTTAAGTAGTTAATGTCTAGTATTATCACTAATAGCAATCAATATTAAGTGATTAATAAGTAATATAAACAAATGATTAACAAGTGAATATCAAGTGATATTATCAAGCAATTCAAAGCGTGATTAACTGACTTTTATTTAACCCATTTACTTTCTACCAACATTCAATCTATCACAACACTTCACTAATACTTCCAACTTCATCAAAACATCACCAAAGCCTTCCTCTCTATCCTATAGCTCACGGTCATCATCTCCCTCATTCACCTTACTCATGGCTTAGAGCCCCCACCACCCTAAGCGCACGTCCATCACTTCCACCTCCCTCCTTGCTCACATCCAAGGCGTCCACCCTATTCCTTGCACACGTCCATACCTCCCCACATGCTCATGGCCTAAGGCCATATAAAAGAACAGAAAGCAGAAATTAAAGAGGAGAAAAAGAAGCTTAAGGAAGAATAAGAAGAAGATGGAATGAGATGTGTAGAAATGAAGAGAGTACGCCTTGCTATTTATAGGCAACTTTTACAAAATATCTCTTACACACTTCACCCCACCCATGTGCCAAGCCCCTCCCCCCCCCCCCCCATGTGTCATGTCTTCGCATGTAAAAGTGATGGTAAGTTTGCTTTTCCAAAAGTAAACTCTTTTTTTCTTTTTCCTTAATTAATATTACTACTGATACTTTAGTTAAATTAATCTAATTAGTGCTAAATACATTCATATTTGTTAAATGTATATATGTACAAATGTGTGCAACAACGTTCAATAATTTTTGTTTGATAAAAAGTCAAAAATCCGAAAAACGATCTTCGGTCACATTTTCAGTTTTAAATCAAACAATTTATTTATGTAAACAAAACTTGAAAATAATTTCTTATCGTTTCTAAATAATTAAAAAAAGATTATTGAAGCTAGAAAACCATATTAAATATTGTTAAAATCCATTTATAAAAATACGACGTCGACCAGCCAATATGCGACGAAGTTTGTATATCTTTATAAAAATAAGTTTATATATTTATAAAACAATTATAAATCACTTATTATCATTATAAAATATAAGATTTTATAACATAAATTATAATGTTTTGAACAATAATTAATGATGGTGAACTTGTTTTACAATTATATTTACAAATACAGATATTTGGGATTTCCATCAGAAAAGCGACTCTAAATGTAATTAATTTAAACATATTCAATTAATTTATTACTAAACAAGTATTAATTTACTACTGTAATTAATTCTTAAACTTAATATAAAAATAGACGCAAAACCTGAAATGTACACTTCGGTAAACATTCTGTATCTTCTTTCTCTAATATCCATTTATGATATTTTATATAAGAATTTGGGGTTAATTGACCCACTGGAAAAATCAGATTTTCGAAATTCCTCCATTTGTAAATATTACTTTACAGATTTATGTAAAATTATCAAAATATCCTTTCTAATTAATTAATTGTTTTTATTAAAAATACAGGGAGTTACATGTATACTGTTTAACGATGGTTTTTCTATGAGTTTAGAAAATCGTCGATAAATTTTAAATAAAAATTACCCCAAGCGCACGGCGTACAATGATAGTACGTGGCGAGTACGGGTCGATCCGTAGAGAATTGTTTAGATTTTAAAATTTCTATTCAATCAAATTAAACCAATATTTGAAATAGCTAAAAAATGTAGAATACTAACAAAAGAAAATGGATAAAAATATGAGAGTTTGAAGGCAATTTAGAGATAAATCCACTCTCTTGATCAAATAAATCAACATAACATGAAATTATGATCTCTTTTATTTTGTCATTAGTGAGTTTAATTCATGGTTTATCATAAGTATGACATATTTGTGCTATTAATTAGCCCAATATAAACCATTAAACTATAACACAACCACTAAACCATTTGCGAACTCTCACGAAAATTGACAATGAATTTGAAAATAAAATCTATTCTAAGCATGATCTATTAAATGTTGATTAGAAATATAGATCATCAAATTTTGATTATAATTTCACTTCATTGCCATAATCATGTTTAGATAAAGAGGGAATTTGTAAATAATGTGATTAAGCATAGCCTATTTGTTATGAACAACATAGACTATCAAATTCAACATGAAACACTAAATCACATAAACATCCATTTTTCCATTAAGCACAAAAAGAGGTCAAAAATATCAAATTATGTTGAATCTACATAATTAGAGAGCTTTATTACCCCTAAATTGAAGGGGTTTAGCCTCTCATATTTGTTATCATATCAACAAATGTAGATTGCAACATGAAACAAAAACAAGAAGAAAATAAGAGCTAAATGAAATAAAAGCTAGGCTACCTGCATAAAATAAAACTAGCTACTAACATGAAAGGAAAAGAGCATGTAAATAAAAAGAGAGTGAACTAAAATTGCATATAAAAAATTACATGAAAGGAAATGGCTAAGTAGCGCCATGAAAAGAAAGAAAAGAGAGCTTTGTTTTATTTTTGATCCTAAACTAAGGAGGCTAAGAGGAAGAGAGAGGCTAATTACATGAACATATAGGGTATTTATACATGTTTTGAAATCCTATCCATTTTTTTGGGAACTACCCTTGAGTAAGTGTGGCCACCAAGTTATCATTAGCATGAGATAATCCTCCATTTAAATGTGCATGAAACTTTAATGTCCATTAGCACGTGCATTAGCTCCGAATTTGTACATCATGGTAAGTGGGTTCGTGGGGTCCTCCATGTTTCATGAAATGAATTATTTCCATCTTCATTCCTTTGTATTCTCTTGTGCATGCATATTTATTCATGAAACCTTCTTCCATTTGAATCCAAATTCCTACAAAATAATATTAAAATGTACAAGTTATTTTTCTCAAATTAATATATGCACAAAAATGACCATTTTGCCCCTATATGAAGATGAATATATGACGATTTGAAAATAATTTGAATTTTGGTTTAAATATGTTAAAATGCCCTATATGCTCATTTATTGAATTAAATTAGATTAAATATGGAAGTAAAAATATGCACATTTACGTGCACATCAAGTGCCCCCATACTTATCTTTTTATTTGTCCTCGAATAAACAAAACTAAGATAAATCCATTTTCGTAGGGAGCATGACTGCATTGAGCGTATGCAACAAGCCGTTAAACCTCTAGGTGTCGCTAGTAGGACGAGTGTTGTCTCGTGAGAGTTTTCAGTGGATACTACCCACAAAATCCAAATGCGAAATGAAAATTCCTAAATGCAAGGTTATTTACAAAGATATGAATGCAAGTTCTTGAAAATATTTACAAATGGAGGATTTACTTTTAAATCGACACAAATAAGTTAAATATAGGTTTTGGTTATTATCAAGAAATTTAAGTCCTTTTGCTTGTCAAAATTTCCAACAAAAATCAAGTTATCATAATAAATAGACTATAGTTTAACTCGTTGTTTCGGTTGATAACACGGTGTGACTATGAAATGGATCCTTAGTTGATTATCAAAGTTTATCAAAGTGGTATTTTTATTTCTTTTCAATAACAAGTCAAATCAAACAAGTTAAAATAGTGATTGGATTTCAATTGCTTACTCTATCTTATTTGAAAATTATATTGATATTAACAATATTTACATATGCCTAACTCAGATAAACTATGGCCAGATATATTACCCATAAATTGCCTTTCGGACTTACGTAAGAGGAATACAGAACATGGCGAGTGAACATACAAGTGTGAACACCTATCGGCTGTAGGCGTTATTAATGAAAGAATTTTTTTATATACATACACCTAACTCGGATTGTAACGACCCTAGATTTTTATTTAGTTTAAGTTAATTATTAAATAAATTTTTGGATAAAAAATAGTAAAATAAATCGATAAAATGGAGCAAGTTTCTCCGGATTCAAGTATATTCTGTATGAATCATTTCAATTTAAAATATTGTAAATATATAGATATATATTTTGACTTGAATTTAAAGTGTAAGTAAATGGTTTTAAAAATAAATATAATAGTATGGTTAAAACATAAGTATAATTACATAAGTCGAAAATTTATAACATAACTAGAACAACTTTTATAATATGTTTATAAAACAAAAGAAGATCAAAATCAAAGCCCTGTTTTCAAGTGCAATCTGGAAATTTAAAAGCATCACAAGAATTAAAGTTTTTTGAAGGCAGAGCAAATGAAGTTTGTAAAAGAATCACATCAAGTCATCTCATGTTTTAGTACAGCCGAAACTAAAAGAAATATATGTAGACAAGAAAATGTGCAAAGCAATAAGTACATACATAATAAAATAACAAGAGTTTGTAAACAAATTAGAAGACAAGTGGTTCGAATATGATGGGTATGCAGATTTGAGTACAACTAAATCAAAAGTTTTGTAGGCTGTAAAGAAAACATACAATATTTAGTAAGTATGTAAGTGAAAATCTAGGCAGGCAAGCATAAGAAAAATAGGATAAGTATAAAAAAATAACATAAGGTACAAATAGCATTTAATGTCTCCATTTATTAGCAGCAAACCAACTCTATTCGAATTGTATAAAAGAATCCTTTCAGCCTCCAAAACTATGAACTATCTCTGATAATTTGTACAAAATGTACACTGTTTTGTAAAAGAAAATGATGCCCTGTTTTATATATCAGCCTGTAAGCATTTTTCCCCATTCCAGTTTTCATTTTCCTTTCGAACTAAGTAAAACCAAAATAAAACTCCATTTCAAGACTTAAGCAAACATTCTCAAGCAAGCAACTCAATGCAAAACAGAGAAGCAAGATGATTTGGCAGGAAGATCAAAGTAAATACATTTTTCAACCCTTTCCAGTTTATAAAACGATCAATCTCTCTGCCTTTTCAAAAATCTGGTGAGTAACATCACAACTCAAATGGTTTAAGTAGATAATTATGTTGCACATTCATCTCTGAAACAAATGTGTTTGAATATATTTATAAGTATTGTTCTATGTTTATATATGAATGTATTAGTTGTATACTGGTCTTTGTTCTTCTTCTTTGATTTTAGTTCCAGGGTTAAATCACTCAACAAATGCTCATCTGCTCTCAACCCAATCTTTGATAAAGCTTACGATTTGAACCTAAAAATGTTGTTATAACATGGACTTGAATCTAGAATTTGTTTAAGAAAAAAACAGTTGTATTAGTCTGGAAATTTCAAAAGAAAAAAAAATAACAACAGTGGAAGCCTAAGTAAGTAAAAACTCAATATCTATAAATCATGGGTTCAGGCACACAAATCAATTACTCGAACAAAAACTTGATTTTTAAAATTAAAATCCCTATTTTTAGATTAAGGGGTAAAGAGCAATTCGTGCTTGACCATTTTGGGAGTTAGGGGTTGCCTCCGATGATCGGGGCGACTGGAAGGGTTCGGGTTCTTCCTACTGGTGGAGGAGCAATCAGCGAGTGTAGGAAAAATGGTGGAAGTAGGGGCAGATGGCCGTGGCGATGGTGGTTAGTCGATTGGGTTTGTAAACCTAGTTTTGGCTGGGTTTCGATTTTCGATCGGCATTGTTCCTCTAGTTGATCGAGTTCAACGAAACTCTGGGGGAAGGAAGCTTTGGTATAATCGAAGACGTGGCCGAGATTTCAAGGGTGATGGTGGTCGGAATTTCGTGAACGAAGATGATTTCCAGGCGAACGTGGAACCGGATTGTGGCTTCCAGGCTTCGAGTTGCACTCGTTTTCGATTTCATGGTTATTTGATGGAACTGGGTGGTTGCGTGGCGTGAGGGGATCATCGGCGACCTGCCTGAGATCGTGGTGATGATCGGAGCAGAGCGGAGGAAGTGTGCACGTGCACACGAATGTCTGGGTTCAGGCCTTGTTCTTCTCGAAGGATTTGATGAGTGGGCTCGGGTATTACTCGAGTTATTCGAGTGTGATACTCGAAGTAGGGGAAGAGATGACTCGGAGCAGTTGGTCGATTTGAGTATGTTGTATTCCAGGCTTTAGTAAAAATATAGCCTGGTAGTTTCTTGATTTCAAAATACAATATAAAATCTGAAACAAATTTAAACCCAGTTTAAATTAAGATTTTAAGTCTAAATTCAAATTGAAATTTGAATCTTAAGTTTTGAAAATGGATTAAGTTTATAACTTTAAATAGTGTAAGTAAGTTTATAGGTAAAGCATACTTAATGATTTGAAAATTTAAAGGGGAATTTAGTTAAAATCTTTAAATTAGAATTTAATGATTGGATTCATTTAAATTATTAAGTTACATTTAAAAACTTGAATTAATTAAATAATTAAAGGTTAATTAATTATTGATGGTTAATTTATAAATGATTAAAGAATAATTAATCAAGATAATTTGTAATTTATCGATGTTGATTAACTAGGATTAGTAATTCATAAGAAATTAATCTGATTTGAATAAATCAAACAATTAACTGACCTTACTTATGGATGTTTGGATTCTATTGGATGATTTGATTTGTTTGATATCCCTGATATATGATGCTTTGTGATACATTCCGATTTATGTTGTGATTTCTGTTTCCGTGATATATTACTATGTGAATATGAAAACCCTTGATCCGTAAATGACATTTGAATTTCGATGCGACAGGGAGTCGGATTCCAGTTGGTGATCCGAAACCCACATCGAATTGTAATGATGAATCTTTGCGACTGATAAATTTATTTTATCTATGAATCTGTGAATGAAGATAAGCGTTATCGATTATACCGCTTATCGATATATCTGTGATGATTGATGTTGTGCACTATTGTGTGAAACCCCTGGACTACACTTTTACACACACAAATATGGATTTCACGTGGAAATCGGTTAGGTCACAGATAATTTAAATTTGATGTTTTTGAAATTGAAATTTAATTTCAATTGATTTTGAAATTGGAAAATTCGGGTTTAAAGTGAAGCTTTTGAAATGGAATTTCAAAGATAAAAGTTATTTTGAATAACTTAATCGAGTTTTGAAATTTAAATAATTTGATTTAAATTTGAATTCAAGTTTGAAATTGAATTCTATGATTTGAAACTAGGGATTAAAGATGTTGTATAAGTTATATATGGGTTAAACCATTTTAAATGTATTGATTTGGGAATTTGAATTTAATTCAAGGGTTTTAACTCGTGTAAATATAACTGGATTTTTATGAAACGAGACTATTTGTTTTCAAATAGTAAAAGCTTTCACATAAGTAATGAACTTCCAATTTGTGTTGAAAGAATTTCAAGTTTGAAATAGAATTGAAATGTTTTGAAATTTATGAAATGAGTCTTTGATTCAAAGACCGAACGAGTTAATCCAATTTGAAATGGAATTGTTTTGAAAGCTATAAGTTAAATCTTGATTTAAAGATTTAACGAGTTAATCAAACTGAAATGGAAATCGATTTGAAAATCTATAAATGAATCTTTGTGAACGGGGTAAACTTTGTGAATTGAATCTTTTTGTTTAAAAGATTAAAAGTGTGGAAATTGTTTAAACCATTGAAGGTTTTTGAAATGAATCTTTTTGTTTAAAAGATTGGAAATGGTAATTTGTTTTACCATTCGAATGAAAAGTTTTGGGCTTTAAGCTGTGATTTAACTGAGACCTCAGTATCCATATGATTTTTAATTGCGCTCGTTATTCGGTTTAGCCGGGAGAGGACCTTTGTGTCATATAACCCATTCCGAATAGTGATACGACGATATGGATAGCATTTGAAGACTGGTGGTGAAGATCGGGTATTTGCAAGAGCGATAGGATGACCTATCGATTGTCTCTGCACTGAGTAGCTACGGTATAGAGATTTCCTAAGTGATGGGAAGTCCGATCAGGATTGTGAATACCCGGATTTGCAAGGGCTTCTTTGGAAGTGCCTTCGGTTCTGTTCGAACCCGGAACAGACTTGTATGGATGTATGTCTGACATTACACTTTGAGATGTAAAGCTGGTTTCTATCAAATACATTTCTGTTGGTGGCGGAGAATTTATTCTCTTAGCTTAACACCCTTCTTTGAGACGTACGAGCTCAGAGGTTATGTAGTTGATGGTTACTAGTGATACATTCCCAATTTGGTAATGTGGCATACGAAGTGCTGATGATCATTTGTTGATCAAAGCGTGGCTTTGTGAAAAAGCATGGCTTTGTGAAAAAGCGTAGTGTATGTGGACGAGACTTCGTCGAGCCTCACAACCCGGTAATGGTCGAAACAGGAATGTTGCGACAAAGGTTTTTAGGGGTAGCGCCCCTAGGATATGTCATTTCCTTCTGGATAAAAGGTGATATCATGGTATGGAGCCCAGATATTTTACCTATGTTGATTATATTTTGTGGCTATTGCTTTGCGATTGAGGATCCTCGGATAAAGGTCGGTAACGACCGGGGGATGACATGACTCGTGTGTTAGTTACCTAGTTACAGCTGTACAGCGTGAGGTAGCGTCAGTGTGTTAGTTACCTAGTTACAGCTGTATAGCGTGAGGTAGCGTCGGCCTTTTGTTTGTAGAGATCCGGTTAGGATCCGGGGCGTCTTTCCAGAGGCGTTTCCATTTCGGTAAGGAAGTTCCTTAGCCTGATCATTTGTTGGAAATCCAAAAAACAATACGAACCTTGTACGGTTTTAGTTGTATTACCTGCTATGGAATGTGGCGGTAACCTGCTATTGAACGTAGTAGCTATAGTAGGCATACGATGAAATGTTGTATGTTGGCTAAGATTGATATTATACTTTCGAAATACTCTCACACTATGCACTAGTAATAATATCAAAGGAGTTTTGTTTCCGTAGTAAGCATTTTTGACTATCATAAGAAGAAATCTCCTCCAATTCTGCGATTGCATTGTGTGTGTGGTGGGAGGTCTTATGGTAGTTTCATTTTCCAAAAGCATTGCGGATTTCAATGTTTAAAAGCCTTTGTGTTTGTTTTAAAGATAAACTGTTTTTGTTGCTCACACCAGTCCCATGACTGATCCAGAGTTTATTGTTCCCTTCCTAAACTCTGGGTGCCCACCATTTTCCACACGGGCAGTTTTGAGTTGGGTTTTTTCAGATATTCAGGTTCAGTCGATTATCTGGAGCTAGTTCAGTTCTTGGAGTTCATGGATTGACGTTGCTTATCTTGGAGCATTCTATTGGAGACATTCTTTCCACTGCTATTTCTTGTATCATATCTCTGATGTATATAGATATTCATTGTATCATCATTGTATCTGGATATTGTATCAGATGTTGTATATCTATATTCTTTTTCTTTCGTCCGCTGTGTTGTTATACTTATTGTGTTATAAGCTCTGGCGAATCGGATTTGAACGGTCGAATCTATGGCATTCGAGTACGATGTAAAGTATGGATGTCGATTTTCGAACGCGAAAAATCTGAGTCGTTACAAGTGGTATCTGAGCTGAAGGTTGAACTTTAGCTCAGGAGTATAACACATTAAGTAGCTCATTAGAGATAGGGTGAAGTATACCCTAGAATGAGTATTCCTCAGATATCCGTTCGAATGCATCAGTAAATTTTCTTACTATCCACTGATAGTGAGTATGAGTGCAAGAAGAGGATGAGATAGGGGACAGGGGAATACGACTATAAATGGTCGATACCCTGTATCAACAAGGAAACAATCTTTTCTCTATCAATCTCTTTCGTTCGTCATCTCTTCTCAATTTTTCGATAATTTCTGGTAGATCCAGGAAGAAGAAATTCGATATATTAATATGGGACATAAACTCCAACTGAGCCAAAATTGTTTGTATGGATGAATTGGTTGTTTTGGTTGCTATGGTTGATAGGTATGCTTTAGTTCTAAACTGAAAATTTTGAAATTGTATCCATATATCTATCTATTCTTTGGGTTCCGATATATTCTACGAATGATTAGTTATCTCTTCGAACTAACCGATGCCCCTGCATATTTCGTAGATGTGGATAACCTGAGTATTTTATTGATTGTTAAATAGATTCGTTCTCGTATCTATTGTTGATATTCTGATTTGGTAAGCCAAATGCAGAATAAATATTCAGTTTGATTTGATGAAATATTCTTCATCTATCTTTTGTCTCCTTGGCAAATTTCGAGGACGAAATTCTTTTAAGGGGGGAAGTTTGTAACGACCCTAGATTTTTATTTAGTTTAAGTTAATAATTAAATAAATTTTTGGATAAAAAATAGTAAAATAAATCGATAAAATGGAGTGAGTTTCTCCGGATTCAAGTATATTCTGTATGAATCATTTCAATTTAAAATATTGTAAATATATAGATATATATTTTGACTTGAATTTAAAGTGTAAGTAAATGGTTTTAAAAATAAATATAATAGTATGGTTAAAACATAAGTATAATTACATAAGTCGAAAATTTATAACATAACTAGAACAACTTTTATAATATGTTTATAAAACAAAAGAAGATCAAAATCAAAGCCCTGTTTTCAAGTGCAATCTGGAAATTTAAAAGCATCACAAGAATTAAAGTTTTTTGAAGGCAAAGCAAATGAAGTTTGTAAAAGAAGCACATCAAGTCATCTCATGTTTTAGTACAGCCGAAACTAAAAGAAATATATGTAGACAAGAAAATTTGCAAAGCAATAAGTACATACATAATAAAATAACAAGAGTTTGTAAACAAATTAGAAGACAAGTGGTTCGAATATGATGGGTATGCAGATTTGAGTACAACTAAATCAAAAGTTTTGTAGGCTGTAAAGAAAACATACAATATTTAGTAAGTATGTAAGTGAAAATCTAGGCAGGCAAGCATAAGAAAAATAGGATAAGTATAAAAAAATAACATAAGGTACAAATAGCATTTGATGTCTCCATTTATTAGCAGCAAACCAAGTCTATTCGAATTGTATAAAAGAATCCTTTCAGCCTCCAAAACTATGAACTATCTCTGATAATTTGTACAAAATGTACACTGTTTTGTAAAAGAAAATGATGCCCTATTTTATATATCAGCCTGTAAGCATTTTTCCCCATTCCAGTTTTCATTTTCCTTTCGAACTAAGTAAAACCAAAATAACTCCATTTCAAGACTTAAGCAAACATTCTCAAGCAAGCAATTCAATGCAAAACAGAGAAGCAAGATGATTTGGCCGGAAGATCAAAGTAAATACATTTTTCAATCCTTTCCAGTTTACAAAACGATCAATCTCTCTGCCTTTTCAAAAATCTGGTGAGTAACATCACAACTCAAATGGTTTAAGTAGATAATTATGTTGCACATTCATCTCTGAAACAAATGTGTTTGAATATATTTATAAGTATTGTTCTATGTTTATATATGAATGTATTAGTTGTATACTGGTCTCTGTTCTTCTTCTTTGATTTTAGTTCTAGGGTTAAATCACTCAGCAAATGCTCATCTGCTCTCAACCCAATCTTTGATAAAGCTTACGATTTGAACCTAAAAATGTTGTTATAACATGGACTTGAATCTAGAATTTGTTTAAGAAAAAAAAACAGTTGTATTAGTCTGGAAATTTCAAAAGAAAAAAAAATAACAACAGTGGAAGCCTAAGTAAGTAAAAACTCAATATCTATAAATCATGGGTTCAGGCACACAAATCAATTACTCGAACAAAAACTTGATTTTTAAAATTAAAATCCATATTTTTAGATTAAGGGGTAAAGAGCAGTTCGTGCTTGACCATTTTGGGAGTTAGGGGTTGCCTCCGATGATCGGGGCGACTGGAAGGGTTCGGGTTCTTCCTACTGGTGGAGGAGCAATCAGCGAGTGTAGGAAAAATGGTGGAAGTAGGGGCAGATGGCCGTGGCGATGGTGGTTAGTCGATTGGGTTTGTAAACCTAGTTTTGGCTGGGTTTCGATTTTCGATCGGCATTGTTCCTCTAGTTGATCGAGTTCAACGAAACTCTGGGGGAAGGAAGCTTTGGTATAATCGAAGACGTGGCCGAGATTTCAAGGGTGATGGTGGTCGGAATTTCGTGAACGAAGATGATTTCCAGGCGAACGTGGAACCGGATTGTGGCTTCCAGGCTTCGAGTTGCACTCGTTTTCGATTTCGTGGTTATCTGATGGAACTGGGTGGTTGCGTGGCGTGAGGGGATCATCGGCGACCTGCCTGAGATCGTGGTGATGATCGGAGCCGAGCGGAGGAAGTGTGCACGTGCACACGAATGTCTGGGTTCAGGCCTTGTTCTTCTCGAAGGATTTGATGAGTTGGCTCGGGTATTACTCGAGTTATTCGAGTGTGATACTCGAAGTAGGGGAAGAGATGACTCGAAGCAGTTGGTCGATTTGAGTATGTTGTATTCCGGGCTTTAGTAAAAATATAGCCTGGCAGTTTCTTGATTTCAAAATACAATATAAAATCTGAAACAAATTTAAACCCAGTTTAAATTAAGATTTTAAGTCTAAATTCAAATTGAAATTTGAATCTTAAGTTTTGAAAATGGATTAAGTTTATAACTTTAAATAGTGTAAGTAAGTTTATAGGTAAAGCATACTTAATGATTTGAAAATTTATAGGGGAATTTAGTTAAAATCTTTAAATTAGAATTTAAGGATTGGATTCATTTAAATTATTAAGTTACATTTAAAAACTTGAATTAATTAAATAATTAAAGGTTAATTAATTATTGATGGTTAATTTATAAATGATTAAAGAATAATTAATCAAGATAATTTGTAATTTATCGATGTTGATTAACCAGGATTAGTAATTCATAAGAAATTAATCTGATTTGAATAAATCAAACAATTAACTGACCTTACTTATGGATGTTTGGATTCTATTGGATGATTTGATTTGTTTGATATCCCTGATATATGATGCTTTGTGATACATTCCGATTTATGTTGTGATTTCTGTTTCCGTGATATATTACTATGTGAATATGAAAACCCTTGATCCGTAAACGACATTTGAATTTCGATGCGATAGAGAGTCGGATTCCAGTTGGTGATCCGAAACCCACATCGAATTGTAATGATGAATCTTTGCGACTGATAAATTTATTTTATCTATGAATCTGTGAATGAAGATAAGCGTTATCGATTATACCGCTTATCGATATATCTGTGATGATTGATGTTGTGCACTATTGTGTGAAACCCCTGGACTACACTTTTACACACACAAATATGGATTTCACGTGGAAATCGGTTAGGTCACAGATAATTTAAATTTGATGTTTTTGAAATTGAAATTTAATTTCAATTGATTTTGAAATTGGAAAATTCGGGTTTAAAGTGAAGCTTTTGAAATGGAATTTCAAAGATAAAAGTTATTTTGAATAACTTAATCGAGTTTTGAAATTTAAATAATTTGATTTAAATTTGAATTCAAGTTTGAAATTGAATTCTATGATTTGAAACTAGGGATTAAAGATGTTGTATAAGTTATATATGGGTTAAACCATTTTAAATGTATTGATTTGGGAATTTGAATTTAATTCAAGGGTTTTAACTCGTGTAAATATAACTGGATTTTTATGAAACGAGACTATTTGTTTTCAAATAGTAAAAGCTTTCACATAAGTAATGAACTTCCAATTTGTGTTGAAAGAATTTCAAGTTTGAAATAGAATTGAAATGTTTTGAAATTTATGAAATGAGTCTTTGATTCAAAGACCGAACGAGTTAATCCAATTTGAAATGGAATTGTTTTGAAAGCTATAAGTTAAATCTTGATTTAAAGATTTAACGAGTTAATCAGATTGAAATGGAAATCGATTTGAAAATCTATAAATGAATCTTTGTGAACGGGGTAAACTTTGTGAATTGAATCTTTTTGTTTAAAAGATTAAAAGTGTGGAAATTGTTTAAACCATTGAAGGTTTTTGAAATGAATCTTTTTGTTTAAAAGATTGGAAATGGTAATTTGTTTTACCATTCGAATGAAAAGTTTTGGGCTTTAAGCTGTGATTTAACTGAGACCTCGGTATCCATATGATTTTTAATTGCGCTCGTTATTCGGTTTAGCCGGGAGAGGACCTTTGTGTCATATAACCCATTCCGAATAGTGATACGACGATATGGATAGCATTTGAAGACTGGTGGTGAAGACCGGGTATTTGCGAGAGCGATAGGATGACCTATCGATTGTCTCTGCACTGAGTAGCTACGGTATTGAGATTTCCTAAGTGATGGGAAGTCTGATCAGGATTGTGAATACCCGGATTTGCAAGGGCTTCTTTGGAAGTGCCTTCGGTTCTGTTCGAACCCGGAACAGACTTGTATGGATGTATGTCTGACATTACACTTTGAGATGTAAAGCTGGTTTCTATCAAATACATTTCTGTTGGTGGCGGAGAATTTATTCTCTTAGCTTAACACCCTTCTCTGAGACGTACCAACTCAGAGGTTATGTAGTTGATGGTTACTAGTGATACATTCTCAATTTGGTAATGTGGCATACGAAGTGATGATGATCATTTGTTGATCAAAGCGTGGCTTTGTGAAAAAGCATAGTGTATGTGGACGAGACTTCGTCGAGCCTCACAACCCGGTAATGGTCGAAACAGGAATGTTGCGACAAAGGTTTTAGGGGTAGCGCCCCTAGGGTATGTCATTTCCTTCTGGATAAAAGGTGATATCATGGTATGGAGCCCAGATATTTTACCTATGTCGATTATATTTTGTGGCTGTTGCTTTGCGATTGAGGATCCTCAGATAAAGGTCGGTAACGACCGAGGGATTACATGACTCGTGTGTTAGTTACCTAGTTAAAGTTGTACAACGTGAGGTAGCGTCAGTGTGTTAGTTACCTAGTTACAGCTGTATAGCGTGAGGTAGCGTCGGCCATTTGTTTGCAGAGATCCGGTTAGGATCCGGGGCGTCTTTCCAGAGGCGTTTCCATTTCGGTAAGGAAGTTCCTTAGCCTGATCATTTGTTGGAAATCCAAAAAACAATACGAACCTTGTACGGTTTTAGTTGTATTACCTGCTATGGAATGTGGCGGTAACCTGCTATTGAACGTAGTAGCTATAGTAGGCATACGATGAAATGTTGTATGTTGGCTAAGATTGATATTATACTTTCGAAATATTCTCACACTATGCACTAGTAATAATATCAAAGGAGTTTTGTTTCCGTAGTAAGCATTTTTGACTATCATAAGAAGAAATCTCCTCCAATTCTGCGATTGCATTGTGTGTGTGGTGGGAGGTCTTATGGTAGTTTCATTTTCCAAAAGCATTGCGGATTTCAATGTTTATAAGCTTTTGTGTTTGTTTTAAAGATAAACTGTTTTTGTTGCTCACACCAGTCCCATGACTGATCCGGAGTTTATTGTTCCCTTCCTAAACTCTGGGTGCCCACCATTTTCCACACGGGCAGTTTTGAGTTGGGTTTTTTCAGATATTCAGGTTCAGTAGATTATCTGGAGCTAGTTCAGTTCTTGGAGTTCATGGATTGACGTTGCTTATCTTGGAGCATTCTATTGGAGACATTCTTTCCGCTGCTATTTCTTGTATCATATCTCTGATGTATATAGATATTCATTGTATCATCATTGTATCTGGATATTGTATCAGATGTTGTATATCTATATTCTTTTTCTTTCTTCCGCTGTGTTGTTATACTTATTGTGTTATAAGCTCTGGCGAATCGGATTTGAACGGTCGAATCTATGGCATTCGAGTACGATGTAAAGTATGGATGTCGATTTTCGAACGTGAAAAATCCGAGTCGTTACAAGTGGTATCAGAGCTGAAGGTTGAACTTTAGCTCAGGAGTATAACACATTAAGTAGCTCATTAGAGATAGGGTGAAGTATACCCTAGAATGAGTATTCCTCAGATATCCGTTCGAATGCATCAGTAAATTTTCTTACTATCCACTGATAGTGAGTATGAGTGCAAGAAGAGGATGAGATAGGGGACAGGGGAATACGACTATAAATGGTCGATACCCTGTATCAACAAGGAAACAATCTTTTCTCTATCAATCTCTTTCGTTCGTCATCTCTTCTCAATTTTTCGATAATTTCTGGTAGATCCAGGAAGAAGAAATTCGATATATTAATATGGGACATAAACTCCAACTGAGCCAAAATTGTTTGTATGGATGAATTGGTTGTTTTGGTTGCTATGGTTGATAGGTATGCTTTAGTTCTAAACTGAAAATTTTGAAATTGTATCCATATATCTGTCTATTCTTTGGGTTCCGATATATTATACGAATGATTAGTTATCTCTTCGAACTAACCGATGCCCCTGTATATTTCGTAGATGTGGATAACCTGAGTATTTTATTGATTGTTAAATAGATTCGTTCTCGTATCTATTGTTGATATTCTGATTTGGTAAGCCAAATGCAGAATAAATATTCAGTTTGATTTGATGAAATATTCTTCATCTATCTTTTGTCTCCTTGGCAAATTTCGAGGACGAAATTCTTTTAAGGGGGGAAGTTTGTAACGACCCTAGATTTTTATTTAGTTTAAGTTAATAATTAAATAAATTTTTGGATAAAAAATAGTAAAATAAATCGATAAAATGGAGTGAGTTTCTCCGGATTCAAGTATATTCTGTATGAATCATTTCAATTTAAAATATTGTAAATATATAGATATATATTTTGACTTGAATTTAAAGTGTAAGTAAATGGTTTTAAAAATAAATATAATAGTATGGTTAAAACATAAGTATAATTACATAAGTCGAAAATTTATAACATAACTAGAACAACTTTTATAATATGTTTATAAAACAAAAGAAGATCAAAATCAAAGCCATGTTTTCAAGTGCAATCTGGAAATTTAAAAGCATCACAAGAATTAAAGTTTTTTGAAGGCAAAGCAAATGAAGTTTGTAAAAGAAGCACATCAAGTCATCTCATGTTTTAGTACAGCCGAAACTAAAAGAAATATATGTAGACAAGAAAATTTGCAAAGCAATAAGTACATACATAATAAAATAACAAGAGTTTGTAAACAAATTAGAAGACAAGTGGTTCGAATATGATGGGTATGCAGATTTGAGTACAACTAAATCAAAAGTTTTGTAGGCTGTAAAGAAAACATACAATATTTAGTAAGTATGTAAGTGAAAATCTAGGCAGGCAAGCATAAGAAAAATAGGATAAGTATAAAAAAATAACATAAGGTACAAATAGCATTTAATGTCTCCATTTATTAGCAGCAAACCAAGTCTATTCGAATTGTATAAAAGAATCCTTTCAGCCTCCAAAACTATGAACTATCTCTGATAATTTGTACAAAATGTACACTGTTTTGTAAAAGAAAATGATGCCCTATTTTATATATCAGCCTGTAAGCATTTTTCCCCATTCCAGTTTTCATTTTCCTTTCGAACTAAGTAAAACCAAAATAACTCCATTTCAAGACTTAAGCAAACATTCTCAAGCAAGCAATTCAATGCAAAACAGAGAAGCAAGATGATTTGACAGGAAGATCAAAGTAAATACATTTTTCAATCCTTTCCAGTTTACAAAACGATCAATCTCTCTACCTTTTCAAAAATCTGGTGAGTAACATCACAACTCAAATGGTTTAAGTAGATAATTATGTTGCACATTCATCTCTGAAACAAATGTGTTTGAATATATTTATAAGTATTGTTCTATGTTTATATATGAATGTATTAGTTGTATACTGGTCTCTGTTCTTCTTCTTTGATTTTAGTTCCAGGGTTAAATCACTCAGCAAATGCTCATCTGCTCTCAACCCAATCTTTGATAAAGCTTATGATTTGAACCTAAAAATGTTGTTATAACATGGACTTGAATCTAGAATTTGTTTAAGAAAAAAAAACAGTTGTATTAGTCTGGAAATTTCAAAAGAAAAAAAAAATAACAACAGTGGAAGCCTAAGTAAGTAAAAACTCAATATCTATAAATCATGGGTTCAGGCACACAAATCAATTACTCGAACAAAAACTTGATTTTTAAAATTAAAATCCCTATTTTTAGATTAAGGGGTAAAGAGCAGTTCGTGCTTGACCATTTTGGGAGTTAGGGGTTGCCTTCGATGATCGGGGCGACTGGAAGGGTTCGGGTTCTTCCTACTGGTGGAGGAGCAATCAGCGAGTGTAGGAAAAATGGTGGAAGTAGGGGCAGATGGCCGTGGCGATGGTGGTTAGTCGATTGGGTTTGTAAACCTAGTTTTGGCTGGGTTTCGATTTTCGATCGGCATTGTTCCTCTAGTTGATCGAGTTCAACGAAACTCTGGGGGAAGGAAGCTTTGGTATAATCGAAGACGTGGCCGAGATTTCAAGGGTGATGGTGGTCGGAATTTCGTGAACGAAGATGATTTCCAGGCGAACGTGGAACCGGATTGTGGCTTCTAGGCTTCGAGTTGCACTCGTTTTCGATTTCGTGGTTATCTGATGGAACTGGGTGGTTGCATGGCGTGAGGGGATCATCGGCGACCTGCCTGAGATCGTGATGATGATCGGAGCAGAGCGGAGGAAGTGTGCACGTGCATACGAATGTCTGGGTTCAGGCCTTGTTCTTCTCGAAGGATTTGATGAGTGGGCTCGGGTATTACTCGAGTTATTCGAGTGTGATACTCGAAGTAGGGGAAGAGATGACTCGGAGCAGTTGGTCGATTTGAGTATGTTGTATTCCAGGCTTTAGTAAAAATATAGCCTGGCAGTTTCTTGATTTCAAAATACAATATAAAATCTGAAACAAATTTAAACCCAGTTTAAATTAAGATTTTAAGTCTAAATTCAAATTGAAATTTGAATCTTAAGTTTTGAAAATGGATTAAGTTTATAACTTCAAATAGTGTAAGTAAGTTTATAGGTAAAGCATACTTAATGATTTGAAAATTTAAAGGGGAATTTAGTTAAAATCTTTAAATTAGAATTTAATGATTGGATTCATTTAAATTATTAAGTTACATTTAAAAACTTGAATTAATTAAATAATTAAAGGTTAATTAATTATTGATGGTTAATTTATAAATGATTAAAGAATAATTAATCAAGATAATTTGTAATTTATCGATGTTGATTAACCAGGATTAGTAATTCATAAGAAATTAATCTAATTTGAATAAATCAAACAATTAACTGACCTTACTTATGGATGTTTGGATTCTATTGGATGATTTGATTTGTTTGATATCCCTGATATATGATGCTTTGTGATACATTCCGATTTATGTTGTGATTTCTGTTTCCGTGATATATTACTATGTGAATATGAAAGCCCTTGATCCGTAAACGACATTTGAATTTCGATGCGACAGGGAGTCGGATTCCAGTTGGTGATCCGAAACCCACATCGAATTGTAATGATGAATCTTTGCGACTGATAAATTTATTTTATCTATGAATCTGTGAATGAAGATAAGCGTTATCGATTATACCGCTTATCGATATATCTGTGATGATTGATGTTGTGCACTATTGTGTGAAACCCCTGGACTACACTTTTACACACACAAATATGGATTTCACGTGGAAATCGGTTAGGTCACAGATAATTTAAATTTGATGTTTTTGAAATTGAAATTTAATTTCAATTGATTTTGAAATTGGAAAATTCGGGTTTAAAGTGAAGCTTTTGAAATGGAATTTCAAAGATAAAAGTTATTTTGAATAACTTAATCGAGTTTTGAAATTTAAATAATTTGATTTAAATTTGAATTCAAGTTTGAAATTGAATTCTATGATTTGAAACTAGGGATTAAAGATGTTGTATAAGTTATATATGGGTTAAACCATTTTAAATGTATTGATTTGGGAATTTGAATTTAATTCAAGGGTTTTAACTCGTGTAAATATAACTGGATTTTTATGAAACGAGACTATTTGTTTTCAAATAGTAAAAGCTTTCACATAAGTAATGAACTTCCAATTTGTGTTGAAAGAATTTCAAGTTTGAAATAGAATTGAAATGTTTTGAAATTTATGAAATGAGTCTTTGATTCAAAGACCGAACGAGTTAATCCAATTTGAAATGGAATTGTTTTGAAAGCTATAAGTTAAATCTTGATTTAAAGATTTAACGAGTTAATCAAACTGAAATGGAAATCGATTTGAAAATCTATAAATGAATCTTTGTGGACGGGGTAAACTTTGTGAATTGAATCTTTTTGTTTAAAAGATTAAAAGTGTGGAAATTGTTTAAACCATTGAAGGTTTTTGAAATGAATCTTTTTGTTTAAAAGATTGGAAATGGTAATTTGTTTTACCATTCGAATGAAAAGTTTTGGGCTTTAAGCTGTGATTTAACTGAGACCTCAGTATCCATATGATTTTTAATTGCGCTCGTTATTCGGTTTAGCCGGGAGAGGACCTTTGTGTCATATAACCCATTCCGAATAGTGATACGACAATATGGATAGCATTTGAAGACTGGTGGTGAAGACCGGGTATTTGCGAGAGCGATAGGATGACCTATCGATTGTCTCTGCACTGAGTAGCTACGGTATAGAGATTTCCTAAGTGATGGGAAGTCCGATCAGGATTGTGAATACCCGGATTTGCAAGGGCTTCTTTGGAAGTGCCTTCGGTTCTGTTCGAACCCGGAACAGACTTGTATGGATGTATGTCTGACATTACACTTTGAGATGTAAAGCTGGTTTCTATCAAATACATTTCTGTTGGTGGCGGAGAATTTATTCTCTTAGCTTAACACCCTTCTCTGAGACGTACCAACTCAGAGGTTATGTAGTTGATGGTTACTAGTGATACATTCTCAATTTGGTAATGTGGCATACGAAGTGATGATGATCATTTGTTGATCAAAGCATGGCTTTGTGAAAAAGCGTAGTGTATGTGGACGAGACTTCGTCGAGCCTCACAACCCGGTAATGGTCGAAACAGGAATGTTGCGACAAAGGTTTTTAGGGGTAGCGCCCCTAGGGTATGTCATTTCCTTCTGGATAAAAGGTGATATCATGGTATGGAGCCCAGATATTTTACCTATGTTGATTATATTTTGTGGCTGTTGCTTTGCGATTGAGGATCCTCAGATAAAGGTCGGTAACGACCGAGGGATGACATGACTCGTGTGTTAGTTACCTAGTTATAGCTGTACAGCGTGAGGTAGCGTCAGTGTGTTAGTTACCTAGTTACAGCTGTATAGCGTGAGGTAGCGTCGGCCTTTTGTTTGCAGAGATCCGGTTAGGATCCGGGGCGTCTTTCCAGAGGCGTTTCCATTTCGGTAAGGAAGTTCCTTAGCCTGATCATTTGTTGGAAATCCAAAAAAACAATACGAACCTTGTACGGTTTTAGTTGTATTACCTGCTATGGAATGTGGCGGTAACCTGCTATTGAACGTAGTAGCTATAGTAGGCATACGATGAAATGTTGTATGTTAGCTAAGATTGATATGATACTTTCGAAATATTCTCACACTATGTACTAGTAATAATATCAAAGGAGTTTTGTTTCCGTAGTAAGCATTTTTGACTATCATAAGAAGAAATCTCCTCCAATTCTGCGATTGCATTGTGTGTGTAGTGGGAGGTTGTAACAACCCTGAGATTGCAATTACCGAATAATAAATTAAAATTATGATTTTAAGTTGAAAAGGGAGCTAAACAAAAATTTTGGGAATTTAAATTTGCAATTGTTTTGCAAATTAAATTATTTTGGGTTTAAAATGAGAAAATTAATATTTTTGGAATTTAATATTTAAAAAGGGAATTTTAAAGTGATTATGGGTTAATGGGCCAAATGAGACAATTACATGGTTTTAATTAAAAACTAGGATGCTTATTAGGATTTTTGGTTCACATGATAACATTAAAAAATAAACTAAGTCCTAATGGGTTTCTAAAACCCCTTACCATTACCCATTAGTCTAACCCACTCCTTTATAATATCTCAAACCCATCCAAACCCTAACCCTCCTCTTCATAACTTCAAAACCTAGATCTAAACAAAATCAATGGCCTCCATTTAGAAGCTCCATCTCCTTCTCTTCATAAATTAGTTTAATCCTAGAAAAAAAAAGGTAATGCAATCTCTCCTATTATCTAATCCTCCTTCTTAACCCATATTTATCTCAACCTTCATGTTGTAATTATTGTTTTATTTTTTGTTGATTTTGAGTCCTTGAAGTCTATTGATCTTTGCTTGGATGTTGAGGCTTTTGGCTTGCTTGATTGTGCACAAATACTATTTGTTCTTTTGTCTCATTAAGGTAATTACTATTGATTAGTAATTAATGCTAGTTGTAATATTGGTAATTACTATTGATTAGTGATTATTACTAGTAATGATTATTCCTAGTTAAAATTTTGGTTAAAATTTATTGCCAAAAACTGAAAAAAACACCCCTAAATGTCAAAAAACTCAAAAAAACATGATGGCTGGAATTTGCAGCCTGAAATAGGCTGAAAACAGTGCCCTGAGTGCACCAGGACAGACCTGGGCTGCACCCAGGCACAGTAGGCTAGCCCAGCTGGGCTAGCCAGAGGCAGGCCAGCCCTTGGTGGGCTGGCCGCGAATCATACCCCCAGCCCGCCCGGGCTGGGGGTTTGCACCCCCTCCCCAGCCCGCTTGGGCTGGGGAATAGGAGACGCGGGCCGAAGCCCGCGTCCCAGCCCCAGCCCAGGCGGGCTGGGGATTTTCTCAATGTCCCCAGCCCGCCTGGGCTGGGGCATACGGGCGCGGGCCTTGGCCCGCGTCCCATATCCCCAGCCCAGGCGGACTGGGGCATGTTATATGTCCCCAGCCCGCCTGGGCTGGGGCATACGGGCGCGGGCCTTGGCCCGCGTCCCATATCCCCAGCCCAGGCGGGCTGGGGCAGGCTGACGCGGGCCGAAGCCCGCGTCGAGAAAAAGAAAAAAAAACTGCATCCAAACTGTCTGTTTTCAGATTTTTTCCTCCACTTCGCGATGCCGTCACGATTGCATCCGAAGTCGGAATTTGGCGTTTTTGGTCTTGTTGGAAAGGTGGAGTTTCGAACTCCGTCTTTGGAAAATTTGGGCATCATCGGAGTTCGTTTGATACTTCGAATTTCGTGCCGAAGTCGAACTCTGGTCGCTGTTGGTAAACAGTGTGAATCTTGTTCTGGGTCCAACTTTGAGACGTCGCTGCCACTTCGTCTCAACTCGGAATCCCGAAATTCTTTTTGCATCTTAAAGTAGGAATGTTGGGCTACATGCCTGCAAATTTTCATGACATTTGGACATAGTTTTCTGGTCCAAATAAATTGCCGAACTTGGATTCGCAGCAGTTTTTGAATGGTCAAACACTTAGAATGAAAATCAAATATCCCTTCTGTTTCCAGCTTTTGAGCGCCACTCCGCGATGCCGCCACGTTCGCATCGGAAGTTGGAATTCGACGTTTTTGGTCTCGTTAGAAAGGTGGAGTTCCAAACTCCATCTCAGGAAAATTTGGACAACATTGGAGTTCGTTTGGTACTTCGAATTTCATGTCGAAGTTGAACTCTAGTCGCTGTTTGTAAACAGTGTAAATCTTGTTCTGGGTCCAACTTTGAGACGTCGCTGCCACTTCGTCTCAACTCGGAATCCAGAAATTATTTTTGCATCTTAAAGTAGGGATGTTGGACTACATGCCTGTAAATTTTCATGACATTTGGACACAGTTTGCTGGTCCAAATAAATTATCGAACTTGAGTTCACAGCTGTTTTTGAATGGTTACAAACACTTAGAATAGTTTTGATGATTTTCTGATTTTCGTCGATTTCTTTGAGATTTGTCTCTGGATTTCGTACACGGGCTTTATAAAAAGGTTTAAAAGGATTTTTCACTCCAAAATGGCTTTTGAAAATTATTATATAATATTATTTTAATTATTAAATTAATTACTCCATAATAGGAGACCTTTCAAAAGACCGTTTTAAAAGTGATTTCGAAAATCAATTATAAATCCGTTTTACACCATTATTTTCTATAATAAAAATCTCACACTCACTTTTAGCACGTCGAGCGAAGTGGAAAGGTGCTTAAACGGTTAGAAAATCTCCGGCCTATGGAAACCGTGTGTATTTTCTTTCCGGTTAATCCCCGACCTATTCGATTGATCGTTTTGACCTTTGGGTCTAGTTTACCGATGATATGAGGTAGACTTTTTATTGTTTGGAGTGTGAGCTTGCTATTGGTTAGGAAACCGTTTAGTGCGAACGTGGGGTATGGGACTCATTGTTAACACTTTGCGGGTTCCTCTCCAAGAAGTTAGTGACACATTAGCCACTTGGCGGCCAGTACTGGACCTCTGGGTCACCACGCCTCTGGGCAACCGTCTCTGGACACCTGCTCTATGGAGCAGTTTATTTTTCGGCGTGTGCCTCTGGTCCTTTATCCTTCTGGGAAGGATCTCGCCGTCTCGCGCGTTTCGCATCGGTGCGAGTGATCGATCACAACTCTACAGTACTTGGCAACAACGACTCTGGTCGGTGCACGTGCAATACTTGTATTATCTGATGATTTTTATATCCATTCGAGTACCGCCATTCGGTGTTGGTTCTATGGAACCATACGATGTAAGTGCGATTACCTTGTGGATCCACAGTGTCTCTGGACACTGCTTTTCAGTGTTTGATTTCATTGACTTTTCAGTATATCCCCATGGCTCTTTGGAGCATCGATCTTTGCTTGGGCATTGATCACAGACTCTGGTCATTATTGGGATTATTGCCTATGGGCATCTTTTTATGGCTTTGGCTACGCCGATGATATGAGGCGACTTTATTTATTCTACACTTTGGTGTTGATTTCTCTTTGGAGATTTTTATTGTTTATTGATGATTAGGGATCGTCATTATATTCATGTGGTTCATAATATACTTCTCTTTGGATAAGTACAGTTTTATTTATGTACCGCATTATCATATATCTCAGTTATTACTGATTGTTTAGCTAGCCTGACCCGAGTGTTTTCGCTCGGGTCAGACCGAGTTGTTTCAGGTTAGGTCTCTGGACTTAGCTTCTGTGCTTCCGCTTGGACATTATCTGCTATGCTGATAGATAGCGCTTTTATTTGTCAACTATTCCGCTACTCTGTTATTATTCAGACTTTGATATGTACATATTTTTAACCCACATGTGTGGGCAGTGGCTTTGTACCCACTTATTATATTTGGATCTGTATTGACGATGTATTGTTCTGAGATTTTATATCTGTTATGTGATTCTGTTCTGTGATGTTTTATCATTTATTATTATGCTTTGTCCTGATAGATCTTTAGCCATTTGTAATTTCGTTATAAGTATTTACCGAATATGTCGAACCACCTGATTGAGAAAAATATATAGATACCATCCTTTCGACGTATTCAGTAGATAGTTATAGCTTGATTACAAATGGTCGCTTCCACTATACTCTATTCTCCGCTTTAACAGACAGTATTACTCCCGTAATACTCTTTGTTACAGTGGGTCTCAGAGTGGGGCGTTACAGAGGTCTTATGGTAGTTTCATTTTTCAAAAGCATTGCGGATTTCAATGTTTAAAAGTCTTTGTGTTTGTTTTAAAGATAAACTGTTTTTGTTGCTCACACCAGTCCCATGACTGATCCGGAATTTATTGTTCCCTTCCTAAACTCTGGGTGCCCACCATTTTCCACACGGGCAGTCTTGAGTTGGGTTTTTTCAGATATTCAGGTTCAGTAGATTATCTGGAGCTAGTTCAGTTCTTGGAGTTCATGGATTGACGTTGCTTATCTTGGAGCATTCTATTGGAGACATTCTTTCCGCTGTTATTTCTTGTATCATATCTCTGATGTATATAGATATTCATTGTATCATCATTGTATCTGGATATTGTATCAGATGTTGTATATCTATATTCTTTTTCTTTCTTCCGCTGTGTTGTTATACTTATTGTGTTATAAGCTCCGGCGAATCGAATTTGAACGGTCGAATCTATGGCATTCGAGTACGATGTAAAGTATGGATGTCGATTTTCGAACGCGAAAAATCTGTATCGTTACACAGATGGACTGAGGCCAGATATACTGATCGTGCACTGCCTTTCGAGCTTACGTGAGAAGTGTACAGAACATGGCGAGTGAACACACGAGTGTGAACACATGACTCTAAGTGTTTATAAAATATATACACATAAACAATTTTTTTTTGTTATATATTTTTTTTTCAAGAGAGAGTTTTGCAAAATCATCTTAGCACCATTTAACTTAGAAGATAAAAATTGTTATATCCTTTACTTTAAATTCACCACTTTTTAAAACGAAGATTTTTCATTAGTATATACTTCATAATTATCGCCCATGAATCTTCCTATATACTAGTTAAACCACAGTTACTTGTAATCAAACTTTATTTTTATTTTTGTTGCGATAAATAAATTTTCAGAAATTTCAATTTGATTACCAAAAACATATATTTATCCTATAGTGTTTTTATCAAAAGTAAATTAAGGTTTTGGAAACAAAATGCAAAAAAATAAACTATGAAAAATCGAAAATGAAAATGATGAGACTTCCCCCCACACTTGATTTTGACTGTGTCCCCACAGTCTACCCAAGTGAAAGGAGAAAAATAAAATAAAAATAAAAATATGACTAATATTTACATGAAAATGAAAAGATTATTATTTACAAAACATCAGAAAATATACAGTTAAAGAGTAAAGAACCAGTCTTTCAAAGATCAATTCATTTGTCTCGTCAAATACGAAAGACACAGCTTAAGCGTAGAAAACCAAACCATAAAAGATTTTAAAGTTGAATGTTGATTTGAAAAAACGAATGATGTTTTATTAAAGACCGTGTGAGTTGTTTTATTTTCGATGGTTTTTGGGGTTGATAAAACCATTAATTGAATTCAAGTTTATTTTCACCAAAATTAAATTCAAGCTCATCATTGACAAATTCTTCAAAATTATTGATTTCAAAATCAAAATTGTGATTTCTCCTCTTTAGAATTTAACAACTAATTTTTGAAAAGTCCAAAGAAATCGTGTTCATTAAATCCATCTTCCTTTGTTGAATTATTCACAACTTTATTGCATATATCAAGTTCAAAATCCAAAGTTGTTGTATTCAAAATTTCAAAATCGGGAAAAGTAAGATCGAATTTTAAATCAAGTTTCACACCCGGCCCACAAAAGAATTTAAATCCAATTCAATGATCGTTTTTTCAACAACTTCATTTAGGTTGTCATTTTCAATTTCAAAAGTTGTTATTTGAAAATCGTCAATTTGGGTATAAGGCGGATTATCGCTCGACTCGTCACACGTTGGAACTTGGTTTTGTTGCTCACGTTGTTTCAGGCGTGTTTCAAACAACAATCCATGTGTTCATAGTAAATTTCATCAATTTGCTCAACAAAATCCAATTTATAATTATTAACTTGAGAATTTTTGATTTGAAATTGTTGAGAACAAATATTGTCCATCGCATCATAGTCGAGATTATTCCCATTGCCAAAATCATTTAAAAAGTTGTTTTCATTTTCATTTTGACTTTGAAACTCATTTTGAAGTTTGAAATTGAATTGGGATGGGTTATACTCGAAATCATTTGAATTTTGAAGTGAATTCAAATCTTGATTACTTTGAAATTCTTGGCTTGAGTTGTTGCACAAATACGAATTACACAAATCATTTATCCTTTGATTTTGTTGTGTAGAGAGTTCAAGTAAAGAGTAAATCGTTTCCATGCTTTTTTCAAGAGTTGAGGGTTGGTCATTATTTTGAAAATTTTGTGGTTCAAAATTCAAATTGTTTAAACAATAGTTGTTGTTAAAATATCCATAAGAATTTGGAGTGAAGTTATATGGATTATATTTATTTTCACAACTATTGTAAAAAATTTAAGAATAGGGAAATTTCAATATTTTCAAGAATGTTTATTTTTGTTGGTTTTTTTTTACGAAGGAAAACTATTTACCAAAAGAAATTTATTTTTCAAAAGGAAATTTGATTTTTGTTTGGTTTTGGATTTTTTTCAATTTTTTTTTTTTTGAAAAGGTTTTATAGTTTTTTGGATTTTTGCTTTAAAAAAAATTAACTCAAGTAAAAAAAAATTAGATATTTGATTTTGATTGAAAAAATTTCAAAAGAAAGGATTTAAAAAGTAAGTTGACAAATATTTACAATTTTTTTTAGTTTTGGATTTTGAAATTTTTATTTTAAATATGCATGAACTAATGCAACTAAATGAATGCAAGGCTTAATTACAACTTACCTATCCTAAGTAGCTCCTAACCCAAAATTGTATAATCACACTTTGTCTTAAGTCAACAAGATAGTTCTCAGCCAGGTAACGGGCAGGATTTACAGGCGCACCATGAATCACTGTAGCAATGCAGTCGAAGGTTTAAGTACCTTCAGAGAAACAACCACTATAATAGTTACGAATCACCATAATATTTATAAATGGACATTGCTCTGTCGTAGCCTAGACACTAAGAAATTAAATTGTTCAAAGAAGACAACTTGTCAATATACAATTAAGTGTTATCGATGTCTAACCATTATTATTAATCAAAATTCTAGGATGAAATGCAAAGAAAAAATTAAACATGTATTAACAATGCAACTACGATGAAAATTTTTTTTGAAATTTTTTAAAAAAATGCAAGCAACCAACAATGCAAGGCAAATAAAAACAAGAGACGAGGGCACGATTCCAGAGCGTGTAGAATTATTAGCATTTTTTTAACGACGATTTTTGTTTATAAGCAAAGCAGCTTTTTAGCGAGCACTTCTTGTCTACTTTTACAAACAGAAAATTTCGAACAAGATATACACAATTTGTTTTTAATAACCAAGGAAGAAACTCAAAAATAAAACTAAAAACAAATTTAAAACAAAACAAAACAAAATTTAAAGGATAAGACAAAACAAAACTAAAAACAAATTAGACAAAACAAATTAAGCAAACTCTTTTTTTTTGAACTATTTGCAAATGAAAACAAATGAGTGTAAACAAAACAAATGAAAACAAACACCTAAAAATAAAACAAACAAATTGAAACTTGTGTTTTTTTTGGATTGATCAAAGAAGAAACTCAAAAAAAATAAAACTCAAAATACACTAATTAAACACCTAAAAATATAAAACAACCCACATATTCTTTTACCCGGCCCACATCAAAACCTCTTTTTTTCCTCCTTTCGATTCCCTACTCTTCTGTGTTTAAAAAAAAATTCGTGAATTGGAAAAAATTGAAGTCGCAAAATAGGATTTGGGATGCTCGCGGATGTAGGAGGTTCAGGCGATTGGGATTTGTGGTCGCGAATTGAAATTGGAGTGGTGTTGTAGTTTTAGGCGATCGATTTTGGGTTCGAAGAATTTGGGACTTTGGTCGAGAGGCGATTGGTGACGTCGAAGTCGAGTCAGACGTGGGTGGTAAGTTGCGACTTGGGGATTGGAGTTGTTCGTTGGTTGAGAAGATGGAAGCGGTTTCGTGGTTTAATTTGAAGCGGTGGAGCAGATATTGGAGGGAGGGTGTCGGCGTCGAGCGAGCTTGGAGGAGTTTGATTGGTGGTGGTAGGTATTTAGGTTGGTGTAGCTACAGGTGTCGTGTTGTATGTTGAGGATGAATGTAACAGGTGAGGATAGTGGTTATTAGATGGTATGGGGAAGTGGCTTTGACAGTGTTTTATTACTGGGTTGTTGATGGTTCTGGTGGCAGCGTAGCAGCAGCTTGTAGGTGGTGGATGGCAGTAGAGAAGTGGTGGATGGTATAGTAGTTGTTCAGTCAGAACAGTGAGTTGAAGTGGATGTTGTATGCTGTTGAACTGAACAACTGAACAGCAATGTTGTGGCCATAAGTGATGTTGTGTGGCTATTGTGGTCAGGTTGTGGTTGATGTATATTGATTGCAGAACTGTTGTGGAGACAGTGGAAATGTTGGAAGACAGTGAAGTTGATGATTGTATGAAGACAGTTAGTTATGGAGGTGATGTTGAAAGTGAATGGTCTATAGTGATTTCGGTAGAAATGTTTGAGTGGCAAGATTGGTTATATGTGGGTGTTTCAAGACTATGGACAGAGAAGTATATTATGGTCTGAAGTTT
Source organism: Allium fistulosum (assembly GCA_030737815.1). NCBI lineage: Eukaryota > Viridiplantae > Streptophyta > Magnoliopsida > Asparagales > Amaryllidaceae > Allium > Allium fistulosum. The sequence continues at coordinate 670,987,976 of CM060903.1, forward strand.
GAAGTGGAGAATGTTGCTTCAGGGGTGGTACTGGGGGTGGTTGGAAATTGTGGGGGTGGTGACAGTAAATGGGATGTGCCATAGTTTGCTGACAGTGACAGTAAATGGGGGAAGAATATGTAGAGGAAGAGTTTGTCGTCAATTGAGTGAAATGGTGACGGCAGTGGATTGTTGTAGAAAGGTAGATGATGTGGTGGAGGAGATTAGCAGTCAGTTGCTCACTGGTGGTTGTATGAAGATGTGGTGGTTGTAGGTTTGAAGTGTTGGCTGTGTATGTTAGTATATGCAGCAGTGATGAAGTGACAGAGGAAGCAGAAGAGTGGAGAAGAAAATTGTTGTATGGAGCAGTAGTGGATGGATGTTATTACTATATGATAGCCAGGTAGATGTTGAAGCAAATAGTGGAGTATGAGAAGAGTGAAGGAGGTGTTTGTAAGTGTGAAGTAACAGTGCAAGGAAGTGGCAATTGTTTGAACAGGGTTTTTGAACTTGTTGTGATAGAGGTTGTCAGTGGGATGGTTTGGCAGATAGTCAGAGTAATTTGGATTGAAGAGGGTGTGATAGTGGCAGATGCATGTTGTAGGGAAGATGCTTGACAGTGGGCATGTGGTTGGTTGAAGGCAGTTCACAGTTGTAAGAAGTGTATGTTACAGAAAGAGGGTGATGTTACAACAGTTGCAAATGTGATGGTTGCAGAAGGGAGAGAGACAGAGAGAGGCAGAAAATTTGTAAAAAGAAAGAAATTTGAAAAAAAAAAGGAAAATTGTAAATGTATTGCAAAAAAATGTAATGAAAATGAAATATTTTTTTTTTCGAATTGTGTATGTTTTTTTATATAAAATAGAAATGCAATTGCAATGCAAACTAGAACAACAACAAATACCAAATCAAATGCAAACAAAAATCACACAAGCACACAAATATTTTTTTAAAATGAAAATTAACACACAAGACAAGCACACAATAAAATCAAATACAAATAATTCGAAGAATAGAAAATCAAATCAAATCAAATCACCTGGCAACGGTGCCAAAAACTTGTTCAACGAAGGTTTTTCTATGAGTTTAGAAAATCGTCGATAAATTTTAAATAAAAATTACCGCAAGTGCACGGCGTACAATGATAGTACATGGCGAGTACGGGCCGATCCGTAGGGAATTGTTTAGATTTTAAAATTTCTATTCAATCAAATTAAACCAATATTTGAAAATGTGATTAGCTAAAAAAATGTAGAAAACTAACAAAAGAAAATGGATAAAAATATGAGAGTTTGAAGGCAATTTAGAGATAAATCCACTCTCTTGATCACATAAATCAACATAACATGAAATTATGATTTCTTTTATTTTATCATTAGTGAGTTTAATTGATGTGTTTATCATAAGTATGGCATATTTGTGCTATTAATTAGCCCAAATATAAACCATCAAACTATAACACAACCATTAAACCATTTGCCAACTCTCATGAAAATTGACAATGAATTTGAAAATAAAATCTATTATAAGCATGATCTATTAACTATTGATTAGGAATATAGATCATTAAATTTTGATTATAATTTCACTTCATTGCCATAATCATATTTAGATGAAGAGGCAATTTGTGAATAATGTGATTAAGCATAACTTATCTATTATGAACAACATAGATTATCAAATTCAACATGAATCACTAAATCATAGAAACATCCATTTTTCCATTAAGCACAAAAAGAGATCAAAAATAACAAATTATGTTGAATCTACATAATTAGAGAGCTTCATTACCCCTAAATTGAAGGGGTTTAGTCTCTCATATTTGTTACCATATCAACAAATATAGATTGCAACATGAAACAAAAACAAGAAGAAAATGAGAGCTAAATGAAATAAAAGCTAGGCTAGTTGCATAAAATAAAACTAACTACTAACATGAAAGGAAAAGAGCATGTAAATAAAAAGAGAATGAACTAAAATTGCATATAAAAAATTACATGAAAGGAAATGGCTAAGTAGCCATGAAAAGAAAGAAAAGGGAGCATTGTTTTATTTTCGATCCTAAACTAAGGAGCCTAAGAGGAAAAGAGAGGCTAATTATATGAACATATGTGGTATTTATACATGTTTTGAAACCCTAATCCCTTTTTTGGGAACTACCCAAACTACCCTTGAGGAAGTGTGGCCACCAAGTTATATTAGCATGAGATAATCCTCCATTTAAATATGCATGAAACTTTAATGGCCATTAGCATGTGCATTAGCTCCTAATATGTACATCATGGTAAGTGGGTAGGTGGGGTCTTCCATGTTTCATGAAATGAATTATTTCCATCTTCATTCCTTTATATTTTCTTGTGCATGCATATTTCTTCATGAAACCTTTTTCCATTTGAATCCAAATTCCTACAAAATAATACTAAAATGTCCAAGTAATTTTTCTCAAATTAATATATGCACAAAAATGACCATTTTGCCCCTATATGAAGATGAATATATGACGATTTGAAAATAATTTGAATTTTGGTTAAACATGTTAAAATACCCTATATGCTCATTTATTGAATTAAATTAGATTAAATATGGAAGTAAAATTATGAACATTTACGTGCACATCATATACATTAATGTAAATAAACTATATACGTTAATTATTTAAACTTGCCTTGAAACTGATTTCTTATACGATATGGTTGATGTTTTGAATATAATTATTTTGAATATTGTTTACATAAGAATAAAAGGAATTCAATTTAGAATTCATAAGTGGAATTTTGTGTAAAATCTTAAATATTTTGTTTCCTTTCCAAATTTAAATTTTTCTATAAAATCCAAAATCTTTTGTTTCCTTTTTAAATTAAATGTTTGACTTAGATTGTAAATTTAAATTCAAACAGAGATATATATGTGTGTAATAAATTAAAATATTTACATATATAAATTATTCTAGATTTTAACATTACTTATAGTTATTTATATGTGTAAACATATATGTTTACGTAACTTTAACTCAAATTAATAAAATGGAATTTTGTGTAAAACTACAAAATTTAATCTCAAACTCTTCCTTAAGTGGAACTAAATTAACTATAATTACATTTATATTTCAAAACATATAATATAGTCAAATTTAATTTCAATATATATATTTATATATATATATATTCACATATATTTATACATATATTATTGTATATATAAAAAAAAATTAAATCAAAACCTTGCACAACAATTGCATATGTAAAGGGGAAATGTGTCTGTTGTAATGTAAATCCTAACATCTACATATGATCACATTAACCATGTATACTTCTTATATGCAGCACATGCACATTACACAAACAAGTATATTTGATACACTTATAAACTAAAAACTAATAATAAAAAAATTAAAAAAATAAATAAAATAAAGATTTTATTTAAAATATTTTAGATAGGAGCTAAAATCCATTTAGACTTTATAGGCCCAACAAAGATCTAAAATGGAAAGTTATTGATATTCGCTCATTTAACCAACTTCAAAGGCTGGATTCCTTTAGAAGCAACCTCAATCAAAATTCTCGATGACGGTAAGGTTGATGAGCCCGCATAGGATAGATATGGCACCGAAGCGGAGCTAAAAGCCGCTACCAGAGGAAATGAAGTGGAAGTGGGCACTGTAGCAGCGGTGGTAGGCTCAAAGCATCAACGTGATTCCATGGATTCCTGAAAGCTTGAGAACGAGCATGGTCATATAATTTTAAGTTCTATAATCTATTTTGGATAAGTTTTCACTACGTATGGAAGATGTATAGCATCCAACAGATGTCGACGTGTGTTGATCGATCAGATTCTGTACATCGACGGAGGGATATATAATGTCCTATGTAGTGTGTGACCAGTGTTCTTATTGTGTTTTAAGGAAGCCCTAAGTGTAGAAAGCCCGCTTATGCTAGCAAATGAGCTCCAACATGGATAGAACTATATATTGGATATTACTCGTTAACGTAGGATTTATGTTAATGGAACAGGATGGAATCCAAGGTGGCATAGAGCTCTATCTTTTTCGGATATATGAATGTTGAGTGAAAAATAAAAATTGGTGGGATTTTTATCATAGGACATATTGACACTAAAATTCTTCAATAATTAGATGCGACTCGGAGCAAATTCCGCGAATCTGTCCAAGAAGTAGCTAAACATTGGTCCATTGCAAAGTTGGGTTATGGAGTTTTCTATCTTCACCATCACCACCTCCCTTCCTTTTTCTAAGAACGACGTCCCTTGTGAGGATCGAGGGTCAAAAATGTTAGGTGATGGTGATGGTGAGAAAACAGATCAGTAAAGGCTTTGACGATGTGAAAGGGAATGGCGGCAATGCTTTAAGCTAAGGCGACTGTCTTTGCGAGATTCAAGAATTGTCAGTGATTGAAAGGTTGAAGTGGATCGGATATTTAAAATCATTGATGGATCGGCAGTTGAAATCGAGATCAAATCTAAGTTTACCGATGGATTAATGCTTGTATTTGTGAAGATGGGGAAGGAAACTTCACGTTTTAAAAGTTCGAAGTCAAAAGAAGATAAGTGCTGAATTGATTAGGCATTTAGAAAAATGGCCAAGTCCTTTTATTTTACACTACAAAGCACAAAATCAATTGGTACTGGACCATGGTAATAAAATGGAGAAAAGGAATTCACCCAGGCAAGGACTGGAATAGCTTTCAGAATTCTCAATAGTGATTGAAGGCTTTAACATTTATACCTATTGAAAAGCAGCTCTATGGTTGTCTGAAATGAAGTATGATATTCTCAGTGAACATGCAACCTTCCATTAAAATAATTCAAGTGATGAAAGCATCTATGAAGATCTGGGTTTGGTCACTTATCTCAGTTCAAAGCATGCTTTGTACTTATAGAAGCATACTTTAAGTGTCAAATGTTTTCTGGTATTTCAACCAAGCTACATTTAAATGGAGTTAAACTGTGAAATGATGAAGGAATGGATTGACCTATGGATTGGTACTGATCGATTCAAAGATTGATATGAGACCCACTTAGATTCTACTATGATTTTATATGCAAGTTTGAAAAGTAAGATAAGTTTTGGGGATAAGGCATCGATCAGTACCAATCAATCCAATTCTCCATTTTTCCCTTGAAGATCCAAGATTTGATGATTTAAACGACTCTAAATAAAGGGTCAAGATTTGGTCAACGATATCAAATAGTGCAGATCGATGGATCATTCGGTACCGATCGATCAAATCTGAGTTTTTTCGCAGTATTGACTCATTCTTTAACATATATTCTCGAATCTGGATGTTTAAGCAATTCAAAAGGCTACTGGGAGATTTTGAAACATGAATTCATCTATAGATAACTATGTTCAACACATGAAAAGGAGCTTGGATCAATTTTTATTGGGAGATGCCGCTGAGTTTGAAATAAATCAATTCTAGATCTGATATTGTCTTGCAATTCATTTGTAATAGTGAGAAACGATCAATTAAAATATCAAAGGGGACGCGGGCCATAGAACTTGTTGAACCACTATAAAAATCTTGAGTCGTTAGTTCTTTGCTTTTTGACATTTCTTTCGTTTTAATACATTTTGGTTATTTGCCAGTTTTACATGCAAATATATATTGAGGTTGTTTAGTTTATTTTTACAGAAAAAATAAGTTAACCAAATAATTTTAGGAATTACCTGAGAGTCAACATATAAATGTTCATATGCCACATTTTGTCACTAACATGTACTATTTATGACAATACTTTTCAAAGAAGATTTAGTTTGTGTATTGCAAAGCTGATTTGTTGTGAATCACTGTATTGTAGTAAAACCATTATCAAAATAAACTAAGTATATGCATAATTTTCTTTTTTTCTTGAGAAAATGAAATAAAAGAAATGGAAAAATTAAAAAGCTTGTTTAAGAATCAGCATTTTAGGTAGGGTTGCACTGCAAATCAATTCAATGGATTTAGGCAATAATCAATCTGATCTAATTTATGCTAGAATCTTACATGTTTGATCCACATTCGATCTGTTTGACCTACAAATTTGATCTAATCTTTAACAAACATAATTTTTGACACTTAATAATCAAGATAATAAATTGCTCTAATTGCATTAAACAACTTAAACGAATGAATGAAAACTGAATTTTTAAAGGCAGATGATTAGGTCTCCAAACATATTACATTATCTTTATAATTCCATTTACATATGGGAGACATACAACTTTTTAAAATCAGATAATGGGATAAAAAGACTAAAACAGTAGCTATGGGGAAAATGGTAAATAAGTTAGAAAAATGCCTTTATAATTTATGAAATGAACTTTCTCTTCCTTATTCCCTTTATTTCTTTTCTTCTTATGAAAAGAGAGAGATAGTTTTCAAAATCTATTTTCTTCATAGCTTCCTTACAACATAAAAATTCAAATAAATACTCTAAATCCTAGTTAGGAGATTCTCTATAAATCTATATGCTCAAGTTGGCAACTTGGTTAAGATTAAACCCGCAATTTTGAAAAAAAGAAACCTCAAGAATAGGTTGGCTTGAGGTTAAGATTTATTTTATGGATTTTGTGAGTGGGATTTACTCTCTATAATATATGATCACTAAGCATGTTATATTTCTCGGTAAATGCAAATGGTTAGGTTAGAGCTTAATGAATGAATTCAGGTTAGGATATGGAGATGAGAATCATGTTGAATGAGTATTTATGAGTTTAATCAAACAATAAATGTCTTAATAACACTTAAGAATGAACGAGTGTCTTGATTGTAGGTTTGGATTGTATTGATTGTTACTTTGTTTGGGAATGAATTGTATGAATAGAGAATTAGTTAAGTCATTGGAAATAACTTGGGTTGATTGTTGTATGTAGGGGTTTGAAATAGAAGATGGGTCATTATATTTGTATGTTGGTTGGAATGAATATAATGCCTTAAAGTTGTTCGTCGGGTGTAGAAGGAGATGATACTCTTTCAAATGATGAATAATTTATAATAAGAGTGTGAATCCGAGTGAAGGGACATTGGTGTAAAGTATCTTGGAGACATGGAACCAAACGTTGAAAAGAAAAGATGGAAGATGGATTAAAGGAGTAAAAGGTGGAAAAAAAATTTAAGGAATTTTAGAAGGAGAAGAAGGTGGAAAAAATTTCATTCAAGGAAAATTGTTCCATCTAGGTTCACTCTCAGCCGGAATAGCTAATGAAATGTCTTAAATTCCATTCAAATGTTTGGATTATTGAAAACGAGTTTCCTGCAAGTTCATAGTGTGAATCAAGGGTCATTTGGACGTCTAGATGCTTGTTCCAGATGTCTAAAATCAAAGATGTTTGACTCTCCTGTTTAGACGTCTAATTGATTGTGCAATTAATAATTAAGTATAAAATATGTAGTTTCGAGATTTAGGAGTTTGGGTTCGGTTTGTGGACCTGAGACATGCTCGAAAGGTCCAAAGTGAATAGCAAGCAAAAGTATGAGTTTAAAAATGGTATGTCGAATCTCGAAAAGCATACAATTGATGTTAAGTGATATGGAGACTATGGTGATAATTCAGGATGTTATCCGATTCATATGGTGGTATTATAGAGTCGTTCGATGAGACGATAAGAGAATTGTGATACACGGTTCCATTTAATGTCTTGTATATAGAATAAATCCATATCCTTTGCTATGGCCTTGAGATTTTATATTTATAAAACGTTTTTTACATAAATAGTGGTTGTCTCAACAATGGAGATTGGGAGATGTTCTATCTTGGTACCGAAGCCATAAACCTCAGGTCACTCTGTAGCAAAGGTTATGGGCCTTGAGTTACTTGTCCTAAGTTCTCTTGGTAAACAAATGGTAAAGTTGAGAAATGTATGTAACTGTTTGAGTTGTATATGGTTATAGGTGGTGGATGATTCATTAGAGCATCATGGTATTGGTGTTACATTGATGACCATACTTAAGGGGTTTTGGTGTTACTAGGATACCGAGGGCTCACTAGCCTAGTGTGTCACCATTAAGTCACGCTCATTTTCCATGGTGATTAATAGTTAATAGCTCTATCGTGTATTTCATAGATCTGTAGTAGAAATGTGCTACTTGTTGGATGTAGGTGAAGATACAAGTTGAGGTATGATTTCATTACCACGTATTATACCATTTACTATTGTACATGATATATTAACGTATTGGTCATCAAGTAGTTTAGTGACATTTCTTTTTCACCAAACTTTATAACTAACCCTCTCTATTTTGTCTCTTTTTATCCATTCCTTGAATTGGCTGACTTAGAGGAGGGATTCTACTTGCTGCAGAAGAGTTTTTAGAGCCATAACCATTACCTTTACTATTATATCTGTCTAGTATTTGGGTTATAGCTATGTAAAATTATATATATTATGAGACATGTTGTATATGTGGTTGATGTGTTATTTAGACTATTTTTTTGGAGCATGATGTACTATGATATGGATATTTTGTTTTATCCATTTTGTATGATATGCATTTAGTCTCATACATGTTTGTGTTAATATTATATTTATTCCTTTCAATATGAGAGATAGTTAGTATATATTGTGATAGATATACTTTGCTTGTTTTGAATACTACCTTATGCACCATCATCAGTGATACTTGTGGGATCGAAAGCCTTTTTGTGCATGGATTACCGATGCCATGAACGGTGGGTCGTTACATTTGTTACCAGATCTTAGGTTACTTAATCACCATAAATTAGGAAAAAGTTGAGAGCGTGCACTAGTATTTATACATATTGCACTTAAGCACCCACATTTTTGTTTCTAGTACTCTAAACTACCTTTTGGGAAGTTACTTTTAGTTCTCATCTGCAGAAAGCTACTATGAATCATGTCACTTAAGCAACGACCACTAAAGACACTGATAAGCTCCCGAATCTTCAAATACCGGCATGGTTCTGGAGGTATTTATATAGTATAGTGTGGAGTACCCCACCTCTAATAGGACTCCCGCCTGTTCTTGTAGCGGAAGGAGTGTTGCCAATTCCTCTACTACCCGTACTTCTTTCTCTTGACTTCCGAAGACTTTGTAGGGATTACCTCTACATGGGAGACAAGTCATATATGGGAACAGAGTCATTCATGGAGACTCAAGCGTGGCTCCACACCAGTGAATGGATATTTGATGATATGGTACTTGAGATTTTGGTGAAGAGGCGACTAGCTTCTAAGCAACTATAGGATGAAGCTTTGTGTTCGTGGGATGTAGTGGAAGGAGGGTGGATAAATAAGTTATAACTTTGGAAGTGTTTAGAAGGAGCTTTGAGCCTCAGTAAATTTTCGAGGCCGGGAAGAGCTAGCAATCGAAGAAGTTATGCATCTTCAACAATGTGATATGATCAAAAAGAATATATTAATGAGCTCACACTTTTGGCTAGGTTTGGGATGGATATGTTTAATACTACCCCCCCTCCAACCCGTAAAAGGCCATGAAGTTTGCGAAGGTACTCAACCCACCTGTAAGGGATCTTACACTTAACCGTGTTCTCATGGGTGATAATATAAAAGTCTTGTCGAAGTGGCATTGTTGAACTCTATTACTAAGGAGTCCCTGAAAGTGGAGGACACCAAAGTTGAAGTAAAACCCAAATTCCAAATAAGAGAAAGATTAATGGGTCAAGGATGACCAAAGCCAAGCTAATAAGGGAGGGTGACTTGCAACAAATTCCATTTGAAGGGGCATTTTTCTAAAAATTGCAAGGTCAAGCTCCAAATGAGAAAATGGTATAATTGTGACCAACTAGATCCCTTTAAGAAAGATTGTCCACCGCTTTCAAAACGTGGACAAGTGATCAAGGCTTATGCTACTCATGCTACATTGAGTTTGAGAGCTCCTTCTATGTTTGATAAAGGGAAATCATCCTGGAATGTGTGATTTCTGTTTATGATTTTACGATACATGTTTTATATAATACAAAGGCTTCACATTATTTTATTGCTAGTCGTCTTATTGATAGTTTACACCTAGTGCCCCACGTTATGGATGATTCTCTTATAGTGTCAAATCCCATTGGAGGGTCGGCACATTTTTCTATTATGTGTAGAAATATTAAATTGTCTAAGGGGTCCAGGATTTCTTGTAATGCTTATGTACTCGGCTTTTTGGGTTAAAGGCTTATTCTAAAGATGGATTGGATGATGAGGCATGGCGTTGTTATCGATAGTGATAGCTACGTAGTGCGCATGAAAGACAATAATGGTAAAGGGATAAATGTTTATTGTGAGCCAGAGAGTTCTAATGATGTTTGAGTTATTTGTACCCATTGGATCTCTCACATGATGAGTTATCAAGGTTCCTATGGTGTAGAATTTTGCAGAATCGTTTGAAGAGGTTTCGGGCTTACCTCCTCATAAGAAGATTGAATTTCAAATTGATATGGAGAGCGATGCAAATTCGTCGTTTTATCTATTAGGCGTATGGCTCTTAAAAAGAGAAGGGACATAGAAATGTAAAGTTTAGAGCTTTCTAAACAATGTCTCATTGAAGAAGTGCATTGGAGTGGAGAGCATCCATTGTGCTTACCACTAACGTTAATGATTCCTTAAGGTTGTGTGTCGACTATTGAGAATTAAAAAAGTTGACAAGTAAGAACAAATATCCTCTACCTTGCACAGATGATTTATTCGACTAATTAGGAGGAGCAAATATTTTCTTCCAACTCGATCTTGCTACATATTTTCATCAATTAATGATGGCTAGAGATAGTGTTCCAAAGACCACTTTAACTCCTGATGTATCTTACGGATGGTTGGTTATATCGTTCGGGCTTACGAATGCATCAGTATTTTTTATAGACCTTAAGAATTGAGCATTTTGAGACTGACTGTAACGATACGATCTTTCGACGCTCGAAAGTCGATATTAATACGTCCACTGTATCAAATGCCTCGCAATCGAATGCCGGAAAACCGAATCATTAGGGTTAAAAAGAAGGGGTAGAAGAAGACAAAAGAAAACGAAACAGAAACAATATCAGAATCTCACATTCGCAGCGGAACAAAATATAATAGATGAATGAATAATCTTTATAACAAAGAACTATATCAGTTTATACAATACATCATCAGAGTTTACAACAACAACACACAACACTGGACAGTTATATAAACTTGTCCACATAACATAATACACAGCGGAATAATACTAGTATAAGTGATACGTCTCGCCATCCAGCTTGCTTCCAGATCTCCACAGCAACTTCTGAATTCTAGAATGACCTGATAACCTGACTCTAGGCTGCCCGTGTGGAAAATTATGGGCACCCAAAGTTTAGAAAGGGAACAATAAACTCCAGGTCAGTCGTGGGACTGGTGTGAGATCTTAAAAACAGTTATTTTCACAAAGAAAATAAAAGAAATTCGCAATGCTTTTGGAAAATGAAACCACCATAAGACCTCCCACCACACACACCATGCAATCGTAGACTTGGAGGAGATTTCTTCTTATGATAGTCAAATATGCTTAATACGAGAAAACACTTTTGATATTATTACTAGTACATAGTGTGGAAAACATTTCGAAAGTATAATATTAATCTTAGTCAGCATAGGTACCATTATATTATGCCTGTTATAGCTGCCACCTGAGGTGACAGGTTATACAAATTGCAATCGTAAAGGGCTCGTATTGTTTCTTTGGATTTCCAACAAATGGTCAGGCTAAGGAACTTCCTATGCCACATGGGTACACCTCTGAAGGGACGCCCCGAGAACTAACTAGTTCTCTGCCAACACAATGTCGGGTTACCTCTTACTAGGTAACTACTACACGAGTATGCCACCCCCCGGTCGTTTGCAACCTTTATTTGAGGGCCCTCGATCATAAAGCAACAATCACACAGTAAATGAGATTGGAGCAACCACACAGGTAAAATATCTGGGCTTCATACCATGATACCACCTTTTTCTAGAAGGAAATGACATACCCTAAAGGGTGAGACCCTCATAACCTTGCCGCATTTTCCTGTTTCGACCATTTCCGAGGTGTGAAGTCCGATGAGGTCTCATCCACAAAGCTACGCTTTACACGAAAGCCTTGCTTTGATCACAAATGATCAGCAACACACAGCAACACTTAGCATGCCACACTATCAAATTAGGAGTATATCACTGATAACCTTCAACTACATAACCTCTGAGCTCGTACGTCTCAGAGAAGGGTGTTAAGCTAAGAGAATAAATTCTCCGCCACCAACAGATATGCATTTGAAAGAAATATGCTTTATATCTCAAAGTGTAGTGTCATACATACATCCATACAAGTCTGTTCCGGGTTCGAACAGAACCGAAGGCATTTCCAAAGAAGCCCTTGCAAATCCGGTTTTCAAATGCAATCCACAACGTCGTATCATTATTCGGAATGGGTTATATGACACAAAGTCCTCTCCCAGCTAAACCGAATAATGAGCGCTTGTTTTAAAACATATGGATATTAGGATTTCAATTAAGTCACTACTTATTACCCAAAACTTTTCTTTTAAATGGTTTAAACAAATTACCATTTTAATCTTTTACACAAAAAGATTCATCTCACAAAGTTCACCCAGTTTCACAAAGATCTATTCATAGATTTTCAAATCGATTTCCATTTCAATTGGATTAACTCATTAAATCTTTAAATCAAAGATTTAACTTATAGCTTTCAAAACACGTTTCCAAAGATTTATTCGTAACTTGGAAAACTATTTCCAATTCAAACTTGAAATTCCTTTAATTCAAATTGGAATTTCATTTCTTATATGAAAGCTTTTATCATTTGAAAACAAACAGTTTTATTTCGGAAAAATCCGATTCATTTATACAAGTTAAACCCCTTGGGTTAAATTCAAACTCTCAAAACCATACTTTTAAAATGGTTTAAATTCATATAAACACATTTATAACATCTTAACCAAAATTTCCAACCATGGAATTCAATTCCAAATTTTGAATTCAAATTCAAATTAAATTATTTAAATTGAAAAACTTTACCAAGTTATTCAAAGTAACCTTTCTCTTTAAAACTTCTTTTCAAAAGCTTTAACATTTAACCCAAATCCATTTCCAAAATCAATTGAAATTAAAATTTCAATTTCAAAAACATTAAATTTAAATCATCTGTGACTCAACCGATTTCCTCGTGAAATCCATATTTGTGTGTGTATGGTGTGGTCCAGGGGTTTCACACACAATAGTGCAACATTATTCAATCATCACAAATTAAATACAACAATATATTTGATAAGCGGTATAACTATAATGCTTATCTTTTATTCACAGATCACAGATATATATCTCATAGATAATAAATTACAGTCATCCCAGATAAATAAATTACATTATAGATCACACACAAATCAGGATATATCACAAAGCATCACAAATCAGGGATATCAAACAATTCACCCATTCAATAAAATCCAAACATTCACAAGTAAAATTTATTAATCAATTGATTAATTTAAATCAGATGTATTACTTATGAATAATCATTAATCTGGGTTAATTATCATGAGTTAATTGTAAATTATCTGAAATAAATTTCCCTTTCATCATTTATTAGTTAACCTTTAATTATTAACTAATCATCCTTAATTAATGAATCAATTAACCTTTAATTATTTAATAAATCTTAATTAATCACATTTATTAATTAATCCTTTGATTACTAACAAATAATTATACTCAAGTTACTAATCATCATTCAATTAATTACATCCAGTAATCATCTATTAATTACTTCTCTAAGTAATTATACTTTCCAAATCGTCAAGTGATTATTCTAAATTAATTTAAACTTAAGTAATTAACTTGAACTAATCCAATTAAACTCAATTAATTACACTGAATAATTAATTTCTTAATTACTTCCATAAAGTAATTATACTTAAACAATTCCATAAATGATTATTATTAAATTAATTAATCTAAATTAATTAATTATGAAAAATTAATCACATCAATAATTATTCAAATAATCTTAGTCAATGACCTTCATTAACTAATAACAATTCTTTAACTTCTTTGCTTAAGAAATTAAACTTAGATTAATCAATATTAATTACAAATCATTGATATAAATTAATTTATCAAACACCTTAATTAATTATTCTTAATTAATTACATTAATTAATCCTTAATTAATTCCAAAATGATTATCCCTAATCATAAATTAATTACATTGAGCAATTATCCTTTAATTGATCATATTTATTAATAAATTAAACCTTTGATTTTTTTTGTCATTAATTATATTAATTAATGATCCTTTAATCACTTCTAGTAATTAATTATTCTTTTAACTAATTACATTTAACAAGTAATCTTTAAATTGAACACATTCATTAATTTACTTTAATTTATCTCATTCAGTAATTACCCTTAATTAATTTCCTAAATTAAGAAATCCTTTTAATTTTTACTAGAAACATGAATTTACTTATAAAACTTAAACCTAGACACTTATCAAAATCAACCCGAGACTATCACATAATTTCCTGAGCTAAATCCTCAAGATTCCCGAGACACTCTCGTCCCTGCTTTGAGACCAACACCTATCCTCTTCGAGCAACCACTCGAGAAAACTCGCGTTCGAATTTGCTTCACCCAGAAAAACCAAAATACCTAGATCACCAGACCCCGTGCTCATGCACGTGCACATCGTCTCTAGCGACCTCCGACCAACTTCGACGATCCCGTCCTGACGACGAACTCGTCGACAACGAACCCCGATCGTTCGAACCACTCCATTACCTCGAAATTGAAATTCGAGGTAAATATCCAAACCTGGAAACACCCAAACCATCACCCCACCAAAACCTGTCAATGCTTCGTTCGCCACACCCCAACCACCAAAATTCATGCAACTCCGGTCACCACCTCGTCTACGACCAAACTACCATTTCCCAAAAACTCGCTGCGCTCGATCAACCCAAACCGCCGTGGTGATCAAATTTCTAAGCCTAGCTAAAACTAGGGTTCTAAACTTTAAACATTCGTCGCTGTCACCACCGTGGACGATGCCACCTCCGACTATTTTTCTCCGATGCCCCCAAGGCTTCTTCACCTCCACGAACAACCCCGACATCCACGAATCAATTGATCACCGGTAATTGGTAAAAATCTACCTTTTAAACAAAAACAAACTGCTCCTAACTACCATCACTAAAAATCACCAAACCTACCTTAAAAATCATAACTTTCAATAAGGATTCGAGTCATGTACTTGAATCAATAATTCGTGATACTTGAAATTCCCAGAAATTAAAGTTTTTACTGTAAAAACTTGATTTTTCATTTTATATGCATTTTTATTTCATGAAACTATTTTTAGATTGTAGCTCATACTTAAATACAACTGTCTTGTTTTGAAACTAAGGCCTGATGTTGATTAGAAAGGAAGAAATGGAATTTTCTTTGTGGTTTGATACTCTGGAACTAAACAGAGAAGAAGAAAAACAATCACTGATGCATATACACAGAGCACTTACAAGATATATACTCAAGTTTGAAATCATTAGTTGTTACTCACCTTAAACATTCTTAGTTCCAGAAGTTTTTTTTCTTCAGGTTGAAGTTGAATCCTTCTTGAATTTTTCAAAGTTAAAAACCTGGTTTGAGTTTGTTACTGGAACTCCTCTTCTTCTTGGTCTCAAATTTCTTTGATTGCTTGATGTTTTAAATCTGAAGCTTTAAGTTGATATTTGGTTTGAGTGTAAGATGATATTCACTTCAGTTTTCAAACATCGCGATGCTCTGATACCAAGATGTCACGATCCAAATTTCAGCGTTCGAAAATCGACACCCGTATTTCACTTGTACTCGTATGCCGCAGATTCAATCATTGAAATTCAACTCATGCCGGAGCTTATAACACGTTAAGTATAACAACACAGCGGAAGAAAGAAATGAATGATATCATATACATCACAAATGATACAATATCCAGAATATGATATACAATAATGATATCTATATGATACAAGAATATAGAGACAAATAATAATGTTACAGCGGAAACAACAGAAGTGATAACTCCAAACGATCTTTAAAAGAGAATGAGTCCAACAACTCCAACATCAAGCTCGAACCATCATCACGATGCACAAAGATAAGCAAGGTCAGTCGTCCGGACGAACTCCAAAAACTGAACTAGCTCCAACTAATCTACTAAACCTGATTATCTGAAAAACCCAACTATTAATATTTTTCCCATATTCTGGAAATAATTCGATAAGATTTCAAAAATCAACTTTATGCTTTTAAATTCCTTCTTTTAAATTCACCCAATTCCTTCAAAAGGAATTCACTTAAAATTTCCTACTTTAATTTCAAAAATCCAATTTTATTTATTTCTGGTATCTAACGATACCAAAAATACATTCGGCTAAATTATAACCTTCAACAAATTCAATTGTCAATATAATTATTCACAGATTATCAATAATTCATCCACAACATATGAAACAAATTCATACAATTTGAGGAATACACAGTTGGATCCCTCCAACCCGTTTCCCTGCATCCACAGACGTTAGCACAACAATTAAATACCCATTCCACTTCGAGGTGGAATATCGCGGTATATGGGATTTATAAGATATCATCCGCTATTATGCGGTGCATAGGGTCTCATCCGCTATATAATGCGGGAAATCAATCACCAATATATATATATATATATATATATATATATATATACTATCATATATACTATCATCCAACAATCCATCAATAACTGAAATTTCAATTATTTTAATTTGAGTGAGAAGATCTCACCTTTGCTTTTATTTTGCAATCCATTTCCATTCCGACTATTTCTTCATTGTATTAGACCTTGTATAAACATTTGATGATTTAATTAATATTTGAATTAATCACACAATTTATTATCATCTAACGAATTAATTTCCCTAATACTTTGGTTTTAACTAATAATTTGATTTTAAATTAATTTTCCTTTTAAAACCACATGCGTTATATAAAATTATCCATATAATTTCCAAAATCTAGATTTTATATAACTTTCCAATTCAAAACATTTAAAACTGCTACCTTCCTAAACCTTATGTATATATATTTCAGTTCAAACATGATAAAACAGTATATAACTTCATACAGAAATTCCTCTCTATACAAAACTATTTCTCTTTAAACTATATATATATATATATATATCAATTCAAAATTAACAAAAACAAAATTCGAACCTCACTGTTATTATATTCTTCTTACTGACATAATTATCCTAATACCGTAATTAATTAAATTACTCAAGTTACCTCCTTACCAAAAATCATGCACACGCCCAGGCATACGAATACAACCCCAAACAGTGACCCCTCCCTTCCACGACCACGTCGACTCAAGCGCCACTTCGAACATCGCGACCACCTACTCTACTGGCGAACTCCACGACACTGCCTACAACCCTAGCCCTCGAACTCGACTGCGCTGCCGCCTTTGCTTCGAGCCTCCTGGTCGTTTGCGCGTGATAACTCTTGAAACCCCCAACCCAAACTACATCGTCGAAGTCAGGTCGTAACCCAAACAAGGCGCGACTTCGATGTACGAACTCGAGATTCAGAGGCCGACATGATTTCACGCGAGAGGGAAGGAACTCGACTTTGATTTCGATCGGCCTATTACTTATTCAATTTGGATTTGAGAAGAGGGGTTTTGGATTTTATTGCAGCCATTTTATTTTATTTTATTTTTTTCTCTGTGAGGATTCAATCTCCAGGCTTCGGCCATTATAAAAAAAATTTGTTCAGCCTTCTTTGAAAATGATCGCTGTGAGCATTTCTAAAAAGAAACGAGGGAGACAAGAAAAGATAGTTGCGTGTTTGAATGTCTCTGCTACAATAACACGAAGTGAAAGAATTTCAACTGATGTGAAAGAATTTCAACTGATGTTTGACCAGGATATAAATATATATATATATATATATATAGATTCAAATTCAAATCCAAATTGACTCGATAACCGTAACTCAAAACCTTGACCTCCTATCGAGGCATGCCGCCAGGCGTCTATAATGTTATACTCCTATTCCGCATGTAATGGAAAAGGTTTCGAGTTCAAATTTGATCGTATGGAGAAGATAGCTTTTTTGAACCTAGTTATTATATTAAATTTTCGATATAGATTTCAGCACGTTTATCTACCGTACGCTCACACAACAACTCCAATCACTACAAAATTTGAAATCCGATAATAATACAATATTACGGATCAAATGGAACTAGTTTCGTCGAATTCCGAGACTGTGCCTCGAAAGGCTATTTTTAAATATCGATTTAAACAATATATTTTCAAAACTGAACGAAACAGTTCCAAATTCAATTCTGAAACTTTAATTATCTTCAGTATCATCAATATAAATTTTCTAAGCCTTGAAAATATTTTAAATCAGCTTAAACTGAAGATTCAAATTTTTACCCAACTTCAGTATATTAAATCCAATAATTAAATTGCCAAATTCATTCTGATATTTGAATTTCAAATTAAACTAACTTCCAGATATTTAAAATCAATTAAATATTTTGATTTCCAATATCAAAAATTCAGGGCCATTACACCGACTCAATAAATTCATGTGGTACTCATAGAGGACATATTAATCTTTTTTAAAAGTGTGGAAGAACATAAATTGCACTTTAAAGAAGTGTAGATACAAAATCGTTTGAAGGCAAAGTGTTCTAAATGT
Organism: Allium fistulosum; assembly: GCA_030737815.1. Taxonomy (NCBI): domain Eukaryota; kingdom Viridiplantae; phylum Streptophyta; class Magnoliopsida; order Asparagales; family Amaryllidaceae; genus Allium; species Allium fistulosum. The sequence goes on from CM060903.1 coordinate 671,006,666, forward strand.
CACTTTTGGCGAAGTAAAGTGTGCTTTGTAGCTCATGTCGTATACGAACATGGGATTCCCATTGATACAAGTGAGGTTGTAGTTGTGCAAAATTGGAAGGTGTGAGTAATGCATTAAAGTTTGTTGTTTTCTTGGGTCGGTGGGATATTATCGAAAGATCATTAAGGACTTTGTGATGATTTCCACACTATTGACATGACTAACTAAGAAGACATGGTTTTCTGGGATGCACGTAGTGAAGATGCTTTTGTTCAAATGAAGCAATTGTTGACTAGTGCTCCAATTCTTCTTATATCGAAAGGAGCTAAATCATTTACCATACATAAGGATGCTTTCAGTATGGGACTCAGTGCGACTATTGTTCAAGAAGGTAAGGTGGTTGCATATGCGAGTAGATAACTTAAGACCCAAGAAAGAAGTTATTTAACTCGTGATTTAAAGTTGGCAGCCATTATCTTTTCTTTGGAAAAATGAAGGCATTGTTTATTGGGTGAAAGTTTTGAGTTATATACAGACCACAAAATTTTGAAATACTTATTTTCCTTAAAAGATCTCAACCTTAGGCAACAATGGTATATGGAATTCCAAGCATCGAATGGTCTTGGTGTTTCCTATACCCCCAGAAAGGGGAATATTTTAGTGGATGCATTGATTAGGAGGCATACGGTGTTGGGCACTATGTTTGCTGAATAGAATGGTTTGGAATAAATTGCTTAGTTTGAGTCCAGCCTTCTTATGACATGTTGACCAATTTTTTGGTAACATTAGAGTTTAAGCCTACATTTATAGAATAGACTGAACCTTTCCAAAGACTTGATACAAAGTTAGCAGAGGTCATGGATCGGCTTGGGAAGGGGGAAAGTCTAGTCACACAGACCAGTATTATATCAATGTGAAGGGTTGGCTTTATAATAATGAAAGATTGTGTATTCCCGAAGTAGAAGGTTTAATTGAAGTACTTCGAGAGTGGCATGTTCTAGGGTGATTATTCATTGGCAATAAGATGTATAATGGTGTTAAATGCACCTATCACTGGAAGCGTATGAAACAACATGTTTTGGGGTTCATAGAGAAGTGAATGACTTGTCAAAGATGAATAAAAGAAACCCGATGGTTTTTTATCGCCTTCGAAGGTTCCACATTGGAAGTAAGAACATATATCTATGGATTTTATATATGCTTTGTCAAGGAGTCAGAGAGGAAGTGAGAACATATGGGTTGTTGTAGACCGCTTGATGAAAAACGCTCATTTAATGTTGGTGAAGGTTTGCAGAACGTGCAAAAAGAAGTAAGGCTTCATGGTGTACCCTCTAGCATAGTGAGTGATCGAACCACTCTGTACGAGTGAGTTTTGGAAGGGCTTGCATCATTCATATAGAATTGAACTTGAGCACAGTCAATTATCCCCAAACGGATGGCCAAACCGAATGAGTGCATTGAATGCTTGAGGATTTGTTAAGAGCTTGTATATATGATTTTGGAGGATCGTGGGAAAACCAATTACCTCTTGTTGAATTCACACATAACAATAGCTACCAAGCTATTACATGTATGATACCATTTGAAGTGTTGTGTGAGCAACCTTGTAACGCTTATATATTGGTAGGAAGCAACCGAAGGTAATATTTAGATCAAGGAATGAGTTGTGAGACTTCAAAGAAATTCGAGCTAATCTAGAAAATAATGAAAGTGACTTAAAATCGGAAAAATTCTTAAGCCACGGTATCCTGCCAAATACGTGATCCTCCCAACCATCAGCTGAGTGGTATGTGGAAATGGAGTAAAGACACTATAAAGATTTAAGAGAGCATGAGAGAGATCTACAAGAGCATAGGTTTTTGAAGGATGGAAGAAGACAAACAGAAGAGTGGGAAGGCCATAATAGGAGACGGCGGAGAAGGAAAATAAGGCACAAACTCCACCACCAACTACCTCAAATAGAACAAGAGGTTGATTCTCAACAAATATACCGTAACTGTGAGTTTTTGGTTTGTTTTCCACCAAAGAAATGAAAATGACATTGGTCAATGCCACTATAAATGCCGTAACTTTCCAGATGACTGTGGATTTTAACAATGCTTGATAATCCTTCACCTCATTATGCCATTGTTTATGCCAGAATTTGAAATACTTCGTATGAGATTGAGTTCAATCTAATTTGTAGGTGGTCGTAGACAAATTAAATCAATCGATTTGTTTATTTTTTATCTTTGTTGTCATTTCTATTTTAATGTTTGTTGTCTTGTTCGTATCATTTTAATTAAGTCTTTGTCTGTTTCGTATCTACAAGTGTGTTTTGAATTTGAAAACAACATCCATCAAAAAACAAATAACTTACATAACAACTTAATTAACTTACATAACTTGAATTCGAAAGTACAGAAAACTTACTTAACTAAAATAAGTTACATAATTTTTGAAAATCACTCAAATTGTTTAACATAGATAATCCAGAGATCATATGCAGCATGTCCAATAAATTTAGTACGATACTCCCAAAATTCTCGAGAATCAAACATAGATCGTATTAGCTGAAATAGGTCTTCTTCCTCCACTATATTTACAATTCTTATGTATCTTCGACAAGATCTAGTAAATAGGACATAGGTACTCCGAGTTTCCATAATCCTTCGAATTAATCTACAATCAAGATGATCGTTAAAGCTTCATTAAGAGTAACCCAAAAATCTTGATCAATCTCCTCTTCCATATCTATACGGTCAGCTTCTATGTATGCTTTAATCGCCACCAAATAATATTATGGGGTCCAAGTTTCATTCGTTATTGGGAATGTTGTGGACTTTTAATAAAACTTTCACTTAAATAGAAAGTTCATAATCCACATCATTTAAGTCATATGTCATCTGAACGTTCATGTGGAAACCGAAAACCGTCCATGAATTTGAAATAAACAAACACAAGTTTATATTCAGCGATCCACATCACTTGTGTTTGTTTCTTTGCAAGTGTTTCTATTTATGAACTAAACATCAATCTGTTACTTTTATTTATGTTATGATACAGTGCAAAACAAAACCAGAATAATATGAATCATCATCATATGATCAATACAAGAATACATGAACAAGCATACACAAATGCCATCATCAACATATGAACATCTCAAATACACTAGTCTGAGATACATGTAAATCATCTCAAATATAGACATACATAAATATGGAGACAAAATCAAAATACATCTATGAAACATGAAAAACAGCATCAGTCTATGTGAGGTGACCCAATACCACTCCACTCTTCATTGCTACCATCATCGTTGTTATCATCGTTGACGTCATGAAGTCATGTGGCTCAGGTGGCGGCTGATGCTGCTGATGAAGCTGTTTAATTTGAGCCGATAATCATGTATCTTACCTATAAACTGAGTCTACTGCTGCTATATGGCGGTCTGATAAATCTAATACATAATTTGAGCATAATCAAGTGTCATGTGCTCAAATGCAACAATCATGTGTCTATCCTCATCCATGTACTGAGCATACTACAATGTAAAAAAAAGAAAACTATACATATATAATGGCTATGAATGATAGTGAACCATACGAAAATTAAAAAGTCATATGTACTTAATGCAGATGATATAAACCAGCAAAAGGTACACCCTAAACGTCCTCATCTGCTGGATACTATAGTGGATACTTAACAACTTCATCCTATAATGTGTATGCTCTAAATGCATGTTGAGGGGGATCATCCATAGGAGGTTGTGTGTACTGAGACGATGAAGGATCAAAAATAGCTGGTGGGAATTGAATTATACAAGAGGAGATACATGGGCCAATATGATCGGAGTTCAAACCCCGTATATAATCAGGTAACAAGTAAGAACGTAGGGCTACTCGAGGTCAGTATGCATTGAAATCTCCAGGTGCAGTAAAAGGTTCACCCTCTACCCATCCTAGAGCCCTCATACTAGTAATATAAGTCTGACCGGCCTGAATAGATCCATATATATTATCCCATGGAAGCGGATCAGAAGGAATACGAACTACAAAAACAGCTGCAACCAACACTGCTCCACTAAATACCAGATGAAAGGACATGTTTGAACCTGAAAGCATACCATACGTCTCGAAATAGAAAACTAAAAAGTGATGGGATGCTCGTCGTCAGGCTCCATAAACTGAATATACTCATGCTAGGACAAAAACTAATGTTGCTGCATCACCTCATATCCATCTGATGTCTAGCCTCCATCAAATCATTATGTACCCCCTATACAGCTCGGGCTACATGCATAGCATTCTCCCAACGGTGTAATCTAAGTAAGTAAATATATAGAGTAGTGTTCACTTCATCAATAAGTCATGCGTCCATGTTGATCGTATACTCATAATACCAAAATTAAAGGATGTACCAAAAACCAAATATTTGTCGGGACTGCTGTAACATATAAGTATTTAACGCTACATATAGATATCTAAGGATGGCGGTACCATAATAAACTCCATCTACATCTACCAATCTAGCTAGATATCCAATTCTAATCATGCCTTTGTCTGAAAAAAATGAAGAACCAAACAGATATAATAGGAAAGCATGTATAGCAGGAGTGTGCATCTCCTCAGTGTTCCTAGAGTATGCTATTTATATCAGTAGACATGTAAGTATAACAACACCTCCTCTGACCTCATCATCATCCAAATCTAGTCATTACGAAGAATACGACTCAAACTCCTCATATGCACTATCAAAGGGCACCAGCGCATGGTCTAGTCGGTAAACCTCCATGCCAATCAGCATATAAAAGTCTAAAAGAGTCAATCCTAACTCAAAATTTAGAAAATTAAACGTATGTATAGTAGGCCATGATCTCTCAGTAAGAGCTTCTACTACACAACGTTCTACATGTGCAAATGTAGGAAATTGTAAAAATAACCGAAAGGTGATGCATATAGCCTAACCCTGATCAACTCAGGTAATGTGTGAAAGTACTTGGTAATGCACTTATGTCAACTACCGCGCATAGCTATGTGACCGGCCTATGTATGTAATTATTTAAAGTTAACAGTAAACTAAGCAAACCGATAAATATTTATAATTTGTGATAGGAATATTTATCTAATAATTGTTGTTGTGGTTATTTTCGCCCAAAGCATGGTGAGTATGAAAAGGCATTAAGAAACATAGAAACGGTTGGAATGTGCATAATAAAGGTACCATCTTGTAATCATAAGGGCAAGGCGCAGCACTAGGTGCAAATTTGACATAATCAGAAAATATAGTCAAGACACTTGCAAAATGCTCCTAGGGACAGGACATGCATCTAGGTCAAAACCGCAGCTCAATCCGAGCTATGGATTACAAGATATGATCATCTTAAAATTTGTCCATTACTAAATGATTCCGGCTCCACCTTGGAAAGCTACTGCCTAATTCAAGCAAATGAAACATTCTGAGGCATTGGAATATTCTACTTAATGATAGAAGCTTCTCGTCCAAGTTTCATTCAATTCTGATTTGAAATGAAGAAGATATGGTATAAAAGCATGTGTAGCACGGTGGTAAAGATTTATGCATTTTAACTAACCAACCCGGGTTCGAGTTGTAGCATGCACATTATTTTCATGGAACATGAAGAATGGTTTGAATGTCTAACCATTTTCAACGTAAGGAAGGAAGAGAGACTAGGTATGACAGTATAATGAAAATGGACAGTGGATATAGGCACATTCTGACCAAACAACTATAAATCTTTGTGTAATTTACTTTACTGCAACTTATTTTCTACATAACATATACATGATCCGCTCTCTGAAAATCAATCATGATACAAATATAACAGCTATTTTATATACCCTGTATTCACGGCTCTACAACTAATCGATTGGAGTTTGCCATTTTTCTTGCAAACAATTATATATTAAAAATATACCTGCGACGTCGCCAGCACTGCACTCAATCGATGTGTCATCATCAGTGACAGCTCGTGCAAGCATCGAAGATCATTTACGGTCACAATGGTATCTAGAATGATATGAACTCCACCAGCATTGACATTGGTCGTGTAACGGACAACTCGTCTAGCAATTTTGATGGGTCGTGACGGCATTTCAACGTATTGGTGAATATAAAATGAAAAGTAAAAAATGAGGGAGTGAGTGAAAATTGAGTGAACAGTATCAGACTGACGTCTGACGTAGACGCTTGTTCGACAAGCGTCCATAGCGGACACTTGTTTAACAAACACCTGAAGTACATGTGTTTCTCAAACAAGCGCCTAGTTCCGTATACTATTGGGGACCCCCCTACGTTATAATGTGTAATCGACCAAAATGTAATTTGTAAGCTGATTTTATTGGAGATGCTCTAAGTTAGATTGTTTTCGATGCAAATTTTTTGGATTGTACGAGATTCGGTCCATTAGATAACCAATCCATGTGCACCACAGTTTTAGTTAATTTTTTGATTTGAATAATGGATTTGAGATATTCTACGGACCCCGAATGCGTTGGAGTTATGGCCATAGTTATCATGGTCTACTAAAAACAACCTGTTTTAAATCTTCTTTAGTGAAATGTTGAATAGTGACGTATAAGCAGTTTAGAGTGAATTGTAAGAAGTAGAGAACTGTATAGATACAATAGTTAAGATCTCTTAAGTAAGCATTTGTTGATTATGACTTTTTTAAGTCACGGTTTTAGGTTGTTGTCAAACGCTTTAACAAAGAAAATAATAATAATAATAAATAATAATAAGCTTATTAACTACTTTGTTAATTGCCAAACACCGTTTTAGCCATCTGGAGCTGAATGTTTGGAATAATTTGTTTCAAAGATAAACATGTAACTACGGTTGCTTGGACTCTTAGCCTGATATGATTAGTAACTGTAGTTACGTTGCCATGTAAGTGTCATTTCTTGCAAGGCATGCGCGCAAATCATTTCCTGCTTAGGCAATCATTGGGAATGGCTTTTGGTTTAGTAGTGGAAAAAGCGTTGTTATGCAATATTGCTACTCAAGAAAACTGAGACACGAAACGAAGCACGATCAAGAAAAAAGAAATAATTTTATGTTGATCATAGCACTTCACCTTTTTTTTTTTGCACATGTTCATTATGCGTGCTGCATTGCATTCCAGCTTTCCTAGACACTATAATCTCCCTTCATTTTTAATGAAGCTATTTGAATTTCCAAAATTTGACACTCGAATATCAGTAACAAAAGCTTTTTGGTAGCATCTATAGCAGTTACCAAAACATATTTATACTCAGCTAAAAACTCTTTCAACATTCAGAGTTCACCAACTGAAAACCGATAGAAAAAAGAAAAAACACTAGCGATTCAAAGCAGATAACAAAGAACATCCCAAACATTGCATATGGAACATTGCTTACAATGAATATTTACAAAAAGATGTATCATCATACATAAAACTACAATTAAACATCAAATGGAACAGAAATAAACTTCCTAAACTCAAGAAGCTTATGTTAGTGAACATTTTCTTTTATAGTTTTACACATCAAACATACACGCGCATATCAATCGAACATTCTTCTTCCCACAATAACTTAACCCAACCCATCTACATTTATGTTCCTATTCACAAGCAAATTTTGTGCCAAAACTACTTAGGCAAATGGCAAATGCTTGAAAAGCAGAAAGTGGTTCCCTATAATCCATAGTAAACAATTCATCTCCAACTTTTCCAAACTGTAGCAAAACAGAGTCATCACCTCCAGCCTCCCCCGTTAGTTGAAAGTTTTTAACTGAAGCAATCGTGACTCTTCCATGAAAATTCAAGC